>CM042177.1:48529771-48634098 GCA_023376005.1 Doryteuthis pealeii
GTATGTGGCTCTTCCTTTTCAAGCAAGTCGAATTTGAGGTATCATTTGCGTACACACACGAAAGAGAAACCATATACTTGCGAAGTCTGCAGTTCTTCCTTTGAACGAAAGGGATCTTTGACAACTCATATGAAAACACACAAAGGATAGAGACCATATTCATGTACCGCCCTGTCGGCTGGGGCAGAAGAATACACCGACTGCACCTCTGCAGAGAGGTAAAAAATTTCCAATGGTGGCCACCTGTTAGCTATAGGTGGCAACCAGGAATGCTTAAGTATGGAATCCTGTTGGCTGAGCAGTACATGATATGACACATGGAGGATTGTCCCAACCTTATTGCTCTTATGGTAACTTCCAACCTTTTTATTATATATGTACTAGAAAGTGATGGTTGAGGGTCTTAGTGTCCAGGGTATGACGTTGAGGTTCCAATTTTGGAGCTTTGGGGGAATGTTACACCCAGATCCACCCTGACCCGGAGTGGTATTACCTTTTATGGGTTAGATTAAAAAAATGTGTTAAAAAAATTGACTTAAAAAAAAAAAAAGATTGGATACCCAACAAACATTACAAACATTGAGTATGTGTATATTTAACTCTTTTGTAACTCATGGTATAAAAACTTTATTTACAATATTTTCTGTCAGCACCAATTTCCTTGACAAAGATTTTTCAACATGAAGGATGAGCCAAGTTACAAAAGTGGACTTTTATACCTATTTCACAACAATTGTCTTCTCAAGTTTTTTCAAGTCCACTTATATAAAGATAATATATATATATATATATATATATATATATATATATATATATATATATGTGTCAGATCTTAGCCCTGAAGAGCATTAAGTGAAACTAATAGTAGGTTCGTCTGACTCTTTATTATTTGTTCTACTTAGGTATTGAGCACTTTTTACTTATTAGCTATTCTCCTGGTGGTTATATGAATATATATATATCTTATATACATATATATACATATAAATTGTTTTTTCTTTTGGCCAAATACTGTACCAATAGATTATTTTTTGTTAGTACGACTATCTGGGTCTTTTCTTTTTTTTTTCAAAAACTTTTGTCTCCCCGGTTGATGTTTGGTAGTATATTTTTACAATCAAACTATTTGCTGGGTTTTTTCTCACCGCAAGGATTTACCAACACGCTTGGTATATTAAATATATATATATATATATATATAAAGATTTTTTAAAAATTATTTTTATAGTGAGTTAGAAGCATTAATTAAAATGTAATAATATATTTTTGAAGGCGAAATAATGCAAATTTATGTTTAAAAACATTTATTTATTTTTTTTTTTATTAACATCACAGTTGAGTTTAACAAATACAGATGAAATTTTAAAAAAATTTTTTTTCGACTCTCTGAAGATGGGCATAGCCTGAAAATATTAAGGAGAAAAAAAAAATTTTTTTAAATTAAATAAATATGTTTTTAAACATAAATTTGCATTATTTCGCCTTCAAAAAAAAAAAAAAAATATATATATATATATATATATTATCATAAAGGTATATATATGTATATTATATATATATATATATATATATATATATATATTATCATAAAGGTACACAGTTGTAACCTACTCGAGTTTCACCATAAGGATCTTCAGGGTTAAATCCACTGGATTAATCAAGATATTGATTAATTGCAGTCGATTTCACGTGTACCTTTATGATAATATATTTGCTCTACTAACGTATTGAGCACTTTATATTTGTTATATCGCTGTCTTATCATTGTGAAACTTGGATAGGACAGAGACATCTTCGGCATAAAATAACCCAATAACCCAATAACTGGGTGTGCCATAAAACTCAACCAACCAATTCTGTAACTTATTTTTTAACCACTGCTAGAGACTAAGGTAATTTATGAGGAAGTGCGTCCCGGTCCCCTGCCTCCGAAATTGCTGCCCGGTGAATTTTAAAATGACGACCCCAAGTTTTGGTGCCACATCGGTGTTACTTGAAAGCAAACAACTAACTTAGGGCGTTAAATGTATCTTAGGCCCCCCGCCTAAAATACATCTTTTTTGTCTTAATTCTTGTTTATTTATAGAAATTTCTATCTATCTATCTCGGTCTATTCAAAACTATCCATCTTCATATCTATCTATCTATTAAGTACTAAGATTTTCTTTTTAACTATAAATTACGATAAGTAAACAAGAATTACGACAAATTACGATAAATAAACCAGAATTACAACAAATTTTCTATAAATATACAAGAATTAAGACTAAAAAGAGACCCCCCCCCCAAAAAAAAAACAAAACATTTAACGCCCTAAGTTGGTTGTTTTCTTTAAAGTAACACCGATGTGGCGCCGAAAGTTGGGGTCGTTATTTTAAAATTCACAGGGCAGCAATTTCGGAGGCAGGGGACCGGGACGCACTTCCTCATAAATTACTGAGACTAAGGATCTCACATATTAAAACATAATATATATATATATATTATATATATATATATATAAAACATAGAATTCCATGTAAAACAGGCATAATAATTTAATGAATTTAGACTATATATATGTACTTTCCCGTACAGTCTTATACATTGGCGATGAGTAAATGTCCTCCTGAAATATCGAAATTACTCAAACCAGAGACTGAACAACATCCGGACATTAAAATTCTGGTTTTTTTTGTTCTGTTTTTTTTTTTGTTTTGGTTCTGTTTTTTCCATGCCTCTTAATACCCCAAAAAACAAACGTTCACAAGAAACAAAGTTTATACACAATAATTATATATATATATATATATATATATATATATTATATATCTTGATGCATCGAGGGTGGTCTTCAGTGATTCACTGTAAGTAAAAAGTCGTCGGGGCGGCCTAAAGTCAGTATCAGCCAGTCAGCAAGGGAGTCTATCCCCTTTTCAATAGCACTAGACCAAGGAGATTGTTTTGGCGTCTGAGGTGGAGCGCCACACCTACCCATCAGCTCCTCACTTTACCGCACAGCTCCCTGTGATACTCATACGCTGAGTTTGCGCGGACCGGCATCGAACTAGGAACCTTGTGGTTTCTAGCCGAACGCTCTACCGACTGAGCTAACCCGGCCCATGTGATTCACTGTAATCATTGCCTATTTTGAGTTCTTATATTAGTTTCATTATGGTTTAAAAAAAAAAAAAAAAAACCTACCTAAAATGTTTGTAGGACGAGAAAGAAGCTCTCTCCCTTATAAAGACTGCTTCCTAGCTTGACAAAAGATTTTTCTCCCATCAATTGGGTGGAGGACAAAGTAAATCAATGACCATAACATTGAAGAGCCAGAATTATAGCAACAACAATAATAGTTGAGGTCATAGAGGAAAATTTTGATTAAATAAATTGACAGCAATTAATGATCCTGTTTTAGTTAGAATATAATTTTTGATAAATTCAGTAATTAAATCTCCAAAAATAGAAATGTTTTAGCTTGATTTTTATGACGGAGAATGAAAAAGAGCAAGACATTGCCTTGCTTGCCGGGATCGAGCTTATAATCTTATATTTAAGCTTATAAATCCAGCACACACACACACACAACAGGTGATTTTGATAGACATAAAAATTACACACACCTCCCATAAATAATCAAATAGACCACCAATAACAACAACAGAAAAAAGATTTGGCTGAATTCTTGAATGTTAATTAATCACACCCACATATATATATATAAATATATATATATATATATATATATAAAAGGTTCAGGTGGTCCTGGTAGTAAACACACAAAAAAAAAATTATGCTCAGAGGGCGAGCCAGATCTGGAATTGTAATAAAAAAAACTTAACAGGCTCACACACATAAATACACACACACACACAGTTTGGAAAACATGAGACAGAATTAAATGGACAGTCACTAGCAACAACTTCAGTTCTGGAGATCTTCTTTAGAAGGGATTTTATCTCGAAATATTAAGAATAAATGACAGGTTAACAAACAACACCATAGTTACCTTCTTTTTTCTTTACACTTGCATTGTGATAGCCTTCAAAACCAATCAACAAACCAATATAAACACAATGCTTCAAGCAAATTATAAAACCCTTTTATATATTAATCTGTTATATATATATATATATATATATATATATTTGTAAATGTATAAGTAGTAACTTACCGGTGGGTATGAGTATGATCGTTGGAAGCGCACAGTATCCAGAGGTTAAGAGGTTAAAATCTTAAATCTCCAAAAATAGAAATGTTTTAGTTTGATTTTTTGTTTTGTTTTAAATTTTAAATGTTTTTTTTAATAGTGTGTGTAAAATCCGGACCATATTACCTTTAGGCACCCCTTTTTGATCTCGATTAAGAAAGGACATGTTTTTCATTTACACTGTCAATATCCAGTTGTTTGTTAGGAGGTAAGGGTTAGGGGTTAGTTTTATCTTTTTTTTTTAATCTAAAAATCATCTGTTAAAACAAACAAATAAATTGTTTAAATATTTGACACAAATTAATATGAAATTGTTCTTTTAAACTCGAAAAAATTACATAACATTGATATCAGTGCAAAAAAGGTTTTTAGGACCATATTACCTTTAGGCACCCCTTTTTGATCTCGATTAAGAAAGGACATGTTTTTTATTTACACTGTCAATATCCGGTTGTTTTAAGATGATTTTTAGATTTTAAAAAAATTTATAAAACTAACCCCTAAGCCTAACCCTTACCCCCTAATAAACAACCGAATATTGATGGTGTAAATGAAAAACATGTCCTTTCTTAATTGAGATCAAAAAGGGGTGCCTAAAGGTCATATGGTCCTAAAATCCTTTTTTACACTGATATCAATGTTATGTAATTTTTTTGAGTTTAAAGAACAATTTCATATTAATTTGTGTCAAATATTTAAACAATTTATTTGTGTGTATTGTGGAATTACCTCCACTGTTAAAGAGTTCTACTATTGACCACTAGAAAAGAGTGTGGGGAAAGTCCCATCCTCTTTTTTACTCACAGAATGCCTTGAAATGGGGAACAGATTTTGTCTCATGGAACAGGGACCTTTTCATCTTCAACAACCGCCATCATCACCATTACACCCAAGTCCTCACTGACCCGGAGTGGTAGTACCTGTTAGGGCCCCATCTATGGGATTAATAGAAAAAATGAGTTAACAAAAAGATTTGCATACCCAACCAACAAATTTTGGAGCTCTGGGGATTGTGGAGTACCTCTTCTTCACCATTACACCTAAGTCCTTACTGACCCGGAGTGGTAGTACCTGTTAGGGCCCTATCTATGGGATTAATAGAAAAAAAATGAGTTTTAAAAAATGTGTTAAAAAATTGAGTTAAAAAAAAGATACCCAACAAGTGTTGACCCAACCAACCAATTTTGGAGCTCTGGGGAGTGTGGAGTAGCTCTTCTTCACCATTACACCTAAATCCTCTTTGACCTGCAGTGGTAGTACCTAAATAGAAAAAAAATGAATTTTGAAAAAATTTGTTAAAAATTGAGTTTTTTTAAAAAATTGCATACCCAACAAGGGTTGACATGCTGTAAAATCGAACAAACAAACCGAATTCATGTCTGTTGCAACAACTTATGTGTTCCCATATCGGAAAGAACCCATATTTTTTTGCAGAATGTCATTCTTGCTTTTAAGGTGAAACTTTTTTTGCAGGTGTTTATGAGAATGCACACTGGAGAGAGACCTTATTCTTCTGAGGTGTGTGGCACATCTTTTTTTTTGATTAGTGAAATTTCAGACAATTAATGAAAATCTTAGTTTGGTGAAGGATGTGATCCTTTTATTTTTGGTTGAACATTTTACATGATAAAAAAATTATCTAAAAGTGTTGCGTACGGCCTCTTCTTTTAAGGGGTGTGGTGTTTGGAACCAATAAAAAACGAGCTAACAGGAAGATGATTGGGCATGTATCGTCTGACAATTCTTATTTATCATTTAGTTTCATTCATTTATATTTTGATTTTTAATTACTTCTTCTTTATATCTTTTTTTAAATGAATTATGTTTGAAATTGATTTAAACAATAAAAATAAATTCTTACACCCTATTCTTATGAGGTGTATTTTTTTTTTTTTTGGTTGAGCATTTTAAATAATAAAAAACATTTATCCAAAAGCTCTTTTCTTTGTTATGATTTGTGAGAAATTAACATTTTGTGTTAGAAATGATTTTTACTATAAAAATGCATTGGACAATGATTTTTACTATGAAAATGCATTGGACAATGATTTTGACTATAGAAATGTATTGGACAATGATTTTTACCATAAAAATGGATTAGAAATGATTTTTACTATAAAAATGCATTGGACAATCATTTTTTACTATAAAAATGCATTGGACAATGATTTTTACCATAAAAATGCATTGGACAATGATTTTTACTATGTAAATGCATTGGACAATGATTTTTACTATAAAAATGCATTGGACAATGATTTTTACTATAGAAATGTATTGGACAATGATTTTTACCATAAAAATGCATTAGAAATGATTTTTACCATAAAAATGCATTAGAAATGATTTTACTATAAAAATGCATTGGACAATCATTTTTTTACTATAAAAATGCATTGGACAATGATTTTTACTAAAAATGCATTGGACAATGAAAAATGCATTGGACAATGATTTTTACTATAAAATGCATTGGAAATGATTTTTTATATGAAAATGCATTGGACAATGATTTTTACTATGAAAATGCATTGGTCAATGATTTTTACTATAAAAATGCATTGATCAATGATTTTTACCATGAAAATGCATTGGACAATGATTTTTACTATGAAAATGCATTGGATAAGGATGATGGCGATTAGTGTTACATAATTATTAGATACCTAATAATTATGGCAATAGTGTAGAAATCATAATGGCGATTAGTGCAGCTGATGGCCTTGAGAGTGAGTGATGGCGCTTGACCTCACTCTCACCTTCCCTTCCGGGGATAAATCGTGAGAACCAGAAGGCATAGAAGACCCTGTCTTCCGGTTTAAGGATAGTAAGTAAGTCTCAGTCAGTTAACAGGTAGGAGCCGAAAGTCGATCTGCGCAGATGTCTGGTGGGGATTTAACCATAAAATAAGATCAAAAGTAAATCAAAGTCTTATGTTTATTACCTAAAAACTAACAATGACACAGGGCTTCTGATAACGAGAAATCCCTAACAGAAAACCAGACCCGAAGTCCCTAAGAAAGTCCAGACCTTAGAAGATTCCAGACCAAGTCAAGATAGATTATAGAAATACCAAAGACGATCAGAATAGCAAAGCCGGCCAGAAGAAAATACGACCAGAAGTAAGAAGTAAGAAAGGGTATACAACAAAAAGGGTTGCTATTAGAGCAATTTGAAGAATATGGTCAGGACAATCATATAGTTACTAGGGCTTGATCATTATCAGCTTGATTTGCTTTCTTGTTACTAGGCAATGGCAATGTAGAAATGGGTATTCCTTGAAGTGGTACATGTCAGGGGGCCACTTAGTCAAGATGTTAGAAGATAGAACCAAAGCCGTCCAGAAGAAAATACGACCAGAAGTAAGAAGTAAGAAAGAGATATACAACATTCTATTATTTAGTGCCAGTAAAGAAGAAGGGTATGCAACATTACCATTTACATTTTTACAAACCAAGGACGTTATATAGGCTTATATATATATATATATATATATATATATATATATATCTTGACTCAAGTTAGAGAATGTACAATAATCATAGTTCCAATTACCATCGAATTGGTAAGATAAGGCAGCAAGTAATTGTAACTTAATACGAATCTAACATCATCTTGTTACCAACTGTTTAATATCACACCCAGGGTATTAAGACCCTCGGCTGCAGCCTTCGTGCACATATATGATAAACAGGGTAGGAAGCACGTGGTGTAATGGTTAAAATCATGGGAAATGGACTCGTCGCCCTGAGTTCAAATCCTGGACGTGGTAATTGCATTTCACTTGACGCTAATATCCTTGGGAAAGATATGAATCCTACTCTCCCTCCAGCTATGGGTAAATAGTAGGGCAGACTGGGCTCTTTAACCTTGGTTAGGCAACCAGTCTAGGAGAAGGAAAACTCTGAATTCATACCTGCTGAACTCTGCTTAAGAAATTGACCTTGTGTCGCATCCTGCTCGTGCGAAGGGGTTGGTATATATATATATATATGTATAATATATATATGGTATAATGGTTAAAGTCAAGGGAAATGGACTTGTCGCCCCGAGTTCAAATCCTGGATGTGGTAATTGCATTTCACTTAGCGCTAATAACCTTGGGAAAGGTATGAATCCTACTCTCCCTCCAGCTATGGGTAAATAGTAGGGCAGACTGGACTCTTTAACCTTGGTTAGGCAACCGGTCTAGGAGAAGGAAAACTCTGAATTCAAACCTGCTGAACTCCGCTTAAGAAATTAACCTTGTATCGCATCCTGCTCGTGCGGAGGAGTTGGGCAATAGGGTTAGAATAATCATATAGGTGATAGGGCTTCATGTGATTAGCCAATTGATAGGAGGGGGCCTTTCTGACCGACTGTCTAGCCTAAGTAGGGACCAAAGTGGAGTGTTATATGTCATAGTCAGCTCAGCCACCAGGATTCGGTCCTTAAGCATCACGGGTCACCACCCACAGCCAATAGGCTGCCCCATTGGGGGGATTTTACCCCTCTGCAGTGGTGCAGTCGGTGTATTTTACAGCCTCAACCGACAGGGCGCCTGTTAAAAGGATTTAAAAGAGAAAGTACATACAAAGGAGTAAAACTACAACCCCAGTACTACTGCAAAATGCCAGGTTATTTATGAAGACTCATAACATCATAGAAACCAAGCAGCCAATCGGGACTCAAGGAATGGAATCACCCAAATACATCAATGGACTATTATTGATTTCTATAAGTACCAACTGTTTTGGCACTGTTCAGTTGTTGGTTAGTTGGGATTTACGGCATGTCAACCCCGTGGGTTATTTTATACCGAATACTTTTATTGGTAAAAAAAAAATGTTTAATGCTGACAAAGTTTGAAATAATTTCATTTTTAAATGGATAATACAATTTTGTTTATAAACTCATGTTTTTCTATTTTACCCATAGATGGGACTGTTCGGTTGAGCTTAGCTAGTTGCTGTTGTTCCAACCAACAGATAAGATAAGGCAGCAAGTAATCACAACTGAATACGAATCTATCTTGCTGCAGTACTACTACTGCAAAATGCCAGGTTATTTATGAAGACTCATAACATCATAGAAACCAAGCAGCCAATCAAAACTCAAGGAATGGAATCACAATGCAGATAACCCAAATTTCCGATATTGGGAGCCTTTGGACACATGGTGTATAAGGGTTGAGTTAATACAGTTCTAAGTGACAATCAATTCTAGGTTGCAGGTTCGATTCTGGCCAAGGGCAATAATAACATAGAATACTTAACATAGCTTAACACTTGTACACTATTTGACTGATGTCGACTTTAGGTCACCCCGACGACTTTACATTTTACTTTTTAATAATAATAATGAAAATACTACTACTACTATTAATAATAATAATAATAATAATAATGTTGTATACTCTTTCTTTCTTTTCTTACTTCTATTATTCTTCTGCTCATCTTTGGTATCTTACGTTCTTCTTCCAGCGTCTGGACCTAATCTTTCTCTGTTCTTGTTTGTTGGTTTTCCTTGACTCATTTCTTCTTCTAGGTCAGTCTTGTTGCCAAGACATTCATCAACCACAAAACCATATTATTTATGTAAGCTTTTATTTACTTAACTAAACATTTCATGTAACTAACATAACGCGCGTGTGCAGTGAGCTTCAGCTAAGGCAGTAACATCTTATCTGCCTGACGTCCAAGCTGAAACTTAGAGCCAACCAGGACCCACGTGACTAATATTCCATGGAAAGTCGCGCCCGTGATATGAAAAGGGGCCATCCCTTCAGAAATACAGGGGGTTGACAATAATCTATGCATATATTATGTAATAATAATACTGGGACTGAGATAAAGACAGATCACCTTATCCCAGCAAGGAGACCAGATCTAGTGTTGATTAACAAAAAAATGAGAACTTGTCAACTGGTAGATTTTGCGGTTCCAGCAGATCACAGGGTGAAGCTGAAGGAAAATGAAAAGATGGAAAAATACCTGGACCTTGCCAGAGAATTGAAAAAGCTGTGGAATATGAGAGTGAAAGTGATACCAATTGTAGTCAGTGCACTTGGAACGGTTCAAAAAATCTTGGAAAAATGACTGGAGGATCTGGAAATCAGAGGAAGAATTGAGACTATCCAGACTACTGCACTGCTGCAGTCAGCTAGAATACTCAGAAGAGTCCTGGAGGCATGAGGAGACTTGTTGTCACTAAGACTCTAGTGAAATACCATCAGTTAATGCTGATGTGAAAAACTCAAAAGGAGTGAAAATAATAATAATAATAATAATTTAAATAATCATCTCTATTAATAATGGAGATCCGCTTCTGGTTTTTGTCTGTAACAAAAATTACATCACTGCTTACGTCACATTACCCAAAATCGTTATAACATAGAATAAATACACTCAAAATTTGAATATGCAACATTAGACAGTCCTCATTGTTTTTTTAAAACAAGTTTTAATAAATACATGACTGGTATTATATATCTATATATAGTTTGTTTTATTTTAATACATATTTAAAGTTTACATTTCAAATTGTTTTATTTTTTAATTCTTAAATAAATTTGATGATTTTACTTACTTAGGGTACAAACTCGCTGACATTGAATTTTTTACTCCCACTCCCTAGGCAATATGTTTCAAAAATCTATTTTGTACTAGTAATCTTATTATAATGGAGATTGTATGTTTTTCGGTCTGTAATCGAAACTATATTACTATACAAATCACAATTCCCTTTGTTATTTACATCCCATTCTCCATGATTTTATTTTTATTTAAACCTCAATTATTAATAAAATTGTTTTACATCATTAAGACTGTTGACCATATCTACATACAAATAACATGCAGTTGTATTTATATATACAACAAAACAGCGGTTTACAGTGTGAATGGGAAGGCTAATTTGCATATTGATCTTAAAAAATTTGATTTTAATAAATATGTGCTTAATATTATTGATTTCTAATTGTTTAGTTTTATCTTATTGAATATGAGCAAAATTCTCTTCAATAAATCTTAAAAGAAATCCCTTAACAAAAAGAAATAACTGTAATATTATTCTTTACTTCCTATTTTAACTAAATAGTTAAATTAGGAATAGGAGTAATTGAAAATGATGGAAGAGTTAGTTTCTAAGTTGTTCTATTTTTCAATCATACCCCCTCTGTTCCAAATCCTGTTATCTGCATTTTTATTCAGTTTCATAGGCCTTTCTAATTTAATATGATATTTTATTATATTAAAACTTAAATACTTGCACCCGGAGGGTGCATATATTTGCTAGTAATAATAATTATAATAATAAGAAGAAGAAAAGGCTGTGGTTTGAATAAAAGGAACCACAATGAGTGGAAAGTCACTTACCTCGTGGCAGAAAAAGAAGTGGTACTGGTAAACGAGTTCTTTTATAGAGAGAGTAAACTGAGAATATATTAAGAATTCTGGGGTATGGGTTATCGTCCCTTGTCTGCGAGCCTCTGTTTCAAACCAACCAATCATGAGTCAGCATACTTTAGCGCCAAACTCAAAAGTGCAGACTCATTCCACTTCTTCTGCAACAGCAACGAAAGGAATCGGACCGTACAAAGTTCGCTCCTACTATATTACAACAGATCGGAGTCGGACGCAAACAGAAGTCCAAATATATCCGAATTATAAACAGAAGACCGTAGCAAGGGGCTCCGTCAATACCCCATATCCCAGGATAAACAGCTAAGTGACATTTATATAAATATTATATACATATTGTATCCATTATATACATATTATATATTTGACTGCAAACGAGACTAAAGTTTGCAACTTTATATTTAATACAGTCTTTTATTCTTATCTTGTCGTTGTTTTATTTCTTTAACTCTTAACTCGTCTGCCACATTTGCGGTTAACTCCAGTCAAACCTAGGAGTACTGCCGCTGTGTTACTTTTCCTTACAAATAAGAAGTAAAGTCAAGTCTTAACTGTTCAAAGAACAGTGATGAAAAGAAGCCGAGATGGATTCTGGTATTTACCCAACCCATTCACTACAGGTGGAATGTGACACAAAGTCACTAGTATGGGGCATCCAGTGAAGATCAAACACATAATTCAGTGGTAATGGATCTGCGAGACTAGCTTGCTAACCACGATCAGACGCCCATTGTGGTATTTACTAATTAGGTATCTCCAAAATCGGGTCACGTGATCAGTCTAGGCCATATTGAATAAACGAAAGTAAATATTTTTGAACTTAGTTTTTTTAAAAATCCAGCAAAAAAAAAAAAAGTAACAATCATACAGAGTTGTTACAAAGAAAAATAGTTAATTCAAAGATCAAATTATCCGATTGGGAAAAATTACTCACCACTAATAAAAAAAATAAATAGAATAGTCCATTTTACATGCAACACAGTGATTTTTCTGTAGAAACAGGGACTGTAAATTTACATATTATCTCTCTTTGACAATTATACATTTAACTGTATGGGTGGCTGTATTCGACATAATTGTTTTCTTGTGCATATTCAATAGCCGACTATTGGTTTTCAACAATTTTTGAAATATTTTTTTGTCGTTGTTTCAGAATAACTCCGGAATATTTTTTTAGTTGAACTTATAGTGTAACTAAAGCAAAGAAAAGACAATAAGTATTACAAATGTTGTCAGTTTTGCTCTTCCGTATGTTATAAGAATCAAACATTATTATTCAACAATAAAAAGAAACTCTTAAATTCTCTTAAAAATATTAATATATCGTGAATCCGACAAATCTTTAGTTCACCTGAATTCTAAAATTTAGTGTTATATTATATTTAAATATTAGTGAAAAATTCGATTTTTACACCCAAAAAAAAGATTTTTAAACATAGAAAAAAAAATTATTTAAGCACACAAAATCTAAAATCTCTTAAAAATTAATTTCTTTAAAAAAATTTTTTTTCTTGACAATTTAATAGAATATAGTACATATTAATTAAAAAAAAAGAAAAATGTTTTCAAATAATAATAATATGACATTTTTTAACACTTTTTATTTCAGAATTCATTATTTTTTTTCTACAAAAACTACTGCGTTGAATATTAAACAAATCTTTTCATATAGTTATTCAGACTTATCTTCATAGAAAAAAAAAGTAAAAATCGTTTTTTCCGGTTCATTTTTTTAATATCTCATAAAATAAAATGGGGGCGGGGGGAGTTAGACCTCGTAAAAAAATATATTCCCCTAATATATTTTAGGAAAAAACTATTTCAGACATATTTACATTCAAAGGTAAATAGTTATGGAAATTTTCGTGAAAATCGGACTATTAATTAATTTTTTCATAGAATTCTTAAAAACTCCTCTTATCGTAACTTGTTTTTAGCTACATTAAATTTCAGTTGATTTAACAGTGCAAAAACGAAAACATTGTTTTTCAATCATAATTTTCATTATTTCCGTAAGCTGAAATTTTTTTAAAAAAAATCATCAGGAGTTTTTTAATGTTTCTTCTTTCGAATGGAAAAATTTTTTCAAGATAATATTAATTTTTATACGAGTTTCATTGTGTTAAATATAGGGGGGGGGGGATTTCTCAGGGAAAATTGGTGGTACCTAAATTTCACAGGGAATATTGGTGGTACCTAAAATACATACATTCATGTTATTCTCAAATGTATTTGAAGCCTTCCTATATATCATTTTATATAGAAATCTATTGAAATAACATTAGAATAAGTTTAATATTTTTATATTCATTCTTATTTAGTTTCGGTAGTCTTTCTGATTTAATATAATTATTTTAAACTTTAAATACTTGCCCCCAGCAGGTGCATGGGTAATATTTATTTTGATTCATTAACAATACTAGCAAATATATGCACCCTCCGGGTGCAAGTATTTAAGTTTTAATGTAATAAAATATTGTATTAAATTAGAAAGGCTAATGAAACTAAATAAGAATACAGATAAAAAAATTTGAAACAGAGGGAGTATAATAAAAGATTTGAAACAGGGAGTATAATAAAAAATGGAACAACTGAAACTTACTCTTCCATCACTCTCGTCTTTCATTGTTATTTTTTCTAATTTAAGTATTTAGTTATAAGAGGAAGTAAAGAATAAAATGACAGTTATTTTATCTTGTTAATGGATTTCATTTAAGATTCATTGAAGAGATTTTTGATTATATTCATTAAAATAAAACCAAACAGTTAGAAATCAATAATACTAAGCACATATTTATTAAATTCGATTTTTTAAATATTAATATGCAAATTAGCCTTTCCATTCACACTGTAAACCGCTATTTTGTTGTATATATAAATATAATTGCATGTTGTCAGTATGTAGACATAGTTAACAGTATTAATAATGTAAGACAATTTTATTAATAATTGAGGTTTAGATAAGAATAAAATCATGGAGAATGTGATGTCAATAACTAAGAGAATTGTGACTTGAGTAGGAATATAGTTTCGGTTACAGACAGAAAAACACACAATCTCCATTATAATAAGATAGTAGACTGTGAATTCAGTAGCATAATGTTTTACTATAGTCTACTGGACAGATATTAGTGGAATATATAATGAAGTCCAATGTATATATTCTTAATTTCTCAACTGGGATTAATACTTTTAATAAAAATCAAATTCTAAGGAAAACAACTTAAAACGTAAATTCATTTATAAGTTGTTGTTTTCTTTTTTAATTAAACGACACCATACATTGATGTTGTATAGATTTAAAGTTGTTTCGTAGTGATTCAGTTATACCCTTTTTTGGTCTCAGCGTTGTTATTTTAAGGGAATTGAGATTATAAACTTATCAAGCCCTATACAATAAACTGAAAATTATTATTCGCTGATAATTTTGTCGAGTATTTAACGATATTTCTATTTCAGACAGAGACGTCTTTAATAAATAAATAATGATGCTTAATTGAATCAAATAATAACTATTCTATTTCCTAATCGTTGAGAATATAACTTAAATAAATAAGGAAATCGTGACGTTAGCAGTGACGTAGTTTCGGTTGCAGACAGACAGTTACATTTATATTCATTATAAAAGAAGATGTAATTAATTTTTTAGAAATATCTAAATGTTTGGGGTTTTTTCCGGGGTTAAAAAATGTTGCGGAACTAATTTTGCCTCAACACCGCCAATTTCCGTTGTTTTGTTGGAAACCTTCTGCTGTAGTGAAAATTTGTTTATGTTTTTTTACCGACAAAGACCCAAACAAAAAACAAGGTATTTAATTGAATTTTTATTTATTTCTAATATTAATTTTTGTATCATTAACTTTATCGTCCGAAACTAATTTTTACGGAGATTTTATTCAATCGCTTTTTTCTGCCTCTCATGAAAATTTACGTGATTTAAAAAAAAAATTCATATCTTATTATAATGGAGATTCGGTGTCTGGATATCTTTAACCAAGACTATTTAATTTATTGTCAAATATTTAATGCATAGAATATATCTTATTTATTAACAATGTGTCTATAAAAATCTGAGTTAGAATTACCTCAAAACAGCCCATGTTATTAGTGCTTTTAAAATCCTGCAATGTGTCTTATATATCTAGGTACCACCAAAATGTGTGCCGATTTTCATTTTAAAAACGAATTAAAATTAATTAAATCGATTATTTAAGATCAAATTTTTGTTTAAGTCAAAAAGTATTGATATAATGAGCATCAGTAAAAATAATTTTTTTAAAAAGCAAAATAATATCACATTTGTAATTCATTTTTAATACATTTTAAACATTAAATTAGGCTCAAAATCTTACGGAAAATAACGAAGACTTACTTCACATTCATCATAACAAAGGTACTACCAATTGTGATGTCATAGACGTATTTTACAAAATAAATTTTAACCTCCGTGATTGAAATTTTTTTCTTTTTCCAAAAATCAGGGAAATATCCGATTTTAATTAGATTTTCAGTATTGATTTATCTATGAATGGATTTTTTAATGCATCAGTTATTTTATTTCAAAACTATCTGATTTTTTCAGGTCACTTAACTCTACCCCCCCCCCCTATTTTGGGGGCTCAAAATATCGGTAGGGTTATATACATTTGAAACTAATTACAGTATAAATAAAAAGACTAAAGACCGAAGGTAGTGAAATAAAAAAAATCGATTTAATTCATTTTTAAAGTGAAAATCAGTGCCCATCAAAATCTGAAAATCAAATATAAAAAATATTTTTTTAAATTTTTTGAGAATTTTTAATTACTCTGGTGTATATGAAATATAATTGCCTTTTAGATAATTATACATCGATATTTGTTCTGTTTAAAAAGGTGCAGGCTAAACTTTAAACTAAGATTTCTACATTAATTTTTTACATCAACTTACTAAAGTAAGCTTGTTATTAAATAAATATTTGTCTTTTTGATCTAAATATATGAATTTTAAAACTAGAAATTATGGACATTATATTTTAAATCAATTTTTATTGATTTATTTAATACTAGAAGTGGCTACCCAGCATTACCTGGGTAAATGAGGGATAAAAAGAAAGTTTGTCTTGTGAAGATCCATTGATTGTTTTCGTCTTCCATAATTGATCTATTCATGTTTTAATCACAAACAACACCAATTTAAATTCTAATTTTTGAATATCTTTATGAATATAAATAAAATTATTTTTGCTCAAAAAGCAAGATCTGGTGAGAGTGAGGCACCGGTAACTTTGCACATGCAAAGTTAGGTTCCTCACCACTCAAAAAATCACAAAACTGGCTAGAAGCGACTCTTTAGCCTTGGTCTGCAACACATCTAGGACAAGGAAAAGTCATATAAAACCACTGTTGCCTTGTGGCTCTACCTTATTCCAAGGAAAGGCTAAGGGAGTAAACCCCGAAAACAAATCCGGAGCTGGAGTCCTTAAGGTGGGTGGTGCTGAATCTCAGTACTTCCCAGCAACTCCTGTGACACCTTCGTTGCTAAATTGCATTGGTTCCTACCTTTCCTTTGGACCACAATGGCTGTGTGGAGAAGGAGAATCTGCTGCTTTGGCGACAGCTCATCCTCCATAACAACCTGCCCAGGCTACATAGTTTTCCACTACAAAATGGAGCGGACCGCCTTGCTGATAGGAAAGCAACTGGGAGTGACGGCATACCAGCAGGGGTCTTGAAGGCAGGGGAACAGCGCTACTCCAACCACTACGTCACCCTGTCGGCTGGGGCATTAGAATGCACCGACTGCACCTCTGCAGAGGGGTAAGACTCCCCCAATGGGGCCACCTGTTGGCCGTGGGTGGCGACCCGTGATGCTTAAGGATAGAGCCCAGGTGGATGAGCAATTCAAGACATACAATACTCCACTTTGGCCCTATCTTGGGCTAGACGGGCGGTCTGAGAGGCCCCCTCCGATCAATCAGCTGGTCATGTCAAGCCCTAGCACCTATATGATTTTCCCAACCCTATTGCCCTTATGGCAAGCCCCAACCCCTTTTTATCATATGGGTGCAAGAAGGCGGTGGCTGCGGGTCTACATGTCCTGGGAATGACGTTAAACTCTATCTGATGGTGAGGTTCCAGTTTTGGAGGTTTGGGGAATGTGGAGCACCCCTTCATCACCATTGCTCCCTGGTCCACTCTGACCCGGAGTGGTAGTACCTGTTAGGGTCCCATCTATGGGTTAAATAGAAAAACATGAGTTTATAAACAAAATTGAATTATCCATTAAGAATTGATTTATTTCAAAACTTTATCGGCATTAAATGACCCACTGAGGTTGATATGCCGTAAAACAAAACAAACCAAATCATCCCTATTGCTCATCACTCCTGACAAGTCTTTATCACGGCATCCAGTGTCTGCACAGACCTGATCAATGTAAGTTTTTGTTGGTCAGCTAAAACTGGTGTGTCCATGAATAGTTCTCCATAGGACACTTATGAGTTTGTCCTTACTTCTCCAGTTATGCCTTGCGTGTCTTGTTCGTCTTACATGTATAGGGATCTTTTTGTCATCTCATGTCCATGGTCATTAGCACGTAGCCTGGGCGGGTTGATATTGAGGATGAGCTGTCGCCCAATCAGCAGATCCTCCCTCTCGACACTGCCATGGTCTAAAGGAAAAGCAAAACCCAATGCAGTTTGGAAATGATAAATATCTACCATGTACCCCACGTGTATGGGTCAGGTACAAGGCCCTATTAATGTGAGACCACCCACAAACTGAAGCTCATGGGAGGCGGGTGCAAAAAAAATGTGTGGATCCCATTGGCAATCCTCCTCAAGGGGTGCGCCTCATTCACCAAGCAATAAACCCAGTCCTGCCCCTTTAAATCGAGGGGGCAGGTCTTGCCTGGGGGGATGGCCCCCTGGCAATGATAGTGTTGCAGGAGTTGCTGAAGTTCAGCATCATACTACCTTAAGGATTCTGGATTTGATTTCAGGAATTATTCCGACCATATGACCTTAAGGCACCCCTTTTGCGATTTCAACTCCTGGGGACACTTTTCTCATTTACACCGTAAAAATCCGGTTGTTTGTTAGGGGTTAGGGTTAGGGTTAGGGTTTAGGGGTTTGGGTTAGGGGTTAGTTTTATAATTTAAAAAAAAACTCTAAAAATTGTCTATTAACAATTAACTGGATTTTGACAGTGTAAATTGAAAAAATGTCCCCACGAATTGAAATCACAAAAGGGGTGCCTTAAGGTCATTTGGTCCAATTATTCCCCTAGCCCTTCCTAGCATAGGCTTATGATACTTTTCCTTGTCTAGATCATATGGATTGCCATCCAAGGCTAAGGATGGTGATTTATATAGGCTACGTAGATAAAAAAAAATTGGACACTATGCCATCGCCTTTCACAGACAGAAGGATTCCAAATTGGGACCATATGACCTTAAGGCACCCTTTTTGTGATTCCGATTCGTGGGGACATTTTTTCCATTTACACCGTCAAAATTCGGTTAATTGTTTACAGACGATTTTTAGAGTTATTTTTTTAAATTATAAATCTAACCCCTAACCCTAACCCTTAACAAACAACAAGATTTTTACAGTGTAAATGAGAAAAGTGTCCCCCTGAGTCAAGATTGCGAAAGGGGTGCCTTAAGGTCATATGGTCCAAAAATTAGACACTACGCCATCGTCTTTCACAGACAGAAGGATTCCAACCACATGTGTGTGTATGAGATTATTGAAATATATATTTTTATATCATTTCTTTATTATTTTTTCATCTTTGAAATTAAAATTTTATATTTTTTGTTTATTTCAGATTTTTCCACATGAAAGAAAGAATTCCTGGAATTATATTTCTTGGTCACTTGGATTTTTATTGAAGTCACAGTCGAGGCAGGGAAAGGGTTAGTGAAGAAAACCTTATTCTTTTTATAATAAAAATCATCTGCAATGCATTCTTTTATAGATAATCATTTCCAATGCATTTTTTAGTAAAAATCATTTCCAATTCATTTCTATAATAAAAATAATTTCTAATGCATTTTTATAGTAAAAATCATTACCAATGCATTTTTATAGTAAGAATCATTACCAATGCATTTTCATAGTAAAAATCATTGTCCAATGCATTTTCATAGTAAAAATCATTGTCTAATGCATTTTCAGTAAAAATCATTTTTAATGCATTTTTATAGTAAAAATCATTGTCCAATGTATTTTTATAGTAAAAATCATTGTCTAATGCATTTTTATAGTAAAAATCATTTTCCAATTCATTTCTATAATAAAAATCATTGTCTAATCCATTTTTATAGTAAAAATCATTGTCCAATGCATTTTTATAGTAAGAATCATTACCAATGCATTTTTATAGTAAAAATCATTACCAATGCATTTTTATAGTAAAAATCATTGTCCAATGCATTTTCATAGTAAAAATCATTGTCCAATGCATTTTCACAGTAAAAATCATTGTCCAGTGCATTTTTATAGTAAAAATCATTGTCCAATGCATTTTTATAGTAAAAATCATTTTTATTTTTAATAAAGCATTTTACCAGTAAAAATTTATTTTTATAGAAAAATAATTTCATATGAATTTTTATACTAAAGCAAAGATAGACTGATTTGTTTTAAAATTGAAGTTTTATATTTTTTGTTTATTACAGAGTTTTCCACCTGAAAGAAAGAATTCCTGGAATTTGAACGCATCCTGATTTTTCTTGGTCACCCGGATTTTTACTGAAGTCGGATCCAAAGTGAACACATAGTCACAAAATTTTTCTTCTCCTGGATATTCTAATGTCAGATCTAATCCAAAAAATGCAAATTCCCACAGAAAAGAAACCGTATTCTTGTGAAATATGTGGCTCTTGCTTTTCACAAAAGTCAGCTTTACCACGTCACATGCGCACACACACTGGAGAGAGACCCTATTCTTGTGAAGTGTGTGGATCTCGCTTTTCACTAAAGTCAAATTTGCTGTATCATATGCGCACACATACAGGAGAGAAGCCGTTTTCTTGTGACTTGTGTGACACTTCCTTTTCAAGTAAGTCAAGCTTGAAGTACCATACACGAACCCACACAGGAGAAAAACCATATTCTTGTGAAATCTGCAGTTCTTCCTTTTCAAGTAAGTCCAGCTTGAAGTATCATATGCGTACACACACAGGAGAGAGACCATATTCTTGTGAAGAGTGTGGCTCATCCTTTTCACTAAGGTCAACGTTGCTTGATCATATGCGAACCCACACAGGAGAGAGACCGTATTCTTGTGAAGTCTGTGGCTCTTCTTTTACTCTAAAGTCAACTTTGTTAAAACACATGCCCACACACACAGGAGTAAAACCATATTCTTGTGAAATTTGTGGCTCTTCCTTTTCGCGTAAGTCAGATTTTTCGATTCATGTACGAAAACACACAGAGAAACCTTATTCTTGTACAGACTGTGGCTCTTCCTTTCTAGAGCCGGGAGCTTTGGAGAAACATATACGAAGACACACGGGAGAGAAACCATATTCTTGTGAAGTGTGCGGCACTTCCTTTAAACGTAAGGGACATTTGAGCCAACACATAAAAACACACACAGGAGAAAGGCCATATTCTTGTGAAGTGTGTAGCTCTTCCTTTTCCCGAAAAGAAACTTTGACGATTCATATGAGAACACACACAGGAGAGAAACCATATTCATGTGAAGTTTGCGACCGTTCTTTTGCAACAAGTTCCTTATTGCACCGACATACGTCAACACACATTGCAGAGAACCAATATTCTTTTAGAGAGTGTCTTTTAGAGAGTTCCTCTTTTTGTAAAACAGCCATTTTTGAAATGTAGTAACGTTAGTGAATTGCTTCTTTATTTAAGTGTTTTATTGCATTTTTAATTGTAAAAATCATTTCCAATGCATTTTTATAGTAAAAATCATTTCTAATGTATTTTTAATTGTAAAAATCATTTACAGTGCATTTTTATAGTAAAAATCATTGTCCAATGCATCTTTATAGTAAAAATCATTGTCCAATGCATTTTTATAGTAAAAATCATTTCCAATGTATTTTTATAGTAAAACTCATTGTCTAATGCATTTTCATAGTAAAAATCATTATCCAATGCATTTTTATAGTAAAAATCATTGTCCAATGCATTTTTATAGTAAAATCATTGTCCAATGCATCTTTATAGTAAAAATCATTGTCCAATGCATTTTTATAGTAAAAATCATTTCCAATGTATTTTTATAGTAAAAATCATTGTCCAATGCATTTTCATAGTAAAATCATTATCCAATGCATTTTTATAGTAAAAATCATTGTCCAATGCATTTTTATAGTAAAAATCATTGTCCAATGCATCATAGTAAAAATCATTTCAATGTATTTTTATAGTAAAAATCATTGTCTAATGCATTTTCATAGTAAAAATCATTATCCAATGCATTTTCATAGTAAAAATCATTTTCCAATGCATTTTTATAGTAAAAATCATTTCCAATGCATTTTCATAGTAAAAATCATTTCCAATGCATTTTTATAGTAAAAATCATTGTCCAATGCATTTTACAGTATTTTATTTAAGTAATTTATATACTGATACCTATATTTATCATTTACTTGTACTTTGTTCTTCTGTCTATTTATTTAATTATTGTTTGTTCAGAATAATCACTTAATAATTACAATGTTTTTAAGTGTACAGAAATATTTGTTTTATAATCAAAATAAAAACTTGCAAATTAAAGCAATGCCAATTATAGTTTATAAAACATTGTTTTCAAATTCTTATCCATATTTAATATTTATATTTATTTATAATCTTTATATTTATTCATCATTTACTTTTAATTTGTTTGTCCGTTTATCTATTTGTTCCTTTATTCATAATTCAGTTGTTGCTGTATTTGAATAATATTCACTTGATAATTACAATATTATAACTTTACAGACAATTTTTTTAGAATTAAAATAAAATTATGCAAATCAAATCAATGCTTATATTTTATAAAAAAATTGTTTTCAAATTTTGAAACAATTAAAATTATAATATTTATCTGAATTTTTGTGATGAGGCTTGATAATTTTTATCATCTGGATTATTCAGACTATTGTCCTCATCTTTATTGTTATCTACACGACCATGATAGACCCTTAACTCTTTTCCACTATTACTAATATTATACCTATATATGTGTGTGTGATCCTATTTGAATGTATGTGTAGGTTGCTGTGGCGAGAGAAACCACGCACGTAGTGGTTCGAAGCGTGCACGACTGTGTTTGGCATGTAGAATGAGATCAGGGGTGAGTGGGGAGATTGAACTCACATCCTCCTGATTGTGAGTCATGGCCTGACGCATGTGAATCACTAGACTGTGCAGAGTAACCCGGATGTGAAGTCTTGTCGTGAGGATTGACGCGTGCTGATGAATGTCGAATGTGTTGCAAGGGTAAGGAGCCCGAATGAACACAGTAATTGTGTATTTAAGGACCTGCGCTCCCAGACCGGGGGGAAAAAAAACAAAAACAAAGAGTGCAGTAGCATTTTGGCTGTCGCGACGAGTGGAAGAGAAAATATATTTGGATAGTGTTCGTGAGAAGAGTGTTGCACAGTTGGGAGAGATTGTTCCAGACTGAAGACTTGGTCAGTTGGGAGAGCAAACGCGTCGGACTTAACTGTGCCCCCCCCCCAGAGTTTACTTTCATTCTTATTAGAGTTGCATCTCTAGGTTGCAGGTTCAATCCTTGCAAAAAGGTAATAAAAACATAGAATACTTAACACGGCTTAACACTTTTACTCCGTCATGGTTAACAGAATGAGAACAGTCTACCCCCATAGATTGAATAAAGAGTTTCAGTTCATAGTTCTATGAAGGCTCCTGGTTAACAGAATGAGAACAGTCTACCCCCATAGATTGAATAAAGAGTTTCAGTTCATAGTTCTATGAAGGCTCCTGGTTAACAGAATGAGAAAGTCTACCCCCATAGATTGAATAAAGAGTTTCAGTTCATAGTTCTATGAAGGCTCCTGGTTAACAGAATGAGAACAGTCTACCCCATAGATTGAATAAAGAGTTTCAGTTCATAGTTCTATGAAGGCTCCTGGTTAACAGAATGAGAACAGTCTACCCCCATAGATTGAATAAAGAGTTTCAGTTCATAGTTCTATGAAGGCTCCTGGTTAACAGAATGAGAACAGTCTACCCCCATAGATTGAATAAAGAGTTTCAGTTCATAGTTCTATGAAGGCTCCTGGTTAACAGAATGAGAACAGTCTACCCCATAGATTGAATAAAGAGTTTCAGTTCATAGTTCTATGAAGGCTCCTGGTTAACAGAATGAGAACAGTCTACCCCATAGATTGAATAAAGAGTTTCAGTTCATAGTTCTATGAAGGCTCCTGGTTAACAGAATGAGAACAGTCTACCCCATGATTGAATAAAGAGTTTCAGTTCATAGTTCTATGAAGGCTCCTGGTTAACAGAATGAGAACAGTCTACCCCCATAGATTGAATAAAGAGTTTCAGTTCATAGTTCTATGAAGGCTCCTGGTTAACAGAATGAGAACAGTCTACCCCATAGATTGAATAAAGTGTTTCAGTTCATAGTTCTATGAAGGCTCCTGGTTAACAGAATGAGAACAGTCTACCCCCATAGATTGAATAAAGAGTTTCAGTTCATAGTTCTATGAAGGCTCCTGGTTAACAGAATGAGAACAGTCTACCCCCATAGATTGAATAAAGAGTTTCAGTTCATAGTTCTATGAAGGCTCCTGGTTAACAGAATGAGAACAGTCTACCCCCATAGATTGAATAAAGAGTTTCAGTTCATAGTTCTATGAAGGCTCCTGGTTAACAGAATGAGAACAGTCTACCCCATAGATTGAATAAAGAGTTTCAGTTCATAGTTCTATGAAGGCTCCTGGTTAACAGAATGAGAACAGTCTACCCCCATAGATTGAATAAAGAGTTTCAGTTCATAGTTCTATGAAGGCTCCTGGTTAACAGAATGAGAACAGTCTACCCCATAGATTGAATAAAGAGTTTCAGTTCATAGTTCTATGAAGGCTCCTGGTTAACAGAATGAGAACAGTCTACCCCATAGATTGAATAAAGAGTTTCAGTTCATAGTTCTATGAAGGCTCCTGGTTAACAGAATGAGAACAGTCTACCCCCATAGATTGAATAAAGAGTTTCAGTTCATAGTTCTATGAAGGCTCCTGGTTAACAGAATGAGAACAGTCTACCCCCATAGATTGAATAAAGAGTTTCAGTTCATAGTTCTATGAAGGCTCCTGGTTAACAGAATGAGAACAGTCTACCCCCATAGATTGAATAAAGAGTTTCAGTTCATAGTTCTATGAAGGCTCCTGGTTAACAGAATGAGAACAGTCTACCCCCATAGATTGAATAAAGAGTTTCAGTTCATAGTTCTATGAAAGCTCCTGGTCACAACATAAAGGCTACTAAGTTGCACAAGTAGGTTTCTAAGTCTGCGGAGGTTTGCAAGTTTGACAAGAAACACCTGAAGAAGGCCGGAGGGTACATCATCCGAAATGTTGTGTCACAGCCCACTGATATATGTATGGCCCCACATGTAACATCATCATCATCATGTCACGCACCAGCTAACAACATACTTTTCCAAATGCCTGAAACTAATTCAAGAGCTAATAATTATCGATATAGATATTATTATTTGACGAAATCTTCGTAAGTAAATTATCAACAATAATATTCGTTTGAATTCAGGATGAGAATTGTTTTTTGTTAACTAATTTTGTACAAATTTTGTGTCTAATTCTGTCGTATTTTTTGTCTTAAATTTCATCAAAATTGCAGCTAAATATTTTCCACTAATTCTAACACAGAAATTCTACAGTCCTATCACAGCCAATTTAAATCCATCTTTCACTAAGAAGACTCTCGACTTAGAAACGGTTCTCTTTTGTCAAAATGGTAGGGGTTAATTTGACTTAAACTAAGTTGAAACTTAATAGTGGATGGATTTTTTTTTTTTTTTTTTAACCCCTTCTTCGGGAAAGAACTCGAGGCAGATTATACATCTCACCTCACAAATCAAACCATGGGTAGCAGCGTGGTGGATGTGAGACATGGCGGATGAACCCAAAATGGGTCAACGGTGTATCTCACGTGATGCTGGGCGGATGAGCCTAAAAGCGGGCCAACGGCCAGGATCAAACAGTTCAGTCAGGAAACTACTGCTCCTCATCTCTAAGTCTGGCGTCTATTGATGAGTCAAATTAGCCACCGAAAGGTATCGATGACATCGAGCCAACCAAACCTATGACATTACACATGTAACATAAGCATGCAGAATTCTAACAGGCCGATTCGTTTTATAGTCAATTTATGTCTGTTTTAAAAAATGTTAAAACTCTACAAAAATACACAAACTTTTTTTACTGTTTAGTTTAATGACACAAAAATTATACTAAATTATTCTTTACTTTTAGGATTGAATTATGTTTGAAAAAAAAACTTTTTCTTCAGTGATGTAATAAAAGATTGTAAACAAACTAAAAAAAAAATAGTTACAAAATATTATCTTTTGACCCTTAGCTTTTTAAAAAAAAAATATTTTATCCTATGTCTTCAAACTTCATTTGGTGCAAAATTTGGACCATGTGTCCTTGAGGCACCCCTTTTGTGATTTCGATTCGTGGGGACATTTTCTCCATTTACACCGTCTAAATCCGGTTAATTGTTTACAGAAGATTTTTAGAGTTTTTTTTTTATTATAAAACTAACCCCTAACTCTGACCCCTAACCCTGACCCCTAACAAACAACCGGATTTTTACAGTGTAAATGAGAAAAGTATCCCCACGAGTCAAGATCGCGGAAGGGGTGCCTAAAGGTCATATGGTCCCAAAATTTTAAGTGTTCCTTGAGAAATACTGCTCCTCTGTTGTATCATCCCTATCATTGCCTACCATTTTACATTTTACATGAATATGAGAAGTAGAAAGTTAGCTATCCTCTGGGAGTGGACTACAAGGTTATCTGGCTCAGATACTAATTGTCAACTATGTGGTGAGTCATAACCACATAAACACCACCTGTTGCATTTGGCTCTTGAAAAAAAATACATTAAAGGGTTGGAATCAAAAATTGATATGTTTGTAATCATTTGTAACTTACATTTTTATTGTTTGAAAACACTATTACTCTTTATTTCAAATTAAGAAACTTTATAAGATATGAAGGTGCTTTGCATTGAAGTTTCATATTTTTATTTCATATTTCATTTTTAGATGTGTTATGGCTAAAAGTCTACCTACCACCTATCAGGAAGTTGACCATAAACTTTATAGCTTAAATTTGAACAACTTCACTCTCTCCAGAAAACATTTCACATTGAAAATAACCTGAAATTATAGAGAAATTGTTGCTGGATTTGTTTTTTTATAACTATTTTTTTTTCTTAGTTTGTTTACAATCTTTTTTTTTTTCAGAAATGTAATGATAAAAGACAACAGTTTGTGTATTTTTGTGAGTTTCACCATTTTTTGAAACAGACATAGATTAACTCGTCAAGCCCTAGCACCTATATGATTGCCCCAACCCTATTGCCCTTATGGCAAGCCCCAACCCCTTTTTATCATATGGGTGCTAGAAGGCGGTGACTGAGGGTCTACATGTCCTGGGAATGACGTTAAACTCTATCTGATGGTGAGGTTCCAGTTTTGGAGGTTTGGGGAATGTGGAGCACCCCTTCATCACCATTGCTCCCTGGTCCACTCTGACCCGGAGTGGTAGTACCTGTTAGGGTCCCATCTATAGGTTAAATAGAAAAATGTATTTATAAAAAATTGTATTATCCATTAAGAATTGATTTATTTCAAAACTTTATCGGCATTAAATGACCCACTGAGGTTGATATGCCGTAAAAAAAAACAAACCAAACCTGTATAGATTAACTATAAAACGAATCGGCCTGTTAGAATTCTGTCTGCTTTTGTGTACCATATGACCTTAAGGCACCCTTTTTGCGATTTCGATTCGTGGGGACATTTTTTCCATTTACACCGTCAAAATCAGGTTAATTGTTTACAGACGATTTTTAGAGTTTTTTTTTTTAATTATAAAACTAACCCCTAACCATAAAACTAATCCCTAACCCTAACCCTGACCCCTAACACTAACCAACAACCAGATTTTTATGGTGTAAATGAGAAAAGTATCCCCACAAGTCGAGATTGCGGTAGAGGTGCATCATTACATTTCTGAAAAAAAAAAGACAACAGTTTTGTGTATTTTTGTAGAGTTTTAACATTTTTCGAAACAGACATAAATTGAGTACAAAACGAATCGGCCTTTTAGAATTCTGCATGCTTATATGACATGTTGCCGCTTTTCCGTCCACTAAGGATGATGGTGTGGTGTCCAAAAAAAAATGATCTGCGCAGGTGACTCTGCAGGCCAATTCTTGAGTGACAGTCTTTGGTGCACTGAATGCACACAAACTGTGATGCTTTCTGGGGCTGCTGGCTTTTTCTCTCTCTTTCTGGCTCTCTTTGCTGTCGAGGCTACTCTCCTCTCCTCCTCATCCCTCTCCGTGCCTTGCTTAACGTTAAGCTGCTAGACCGCTCTATTTTTGCATCTACCTCCCATGTGTTTGTGTCAATATGGCATATCCTCATAACTCTCCTGCAGATATCTTTAAATCGTAGGCGTGGTCTACCAACCGATCGGGAGCCTTTTACTAATTCACCATACAAAAGATATTTTGGGATGCTATTGTATACTCTCTTTACTTCTATTATTCTTCTGCTCATCCTTGGTATCTTACGTCCTTCTTCTAGCATCTGGACTTTGTCTTGCGGACCTCGTGTCTGGTTTTCCATTGGGGATTTCTCTTTATCAGAAGCCCTGTGTCATTGGTAGTTTTTAGATAATAACACAAGACTTCGATTTGCTTTAGATCATATTTTATTCTGAAATCCCCACCAGACTAACTGCGCAGATTGAGTACGGCAGTGTGCTTAACACGACTTACTACCTTCGTGGTTTGGCCGATACTGAACTAAACTCTATTTCTAATCTAAACCGGAAGAGGGTCTTCTCCACCGATTCTCACGGTATTCCCCAGAAGGAGGATCAGACTGAGGTCAAGCCGAGTCACTCAATCCTTCAAGGCCGCCGGCTGCAAATTATAACAGCCATTTTGGTTTCTACACTAATGGTACATAAGTGTTAGGAATCTAATAATTATGTAACAATGCATCCATTTTCCATTCTTCTGACATATCCAAGCCAGCGAAGGCGCCTCTCACAGAGAATGGAGAATATGTTGTTCATGTCGTCGCAATCCAACATGACTTTGTTGGGTACTTTATCCTGCCAGCGGATGTGTAGAATATGTCGTAGGCATCGGAGGTGGAAACTATTGAGTTTCCTTTTGTGGCTTGTATATGTTGTCCACGCTTCGCTACTGTAGAGGAGTGTACTGAGAACACATGCTTTGTAGACATGCAGTTTGGTTTTCTTGGTGAGACTGGTATTATTCCAGACTCTCTTGCTCAGTTTGGCCATGACAGCTGCTGCTTTCACTATTCTTCTGCTGACTTCAGAATCAAAGGAGACATGTGGGGTCGTATATATTAAGTAACAGATTAAGTAACATATATAACAAGGAGATAATCAAGATATACATAGAGAGGGGGAAAGTGATAGGCAGAATGTAAAGTAAGAGAAGGGTCAGTTTTTTTATTTAGTTGCAAATTACAACTAATTATAACCAATTAAAATGGATTTTTTTTTCAAACATAACAGAATCCTAAAAATAAGGATTAATTTAGTATGATTTTCATATCATATCATGTCATTAAACTAAACAGTAAAAAGGTCTTTAGGAGACAAAGATTGATTCACTCAGCTTTAGTATAATAATAGATATATATATAGATATATGTATCTATATACATATATAGATATAGATATATATGTGTATATATATATATATATATATTTATAATGATTTACTGCAAATAAGAAAAGTGTTTGCATAGAAAGAGTGCTCAATGCTATCACAGCAGAGCAGGTAAAGAAACCTAAAATTATAAAATGATAGATATTATATTTATATTAATAATAATATATTATATTATATATTAATCATGGTTATGTAGATAACAATCATCATCATCATCATCATGTCGCGCAGTTTTCGCGGATATCCATAACTATCTCTCGCCAACCTTCCCTATCATTCATCGACTCTGGTAGCTCCTCTGCGCTGCGGCCAGCATCCATACATAGTTGGTCAATGTAGGTCCTGGCTGGGCGGCCCACATTAGCATGCCCATGTGTTGGCTTCCACAGTAGTACGTCGCTTACGAGCTCGTCCTTGCTTCTCCAACAGTGCCCCGCATGCCTAGCCCATCTTACTCGTATGGTTTGTGAGATGGCGGGCAGGTGGCCATACAGTTGCTTTTTTGTGGGGTGCTGCTTCCACGACTTATTCAGGACCGCTCGCAGCATTCTGGTGCAGCTCCCATCTAGCTTATTTTCAAGGCGCTTTGTTAAGGTCCAGGTGGTACAGCCATATAGCAGTACCGACACAACCACAGCCTGGAAGAAACGTCTCTTTAGCTTTCGGGGAGATCGGATTTCCATATGACTGATAATTTGTTGGTGGCCAACCATGCCTTTCCTATTCGAGTGTTAACATCGCTTTCTGTGGATGAGATATTACTACCTAGGTATGTGAATTGTTCTACTGACTTAAGAGGCTTGCCGTCAAGTGTGGAGATGTCTCCTTGCTTTTTGAAGCTCATGAACTCAGTTTTATCAGAGTTCACATAAAGGCCAACGTTCTTTGCTGCTGCTCTAGGCTGTGTAGAAGTGCTTCGCCCTGTGCCGGTGTATCTGCAAGAAGTGCGAGGTCATCAGCATAGTCTACATCTGTGATAGTTTGTGCGATGTATGTAGAGATAACATAAATTGTGTATGTATGTAGAGATAAAATAAAGATGGTTAAAATTGTCCAGATAATCCAAATAAAATTGTGAACAAATTTCAGTCTTTAAATTTGAAAGAAACATAACATGATGTGGTAATTTTCCCCTTTAGTGGCTAAAATTCCTAACAAATAAGGCAATTAGAGTAACCTCCCTTGAGTCTCACTTTGAAACAAGCTGTTATTTTTGAAAGTCTCCGTGTGAAATAAACAAATCTTAGAAACTTTTCGAAAGTTTCTAAGATTTTTTATTTCTAAGATTTTTTATGTAATACAACTGCATGCTTTAACACAAAAATATCATAAAATGTGTTCTTAATAACAAGTTCATTTCACATAATTTTTATACTAGGAATTTAGCCAACTGACTTTCACTTTGAAACAAGACGGTAGCCATTTTGAATGTGTCCGTGTGAAATATACAAATCTTAGAAACTTTTCGAAAACAATACAACTGCATGCTTTAACACAAAATATCACAAAATGTGTTCTTAATAACAATTGAGTTCATTTCAGATAATTTTATGCTAGGAATTTAGCCAACTGACTTTCACTTTGAAACAAGATGGTAGCCATTTTAAAAGTGTTTGTGTGAAATACACAAATCTTAGAAACTTTTCGAAAACCATACAACTGCATGCTTTAACACAAAAATATCATAAAATGTGTTCTTAATAACAAGTTCATTTCACTAAATTTTATGCTAGGAATTTAACCAACTGACTTTCACTTTGAAACAAGACAGTAGCCATTTTAAAAGTGTTCGTGTGAAATACACAAATCTTAGAAAACTTTTCGAAAACAATACAACTGCATGCTTTAACACAAAAAATATCATAAAATATGTTCTTAATAACAATTAAGTTCATTTCAGATAATGCGCACGCACAATTTTATGCTAGGAATTTTGACAAGTAAAGGTAAAATTACCCATGCTGTTTAGTTTATTTATTTTAACGCAGCTTTTACAAGGTTGACGGATGACTTCATGACTACCTTTGTGACATCACATTTCAGTGAGCTTGCTTTCTGTTTATGATGGTGACGCCCCTTACCCTAGACACAGCAGTTGCTCCACCTCTGATAGTATAAATTATTTGACCTATGCAATGCAGTTTGTATTCACTGATTTTCAAATTCCTACATGTTAAATTAAATAAAAAAATTTCAAAATGGTTTTTTGTTTTTTGTTGTTCTTTATTCATTGTCTTACCAATTTTCATTGTTATTAATTTTAAACTTATTTAATTAAGATTTATAATTCAAAAACATCTCTCTCTNAATGAGGAGAGGATATGGCTTGCCTCTGGCTGGCGCCAGCATCCATACATAGTTGGTCAATGTAGGTCCTGGCTGGGCGGCCCACATTAGCATGCCCATGTGGGCTTCCACAGTAGTACGTCGCTTACGAGCTCGTCCTTGCTGCCCGCATGCCTAGCCCATCTTACTCGTATGGTTTGTGAGATGGCGGGCAGGTGGCCATACAGTTGCTTTTTTGTGGGGTGCTGCTTCCACGACTTATTCAGGACCGCTCGCAGCATTCTGGTGCAGCTCCCATCTAGCTTATTTTCAAGGCGCTTTGTTAAGGTCCAGGTGGTACAGCCATATAGCAGTACCGACACAACCACAGCCTGGAAGAAACGTCTCTTTAGCTTGTCGGGGAGATCGGATTTCCATATGACTGATAATTTGTTGGTGGCCAACCATGCCTTTCCTATTCGAGTGTTAACATCGCTTTCTGTGGATGAGATATTACTACCTAGGTATGTGAATTGTTCTACTGACTTAAGAGGCTTGCCGTCAAGTGTGGAGATGTCTCCTTGCTTTTTGAAGCTCATGAACTCAGTTTTATCAGAGTTCACATAAAGGCCAACGTTCTTTGCTGCCTGCTCTAGGCTGTGTAGAAGTGCTTCGCCCTGTGCCGGTGTATCTGCAAGAAGTGCGAGGTCATCAGCATAGTCTACATCTGTGATAGTTTGTGCGATGTATGTAGAGATAACATAAATTGTGTATGTATGTAGAGATAACAATAAAGATGGTTAAAATTGTCCAGATAATCCAAATAAAATTGTGAACAAATTTCAGTCTTTAAATTTGAAAGAAACATAACATGATGTGGTAATTTTCCCCTTTAGTTGGCTAAATTCCTAACAAATAAGGCAATTAGAGTAACCTCCCTTGAGTCTCACTTTGAAACAAGCTGTTATTTTGAAAGTCTCCGTGTGAAATAAACAAATCTTAGAAACTTTTCGAAAGTTTCTAAGATTTGTTTATTTCTAAGATTTGTTTATGTAATACAACTGCATGCTTTAACACAAAAATATCATAAAATGTGTTCTTAATAACAAGTTCATTTCACATAATTTTATACTAGGAATTTAGCCAACTGACTTTCACTTTGAAACAAGACGGTAGCCATTTTGAATGTGTCCGTGTGAAATATACAAATCTTAGAAACTTTTCGAAAACAATACAACTGCATGCTTTAACACAAAAATATCACAAAATGTGTTCTTAATAACAATTGAGTTCATTTCAGATAATTTTATGCTAGGAATTTAGCCAACTGACTTTCACTTTGAAACAAGATGGTAGCCATTTTAAAAGTGTTTGTGTGAAATACACAAATCTTAGAAACTTTTCGAAAACAATACAACTGCATGCTTTAACACAAAAATATCATAAAATGTGTTCTTAATAACAAGTTCATTTCACATAATTTTATGCTAGGAATTTAGCCAACTGACTTTCACTTTGAAACAAGACAGTAGCCATTTTAAAAGTGTTCGTGTGAAATACACAAATCTTAGAAACTTTTCGAAAACAATACAACTGCATGCTTTAACACAAAAATATCATAAAATATGTTCTTAATAACAATTAAGTTCATTTCAGATAATGCGCACGCACAATTTTATGCTAGGAATTTTGACAAGTAAAGGTGAAAATTACCCATGCTGTTTAGTTTATTTATTTTAACGCAGCTTTTACAAGGTTGACGGATGACTTCATGGACTACTTTTGTGACATCACATTTCAGTGAGCTTGCTTTCTGTTTTATGATGGTGACGCCCCTTACCCTAGACACAGCAGTTGCTTCCACCTCTGATAGTATAAATTATTTGACCTATGCAATGCAGTTTGTATTCACTGATTTTCAAATTCCTACATGTTAAATTAAATAAAAAAATTTCAAAATGGTTTTTTGTTTTTTGTTGTTCTTTATTCATTGTCTTACCAATTTTCATTGTTATTAATTTTTAAACTTATTTAATTAAGATTTTTATAATTTCTAATACATTTCTATATTAAAAATATTTTTAATGCATTTTTATAGTAAAAATCATTTCCAATGCATTTTTATAGTAAAAATCATTTCCAATGCATTTTTATAGTAGAAATCATTGTCGAATGCATTTTTATAGTAAAATCATTGTCCAATGCATTTTCATAGTAAAAATCATTGTCCAATGCATTTTTATAGTAAAAATCATTTCCAATGCAAATGCATTTTCATAGTAAAAATCATTGTCCAATGCATTTTCATAAAAATCATTGTCCAATGCATTTTTATAGTAAAAATCATTGTCCAATGCATTTTCATTGTCCAATGCATTTTATAGTAAAAATCATTGTCCAATGCATTTTCATAGTAAAATCATTGTCAATGCATTTTTATAGTAAAAATCATTGTCCAATGCATTTTTATAGTAAAAATCATTGTCCAATGCATTTTTATAGTAAAATTTGTCCAATGCATTTTCATAGTCCAATGCATTTTTATAGTAAAAATCATTGTCCAATGCATTTTCATAGTAGAAATATTTGTCCAATGCATTTTCATAGTAGAAATCATTGTCCAATTTTATTGCAAAAACGATTTCCAATGTATGTTTTTACCTTGACTCATATTGGGTGTTTTTTGTTTTTTTTATTTGTTTTTTTTAATCCAATCTTGCCTTTTTAATTATACATAAGTGAATAGACACATATTCTAAGCATTATAAGACATTAGGTTTATAAGTTCCCAAAATTCACACTGAATTGTCCAATTGGACACATGGCATAGTGGATAAAGGAGTTAGTTTAAGACAGTTCTAAGTGACAGTTATCTCTAAACTGCAGGTTCAATCCTGGTCAGAGGCAGCAGTAATATAGAATAATAATTAACACAGCTTATCCAGCTATGGTTAGCGGAATGAGAACAGGATGCCCCTGTGGACTAAATAAAGGCTTAGGTTCAAAGTTCCATGATGGCTCTCGATTATGACAAGAAAGTTCCTGAGTTTGAAAGAAAGTTCCCAAGTCCGAAAAGAAATACTTGAAGGAGGCTGGACACATCGTCCGAAATGTTGTACAGATAACAATGAAGATGAGGACAATAGTCGAATAATCCAAACAATACTAATAACTTAATACGTTAATTCATTGATAAGTTTTTTAAAAATTGAACAACACAATTAGTTGATGTTGTATGGATTTAAAGTTATTGCGTAGTGATTAAGTTATACACATTTTTCATTCAGCATTGTTTATTTTAAGGGAATTAAGATTATAAACTTAAGATTATCAAGTCCTATACTGAAATAAACTGAAAATCAATATTTGCTGGTAAATTTGTTGAGTATTTAATGATATTTCTATTTCTGAGTAACAATAAAAAAAAATTTTTTTTTAAATAAATTTTTAAAAAGTCCAGTTCGGATCATATGACTCGTGGGGACACTTTTCTCATTTACCCCGTAAAAATACGGTTGTTTGTTGGGGTTAGGGTTAGGGGTTAGTTTTATAATTTTTTAAAAATCTAAAAATCGTCTGTAACAATTAACCGTATTTTGATGGTGTAAATGGAAAAAATGTCCCCACGAATCAAAATCGCAAAAGGGGTGCCTTAAGATCATATGGTCCTACAGTTCTGAGGTATAGAAGGATCATTATTTTTACAAAAGCTGAATATGAGAAGAACACACATAGCATGGAGATTCTATATGAGCATCAGCATTCACCTCCAGCCTCTCAAGCCACTCAGGAATTGCATCAACTGATCTTCCCAGGAACTCTTTTGGAATGGCAGAAATAAATTCTAATGTTCATCCTTCAAGTTCCTCCAAATATATATAAATAAAGTATAAATAATGAGATAAAAGACCGAAGTTATGAATAGAAACAAAAAAAATTTTTTACGGTGGCTATTCTATGAGAAAATAAGTACCAAAAATTGAAAAATAAAATGTAAAAAAATAATAAATAATTAATTTTTTGGAGATTTCTTTTTCACTCATTTCGATAATTATTTAATTGGCTATTATCTTATAAAAGAAAAAAATTATACATCAATATTTTTCTGCTTAAAAAGGGGGGGTTACATTTTCAATAGAGTTTTTCTTCAAAACTTATTACTTTATGTGTCTAAAATAAGGTTTGCATTAAATAGATATTTATTTCTAGAATCTAATAATATAACATTTTAAACTGAACATCAGCATATTTTTTTATTTCAAATGAATTTTATATATTAATTTTTCATAGCAAAAATACTAAATTAAAGTTTTGAAATAAAATAACTGATGCATTATAAAATTCATTAATTGATAAATCAATACTGAAAATTTCATTAAAATCGGATAATTACCTGATTTTTGGTAAATTTTTTTGCAATCGCGAATGTTACATAAAAATTGTAAACAAGCGCTTAAAACCATTGAAAAAGAGACAGAATGCGGATCGCGTCGAAATTGACCAAAACAAATGGTTTTAAATCTTTTAAAAATAAACTGCATATGTAATGATATTTTTCTTTTTTTTTTATTGATGGTTATTATGTTACTACTTATCGATTTAGACAAAGTTTGACCTTAAATAATAGATTTAATTATTTTTAATTCGCTTTTAAAATTTGTAGCAGACGACAAAAATGCCAGTCCCTATGTTAAATATAGGGGGATAAATTTCATAGGGAAAATTGGTGATACCTAAGGAACATACATTAAAAATTGAGAAAAAGGTAATTGCATATTAAAAAATATATGAATACTTTAAAATAGGGAGTTACTTTTCAATCACCTTGTATATTTATATCAATGAATATTTGAACATATCGGGAACTATTTCTCACTAAACACCGTGTACTTCCGGTATTTATTCGAAACCTTTTTGCTGGGGTTATTGACTAAGAAAGACAAGGTATTTAATTTTTTAATTAATTTTTTTTTATCATGAATTTTGCTTCCCTCATAATAGCGGACCTCCACCCCCGGAAATTTACGTAAATTTTATTTTAATCTTTATATTTTAAATTGAAAATGATAAAACACCTATGTTGTTTTTGTTTGCGTTTTGTTTTGTTTTGTTTGTTTGTTATTGTTTTTTTAAACGCAATATGAGGGTAAATAATGTGGTAATGAAGGACTATTTGCTCGTAAATTCCTACCATAAAATAAACTGAACCCCCATTTTATGTCCGTGTTTTTCTATTAAATGTTTTATTTTTCTTGCACCCATTATTTTACAATACTAAATATATTTTATTTATTTATTTTAATATTCATTTCAATGTGTATATTCTAAAAAAAAATATTTCGTGAGAATGTTTAGTTTTAAAGTGGGGGCTCGTTTTACAATTTAGCCATAAATTGGATCCTCCTTTTATGACCGTAATTTTGTTTTTTCGTCGACGATGATTAAAATCTGACGTTTTTATTTTAGAGTACCAAAGCCAAAAAGAAAAGAAATAACAACAAAAGGTAATATTCAACTTTTTACTCGTAAATTCCTACCATAAAATTAGGCTTGGGCATTTTATGGTAGAAATTTACGAGTAAAAAGTTGAAGTATAAAAACGAACCCCCACTTTAAAACTAAGCATTCTCACAAAATAAAAACTTTTAGAATATACACATTGAAGTGAATATTAAAATAAATAAATAAAATATATTTAGTATTGTAAAATAACGGGTGCAAGAAAAATAAAACATTTATTGCAAAAACATGGACATAAAATGGGGGTTCAGTTTATTTTATGGTAGGAATTTACGAGCAAATAGTCTTTCATTACCAATAATGTTTGGAATTTGTACCAAAGTTTTGGAGGGGATCATGGAAATTCTCTTTTGGGTACTAATGCAAAACAGGTGCCCAAGAGATAATATTACGTACCACCAATTGTTAAATTTAACGTCCCGATTGACATTTTTTTAACCAAAAATCAGGGAATTAACCGATTTTAATGAAATTTTAAGTGTTGATTTATCAATGAATGAATTTTATAATGCATCTAGGGGCTGAACTTGCACAAAGGTGTCAAAATTAGGGTGACCCAGAAAAAACAGAACCCACAAATTTTGTAATAAAACTGTTAATTTTGACTATGGGGGTTTAGGGTTTAGGGTTAGAGTTAGGGTTAGGGTTAGGGTTGGGGTTTAGGGTTAGTTTAATGGGAAAATGAATAAATAATTTGGGTTCTGTTTTTTCTGGTTTACCCTGTATACCGGTGACCTAGAAAAAACAACCCACAAATTTTGTAATAAAACTGATCATTTTAACTAGGGGGTTTAGGGTTAGGGTTAAGGTTAGTTTAATGGGAAAATAAATAAATAATTTGGGTTCTGTTTTTTCTGGGTCACCCTAATTTTGACACCTTTGTGCAAGTTCAGCTGCATTAGGTACAGAGATGCTGATAAAAACAAAAATCTAAAAGGGCGCAGTAAAATCATATCCATGCATCCCAGTGTTTTTCTTTTTTCTTCTCATCATTTCAAGCTAATTGTAAATACATTTCAATAGTTTCTTAGAAACGAATTACACAGGATAGGTTACAAGGTAGGAGTTAGACAGCTTCAGTTGGGACCCATAAATTTCCCTGGGGACTCACACAAAGCAAATATGTGTGTCCCAGGATGCACTAAATCAAAAAGCTATCAGCATCACTGAGGTATTTTATTTCAAAACTTTTTGATTTTTTTCAGGACACTTTTGCCCCCCCCCCTATTTTTGGGGCGCATAATATCGGTGTGGTTATATACTTTTGAAACTAATTACAGTATGAATAAAAACACAAAAGACCAAAGGTGTGAATTAAAGAAAAAAATTTGGACCATATGACCTTTAAGCACCCCTTTTTGATCTCGATTAAGAAAGGACATGTTTTTCATTCACACCGTCAATATCCGGTTGTTTTAACAGATGATTTTTAGATTTTTTTTTTTAAATTATAAAACTAATCCCTAACCCTAACCCCTAACAAACAACCGGATATTGACGGTGTAAATGAAAAACATGTCCTTCCTTAATCGAAATCAAAAAGGGGTACTTAAAGGTAATATGGTCCAAAAAATTTTTAAGGAGCGCCTCTGGTAGAAAATAAGTACCGAAAATCTCAAAAGTTTTGGAGATTTTTTTTTTTTTTTTTACTCCGTTGTTTATATATATATAATTGACTTTTAGATTATCAGTGAAAAAATTATACACCAATATTTGTTCTGTCTAAAAGGGTAGGGGCCTAACTTTTCGATTGAGTTTTCTTCAAAAATTCTTAGAAAATAATACTAAAGTAGGCTTGTTATTAAATAATTATTTGTTTTTAGAATCTAAAAATATGAAATTTAAAACTTAGGTGTTTCATATTTTAAATGAATTCTATCTATTAATTAGGTATATAAATTGTTGCTCTAAATACTCATATGGATGCAACGAACAGTAATATTTAAAGAATTTCTATTTATTTCCATTGAATCAGTTTGATTGAAACGATACTGTAATTTAAAAGAAAGAATTTGTTGATTAATAAGTCAACACTAAAATTTTTATTAAAATGCGATAATTTCCTGATTTTTGGTAATTTTTTGTTTATCCATCTGGGTTAGAGACTTGTCACTTATAGGTCACTGAAGACACAGACATATCATGGTAAACTTCTTTCCCTACAAAAGATAAACAAGTTTTACGAACTGCATGTTTTGAACAAAAAATGGACCAAGTAACTAATAAGCACCCCAAATCATCAACTTAATGAAAGGTTCATATTCTAACTCATCACCGGTAAGTTTCACTTTAAAATATTTGAAAATAAACAAACAGATGATTTTTGCAATTATATTGTATCTGGCAAAAACAAATTTTACAAATTTTGTGATGCTATTTCTGAACGACATCCTTTCATTTAAATAAGCATAAAAGTATTTTGTAAATAAAAACTGTATTTTTATTTAGATAAACATAATTGCATTTCTCATTTTAGTATAAAAACGTCTTTCATCTTTTTTTTTAAATCATCGTAAAGTGTTGAGAAATATTCATAAATTTCTGATTAAAAAATGTTTATTTAAAAAAAGATTTTGCTATTGAATTTTAATTTTGTTTATGTGTACGAACCATCTATTTATTCAATTTATTGTGATTTCAACATCACCATAAACTTCTGATTAAAATCATTTGTTTACAAAAATTGGAAAGCGGAAGTTACCGGTGATGAGTTAAAATATGAACCTTTCATTAAGTTGATGATTTGGGGTGCTTATTGGTTACTTGGTCCAAAAAAAAACAATCATACTACATTTTAATAAATATCAACAAGTTTGTTATTTTTCTGTATATAGTGTATTCAATGTTTTTTGTTATTGATTTCTAAGAAGAAACTTTTTAAAAAATTTTAATTATTATAAAAGCATAAAAAAATATATATATATATATATATATATATATATATATATATAAAAGCATAAATTATTATAAAAGCATTTGAGTGCATCTTAAATCTTTACTTAAGCCATATTTTAGCAAAATTGGTAATTTATGAGGAAATGCGTCCCAGTCTCCTGCCTCAGAAATTGCTACCCGGTGACTATTAAAATAACGTCCCCAGCTATGTCGGTGTTACTTGAAAGAAAACAATCAACTTAGGGCGTTAAATGTATTTTAGAGGGGGGGGGGCTTCTCTTTTTTGGTGTAATTCTTATTTATTTATCGTAATTTGTCCTAATTCTTGTTTATTTATCGTAATTTGTTGATATTCTTGTTTAGATATGAAGATGGATATATAGTTTGGAATAGACTTTGATAGATAGATAAACAAAATAATATAGATAGATTTTTGTCGTAATTCTTGTTTATTTAAACTAAAAACAAGACATTAAACAAACATGAATAAAAGAAAATCTGAGCCGACATAGCTGGGGACGTTATTTTAATAGTCACCAGCTAGCAATTTCTGAGGCAGGAGACCGGGACGCACTTCTCATAAATTACCGCAAAATTTAATTGTTTAAAATGTATTAGGGTAATTTATGAGGAAGTGTGTCCCGGTCTCCTGCCTCAAAAATTGCTGCCTGGTGATTACTAGAATAACGACCCCAGCTATGGTGTTACTTGAAAGAAAACAACCAACTTAGGGTGTTAAATGTATTTTAGAGGGGGGCTTCTCCTTTTTGTCGTAATTCTTATTTATCGTAATTTGTCGTAATTCTTATTTATTTATAGAAATTTGTCGTAATTCTTGTTTAGATATGAAGATGGATATCTATCAATCTATCTATCTCAATTTGTTCATTTTTTTTTACTTTGATAAATAAGAATAAATGATATTTATTAAAATGTAATATGAGGAAGTTTGGTTTCTTCATTAATATAAATACTAGCTGAAGTACCTGTCTGTGGCCTGGAAGAGTTCATTATTTGGAAAGGGGGGGTCTAGTTTTTGAAATTTTTCTTAATCCTTTTTTTTTTTTTTTTCACAGATTTTCAACTTGATATTCCTGAAAAGAAAGAAACCATATTTTTATGAAACATATAGTTCCTCTTATTCATGAAAGGTGGATTTGTTGATGCATATGCTGATACAAACTGGAAAGAAACCATATTTTTATGAAGTGTGTGGCCCTTTCTTTTCTGACGTCGAATTTCAACCAAAATATGCAAATACACACTTGTATTGGAGTATTTTCGGGTATAAGTTGTGTAAAAAGTCACTACTTATAGACTGTTATAGACCTAAGTGGCAGTGACTGAATTGACCAATCAAAAACATCAAACATGTATTTAATTTACTATTTCAAGGAGAGACCAACAGGATCAACTGACAAGGATTATATCTGATACATCTTTCTACTTTGAGTACAGATCAACTGACAAGGATTAAAACTGATACTACATCTTTCTACTTCAAGAAAGGATCAAACTTTATGCCACAAATAATAACCACTATGAAACTGCATTCAACTACAGGCCTAAGATGGCAAGTCGATTTGTAACAGTGTGGCCCTTTCTTTTCTGAGGTCAAATTTTAGCAAAAATATGCAAATACACACTGGAGAGAAGCCCTATTCTTGTGAAGTGTGTGACATTTCTTTTTCTGATGAATCAGACTTAATGGTGCACACACAAGTACACACCGGGGAGAAGCCCTATATGTGCGAGGTGTGTGGGCATTCCTTTTCAAATGATTCAAACCTGATCCGACACATACGAACACACACCGGAGAGAAACCATATTCTTGTGACATGTGTGATGCTTCCTTTTCACTGAAATCAATATTGCTTCGACATATGCGAACACACACTGGAGAGAAGCCATTTTCTTGTGAAGTGTGTGGCTCTTCTTTTTCTGGTAAGTCCACTTTACTGGTGCACATGCGAACACATACAGGAGAGAAGCCATATTCTTGTGAAGTGTGTGGCACAACATTTTCTGATAATTCACGTTTGCTCGTACATATACGAACACACACTGGCGAGAAGCCGTATTCTTGTAAAGTGTGTGGGTGTTCTTTTACTAATAATTCAGACTTGAACCGACATGTACAGACACACACTGGAGAGAAACCCTATACTTGCGAGGTGTGCAATTCTTCTTTTACACAGAGGCCAAGCTTGCTGCAACACATGCGGATACACACTGGAGAGAAGCCATATCTATGTGAGGTATGTAATTATTCCTCTTCGAGAAAGTCTAGTTTGCGGGATCATATGAGAACACACACCGGAGAGAAGCCGTATTTTTGTGAAGTGTGTGACCTCTCCTTCTGTAAAAGATCAAGCCTGCGGAACCATAGGCAAACGCACTCGGGAGAGAAGCCATATACATGTGAAGTGTGTGACTCTTCCTTTTCCCGAAAGTCAAGTTTGCTTCGACATGCGGACACACACTGGAGAGAAACCATATCCTTGCGAGGTGTGTCAGTCTACGTTTTCACATAAGTCTAGTTTGCTTGGTCATATTCGGCTACACACGGGAGAAAAGCCATATTCTTGTGAATTATGTAGTGCCTCTTTCTCTGACAAATCAAACTTCAGCCGACATATGCGAAAACACACTGGATAGAAGTGGCACACAAGCAAAATATTAAGAACTCCTTCTCTGAAGCATCCACCTCCCTTTAGTCCAATCTATGGGTTAAATAGAAAAAAATAAGTTTGAAAAAAATCAGTTATAAAAAAAATTGAGTACCCATCAAGAATGAATAAAACACACTGGTAGAAGTGGTACACGAGTAATATCTTAAGAACTTCTTTTCTGAAGCATCCACATCTTTTAGTCCAGTCTATGGGTTAAATAGAAAAAAAATTGAGTGTCTATGAAGAAGTGATACACAAGCAATATATTAAGAACTCCTCCTCTGAAGCATCCACCTCCCATTAGTTATTATGGGCTAAATGGAGAAAAAAAATCAGTTTGAAAAAAAATTGTGTTTTAAAAAAAATTGAATACCCATCAAGAATGAATAAAACACATTGGATAGAAGTGATACACAAACTAATGTTTGAGCATGGCTAAGAAGAGGAAACCTCAAGAGAGAAACTGATTTTTTTTTATAATCGCAGCACTAGACAATGCCATAAGAGCAAACTATATAAAGGCAAAAGTAGATAAGACGCCGCAGAATAGCAAGTGCTGAATGTGTGGAGACAGAGACGAAACGGTTAATCATGTAATAAGTGAATGCCGCAAACTAGCACAAAGAGGGTACAAGACTAAACATAATCGGAAAGGAAAGGTTATCCACTGGGAATTGTGCAAGAAATTAAATTAAGAACTCCTTCCTTGAAGTAACCACCTCCTTTTAGTCCCATCTATGGGCTAAATGGAAAAAAAACAATTTAAAAAAAAAAAGAGTTAAAAAAATCTTCTGATGAAGGTAAACAAGTAACTTCATAGTTACCTTATTTTTTTTTTTTTTACACTTGCATTGTGATAGCCTTCAAAACCAACCATCAATATAAACACAATGCTTCAAGCAAATTATAAAACACTTATATATATATATATATATATTGAGAATGGACGATCACTAACAACAGCTTCAGTTTCAGAAAAAAAAGTTATCTCGAAATATTAAGAATAAATCACAGGTTAACAAACAACACAATAGTTACCTTATTTTTCTTTACACTTGCATTGTGGGTAGCCTTCCACACCAACCACCAAACCAATATAAACACAATGCTTCAAGCAAATTATAAAACCCTTTTATATATATATATATATATATATATATATATAATATAATCTTGGCTCTACTTAGGTATCGAGCACTTTTTACAGATTAGCTTCTCCTAGCGGTTATATGAATATATATATATATCTTATATACATATATATACATATAAATTGTTTTTTCTTTTGGCCAAATACTATACTAATAGATTATTTTTTGTTGGTACGAATATCTTGGTTTTTTTTTTTTCAAAAATTTTTTTCTTCCTGGTTGATGTTTGGTAGTATATTTTTACAATCAAACTCTCTGCCGGGTTTTTTCTCTCCGCAAGGATCTACCAACACGCTTGGTATATTAAATTATATATATATATATATATATATATATATATATATATATATATATGTCTATTCACAATTTGTTTGAATTTCCAATTATTATATCCCATATTGGTCACTCTTAAACTTTATTGACTGTTTTATTTTTAAATTAAAGAAGAACAAATACCATTGCCTTGGAATTGCACTCAGACTCCAGTGAAAGGCCATCAGCTAATGCTGATGTGAAAACTTAAAAAGAGCAAATAATAATCTATAAACCATGGAGATTCGTTCTCAATTTGTCTGTAACCGAAACGATGCCACTACTTCTGTCACATTACTTGAAATCGTCAATGCATAGAATAAAGAACAAACAAGAAACAGTCATTTTTTTCTGTATCAAGAGGTTAACTAAAATGTTTACAAATAAATAAATACCAATGATTGTGTAAAATTTATGCGTAAAATATTCAAAATGATTATTTAATCAATAATTAATAGATTCATGTAACATTTTATTTGAGGAGGACAGAACTAAGTTTACATTTCATTTTTAAAAAAACACATTTTTTACTCCTTTAATAAATTTTATAATTTTACTTACTTATGAACAAAACCGCTGACATTGAAGTTTTAACTTTACCCAATGAATTTTTACACCGCCCCTGTTGTTGTTTTTTTACTAGTAATAATAATACATTTCTATTTGTCAAACTGCAATAAAAACATTTTCATTACTGGTTCAATACCATTGCCTTGGAATTGCAAGATTACTGGTTCAATACCAGTCCTTGCTAACACAGACTGGGTAACCTGATCTGTGCACCTCAGCAAAAAAACAATCTCCCTGATCTAGACCTAGAGAAAAGGGGATAGACTCCCTGGCTGTCCAGCTGCTACCGACCATAGGCCACTCCAACAGCTTAACTTATATATATATATATATATATATATATATATATATATGAAGGTAAAAATGGATATTGAATCCGACAATATGTAAGAAAGTTTTATAGAAAAACAAGATGTTAAACATTTTAGCTGACAGAAATCTGTTTCGACATTATGAATATGTCTTTTTCAAAGCTACATTGTAAGTGGAAAAAACGAAATGAATATATTAGTAATTATAAGGCAACGAACGCTCTCGATCAGTACCAGAAAATTTTTTAAAATTTAAAAAATACATATTTGTTGTTAAAATAAAATAAATTTTATCTTTAAAATGTTTAAGCATTTTTATCATAAAAACTCAAAAGAGTTTGTAGTAAAAATGTAAATGAATATCAAAAAAGTTCAGGAAAATGTTCCGGTTACAAATGAAAGTTTAAAAATGTAACAAGTCCAGCAACATGAATTTGCAATGATGTTAAACTCGCAGAGTTGGATCCTTATTACATCCGAAAATATGAGCCTCCGTGATATGATTTGCGTAATTCCAAAATTTGTTTTTCTATGGACAGTATGAAGGTAAAAATGGATATTGAATCCGACAATATGTAAGAAAGTTTTATAGAAAAACAACAATATATATCTTATTATAATGGAGATTGTGTGTTTTTCTGTCTGTAACTGAAACTATATTACTACTCAAGTCACAATTCCCTTAATTATTTACGTCAATTTCTCCATGATTTCATTCTTTTAAACCTTCAGTTATTAATAAAAATTGTTTTACATTATTAATACTGTTGATCATATCTACGTACTAATAACATGCAATTGTATTTATATATACAACAAAATAGCGATTTACAGTTTGAACGAGAAGGCTAATTTGCATATTGATATTTAAAATTTTATTTTAATAAATATGTGCTTGGTATTATTGATTTCTAATTGTTTGGTTTTATCTTAAGAAATATAAACAAAAATCTCGTAGATAAATCTTAAAAGAAATTTATTTACAAGAAGAAATAACTGTAATATTATCCTTTACTTCCTATTTTAACTAAATAGTTAAATTAGGAAAATTTACCAATGAAAGACGGGAGTAATGGAAAATGATGGAATAGTTAGTTTCAAAGTTGTTCTATTTTTCGATTATACCCCCTCTGTTGCAGATCTTTTTATCTGCATTCTTAGTCAGTTTCATTAGCCTTTCTAATTTAATATGATATTTTATTATATCAAAACTTAAATACTTGCACCCGGAGGGTGCATATATTTGCTAGTATATATATATATATATATATATATATATATGCCTATTCACAATTTGTTTGAATTTCCAATTATTATATCCCACTCCAACAACTCAACTTTTTTTACTTTACTATATCATTAAAGATATATAAAAAAAAGTTGACAGGGTGGCCTAATTTCAGTATCAGCTAGACAGCGAAGGAGTCTATCCCCTTTTCACTAACACTAGACCAAGGAGATTGTTTTAGCATCTGAGGTGGAGCGCCACACCCACCGCACAGATCCCTGTGCTACTCATACGCTCAGTTGGCTAGGACTGGTAACGAACCTTGTGATCCCTAGCTGAACGCTCTATCGACTAAACTAAACTGACCCTTTGTTTATGCCTGGTTGTATGAACAGACCTCTGTTCTGTTTCACTAATGTGAGTTGGAAATTTCAGAATTCCCCACCATTAATTCTTTGCTAAAACTACCATAAGGTTATATGAGTACATGGATGAAGAAATGCTGAAAAATTTGTTCACTGCAGACCTCATTTGGAGTTTGCTAATGTGGTTTGAAGCCCAAAATAATTCAAGGACACAAAACTCATTGAGAGAACTACTAAATTAGTGAATAATTTAAAATCCCTTTCGTATGAAGAAAAACTTAGGAACATTGACTTACCAAGTCTGGTTTTCTGACATATAAGAGGGGATATGATTGAAGCCTACAAATACACGCATGGTTTTATTCAATGAACTCTGACCTACTAAACATTGCTCAAAATACCTATACAAGGGGACATAAATTAAAACTCCTTAAAAAATCTTGTAAAGCAAACGCAAGACAAAATTATTTTAGCTACAGAGTGGTGAATACATGGAATAAACTACCTTAGGAACAGCTGACAGGTTTCAGACCTAATATACTAGCTAAAAAGATATTATTATTACTAGCAAATATATGCACCCTCCGGGTGCAAGTATTTAAGTTTTAATGTAATAAAATATTGTATTAAATTAGAAAGGCTAATGAAACTAAATAAGAATACAGATAAAATTTAAAACAGAGGGAGTATAATAAAAGATTTTAAACAGGGGAGTATAATAAAAAATGGAACAACTGAAACTTACTCTTTCATCACTCTCGTCTTTCATTGTTATTTTTTTCTAATTTAAGTATTTAGTTATAAGAGGAAGTAAAGAATAAAATGACAGTTATTTTATCTTGTTAATGGATTTCATTTAAGATTCATTGAAGGATTTTTGCTTATATTCATTAAAAATAAAACCAAACAGTTAGAAATCAATAATACTAAGCACATATTTATTAATTCGATTTTTTAATATTAATATGCAAATTAGCCTTCCCGTTTACACTGTAAACCGCTATTTTGTTGTATATATAAATACAATTGCATGTTGTCAGTATGTAGACATAGTTAACAGTATTAATAATGTAAGACAATTTTATTAATAATTGAGATGAGATTTAGATAAAAATAAAATCATGGAGAATGTGATGTCAATAACTAAGAGAATTGTGACTTGAGTAGGAATATAGTTTCGGTTACAGACAGAAAAACACACAATCTCCATTATAATAAGATTATTATTATTATTATAAACAAAGTACAAAAAATGATGGTTAATTCATTATAATTGAGAAGAAGGATTCCGATTAAAATATATTTTAGAATGAGTTTTGAGGTGAAGAGTGAACTCCCGAATGTAAGTGAAAACGCATTAATCCTCATCATATACACACACAGAAACACACACACACACACAAACACATATATATATATATATATGTATATGAGGAAAAATGAGTAAAGAAAAGAAATGTAGATGGATAAAATGAATTTAATCGATATCACATTAATCGATATCACTTACACGTGTTTCGGTCAGTTTATGTGTGTGAAAATATTTCGCACACATAGAAGAATGACCTTCAAAATAAATATTCACTCTGATGAAGGTCGATTCTTCTATGTGTGCGAAATATTTTCACACACAAAACTGATCGAAAAACATGTGTATGTGATATCGATTAAATTCATTTTATCCATCTACATTTCTTTTCTTTACTCATTTTTCCTCATATTGTCGGATTCAATTCCTTTTCCATTTTCACATATATATATATATATAATATAAACAAATTTTTGGTACAGCTGAACTTGTATAAGATTTTGTAAAATAACGACATACTTTATTGATCAGCAAAAATGTTAATTTTCTAAAGAGAAATGAGAAAATGGAAACTTAAGGGCCCTTTCGACTTTTAAACGTTCTACTGGTCATTACTTTTGACAAAGCACCGGTCGAAAGGGCCCTTAAATTTCCATTTTTTCTTTTCTCTTTCGAAAAATAAAAATTTTGCTGATCAATAAAGTATGTCATTATTTTTCAAAATCTTTATATATATATATATATATGAAAAATAGATAGAAATTAATCCGACAGTATGAAATTTAACATTTTGAAAAAACAAATGATGTTTGTTATGTAATTGCTGACAGAAATCTGTTTCGACCAAATCGATAAATTGGTCTTCATCACGAGCAACATAGACGGGAAAGAAAGATATCCGTTAAAAGACTGTTTACAAAAACGAACACTGTATTCAACCGCTGAAATTTTAAAAAATGCGTGTTCTGTTTTAAAAATAAAATAAATTTTATTTTTAATTTTTAAAAATCAGAAGCATTATAGTTTATAGTGAAACTCAAAAGAGTTTGTTGTAAAAATTATATAAAAATGTAAAGTGGCTATCAAAAATGTTTAGGATATATTTCAGCTGTTAAAATAATATACAAAATAATATACAAAGTCCACAGCATAATCGTGATGGAGACCAATTTATCAATTTGGTCTAAACAGATTCTGTCAGCAATTACATAACAAACATCATTTGTTTTTTCAAAATGTTAAATTTACTATATATAATATAATATATATATATATATATATGTGAAGAGAGGAAGTAAATCCGACGGTATGTAATATATCAAGAAATTGTGTTTTTTCATTTTTCTTGATATATTACATATATATATATATATATATATTATATATATATATATATATATAACTTTAAAAAATTACTCATGTATATAGAAAAAAACAAATTTGACCAGAAGATGGTTTTCACTGAACAGATGGACTTGCCACTTTTAATACATTTTTTTTTTCCCGAATTTTTGTGGCTTGTCAATTGGACCATATGACCTTAAGGCACCCCTTTTACGATGTCGACTCGTAGAGACAATTTTCTCATTTACACCGTAAAAATCCGGTTGTTTGTTAGGGTTAGGGGTTAGTTTTATAATTTTTTTAAAAAAACCTCTAAAAATCGTCTGTTAACAATTAACCGGATTTTGATGGTGTAAATGGAAAAAATGTCCCCACGAATCGAAAGGGGTGCCTAAAGGTCATATGGTCCAAAAACTTATTTAAACTTTCTAAAAACAATTTCTTTCACAATGAATTTTCTCCTGACGATGACCTAAGGTCAAAATTAGTTGAGAACAATTAAAAAATAAATAATATAAAAGAAATATTCCTGTTTGTCTTATCACTTTTTATTCATCTTATATATATATATATATATATATATATATATATATATATATACCTTCTCTTGTCTATATCATTAACAGCTCTACAAATCATTTTAACAACCTAGAAAATCATTTTTAATAGTCTGACAGTTGATCAAACTGGCATCAGGTATGGCTGACCATATATGGAAAGAAAAGGAAGCGCGTGGTGTAATGGTTAAAGTCATGGGAAATGGACTCGTCGCCTTGAGTTCAAATCCTGGACGTGGTAATTGTATTTCACTTAGCGCTAATACCCTTGGGAAAGGTATGAATCCTACTCTCCCTCCAGCTATGGGTAAATAGCAGGGCAGACTGGGTTCTTTAACCATGGCTAGGTAACCAGTCTAGGAGAAGGAAAACTCTGAATTCAAACCTGTTAAACTCCGCTTAAGAAATTGACCTTGTGTCGTATCCTGCTCATGCGGAGGAGTTGGTAAATATATATATGGAAAGAAAAGGGAAACTGTTGTAAAGGGAAGTAACCGGATAATCCCTCACGTATGCAAATGAATACGTATAAAAGAACAACAGAAGATTAGCTCAGTATGTGATGTGAGTTGATCTCCAACCACAAAAGTTTGTTTCGTATTCTCGGATGTAAACACACGTGCTACAACTCTTCAGAAGATAAGTAATCTTTACTAATCCTCTTTTACGCTTAGAGACTTTTTACCTTGCCGGCCGGGAGCCATTTTTGTTATTTTTATTTATTGTAATAATAAACTATTATTACAACCACTCGCAATCTTCTCGTTAATGTATTTCTAATACATAACAGAAACCATCTACTCTTTTGTGATAAAGTTAGAATAATAGATAGGGAAGGACATTGGAAAAGAAGCAGCTTAGATGTTGGGCTGTAGTGACCTCTTGAGTAGACCAATTATAGGGATGAACACAATATGAGAACCAATCATTGAAATTGTTTTTAAAGTAAATTCCTTTAAAAGTAAAAAATATCGAAAAAGACTGATGTCATTGTATTTTAACACCTTGAGTTGTTCAGGAACACCAATAAACATTTTTTTTCTTTTTCTAAATGACATCATTATTTTCTTCAACACCTGTATGATCAACCATTAAACTATTAAATATGATTTCCCACCTGAGGAAGACCAGAGGATACAGCAGCCAAAATGTTGTATTTATACATACCGCAATAAAGACGAGGACAACTGTCTGAAAAATCTAAATTATGCTCATGATATGTTAGGCACAGCAACAAAGCATATAAATGAATAAATATATATATATATATTAATTGCCTGGAGGCTTATCTACTAACATTTGGTGTATAACGTGGTGTAATTGTTAGCAAGCAAGATTCACAGACCATTGTTAGTGAGTTCGATTCTCACTGGCCTTGTGCCACATCTATGTGACAGAGAACGAGAAAGGAAAAAGAGCAAGACATTGTCTTGCCTGCCGGGATCGAACTGCAAAAACAAATGCAATTTGGGCACTGGACAGACGCGAGGTTCGACTGATGTGCCCGGATGTTTGGATAAATATGTCCATAAATGACAGTGAGTCGAGCGCTGGGAATCAGCAGAAGCAGTTGACAATGACAAGCACTTTGCGAACGACCAGTAAAGAAATGGATTTTAGTTCAACAGAAACAAAACTAAATAGGAAATGCGATTTTGAACTGTTAAAGATTATTTCGACTACGATGAAGATTTTCCAGCTGCTAGACAAAGACAAAGAATGTGTTGACCAAAGAAAGTCTGGCTTGTGAGAAAACGGTGAACTCGCTTGTTTTTGGTCCCCTCAGTAGGAACTTCTTGATTCGAATATCTATTTCCCTCCATATATCTTCCCCCCTTCTATAATCTAAGCTAAGCTTAGGAAATAACTATATATATTTGCTGATAGCTTTTTAAATTAGTGTGTCCTGGGACACACATATTTGCTTTTTTCCTGGTAAAATTTATGGGTCCCAACTAAAGTTTCTTAATAAATTGTAGGGTTTTTATTTATGATCTTTGGAAACAACTAAAGCCATCTAACTCCTACCTTGTAACCTATCCTGTGTAATTCATTTCTAAGAAACTATTGAAATGTATTTACAGTTAGCTTGAAATGGTGGGGAAGAAAAAAGAAAAATACTGGGACACACGGATATGAGTTTCTTGTGTTCTTTTAGATTTTTGTGTGTCAGAAAAACGCAGGACACATACCTATCAGCATCGGTGTGTATGTATAATATATATATATATATATATATATATATATATATATATATATATATACAAGTTTTGTTGAACTGTACAGATAATTCTTGTCGGACAAGTTTTTGGTTTGATCCTTTCTAATTTTCGGGCCATCATTTGGTGTTGGGGTGGAACTGGTGTAACAGTCCACCAAAGGTTTCGATATGAGCACTTTCGGTAATACAGTTTGTCATCATCAGGTAGGAAACAATGGTATGGTTTCGTGTCTCGTTTTTAAGGAGAAATAAGTAGAAGCAAGGAATTGGAAGTGGGAGGTAATAACCATTGGTAGTGGGAGGTTGTAGGAATGGTAGTGGTTCGAGCGAGCGATGAGTAGTGATTTTTTTTGTGGGAGGGGGGGCACAAGTTGTGAGAAGGGGAGGGTTATAGTGGAAGGAGGATAGGTGGAATATTATAGCATTTGAGAATATGTTGACTTATTTCAAAGTTTATTTTGTTTAAGGTAGGTTTTTGTTTTGTTTGATATATAAAGCTTCGATTATTTGAAGTTTTTGTTTGTTTTTTTCTTTATGTAGTGTGCGTGTATTTTCGGTTAGAATTTTGTGGTAGGTATATAATATATATATATATATATATATAAGTAAATTAAACAAATGATAATAATAATAATAATAATAATAAATGAATAAATAAGTTATGGGCTTGGGTTATTAATAAAGAATAAAGACGTCTTGTAAAACAATTAAGTTTTGCTTATGTTGTAAAGGGAAGTAACCGGATAATCCCTCACGTATGCAAATGAGTATGTATAAAGAACAACACGAAGATTAGCTCAGTGTGATGTGAGGTGATCTCCACCCACGAAGGTTGTTTTCGTATTCTCGGATGTAAACCCACATGCTACAACTCTTTCAGAAGATAAGTAATCTTTACCAAATCCTCTTTTACGCTCAAAGACTTTTTACTTTGCCGGCAGAGAGCCATTTTTGTGATTTGTATTTATTGTAATAATAAACTATTATTACAATCACGCAATTTTCTCGTTAATGTATTTCTAATACATAATAGCTTAATTATTACCAACAACAAGAAATTGTTTTCCAACTGGAGTCTGTTCAATTGAACGCAGTAATTCCTTTCGCTGTCAGCCAGTCTCTACCAACTGAGCACGTTACTCTCACTAACTGACACCCCAAACACAATAGTCGTCGAATTTCACTTCTGGTCCAAACACTTGTTTTTTTGCTGACTCACAGTATTAGCCACTGTCCGTTTTTATAATCGCTCGGCTACCCTTTATGCAAATTCCGACTCGTCTCATCCGGGGGTCTCTGGTGTATGACACAAGCAATTCTTTGCCGTTTATGTCGGGGGGATTGGCCATGCCTATTACACGAAAATACACAGACAATCCAGCCCAGCAGAAGGAAGGAATCAGCCCAGAAGAAGATGATGACCACTGACAAAGCAGGCCCAGTAAGAACTAATCTTCTCTCCTCTCTTAATTAAATTGATTATTTAAAGTCAAATTTTTGTCTAAGTTGAAAAGTAGTTACATAATGAGCATTAGTAAAAATTTTAAAAATAAATAAATTTCAAAAAAATATTACACCTGTAATTTATTTTTAATACATTTTAAACCATTATTATCACTCAATTTCACTCAAATATTTGCCTGCCCTGTCGGCTGGGGGCGTTAGAATGCACCAACTGCACCTCTGCAGAGGGGTAAGACTCCCCCAATGGGGCCACCTGTTGGCCGTGGGTGGCGATCCGTGATGCTTAAGGATAAGAACCCAGGTGGATGAGCAGTTCATGACATGCAATACTCCACTTTGGCCCTATCTTGGGCTAGACGGGCGGTCGGAGAGGCCCCCTCCGATTAATCGGCTGGTCACGTCAAGCCCTAGCACCTATATGATTTTCCCAACCCTATTGCCCTTATGGCAAGCCCCAACCCCTTTTTATCATATGGGTGCTAGAAGCGGTGGCTGTGGGTTTACATGTCCTGGGAATGACATTAAACTCTATCTGATGGTGAGGTTCCAGTTTTGGAGGTTTGGGGAATGTGGAGCACCCCATTCATCACCATTGCTCCATGGTCCACTCTGACCCGGAGTGGTAGTACCTGTTAGGTTCCCAACTATGAGTTAAATAGAAAAATGTATTTAATAAAAAATTTGTATTATTCCATTAAGAATTGATTTATTTCAAAACTTTATCGGCATTAAATGACCCACTGGGGTTGATATGCCGTAAAACAAACAAAACCAAACCAATCAAATATTTTGCAAACACAGACACTTTTTATGTATTTACGGACTAAAAAAAACATGCTATTTAGGAATTTAAGGTTTATAATAGTTTCTTCTTAAGAAATCAATAACAAAAACATTAATAACATTCAGTACATTAGAATTAATAACTTTTAAATGGAATATCTTTTTCTTTTTGGTCTAAACATGCAGAAAAAAAAAAGATACTAAAAAAATTATGTTTATCAAAAAATATAACTGGAAGAAAATTTTAAGAGGACCCTCCTCATATATGGAAGGCTATCGTTGATTAAAAACGATTATCAAAAATCAGAGAATTATCTGATAGATAAAATGCATTTGAAATTTGAAACACTTAATTTTAAGTTTCAAATTTCATATTTTAGAATCTAACAACAAATATTCATTTAATAATGTAAGAATGGATGCAAGTTATACATATTGGATACATGACTCCGACGAAGGTTAACAGACAAAACATTTAATATAGTACAGCACATGGATATGACGAGATACAAAGTACATGGGTAAAACAAAGTTACATATAGAACGATAAATACACATTCACGAATGTTACAAGATAACATATAAAAGTACAGACATGAGACTAGGGATAGTCCTGCTGTGAAGAACTTACAGTAATGTAAGTGGGACCAAAAGCCCCAACGAGAAGGGATAACCGTGTCTACTCCATGAGGCTCGTGGTTACTGGAACAGGAAAAAGAGCCGAAAGGGTTTGAACCCGGCGCTTAAATACTATTCCCCTAGCGGGCACCAGCAAACATAACCAGACAGACAACTCTCCCAGGCAAATACGAAACCAACGCTACAATAACTAGTTTACTTTATTTTTGTTATCTAATAATTTTTGGAGAAAACTCAATTGAAATTTAGTCCCCCACCCTTTTAAACAGAACAAATGTCGATGTATAATTTTTTCATTTATGATATAATAGGCAATTATATATTTATCGACAAGAGTAAAAAAAAAAAAAACTCCAAAAATTATTTTAGTGTTTTTTTTTTTTTTTTTTTTACATTTAATTTTCCATTTTTTGGTACTTATTTTCTACCAGAGTTGCTCCCTTAAAAAAAGTTTCTTCTATTCACACCTTCAGTCTTTTGTCTTTTTATTCATACTGTAATTAGTTTAACTTTTTGTGACAGAGACACGAGGTGAGTGGCCCGCCGTATTCTCGAAGGAAGCGGGCTAGGCTTTGCCTGGCATGTGGAATCGAACCCGCGTCCTTCGGAATGCGAACGGGTGACACATTGGCACCGAATTCACGATACTACTGTCCCGGATGTAAGCGCCAGGTGCTCGGATGATGGCTACGAAGATTCCGGCAGCTAGGATTGGTTCGGGAATCTCGTGCGTGGGGTGCAGACACTCGGATGTTGAAGGAAAATCTTGTATAAGTAGAGGTGGGGTGACGACAGCAAGCAGTTGCGATTTTTCAGCTGCTGATGATAATAGAGTTGGTGATTGTACGACGACGGATTTTTTTTCTTGTGCTGTAGATTTTGTGCGGCGACGACATTGTTGACCCCCCTCTCTTCAACAAGTCGAATTTATTTTCCGCCTCTATTTCTTTTCTTTTTCATACAACCCCACCGATATTTTGTGCCCCCAAAATAGAGGTGGGGTCAAAGTTAAGTTATCTGAAAAAGAAAAATCATAAAGTTTTGAAATAAAATAACTGATGCATTCTAAAATTCATTCATTGATTAATCAACACTGAAAATTTTCATCAAAATCGGATAATTCTCTGATTTTGGTATTTTTTTTTTTCAATCGGGGGTGGGGGTGTAAATTTAGTTTATAATACGGATTTGACGTCATCTTTGGCAATACATATGTTACTATGAAAAGAAAAATTATACATCGTATTTGTTGTATATGCAAAAGTCGAAATCTCCCGATTCACTAATACAAACTACATACACTCGTCAACGGGACGGATAAAGTCGGAAGTGCCCTCGGTCGTTACTAAAACGGATGACCATTTTAACATATATCTGCGCATGGGCTCCAAATCAGAGTTCCGGCTTGATAGTCAATCTAATTAAATAAAAATAAAAAATTGGTAAATAAAATTCGATATCATCCAATGAAGCGATTCCGGGTAAAGTGAAACACACTCCAATTGATCCAACTTGGGACCGCCGATCTCTATAAAACGAACAGCTTTGAAGGGCACCGACAGTCAGAGCTGAAGCCACCATCACGAACGCAGGCACGACGAGCGCTACCTCACAGAAGGACACATCAAAGAGCGGCGGGTCACACCCCCGACTTACCCAAACCAGGCAGTCAAATCAACAAGTCAACACGCGAACTTTTCTACATCATCCGAAGAAACCAAAGACGCTTACTACCAATACACAATTTCTGCCTACGACAACAACAACAACAGACACACCGACTGATACAACCCCATTCGTGCTACCACAAGTGAGTAATTATCTACCTCCACACCCAATTCTCTACGATCATCAACTTAAGGGGCGAACTTAGTCCGTACCTACCTCCATATACACAATACATCTGCCTACATCACCACACCAATACCACAACCAAGCTGGACATTTTACGAACTTAATATTCAACATAAATATCACAAAAATTGTGCGATACCCATCCTGACATTTACGGACTTGCTATTCACCTATAAACATTCATCAATTTTTAAACCTGTTGCTCTCTTGAATTTATTTCAACTTTTCGTTGTTTTTTTTTTCCATATTACTTTTCAATACAATTTTGAAATTTATATCTGTGTTTGTTTTTTCCTTGCCACCATACGCTTGCATGCAAATACGGTTTATAACATCTGGTGTCAGAAGCGTACGGCAGGGGAAAGGGATTATCAAGCTACACACGTGCCGCATTATTCGAACTCATAGGAAAGCATAAAATAGCTCTCTACAGTTAAAGTGCAACCCGATACGCCCGACGAGGCGACGATTGCTGAGACGCAAAGGGAGATCGATGATATGGTAGCTGCTCNGGAAAAATAGGAACATAGGGAAAACGATTCTTTTTCCAATTTTTTCCATTTTGTGTACTGTGTTCCCAGGTTCAGTGCTACTAAGCTCAAAAGAGGGCATCTCTTGTCGGACCTCAGGATCCGAGAATGCTAAGGATACTGATTTGAGGAGCTTCTACCTTAAAGGGAACTTAGAGTATGGAAGCATTGTCAGTCTGTCGTGGCTTCCTTGTAATACACGCGTACCAAATTACCAAGCCTGTATTGAGAAGTTGCTAAAGACTTATGAGGATAGGGATGCCGAATGTCACTCAAATCATTTTCTCCATTCCCACCTCACTTCTTCCCTCCAAACCTTGGAGCAGTGAGTGATGAGCACGGAGAAAGATTCCACCAAGACATTACGAAGATGGAGAGCAACTACCAAGGCAAGTGAAATCCCAGCATGGTGGGAATTTTTGTTGGATGCTCTTGCATAACCCCCGGAGGCAAAATACAGCAGATCATCTAAGAAAACACATTTCTAACTGTCTGCCGGTACTATGAATTGTGACATTCTGTCACCAAGTATATTTATTCCGTCAATTTCTTTATCTATCCTATTTTATCTGTAATAAGCCTGCCAACTGTTGAAATAACACGTATATACTCTGTATATACTAAAATGAGACTATTTAAAAGACAGAAAACTAGGTGATTGAGCAAAACTGTTTATAAATTTGATTCAGCACACCCAAATTAGTAAAAAACACCTATTCACATTCTGCTTCAGACAAAAAATTTTTTGTAAACCAGTGTTATTAGTAGTTCAGTTTCTCTCTTGAGGTTTCCTCTTCTTAACCACGTCCAGGTTTTTTATAGCAACCTCTCGATTTGTCGTTTGAAGTGTCCATATAATGTTTTTCTTCCATCTTCGTTTTTCGAGTTTTTGTTGTTTTTCTGTTTGTCCATACAGTTACATCTCTATTATTATATTATTATTATTATTATTATTATTAGGTAGTGTAGTAGTAGTAGTAGTATTTAGTTAAGTAAAAAACAAAATATGACAGTATTTCTTCTTGTTAATGGATTTCTTTAAGATTATTGAAGAGTTTTTGCTTATATTCAAAAGAAAAACCAAACAATTAGAAATCAATATACTAAGCACATATTTATTAAAATCATTTTTAATATAATATGCAAATTAGCCTTCCCGTTCACACTGTAAACTCGCTATTTTGTTGTATATATAAATACAATTGCATTGTATAGTTGTGTAAATCTGGCCAACGCCAGGGGTTCAGTGGCTTCGGTCATGGATCTTTTACAAGTTAATAGCGTCATCCCAGGGGGCTTTCCCAGGCATACCTGCCCCCTTGATTAAAGGGCAGGGCTGGGTTTATTGCCCAGTGCCTGAGGCGCCCTCTTGAGGAATGCCGAGGGATCGACGCAATTTTTTTTCTTTCCCACCATGAGCTTCGGCTTGTAGTGGCCCACTGTAAACGAGGCCTTGTGCCCAGCCCATACAAGTGGGTATGAGGCAAATACCTGTAGATATGGTCAACAGTATTAATAATGTAAAACAATTTTATTAATAAATGAAGGTTTAAAAGAAATTAAATCATGGAGAAATGACGTAAATAATAAGGGAATTGTGACTTGAGTAGTAATATAGTTTGGTTACAGACAGAAAAAACACAATCTCCATCATAATAAGATATATGTGTGTGTATGTGTTTGTGTGTGTTTGAGAATGGAGCGCCACACTACCATAACTCCCGTGTGCTACTCATACGCTTGAGTTGGCACGTGGCGTATCGAAACCTGAACCTTATGCTTCCTTAGTTGGACGCTTTCTACCGACTGAGCTAAACCAGCTATCAATGATCAGATTTCTTCCAAGCCGTAACCGATATCAGTTCTACTGTTACGCTGCCACCTGGAACCTAACGAAACACTTAGAGGGAATGTTTAAATGGGAGGTACACGCAATAATTGAATTATCCGCTAATCGTTACCATTGGTTCAAAGCCTTATAGAAAAAAAGTTTTTTTACATGGAACTTGAATATAATAAATTTAATTCATCTTAATATAATAAATTATCTTTTTTGGAACACTGTTTTTTCCATTTCTATATACTGGCGCATCATATCCATATTTTACCTATTTATAGTATATATATATATATACATATCCCTAGCAGATTTTCTTCGCTTTGTTAAGTAGTAGTATTTTATATTCCTCTTAAGTGACCTCTACACGAACTTACGGCGTAAACAAAACAGATGATGTTTGTGATATGGCTATTTTCAGCGACAATATTTGGGAGAATATGTGCTAAATGAAGTCGAACCTATTTTTTGAAATTAATCATTAATAATTAATTAGGCGGGAATTAAACTATTTTAATGAAGGCTAAACAAATCGAGAAAATCAATCTCTGTATTACATTTCGGCTATTTAGCCTCATCAGCAGAGCTATAGATACGAAGACGCCCCGTGTGTGATTCGAAACCTGTCTGTCAATTAGCAGGCAAAGTGTTTACCTCCACACCAAACGGACCTAGCAGGATTTTCTTCGCTTTGTTAAGTAGTAGTATTTTATATTCCTCTTAAGTGACCTCTACACGAACTTACGAGACGTAAACAAACAGACGATGTTGTGATATTGGCTATTTTTCAGCCGACAATATTTGAGAATTGTGCTTAAGAAGTCGAACCTATTTTTGAAATTTAATTCATTAATATTAATTAGCGGGAATAAACTATTTAATGTAAGGCTAAACAAAATCGAGAAAAATCAATTCTCTGATGTACATTTCGGCCTATTAGCCTCATCAGCAGAGCTAAGATAGAAAGACCGCCCCGTGTGTGATCGAAACCTGTCTGGTCAAATTAGCAGGCAAGTGTCTTACCTCCACACCAAACGGACCTAGCAGGATTTCTTTCGGCTTTGTTAAGTAGTAGTATTTTATATTCCTCTTAAGTGGACCTCTACACGAACTTACGAGACGTAAACAAACAGACGATGTTTGTGATATGGCTATTTCAGCCGACAATATTTGGAGAATATGTGCTTAATGAAGTCGAACCTATTTTTTGAAATTAATTCATTAATAATTAATTAGGCGGGATTAAACTATTTAAATGTAAGGCTAAACAAATCGAGAAAAATCAATTCTCTGTATGTAACATTCGGCCTATTAGGCCTCATCAGCAGAGCTATAGATACGAAGACCGCCCCGTGTTGATTCAAACCTGTTGTCAAATTAGCAGCAAGTGTCTTAACCTCCACACCAAAACGGACTAGGCAGGATTCTTCGCTTTGTTAAGTAGAGTATTTTATATTCCTCTTAGTGACCTCTACACAACTACGAGACTAAACAAACAGACGATGTTTGATGAATGGTTTTCAGGCCGACATATTTGGAGAATATGTGCTTAAATGAAGTCGAACCTATTTTTGAAATTTAATTCATTAATAATTAATTAGGCGGGATTAAACTATTTAAATGTAAGGCTAAACAAACGAGAAAATCAATCTCTGTATGTTCATTTCCGGGCCTATTAGGCCTCATCAGCAGAGCTATGATAAAAGACCGCCCCGCCTAATTAATTAAATGAATTAAATTCAAAAATAGGTTCGACTTCATTTAAGCACCATATTCTCCAAAATTGTCGGCTGAAATAGCATATCACAAACATCGTCTGTTGTTTACGTCTCGTAATTGAATCGTGTAGAGGTCACTTAAGAGGAATATAAATACTACTACTTAACAAAGCGAAGAAAATCCTGCTAGCGTCCGTTTTGTGTGGAGGTAGACACTTGCCTGCTAATTTGACAGACAGGTTTCGAAATCACACACGGGGCGGTTTCGTATCGTAAGCTCTTGCTGATGAGGCCTAATAGGCCGACAATGTACATACAGAGATTGATTTTTCTCGATTTTTTAGCCTACATTTAAAATAGTTTAATCCCGCCTAATAATTATTTAATGAATAATTCAAAAATAGGTTCGACTTCATTTAAGCACATATTCTCCCAATATTGTCGGCTGAAAATAGCCATATCACAAACATCGTCTGTTTGTTACGTCTCGTAAGTCGTGTAGGGGTCACTTAGAGGAATATAAATACTACACTTAACAAAGCGAAGAAAATCCTGCAGGTCCGTTTGGTGTGGAGGTAAGACACTTGCCTGCTAATTTGACAGACGGTTTCGAATCACAACACGGCGGTCTTCGTATCTATAGCTCTGCTGATGAGGCCTAATAGGCCCGAATGTACATACGAAGATTGATTTTTCTCGATTTGTTTAGCCTACATTTAAATAGTTAATCCGCCTAATTAATTATTAATGAATTAATTTCAATAAAATAGGTTCGACTTCATTTAAGCAATATTCTCCCAAATATTGTCGGCTGAAATAGCCATACACAAACATCGTCTGTGTTTACGTTCTTTCGTAGAGTGTGTTAAGGTCACTAAGAGGAATATAAATACACTACTTAACAAAGCGAAGAAATCCTGCTAGGTCCGTTTGTGTGGAGGTAAGACACTTGCCTGCTAATTTGACAGACAGGTTTCGAATTCACACACGGGCGGGTCTTCGTATCTATAGCTGCTGGCTGATGAGGCCTAATAGGCCGAAATGTACATACGAGATTGATTTTTCTCGATTTGTTTAGCCTTACATTTAAAATAGTTTAATCCCGCCTATATTAATTATTAATGAATTAAATTTCAAAAATAGGTTCGACTTCATTTAAGACATATTCTCCCAAATATTGTTCGCTGAAATAGCCATTCACAACATCGTCTGTTGTTTACGTCTCGTAAGTTCGTGTAGAGGTCACTTAAGAGGAATATAAAATACTACTACTTAACAAAGCGAAGAAAAATGCCTGCTAGGTCCGTTTGGTGTGGAGGTAAGGACACTTGCCTGCTAATTTGACATATATACATATATATATATATATGAGCGTAAGTTCGTTCGGGTCTCGAACCCAGCCAGGTAGCTGCTAAAAATAGTATAACTATACTGATGAGAGTTGATACCTCGAAAAACGTGTCTATAGTTTACTCTATTATACGCTCCCAATTTCGGTTGAGCACTTTATTTAGGAGGGATTTAATTGCAAATTCACCGTATTCGGTGTTCAGCTAAATCTCACTTAGTTTACAAAGTTTGAAACCTCTAGGTGAAGTTCATTTCCGCTTAGAAATGTAGCGATTAAATAGCCTGCAATACTTGGCAGCTGACTGTGGCTGTATGGGTAAGAGGTTTGGCGAGCGTAAGTTCGTACGGGTCTCGAACCCAGCCAGAGGTAGCTGCTAAAAATGGTATAACTATACTGATGAGAGGTGATACCTCGAAACACGTGTCTATAGTTTACTCTCTCTCTCTCTCTCTATATATATATATACATCAGACTTTTTTTAGTCTTATTTTATTACTATAATGCTTCTGATTATTTTTAAAATTAAAAATGAGATTCATTTTATTTTTAAATAAATTCATTTTATTTTTAAGTAAATTCATATCTTATTATAATGGAGATTGTGTGTTTTTCTGTCTGTAACCGAAACTATATTCCTACTCAAGTCACAATTCTCTTAGTTATTGACATCACATTCTCCATGATTTTATTTTATCTAAACCTCAATTATTAATAAAATTGTCTTACATTATTTAATACTGTTAACTATGTCTACATACTGACAACATGCAATTGTATTATATATACAACAAAAATAGCGGTTTACAGTGTAAACGGGAAGGCTATTTGCATATTAATATTAAAATATCGAATTTTAATAAATATGTGCTTAGTATTATTGATTTCTAACTGTTTGGTTTTATTTTAATGAATATAAGCAAAATCTCTTCAATGAATCTTAAATAAAATCCATTAACAAGATGAAATAACTGTCATTTTATTCTTTACTTCCTCTTATAACTAAATACTTAAATTAGAAAAAATAACAATGAAAGACGAGAGTGATGGAAGAGTAAGTTTCAGTTGTTCCATTTTTTATTATACTCCCTCTGTTTCAAATCTTTTATTATACTCCCTCTGTTTCAAATCTTTTTATCTGTATTCTTATTTAGTTTCATTAGCCTTTCTAATTTAATACAATATTTTATTACATTAAAACTTAAATACTTGCACCCGGAGGGTGCATATATTTGCTAGTTATTTTAATATAGACAGCGCATTTTATATATATATATATATATATTATAATATATATATATATATATATATAATTCTTTGATAAGAAATGTATGTCAAACAATAAACAGAAAGGCTGTACACATAAAGGTAACCAGGTGAAACAATGCTATTTACCTTCAAAGGGAAACCAAGAAAGTCTTCGCGTGAACTGTTATCGCCTATGCTTCAACAGAGACCAGTTTTGATGTCTACATGCGTGAACACGTAGTTGAACCGCCGTTGTTGAAGTTCCGATTGTGATGTTAAAAACAAGTTAAATTTGTAATAAAGTCTCTACTTATGTTTATGGACTAAACCACAACAACAAAATTAATCTCTCTTTTAAATAAAGACATATGTCATAGATAACAATGTATATATATATATATATAAGATAAATCTAATGAGTCAGACGAACCTACTATTAGTTTCGCATAAAGCTCTTCAGGGCTAAATTCAGACTCTTTTAATATATATATATATATACAATTGGTAAAGAAAAAGCTAAAAATCGGTCATTTTGCGGTTATACATCTATTTCTACCCACATGTATCAGTGTATACCTATAAGTATCATCAGCACCACTACATAATTCATCCCTCTTTTCAAATAAAGACATATGTTATAGATAACAATATATATATATATATATATATATATATATATATATATATATATAATTGGTAAAGAAAAAACTAAAAAATCGGTCATTTTGCGGTTATAGATCTATTTCTTCCCACATCTATCAGTGTATACCTATAAGTATCATCAGACCGCTGACTTTATTGGAAATGGTAAATTCATGAGGATTTATATACAATTTTTCTGGGAAATCACGATCATTACTTACATAATTATAGCAAACCATATTATATATATATATATATATATATATATATGATTCCAACTCTCATGGTTGAGCACTGCGGGGGGGGGGGGGCATTAATTGAAATTTCACCCTTACCGTCTGTTTACAGATTTGAGTTCTCTGGTGATTGTAAAAAAACATACAGCCGTAAACTATGTAGAAATTAATTGTTCATCCTAGACTGACAGCCGCTTATAGCCGCAATGGTAAGGAACATGGCTGACCAAAATTCTGTCGGGTTTCGATCGCGGCTAGAGTAGCTGTTAAAAGTCAAGCCGCACTGATAAGAAGTAAACTTCGAAACACGTGTCTGTGGATGACTGATCCGTATATATATATATATATATATATATATATATATATAGTTTGCTATACTTATAAATAGAAAGTGCTTAATATCATATATTCGATCATATGTATCCAAGTTAGGATAGCCAAGACAATTCCCTTAGTTTAAAAATCGAACAGGCTGACTGTTAACAAGTGCTGTTGACTTTATGTCTTCAATTCCCTAAATTATACACACACATAGATACACACACAGAGACACAGACAGACAGACAGACAGACACACACACACACACACACACACACACATATATATATATATATATGAATGTCAAGCTGACAGACGGGGAATCTAAGCATTACACCAGCTGGTTTTTTCCCAGATTTTTCGTTTTATTTTTAAGTCAGCCATATTCCACTTATGGTGACTTTGTACGACAGTATGAGAAGTAAACAAACGCACAATGTGTTTGATATGGCTTTTTTAGCCGACAATTTTTGGGAGAATATGTGCTTAATTGAAGTCGTACCTAATTTTGAAAATTAATTGATTGATAATTAATGAATTAGGCGGGCATACCTATTCAAATGTAAGGCTAAACAAATTGCGAAAAATCAATCTCTGTATGTACATTTCAGCCTATTAGGCCTCATCTGCAGAGCTATAGACAGGAAGGCTGTTTTGTGTGTGATTCAAACCCTGACTGACAAGCTGACAGGCGGGGACTCTAAGCATTATATATATATATATATATACTAGCAAATATATGCACCCTCCGGGTGCAAGTATTTTAGTTAAATTTTATAATAAAATATCATATTAAATTATAAAGGCTAATAAAACTGAATAAGAATGTAGATAAAAAGATTTTGAACAGAGGGGTATGATTGAAAAATAGAACAACTTTGAAACTAACTCTTCCATCATTTTCCGTTACTCCCGTTTTTCATTGGTAAATTTTCCTAATTAAACTGTTTAGTTAAAATAGGAAGTAAAGGATAATTTACAGTTATTTCTTCTTGTAAATAAATTTCTTTTAAGATTCATCCACGAGATTTTTGTTTATATTTCTTAAGATAAACCAAACAATTAGAAATCAATAATACCAAGCACATATTTATTAAAATAAAATTTTAAATATCAATATGCAAATTAGCCTTCCCGTTCAAACTGTAAACCGCTATTTTGTTGTATATATAAATACAATTGCATGTTATTTGTACGTAGATATGGTCAACAGTATTAATAATGAAAAACAATTTTTATTAATAACTTAAGGTTTACAAGAATGAAATCATGGAGAATTTGATGTAAATAATTAAAGGAATTGTGACTTGAGTAGTAATATAGTTTCGGTTACAGACAGAAAAACACACAATCTCCATTATAATAAGATATATATATATATAGATTGATAGATAGATAGATAGATACATGTTTAGGGGAAACACAACGAAAAAAAAGGTAAAAACAAGAAAGAGTCACAATGTTGATTATTGGAAAAAGCAAAAGAAACTGAATCAGACGGGATAATAAATTTTGGAAAGTGCTCAATATCTGGTGAACCAAATCAGTGAAGTTAACTATATAGGTTTCACCGAAGGGTATTTAGGATATATATATATATATATATATATATAAGAGTAAGGAAATGAATCCGACGGTATAAGTATACCTATGGACACTTACACATGGATATACCGTATAGAAGGCGATGTCTGAGGGTCTTAGTGTCCTGGGTATGATGTTAAACTGCATCTAATGGTGAAGTTCTAATTCTGGATCTCTGGGGAGTGTGGCGTACCCCTTCGTCGCCATTACTCCCAGATCCACTCTAACCTGTGGTAGTACCTGTTAGGGTCTTATCTATGGGTTAAATAGAATAAAATGTTATTATTATAAAGCAATAATTTGTGTTCAAAAATAATTTTCAATACGAATAAAGAATGAATAGAACAAAACGTTTTCGGTATAAAATAACCCAACAAGGGTTGACATGCCGTAAAATCCCAAAAAAATGAATACCCATTAAGAATGAATAAAACAAAATGTCTTCAGCATAAAATAACTCAGCAAGGGTTGGCATGCCCTAAAATCCAACCAACCAACCATAAGCCAAACATTGCTGCCTGTTCCAATATTTTTTACAGTTACAAATACAATAAGACTTCACCAATATCGTAATCAGCAACTGCAATTTCACTTACTTGCGGCTGTGTGTCCTTGTCCATGTCCATGTCTTTCTTCCAGGATTTGTTCCGGACCATACGCAGTATCCACCATACCAGCCATTACACCTTTTCTGGTCAGCCACCACTGATAATCCCTATCGGCTATTGGTAGTTACTCTAGACGCCACCAACCATCCAAACAGAACTGATAAATGAATACCCTCAAGAATGATTAAACAAAATATCTTCGGCATAAAATAACCCAACAAGGGTTGACATGCCGTAAAATCCAAAAAAAGAAAAAGAAAGAAACAATAAATAAATCATAAATAAATCACTAAATTTATTAAAAAGAAAAAAAAAAACCATAAATTTACTCAACAGATCAACCTGCCACATGTATCAAATGAAATTAACTTTTAAACTGAAACTAAATCGCGCATAAACATGTCTAAAACTTTTTTTTATCTTAAACATTGTCAAGTATAGATTTTCACTGGAGTAAAGTGAGCACAGAACTAACGACAAAGCGTGAAAGGAACAGTGATCTTATCTTTTGAGCTCAATCACCAGACACATACAAGATATTCATCTAGAATATTCATCGACGACTGGTCACTTTACGAGGTACAATGGTTAACTAGACATGCTAGCCGACCATTGTAAAAGAATTCCGTTCTCACTAGGTGCCCCATGTATCACATGGCGCCTTTCATAATGACGTATTTAAGTATCTCGTACAGTATATTCGTATACCCGTATACTTATATACTTATATCGTATACTTTTCTTCGAGTCCTTCTTCTTAGCTGATTCTGTATTCTATTGGTTCTAATATCTTTTATCTGTTATAAGCTGGAATTAGGCGATCCGTTTGTATTCCAAAGTCCCTTAATGCGTTTCATTTTCAAGAATGTATTCTTTTTTGTGCATTTACCATTTTGTTGTATGGTCAAAATCTAGTTTCTTACACAATTCTCATTGGAGCATTTTCCAATAGTCGTGGCTCGTCTTGTATTATTATTATTATTATTATATTATTATTATTATTATTATTAGCAAAAATATGCACCCTCCGGGAGCAAGTATTTAAGTTTTAATGTAATGAAATATATTAAATTAGAAAGACCAATGAAATTAAATAAGAATGCAGATAAAATGATTTGAAACAGAGGGGATATAATCGAAAAATAGTACAACTTTGAAATTAACTCTTCCATCATTTTCCATCATTCCTGTCTTTCATTGCTAAATGTTCCTAATTTAACAATCTAGTTAAATTAGGAAGTAATGAATAAAATTACAGTTATTTCTTCTTGTTAATGGATTTCATTTACGATTTATCCCCAATATTTTTGCACATATTCATTAAGATAAAGCCAAACAATTAGAAGTCAATAATACTAAGCATGTATTTATCAAAATCAAATATTTGGTATCAATATGCAAATTAGCCTTCCTGTTCACACTGTAAAGCGCTATTTTCTTGTATATATAAATACAATTGCATGTTATTAGTATGGTCAACTGTATTAATAATGTAAAACAATTTTTATTAATAATCAAGGTTTAAATAGAAATAAAATCATGGAGAATGAGACATAAATAACTAAGGGAATTGTGACTTGAGTAGTAATATAGTTTCGGTTACAGACAGAAAAACACACAATCTCCATTATAATAAGATTATTATTATTATTATTAGTAGTAGTAGTAGTAGTAGTAGTAGTATCCTTTCCATTGTTGTCGGAATTGAGTAATCCGTTACTATCACAATATCCCAGCTTATTATTATTATTATTATTATTATTATTATTATTATTGTTATTATTATTATTTCACTCCATTTGAGTTTTTCACCCCTGCAGAAGCCGGTGGTTCACTGGAGGCTGAGTGACAGAAAGTCTCCTCGGGTCTCCAGGACTCTTCTGAGTATTCCAGCCGATCTCAATAATTCTGTAGTCTGGATAGTCTCGATTCTTCCGATTTTTAATTCATCCAGACTCCTTTCCAACCCCTTAGGGATTGTTCCAAGGGTCCCAATCACGATCGGCACAACCATAACCCTCATGTTCCACAGTTTTCTTAGTTCTCTGGCAAGGTCTAAGTATTTATCGATCTTTTCGTTTTCTTTCATTTTCACTCTGTGATCGGCCGGGACGGCAAAGTCCACGAGATGACAAGTCTTCTTCTTCTTGTCAATCAAAACTAGATCTGGTCTCCTGGCTGGGATTAGGTGACCCGTCTGTACCTCAAAGTCCCAGAGAATTTTGTGCGTCTCATTCTCGAGGACAGATTCAGGTTTGTGCATATACCATTTAGTTGAATGGTGAAAATTGAATTTCTTGCATAGTTCCCAGTGAATCACCTTTCCCACCCAGTCGTGTCTAGTCTTGTACTCTCTTTGTGCGAGTTTACTGCATTCGCTTATTATGTGATTGACAGTTTCGTCTCTTTCCCCACACATTCTACATTTGCTATTCCGTTGTGTATTATCGTGTTTCCCCGAAAATAAGACCTACTTGCAAAATAAAACATAGCGTGATTTTCCAGGATGATTTGAATATAAGCCCTAGTTGAGAGCGGCAGACAGACGAAAGATATAAGTATTCTTCACAATCACATCATGTGACCCAAATACTCGTCTTTGTCAATGATCAAGACAACGTGCGTTTGCTTGTGCTATTCCTCCGGATATTCAGGAAATGCTGTAGCTACGTCCATACACACACAAATTCCAAAGTTCTGTTTTCCTTGTCGAGGCAAATAAGTTCAGTTAAAGTCATGTTAATCATAAATATATTTAGATTGTTTTTTTTGTTTTTTTCGTAATTTCTGTTTATTTAGAAATTTCGTAATTTTCTATTTCGTTATGTCATTTTTCGATATATGAGGAATAAGACATCCCCCAAAAATAAATCTTAGTGTTATACTTCGGAGTGAAAATTAATATAAGCCCTTGTCTTGTTAACAGGGAAACACGATAATAATAATGTTGTATATGCAAAAGTCGAAATCTCCCGATTCACTAATACAAACTACATACACTCGTCAACGGGACGGATAAAGTCGGAAGTGCCCTCGGTCGTTACCTAAAACGGAATGACCATTTTAACATATATCTGCGCATGGGCTCCAAATCAGAGTTCCGGCTTGATAGTCAATTCCCAAAATTAAATAAAAATAAAAAATTGGTAAATAAAATTCGAATATCATCCAATGAAAGCGATTCCCGGGTAAAGTGAAAACAACTCCAAGTGATCCAACTTGGGACCGCCGATCTCTATAAAACGAACAGCTTTGAAGGGCACCGACAGTCAGAGCTGAAGGCACCATCACGAACGCAGGCACGACGAGCGCTACCTCACAGAAGGACACATCAAAGAGCGGCGGGTCACACCCCCGACTTACCCAAACCAGGCAGTCAAATCAACAAGTCAACACGCGAACTTTTCTACATCATCCGAAGAAACCAAAGACGCTTACTACCAATACACAATATTCTGCCTACGACAACAACAACAACAGACACACCGACTGATACAAACCCCATTCGTGCTACCACAAGTGAGTAAACTTATCTACCTCCCAACTCCCAATTCTCTACGATCATCAACTTAAGGGCGAACTTCAGTCCGTACCTACCTCCATATACACAATACCATCTGCCTACATCACCACACCAATACCACAACCAAGCTGGACATTTTACGAACTTAATATTCAACATAAATATCACAAAAATTGTGCGATACCCATCCTGACATTTACGGACTTGCTATTCACCTATAAACATTCATCAATTTTTAAACCTGTTGCTCTCTTGAATTTATTTCAACTTTTCGTTTTTTTTTTTCCATATTACTTTTCAATACAATTTTGAAATTTATATCTGTGTTTGTTTTTTCCTTGCCACCATACGCTTGCTACTAATCCTGTTTATAACATCTGGTGTCAGAAGCGTACGGCAGGGGAAATGGATTACTCAAGCTACACACGTGCCGCATTATTCGAACTCATAGGAAAGCATAAAATAGCTCTACTACAGTTAAAGTGCAACCCGGTACGCCCCGACGAGGCGACGATTGCTGAGACGCAAAGGGAGATCGATGATATGGTAGCTGCTCTTAGCATGGCCCCCACAACAACACCAAATCCGACACATATCAACACATCACATGGACTAATGATGCGTCAACAATCTCTGCGCGATTCCATGAGGAATATAAAGTGCTTCAACCCGGGAAACGATGCACATCGTTTTATTACAGACCTCAACCAGGCGTATACTATCAACGTGAGGCCGGAACTGGCCGACTACCCCGAAATGGAAGGAGAATTCCTAAAGATCGCCAAACAATTACTTGACCGAGGCATCTTTCAACAAATGTTGGACTCCCAACACGACACATCCACCTTTGAGCAGTTGAAATCTTATCTAATTGAAACACACGGGAACCAAATGTCCAACTTCCAACATCTCAGTCGAGCCTGGGACTTACGGCTACAAGACAACGAGAGGCTGACCGATTTCGCGGGACGGCTCGAAAATACCATTAGAGAGGCGGCCGTTCATGTAAAAAGCAGGTTTAAGAGGGATAACGGCAGGGAGATGACCGTGGATACAGCATTCTCACTAGTCGGAGCAATGTTAATGAGCGAAAATATCAAAGCATGGACACCCAATATCTACCCCCATCTCGTGAAAACGATGGACAATCACTACACTGCAGGTGGAATAGCGAGCGAGGCCCAACGGTACCTCGACCGCGGCATCAAAACCGACGACACTACCAGTCATGATACCAATGCATATTATAACAACTCGCAACGGCCGAAACAGTCCAATGACAGACCTGAACAACGAGCAGCGAAAACATTCAGACAGCCCGCTCAGAAAAATTATAATACGGCATACAATGGTAGACACCCACCCAACCAAAAACACAGCGGCATGACTCGAGCCACACCTGTCTGCAGGAACTTCATAAGAGGCTTCAAATGTTTTCAAGGGCATAACTGCCCATATCGACATCCACCTACAGCTCAAGTACACGTCGCAGCAACAGAAGAAGCGTCACACCCCAACGTCACACAAACTAACGACACGGATTTTCAGTACGGACCGGACGAGATGTGATGGCTCGTACGCCGGTCCGTCCCGCTCATCATCACATATTTAATCTCCAGCGACACTCCATGCAACAATCTCCGTTTATTAAAACGACATTCACCATCAAAGGAAACACCTTCACGGACACAGCAATGCTAGACTCTGGTTGCTCAACTTGTATCATACCAATCTCCCGATTGCCAGAGGATTTCAGGAAGCACATGATACACTCAGACACGATCGTCAAGGGTATAAATAGTAATATTACCACCCTGGGCGAGCTAAACTGTGACGTCACCTTTGGTGACCAAAACTCTCCCACCTTCAAGGGAATCAATATACTAATCACAGAGGCCGCCGCACCGATACTAATCGGACAAAATGTCCTCAGCCACAGCTCCATCAGCTCTTACACAATCAACAACCAAGACGCAACCATCATGTTCAGACGAACAATCGCATCTAATTATACAACACAAACAGTCCCACTAACACCAGCACACCAACACGCTGCCTCACCCAACCACAACCCGGCATATGGGGCTCAGACCACCATCGACAAGAACCAGCCCACCAGGAGACCAGGACCCGACATCCAGACACTGAATCAAAAACTAAGCTGGTTAAAGCAGAACATGGGATTCTCACTACCGAATCACCCAAATCGCGACGAACTAGAGGCCACGGCAAACCTACTTATCCGCTACATCGACATCATCGGTACCGAGTATAGCAAGAAGGGCACGTTCACCCGAGCCGTTCGCATACCGACCAACGGCCAATCACGGGCACAGAAGCAGCACCCAGTTCCGCAGGCCCTGGAAGCAGACATCGATGCAGAGATAGGGCGCATGGCCGCCGAAGGGGTCATCGAAGGCTGCATTGACCCCAAGGGCTTCAATAGCCCAGTGTTTGCCGTACGCAAGAAGAACGGATCGATCCGCGTAGTTGCCAATTTTAAGAGAACCCTCAACAAAGTACTGGTTGATCTTGATCCATATCCAATACCAAGGATTGACCACTTATTTAATAAGATCGGTGAAGGAAACAGGTACTTCGCATCGCTCGACCTCCGTAGCGGCTATTGGCAAATTGTCATCGACGAACGCGACCGCCACAAGACGGCATTTACATGGAAGGGCCACTGCTATCAATATACGCGTCTGGCCTTTGGCCTTACATCTGCTGGACAGATCTTCTCTCGCTGCATAGCAGAGGCCCTGGCCACAGTCGCGTCCCGAGACAACATATCGTCATACATCGACGACAACTTGGTCCACGCCCAAACCTTCAAGGAGTATATAACTGCCCTGGAACAACTATTCATCGCACTTCGAAGATTCGGACTAAAGTTGAATCCCAACAAGTGCACATTCCTTGCATCGGAGGCGAAATTCCTAGGACGTTTAGTTAACAACGAAGGATTCAGGGCCGACCCTGAATACGTCCGAGCTATTAGGGAAATGGAGCCCCCAACATCAAGAAAGGAATTGCAGGGCCTCATCGGTCGCCTGGTGTGGATCAGGCAATTTCTCGAGACCCGTCTCTATGAACGGATCAGATCGGACATGTTCTCGAACCTCATGGCCCCCATACATGAACTTAACAAAAACAAACCATTCACATGGACAGAAGAGGCGGATCGGGCCTTCAAAAACATCAAGAGCCGACTTTCATCACCGCCCATCATATCATTTCCGGACTTCTCTCGGCTCTTCACGCTTACCACGGATGCCAGCGACGTAGCGTGTGGAGCCATCTTAATGCAGGAGACAGACAAGGGGAAAAAGACCATAATAGCGGTCGCCTCACACACACTTAACCCCACGGAGCAAAACTGGTCCACCACTGAACGGGAAGCCTACGCCATAAAATGGGCGATAGCAAAATTTGATTACTTCTTACGCGGCCGCCCGTTCGTCATCTTCACCGATCACAGATCATTGACTTATCTGGACCAGCGCGAATTCAACAACGCTAAGATACGACGGTGGCAGGAAGAAATCTCATGCTACAAATTCATCTTGGAATATGTCGAGGGAGAATCAAACGTCTGGGCGGACATGCTCAGCAGAGGCTGTGGAAAGAAAAAACAGAAAATCCTGAGCGATCCTACCCCAGGGGCAGGACATTTAAGCTGGACGGATCCGACCTTCGCATATACGTTCCATCGTGGTGCCTCGATGAGGTGGACAGTTTACGACTCATCCCCAGGACCCACACGACACAGAACACCCGCCGCCACAAACGCATCGCGGACGCTTTCTTCGCGTACCACCTCAATTCCACCATTCCTATCAAAAGAAACTGTGATCACCTGGGCATCGCGGCAGAACAGCTGATCGATAGTGCACTCTCGAACATAATCAGAGTTCTCCAATCACCTAAATCAGGTGAAACACATACGGATCCAAGAGACCACAGAATGTCAATACTGAAAAAACATATGAGTCAGTTCTTTCTAGAACCAGGCACCTCCGTGCTAATGATAAGGGACAGCACACATTATCCAAAATTGGTAGTGCCGTATAGGCTCCGGACCAAATACCTCCATCAAGCACATGAAGGCACCAACCACTCAGGTGTAACCCGTATGCGTGAACTCCTATCCAGCTACTGGTGGGAATTCAAAAACCGGGACATTATGGCCTATGTTAAATCATGCAACACATGCGCAAAGTGTAAAGGGAACTACGGCAAGCGTGTACACCAGCCCATGGGTCACTGCAAGCGAGGCAAAAGACCATTCGAGATAGTCTTCATAGATTTCGTTATGATGCCAAACTCTAAGGGAAAACGCTATATCTTCACCATCCTAGACAGCTTCAGTCGATATTTCACTGCCATACCTTGTGCAAGGGACCGTGCAATCGATGCCGCCCGCGGACTATACCAACTTTTTCTCCGTCACAGAGAAATACCACGCATAGTGTCCTCGGATCGTGGCACGCACTTTACCGGCGAAATATATAGACAGTTCTGCGACCAAATGTCCATTTCCCAGGAGCTTCACTGTCCATGGCGACCTCAGAGTTCAGGAAACATTGAGCGGCAACATCGCACGATGAAGAATGCTCTGTACATGCTATGCGAGGACAGAAACTGTGAATGGACAGACGTCCTTGAATCTGTCGTCTCATCAATGAACGCCACGATCAACAGAGCCACGGGTGTATCACCACACTACACCGTTACGGGTCGTCACCCTAATATTGGACTTCCCAAGATTCACAAGGGGGAAATCTCCAACGATGATCCAGGAGCTTATGGTATGCAGGTGAATGCCCTTCTCAGACAAGTTCATAGGCATGTCGCCCTAGCAAACAATGAAGCCGACCACAAATCGGATACGATACTAAACCAACGGATATACAAGGACCCAATACGGGTCGGCGATAAGGTGCTACTGCACCGCCCCAGTCTTCCACTGCGCATTCATCACACTTGAACTGGATTGGCGCATTCGAAGTGGTAAAAACAAACGACAGGGTAGTCCAAATAAGAAACGAGGAAGGCAAAACCGACTGGGTACACCGGGCTCATATTCGCTGCCTCGAGCCTCGACCCGAGCACCTATCTCATCACACACTACCCCACCGCCGTATCATATTCTCCCACAAAATCAGGAATCGCCATACCCGGAACCATCTATTACACATACAGCAACGCAACCTTGCGAGCAAAACAACAATCAGGAACAAAACCAAAGCAATTCAAAACGACTTCCAGTCAGGCTAACACGAGGCCAAATGCCAACACGATACAAGGACTTTGTTATGAACTAAACCACCAAAACACACTTACACATACATACCCAAACCCATTGTGAATCGTATCAATTTCTGGGGGAGCTCTGTTGTATATGCAAAAGTCGAAATCTCCCGATTCACTAATACAAACTACATACACTCGTCAACGGGACGGATAAAGTCGGAAGTGCCCTCGGTCGTTACCTAAAACGGAATGACCATTTTAACATATATCTGCGCATGGGCTCCAAATCAGAGTTCCGGCTTGATAGTCAATTCCCAAAATTAAATAAAAATAAAAAATTGGTAAATAAAATTCGAATATCATCCAATGAAAGCGATTCCCGGGTAAAGTGAAAACAACTCCAAGTGATCCAACTTGGGACCGCCGATCTCTATAAAACGAACAGCTTTGAAGGGCACCGACAGTCAGAGCTGAAGGCACCATCACGAACGCAGGCACGACGAGCGCTACCTCACAGAAGGACACATCAAAGAGCGGCGGGTCACACCCCGACTTACCCAAACCAGGCAGTCAAATCAACAAGTCAACACGCGAACTTTTCTACATCATCCGAAGAAACCAAAGACGCTTACTACCAATACACAATATTCTGCCTACGACAACAACAACAACAGACACACCGACTGATACAAACCCCATTCGTGCTACCACAAGTGAGTAAACTTATCTACCTCCCAACTCCCAATTCTCTACGATCATCAACTTAAGGGGCGAACTTCAGTCCGTACCTACCTCCATATACACAATACCATCTGCCTACATCACCACACCAATACCACAACCAAGCTGGACATTTTACGAACTTAATATTCAACATAAATATCACAAAAATTGTGCGATACCCATCCTGACATTTACGGACTTGCTATTCACCTATAAACATTCATCAATTTTTAAACCTGTTGCTCTCTTGAATTTATTTCAACTTTTCGTTGTTTTTTTTTTCCATATTACTTTTCAATACAATTTTGAAATTTATATCTGTGTTTGTTTTTTCCTTGCCACCATACGCTTGCATGCAAATACGGTTTATAACAATGTTTTTTCTGAGGGGGTACATTTTCAATCGAGTTTTTCTTCAAAACTTATTACTTTCGTCAACAAAAATAAGGTTTGCATTAAGTAGATATTTATTTTTAGAATCTAAAAATATAACATTTTAAACTTAACATCAGCATTTTCATATTTTAAATAAATTTTATATATTAATTTTTCATAGCAAAAATACTAAATTAAAGTTTTGAAATAAAATAACTGATGCATTATAAAATTCATTAATTGTTAAATCAATACTGAAAATTTCATTAAAATTTTTGGTAAATGTTTTTGCAAACGCGAATGTTACAGTAAAATTGTAAACAAGCACTTAAAAACATCGAAAACGAGGCTAAATGGCTGATATCGTCGAAATTGACCAAAATAAATAGTTTTAAATCTATTAAAAAATAAACTGCATATGTAATGATATTTTTCTTTTTTTAATGATGGTCATTATGTTACTACTTATCGATTTAGACAAAGTTTGACCTTAAATAATAGATTTAATTATTTCTAATTCGCTTTTAAAATTCCTAGCAGATGACAAATTTGCCTATCCCTAAGAAATATCGTTAAACACTCGGCAAAATTTTCAGTTTATCTCAGTATGTATAGGACTTGATAAGTTTAACTTTATTTATTTATTCCCTTTGAATAACAACGCTCAGATTCGAACAATCATATAGGTGCTAGGGCTTGACGAGACCAGTCGATTGATCGGAGGGGGGGGGGCTCTGATCGCCCGTCTAGCCTAAATAAAGGCCAAAGTGGAGTGTTGCAGATCATGGACTGCTCCTCAGCCACCTGGGTTCCATCCTTAAGCATCACGGTTCGCCACTCACGGCCAACAGGTTATCCTGTCTGCAAAAGTGCAGTCGGTATATTCTTGCCGAAGCCACTGAACACAGTTTTGAAAAGCCGGGTATTTATTTATTAAAGTTTAACTTTGTGTCGGGTTAAATACGATGCGGAACTAATTCTCCTTAAACACCGGTCATTTCCGGTGTTTACTTTTTATTTTATATTTTTGACCAAATTGAACTATAAAAAATTTTACGAATCGTAAATTATTTTTCTTCATATATTTCTGTTTCAATTTTTACCAGAAAGACGATATATATATTTCTATTTTTATTTTTGTAACACATTTTGACGACTTCAATTTTATTTTTACTAAAACTAACATTGATTTTACATACACATCGACCGACTGAAAAACTTTTTTTTAAAAACAACAAAAAAAAAACAAGGTATGAAATATTTTATTTTTATTTATTTTTGTAAAGTTATATATTAATCAAATATCATGATCAAAGTTTATTTCGTCCGAAATTGATTTAAGAATAAAAAAATTCTATCTTGTATCAAATTTATGTTGATTCATCAACTATAAGGTAGACTGTGAATTGAGCGTCGTAAATGTTTATTACAGTCTACCGGGTAGATGTTAGTGGGATATGAAATGAACTCAAATGTATGTTTTTAATATCTCAACTGGGATTTATATTTTTAAACTCTAAGAAAAACATAACTTAATTCATTTATGTTTTTTTTTTTTTTTATTAAACGAGAGCATTAATTGATGTTGTGTATAGATTTAAAGTTGTTGCATAGTGATCCAGTTATATACATTTTTCACCTCGCATTGTTATCTTAAGGGAATTGAGATTATAATAGGACTGCCACTTTTGTTGTCATAGGCGTATTTTATAGATACCGCCAATGATGACGTCACAGCCGTTTTTACAAAATAAATTTAATCCCCCCGATTGAAATTTTTTTTTTTTTCCAAAATCAGGGAATTATCCGATTTTAATACTATCTTGTATCAAATTTATTTTGATTTATCAACTATAGGGTAGACTGTGAATTGAGAAGCGTAAATATTTACTATAGTGTACCGGACAGATGTTAGTGGAATATGAAATGAAGTCCAATGTATATATTTCTAATTTCTCAACTGGGATTACTTTTAATAAAAAGTCAGACTCAAAAAAAAACATAACAATTTATATGTTGTTTTTTTTTTGTTTTTTTTTTTTATTAATTAAACGACAGTATTGATTGATGTTGTATAGTTTAAAGTTGTTACTTAGTGCACAACTATAGGGTAGACAGCAAACTATCAGTAAGTGACTAATTTCTATATGTAACTCTCTATCACTTCTTTAGGACTTAATCCTACATCCTTTATGTATACTAGCAAATATATGCACCCTCCGGGTGCAAGTATTTAAGTTTTAATGTAATAAAATATTGTATTAAATTAGAAAGCTAATGAAACTAAATAAGAATACAGATAAAAAGATTTGAAACAAAGGGAGTATAATAAAAGATTTGAAACAGAGGGAGTATAATAAAAAAAAATGGAACAACTGAAACTTACTCTTCCATCACTCTCGTCTTTCATTGTTATTTTTCTAATTTAAGTATTTAGTTAAATAGGAAGTAAAGAATAAAATGACAGTTATTTTATCTTGTTAATGGATTTCATTTAAGATTCATTGAAGAGATTTTTGCTTATATTCATTAAAATAAAACCAAACAGTTAGAAATCAATAATACTAAGCACATATTTATTAAATTCGATTTTTTAATATTAATATGCAAATTAGCCTACCCGTTCACAGTGTAAACCGCTATTTTGTTGTATATATAAATATAATTGCATGTTGTCAGTATGTAGACATAGTTAACAGTATTAATAATGTAAGACAATTTTATTAATAATTGAGGGTTAGATAAAAATAAAATCATGGAGAATGTGATGTCAATAACTAAGAGAATTGTGACTTGAGTAGGAATATAGTTTCGGTTACAGACAGAAAAACACACAATTTCCATTATAATAAGATTTATGTATCTGTTTTCTATATCTTACTGTACTTTGTCATGAGTATGTGTATTCCTTCCATGTGTGTCCAGACAAATCAAGTCTATAAGTGTTATCTTGTTGTTGCTTCGTTTGGACTTCACTGTGAATCTTTTCCGCCAACCACTGCACATGGGTTAGGCATTTGGTGCCTCTGCTTCTTAAGTGGGGGTTTTGAAACCCACCCACCCCAGCAACCTGTCAGTGACTAATTTCTACATGTAACTCTGTATCAATTCTTTAGGACTTAGTCCTTCATCCTTTGTGTATGTTTATGTATCTGTTCCATATAGCTTACTGTACCTTGTCATGAATATATGTATACCTGTCATGTATCTTAATCAAACTATCAGTGAGTGACTTATTTCTACATACAACTATAATTTCTTTAGGACTCAGTCCTTCATCCTTTGTGTATGTTTATGTATCTGTTCCATATATCTTACTGTACCTTGTCATGAATATATGTATACCTGTCATGTATCTTAATCAAACTATCAGTGAGTGACTTATTTCTACATACAACTATAATTTCTTTAGACTCAGTCCTTCATCCTTTGTGTATGTTTATGTATCTGTTCCATATATCTTACTGTACCTTGTCATGAATATATGTATACCTGTCATGTATCTTAATCAAACTATCAGTGAGTGACTTATTTCTACATACAACTATAATTTCTTTAGACTCAGTCCTTCATCCTTTTGTATGTTTATGTATCTGTTCCATATAGCTTACTGTACCTTGTCATGAATATATGTATACCTGTCATGTATCTTAATCAAAAACTATCAGTGAGTGACTTATTTCTACATACAACATAATTTCTTTAGGACTCAGTCCTTCATCCTTTGTGTATGTTTATGTATCTGTTCCATATTCTTACTGTACCTTGTCATGAATATATGTATACCTGTCATGTATCTTAATCAAAACTATCAGTGAGTGACTTATTTCTACATACAACTATAATTTCTTTAGGACTCAGTCCTTCATCCTTTGTGTATGTTTATGTATCTGTTCCATATATCTTACTGTACCTTGTCATGAATATATGTATACCTGTCATGTATCTTAATCAACTATCAGTGAGTGACTTATTTCTACATACAACTATAATTTCTTTAGGACTCAGTCCTTCATCCTTTGTGTATGTTTATGTATCTGTTCCATATAGCTTACTGTACCTTGTCATGAATATATGTATACCTGTCATGTATCTTAATCAAACTATCAGTGAGTGACTTATTTCTACATACAACTATAATTTCTTTAGGACTCAGTCCTTCATCCTTTGTGTATGTTTATGTATCTGTTCCATATATCTTACTGTACCTTGTCATGAATATATGTATACCTGTCATGTATCTTAATCAAACTATCAGTGAGTGACTTATTTCTACATACAACTATAATTTCTTTAGGACTCAGTCCTTCATCCTTTGTGTATGTTTATGTATCTGTTCCATATATCTTACTGTACCTTGTCATGAATATATGTATACCTGTCATGTATCTTAATCAAACTATCAGTGAGTGACTTATTTCTACATACAACTATAATTTCTTTAGGACTCAGTCCTTCATCCTTTGTGTATGTTTATGTATCTGTTCCATATAGCTTACTGTACCTTGTCATGAATATATGTATACCTGTCATGTATCTTAATCAAACTATCAGTGAGTGACTTATTTCTACATACAAACTATAATTTCTTTAGGACTCAGTCCTTCATCCTTTGTGTATGTTTATGTATCTGTTCATATATCTTACTGTACCTTGTCATGAATATATGTATACCTGTCATGTATCTTAATCAAACTATCAGTGAGTGACTTATTTCTACATACAACTATAATTTCTTTAGGACTCAGTCCTTCATCCTTTGTGTATGTTTATGTATCTGTTCCATATATCTTACTGTACCTTGTCATGAATATATGTATACCTGTCATGTATCTTAATCAAACTATCAGTGAGTGACTTATTTCTACATACAACTATCATTTCTTTAGGACTCAGTCCTTCATCCTTTGTGTATGTTTATGTATCTGTTTTCTATATCTTACTGTACTTTGTGATGAGTATGTGTATACCTGTCATTATGTATTTTCTCCATGTTCTTACAGAATAAAGTCTATGTTTGTTATTATATAAAACTTCTATGTTGGATTAATTTATGTATAGATATATACCCACACTGGAAGGTTACTTTGAACCTTTTAATAATATATAGGAATATTCTCATCTTATAGGGCTGGGTTAGCTCAGTTGGTAGAGCGTTTGGCTAGAAACCACAAGGTTCCTAGTTTGATACCAGTCTTCGCCAACTCAGCATATTCTCTTCGAGGAAAATTGAATTTATGAAAATTTTCCAGAAAAACATAAATTGTGAATAATTTGTCTAAGATTTCAAAATAATTTTGCTATGATTTCAAAAATCAGAGAATTCTTAATAAAATTTAACAATGAATACAGAATATTGGTGTGACTCAGTGCTTTTCTCTTCAGTAAAAAAAAAAAAAAAAAAAAAATCAATTATATCTTTTTGAAGTATTTTTTTTTCCGAAATGCTAAATATATATATATATATATATATATGAAAGGTAAAAATGGATATTGAATCCGACAATATGAGTAGAAAGTTTTGTAGAAAAAACAACAAGATGTTAAAAGTTTTGCTGACAGAAATCTGTTTCGACATTATGAAGATGTCTTTATCAAATTATATCAAATTTTGGATGTAATAAGAATCCTGACTCTGCGAGTTTATCATCATTGCAGATTCATGTTGCTGGACTTGTTATATTTTTTAAACTTTCATTTGTAACCGGAACATTTTCCTGAACTTTTTGATATTCATATACACTTTTACTGCAAACTCTTTTGAGCTTTTTTATGATAAAAATGATTTTATTTTTAACAATAAATACGTATTTAGAAAATTTTTTTGAAAATTCCTGTACTGATCGAGAGTGTTCTGTGCCTCGTAATTAATGATATATTTATTTCGTTTTTCCGCTTACAATTTTATAGTAAAAATCATTGTCCAATGCATTTTTATAATAGAAATCATTATCTAATGCATTTTTATAGTAAAAATCATTTCCAATGCATTTTTATAGTAAAAATCATTGTCCAATGCATTTTTATAGTAAAAATCATTGTCCAATGCATTTTTATAGTAAAAATCATTTCCAGTGCATTTTTATAGTAAAAATCATTGTCTAATGCATTTTCATAGTAAAAATCATTGTCCAATGCATTTTTTATAGTAAAAATCATTTCAATGCATTTTTATAGTAAAAATCATTTCCAATGCATTTTTATAGTAAAAATCATTGTCCAATGCATTTTTAAGTAAAAAATCATTGTCAATGCATTTTAATAGTAAAAATCATTGTCCAATGCATTTTTATAGTAAAAATCATTTCCAGTGCATTTTTATAGTAAAAATCATTGTCTAATGCATTTTCATAGTAAAAATCATTGTCCAATGCATTTTTATAGTAAAAATCATTGTCCAATGCATTTTTATAGTAAAAATCATTTCCAATGCATTTTCATAGTAAAAATCATTGTCCAATGCATTTTTATAGTAAAAATCATTTCCAGTGCATTTTTATCTATATTTTTTCTTGAATTATCATCATTTAAATCTATTTTTTGTATTTTTGTTTTCTTTACAGATTTTTCAACTCAATAAAAAAATTCTTGAATTTGAAAACATCCTCATTTATTTGGCGACCTGGATTTTCACTGAAGTCACATGTGAATGAACATACACAATTGATAAAAAATAATGTAACTCTTCATTTCATTGGAAGTAGAATTTTCGGAAAGTCTACAACACAAACGATTATGCCCAAACTGACTCTTACTAGGGAGGACATCATAGCGGAAAAGGAAGACTGGAAAGTAAGCTGCACACCTATTGAAGTAGGATGTGGAGGATTCCAGAAAGTTCCTTAAACATATTATTGACAAGTATCCAATAAGAAAATCATAGCATCCAATATATTTCAGAGACTCTCAAAAGGGAGTAGTTACAGATAATTCTAACAATTTAAGCGTTAAAGTACTATTTGATAATACCTATATTATAATATAAATATACCTGTCTATGGGTTAAATAGAAAAATTTATTTATAAAAAAATTGTATTATCCATTAAGAATTGATTTATTTCAAAACTTTATCGGCATTAAATGACCCACTGAGGTTGATATGCTGTAAAACAAAACAAACCAAAACCAAAACCGAACCAAAATAATATAACTATAAATTAGAGATTTATTTTTAACTTTTTATATCCCAGGCAATGCTGGGTAGCTCTCCTAATTTTTATCTATTTATCTATTTAGTTTTCTTTTTATAAATGTAGTTTAATTTTTTTAATTTTTACTATCAAGTTAAAGTCCAACACTTATTATAATAATAATTGACTTTCATAATCTTTGATAATATAACTTAAATAACTAAGGAAATTGTGATGTCAGTGGTGATGTAGTTTAATTTTTTTACTATCAAGTTAAAGTCCAACACTTATACATATCCAATGATGCAAGGTTTAAAAATAAATAAAATAATGGAGAATGTGACATAAATAACTAAGGGAACTGTGACTTGAGTAGTGATATAGTTTTGGTTATAGACAAACATAGAATCTCCATTATAAGATAAGATTTATATGTGCTAGTTTTTATTTATTAATTTTTTAAATTTTTTTATTTATTCATTTATTTATTTATTCATTAATTTTTTAACTAGCAAGTTAAATCAATATGCAAAGTATTCCCAAAAGAAGAAAAAATACCAAATATCATGGAATTAACTGAATATATTGAAATTTTCAGTGTTGATATATTAATGAACGAAAGTTAAAATGCACTAGTTTTTTTTTTTTTTTCAATGATTTCTAATATCAAATTTCAGTCAAAACATGCAAATACAAACTGGAGAGAAAGCTCATTCTTGTAAGGTGTGTGGCAATTCCTTCTTGGACAAGTTAGCTTTAATGCTACATTTATGAAATGGTTAAAACAACACAGGAAGTGTAATTATCACTTGTAACATGAAGAATTAAGATGTCTAAAACTCCTAATTTAGATAACATACACCCAAACTGACAACACATTACAGCCCCAATGTTTAAACAATTGCTATTAAGATATTAAATTAGATGTTATACTTAGCCGAAACATGCAAATACAAACTGGAGAGAAAGCACATTCTTGTGAGGTGTGTGGCAATTTCTTCTTGGACAAGTTAGCTTTAATGCTACATTCATATAAAGGTTAAAAGAACACAAGAAGTGTAATTATCACATTACTTTGTTGTAACATGAAGAATTAATATAGAGAAGGTTGGCACCTAGTGCTGAAATGGTCAGCAGGATAGCATCAAAGATCAGTTAGTACTGAGTAGTGAGTTTGATCCTCACCAAGTGCCTCTTACTTGTAGCTTTGAGCTAAATCTAAACAATGCTGAGTAAATAATTACAAATAAGTCAAATACATAGGCAAAAACTCTAGACAAGTAGAAAATAGAAAACAAATGTCTTATGTAAAACTGAATTCTTATGGTTGGTTGGATTTTATGGCATGTCAGTCAGTGTTGGGTTATTTTATGCCGAAAACATTGTGTTTTATTCATTCTTGTTAGCTATTCAACATTTTTTTTTCTTAAACACATTTTTTAATCCTCATTTCTTTAATCTATTTAACCCATAGATAATACCCTAACAGGTACTACCACTCAGAGTCAGAGTAATGTCAAAAAGGGGTACTCCACATCCCCAGAGTTCCAGAATTGGAACTTTACCACTACATGCAGTTTAACATCATATGAATTAAATAAGAATTTAGATAACATACATCAAAACTGATGAAGAATTATCACATTTCAGCATTGACAACACATTACAGCGCAATGTTTAAACAATCACTATTTAGATATTAAATTAGATATTATATTTAGCCAAAACATGCAAATACAAACTGGAGAGAAAGCATATTCTTGTGAGGTGTGTGGCAATTCCTTTTCGGACGAGTCAGCTTTGGTACAACATGTGAGAACACACACAGGAGAGAAGCGATATTTTTGTGAGACGTGTGACTCTTCCTTTTCGCGGAAGGCAAGTCTGCTTCAACACATGCGGATACACACTGGAGAGAAACCTTATACTTGTGAAACATGCGACTCCTCCTTTTCACAGCAGTCGAGCCTGCTACAGCATATGCGGACACACACTGGAGAGAAGCCATATACTTGTGAGGTGTGTGAGTGTTCCTTCACAAGTAATTCAGATTTGAGCCGACACATACGAGCACACACCGGAGAGAAACCGTACTCTTGCGAAGCATGTGATGCCTCTTTTTCACAGAATTCTAGTTTGCTGCAGCATATGCGAAAGCATACGGGAGAGAAGCCCTATTCATGCAAAGTCTGCAATACATCCTTTGCGCGGAAATCCAGTTTGCTGCAACATACACGGACACACACAGGAGAGAAGCCATATTCTTGCCAAGCATGTCAGGCATCCTTCTCACAGAATTCAAGTTTGTTGAGACATATGCGAAGACACACGGGAGAGAAGCCATATTCTTGTGAGGTGTGTGGTTCTTCCTTTTCACGAAAGGCAAGTTTGCTTCAACACATGCGAACTCATACTGGAGAGAAGTTATATTCTTGCAAGGTGTGTAGCACTTCCTTTTCTGATAAGTCAAACTTAAGCCGCCATATGCAAACACACACTGGATGAAAAAAAAAACATTCTGATGGTTTTTGGGCGATCAGTGCTAACCATAATTTTTTAAGAAGCAAATGATTCTTCCTTTTTGCAGAAGTTACATTTGGTGGATGCAAACACACACTGGAGAATTTGTCATATTTTTGTGAAGTGTGTGGCTCATCCTTTTTCTGATAAATCAAATTTAATCCAACATATGCAAACACACACTGGATAAAAAATAAACTCATGGGAGAGAAACCATATTCTTGTGAAGTGTGTAATTCTTTATTTTTATGGAAGGCAAGTTTGCTGCAACACATTCGAATTCACATTGGAGAGAAGCTATATTCTTGCGAGGTGTATAGCTCATGGTTTTCTGATAAGTTAAATTTTAAAAAATTTGGATAAAAAATAAATATCGAGAGAAACCATCCTCTTGGGAAGTGTGTAATGCAACACATGCAAATTCACACTGGAGAGAAGTTATATTCATGCGAGGTGTGTAGCACTTCCTTTTCTTATATGTCAAATTTAAGCTGTCATATGCAAACACACACTGGATTTTTAAAAAAAGCAAATTCTTGGGAGAGAAAACATGTTCTTATGAAAAGTACTTTAACAGTTAACCCTTGCATGGCAAACCATGAACACCTTTTCCTTCAAGGAGAAGATAAACTCTATTTGAATATTGGAGATTCATTTTTCAGAGTCTCAAATATCAGTTCAAATATTCCCAGTTCAAACTCATCTTCCCCAATTTCACATGTCCTAGTTGGCAGTGGCAAGTCATTCCTGTTTCTCACAGCTACCTCTCTGCCAATTGGCCTATCAGGTATGCAGCAGTTGACTGTTCTGGACAATGCATTGCTGTTGCTGGTAAGACTGGCCTGGCTCATTATGCCTTTCGAAAATGGAAATTATTTGGAAATGAAACTCAGGAACGAGATCTGGTTGTGTCTGGTGGTCTCACATGGTGGAAGGATTTTATTTGCTTAGCATGTTATAATCTCCTTACTCACAGAGATGAGATTCGATGTTATCCAAGAGCAAAACACACACTGGAAAAAAAGAAGTTAATGGGAGAGAAACCATATTCTTATGAAGTGTGTAGCACTTTCTTTTCACTTATGGCAAGTTTGCTGCAACACATTCAAACTCACACTGGAGAGAAGTTCTATTCTTGCAAGGTGTGTAGCACTTCATTTCCTGATAAGTCAAAATTTAAGCCACCATAAAAAAATATTCTGATGGTTTTTGGGTGATCAAAACTAACCATATTTTTTAAAGAAATAAATGATTCTTCCTTTTTGCAGAAGTTACAATTGGTGGCACATATGCAAACACACACATGTAAGGCAAGTTTACTGCAACACACTCAAACTCACACTGGAGAGAAATTATATTCTTGCGAGGTGTGTAGCACATCTTTTTCTGTCAAATTTATGCTGACATATGCAAACACATTCTGGATTTTTAAGAAAGCATTCTGATGGTTTTTGGGTGATTTTTTATAATTACTAAGGAAAATAATAAATCCTCCTTGTGATCCTCCTCGGTTAATACTTACATGAAATTAATAGAACGTGTTTTTCTGACATCACCTGGATTTTATATACACCTTCATGAAAAAAAAAGGTAATTTATGAGAAAAGGGTATCCCGGTCTCCTGCCTTAAAAATTGCTACCCGGTGACTATCAAAATAATAACCCCCCAGCTTGTAATTCTTGTTTATTTATCATAATTTTTGTTTAGATATGAAGATGGATATATAGTTTGGAATAGACTGAGATAAATAGATAAACAAACAAAATAATATAGATAGATAGGTGTGGGAATTAAAAAAAAAACACTATTACTTTTTGTAAAAATAACTTTTCGTTTTGTAAATTTTTAAATAGCAGGGAGTCCCTGATAAATTAGGGGTGCTCGTAGGTACATATATATAATAAAGGTAGATAGACGAAGGAGTGAATGTTAAAGTGATCTTTATTCAAGTGAGCGTTGTTTATAACTGTTTATTTAAACGGAGCGTTGTTTACAATTAATTACTTCCGGTAATGTGTATAGGTGCATAGGAGTTGATATTAAGTGTGATACTATAAAATTTTTAAATAGTGGGGAGTCCCCATGGTGTAGTGGGATAAAGTTCTGGACTATGACATCATAGTAAGCAAGTTCAAACTCTAATCATGCTATGACATTCACTTTCAGACTCTAAATATCTGTACATAAAGTAAGGGATCAATTTTGTACTATGACCATGTTATAAACTAGTCCCCCATTTCTCGTTCTTATGGGATTCTATATATTTCTCTAGTGGAGGAGTCCCCATGGCATAGAGGGGTAACGTGCAGGACTGAAGCATCATAGTAAGTGAATTGAACCTCCAATCACACTTTCAGACTCTAAATATATGTACATAAAGTAAGGGATCAATTTTGTATTATGACCATGTTATAAACTAGTCCCCCGTTTCTTGTATCTGCACCAATAACTTGATGAGAACTGAAAATGAGAATACCCATGACATAGTGGGGTAACGTGCTGGAATGCGACATTGTATTAAGTGAGTTCGAACTCCTATCACACAACTATGTTCACTTTTGGTTTAATACCCTTGGGAAAGGTATGAACCCCTCATCCTCCTTAGCTATGGGTTAAATCGTACCACTACTGTTCTTCTACATTGTATTAAGTGAGTTCGAACGCCTATCACACAACTATGTTCACTTTTGGTTTAATACCCTTGGGAAAAGGTATGAAACCCCTCATCCTCCTTAGCTATGGGTTAAATCATACCACTACTGTTCTTCTACAAGGATTATCATTCCAAGACAATATTTTGTTAGATTTACTGGGGAAAATATTACCAGAAAATCTATTTACATATACAAATATGTTGGCAGATTTACAAGATACATATGCAAATGTTTTGGAGATTTTATGAATGAGAAAATACACAATTTTCTTTTGTATCAAAATAAAGACGAACGAATATCTGAACTTATTGTTGTGTTGATTTTTAAATATTCATTTATAATATATATATATATATATATATATATATATATATATATATATATATATATATATATATATACCTTTGAAAGAAAGGAAAAACTCAATAAACCGTCATTCTGTAATAAATTTATTTTGACCAAAACTTAAAAGGCTTTTAGAAATTTAAATAAATTTCCAAAACTCCCTAGAATTTCAGTCTCATCAGACAGGAGACACAGATAAAAATTATGTGACTGTCTGTTGAGACTGAACTCCTAAGGAGTTTTAGAAATTTCTTTAAATTTCTAAAAGCCTTTTAAGTTTTAGTCGAAATAAATTTATTACAGAATGACGGTTTATTGAGTTTTTCCTTTCTTTCAAAGGTAAATATTGCTCTGTATTTAATCTAAATTATAGATTATTATGCATTGTGCTCTCTCTAGGGTTTTATAAAAAGCCTTGTATATTATAATAATACAATATATATATTATAATAATACAATATATATATATATTATAATAATACAATATGTATATATTTATAATATATATATATATTATGATATAATATATTATAATAATACAATTATTTATAATATATATATAATATAATAATACAATATATATATATATAATATATTCATAATATATATATATATATAATATATTCATAATATACATATATAATATATTCATATATATATATATATAATGTATATAATAATATATATATTATATATATATATAAATATATATATATATATATATATATTAATGATATAAAATTATTGATATACAATATTTATAATATATATATATATATATATATTATAAAAAATATATATTATGATATAATATATTATAATAATACAATTATTTATAATATGTATATATATATATATATAATATAATGATACATATATATATATATATATATAGTATATTATAATATACAATATTTATAATATATATATATATATATATATATATATATATATATAGAAAAGAGCTTTTGACGACTGGAACATAGTCGAATAGCATTGTGTCACTGTTCGATGCCTTCAGACCTTTTTTCTTATTCTGTTCCTCAGTAAGTCATCTTTCTTTACAACCACCCTATCTATATATTGTGTGGTTGAAAAGTAACTTCTTATTTTAAACTATTTATAATTTTTGGTTAAATCCTATTTAATGGAGATAACTTCCACGATCGTATGTCAGCCCACCAAAAGAAAAAAAATACAAAAAATCAAGGAATTAACCGAATTTAAAAAAAATTTCAGTGTTGATACATTAATGAATAAAAGATATAATGCACAAGTTATTTTATTTAATAACTTTTACATTTTTTCAGTTCAATTAACTTTGAACCACGTATGTTTGTGAATCTGTGTTATGCCTCAAAGATACGTGGTTCAAAGTTAACTGAGCTGAAAAAATGTAAGAGTTTTCAAATAAAATAACTGGTGCATTATATCTTTTATTTTTCAATATATCAACACTGAAAATTTCATTAAATTCGGTTAATTACCTGATTTTTTCTTTCAGCGGGTTGACATACGGTGGTGGAGGGCCGGGTTAGTTCAGTCGGTAGAGCGTTCGGATAGAAACTACAAGGTTCCTAGTTTGATACCGGCCCTCGCCAACTCAGCGTATGAGTAACACAGGGATCTGTGCGCTAAAGTAAGGAGCTAATGGTAGGTGTGGTACTCCACCTCAGACGCAAAAACAATCTCCTTGGTCTAGCGCTAGTGAAAAGAGGATAGACTCCCTTGCTGATTGGCTGATACCGACTTTAGGTCACCCCGACGACTTTACTTTTTTACTTAAGTAGGATTTAACCTGATTTTTTTTATTTGCTGTTACATTTTTCTCAATTCTTTAATGTATGTTCCTTAATATACAGGCTGATTGAAAAGTAACTCCCTATTTTAAACTATTTATAATTGTTTTATATGCAGTTACATTTTTCTCAATTCTTTAATGTATGTTTCTTAATATACCGGCTGATTGAAAAGTAACTCCCTATTTTAAACTAATTATAATCTTTTTATATGCAGTTACATTTTTCTTAATTCTTTAATGTATGTTCCTTAATATACAGGCTGATTGAAAAGTAACTCCCTATTTTAAACTATTTATAATTATTTTATATACAGTTCCATTTTTCTCAATTCTTTAATGTATGTTCATTAATATTTGGCAATTAAATCTGTGTTGTTGTTTGATGGTGCTACTCCATATTTTGCTATTTTTTGGAAATGATTGAATCCCGATTTTCTTGAGAGATGTATGGGTAGATGTGGTTCGCATGGTGGCCGGACAGAAACCCTGATTTAACACTGACTTTGGGGGGGGTATTAAAGGAGCATGTCAACCATACAAAACTAAAGACTTTGGAAGAATTTTTTCTGCCATTCCACAAGAGTTCCTGGAAAGATTCCTGAGCAGCTTGAGAGGCTGAAAGCAAATGCTGGTGCCCATATAAAATTTTAAGTAAAACTCCATGTTATGTGTGTTCTTATATTCATTTTTTTTTTTTCTTAAATAATGATTCAGAAATAGATTATAAAAACAGTTTTATTAGTGCATTTATTATATTAGTACGTTTAAAATCGTGCAATGTGTCTAATACATCACTAAGAAATAAAGATTTATGCAATATATGGTGTGGTTATTTTGCATACTGGTTTTAACAATACTGGGTTTAATATAAATCGTCTGCTATGAGTTTTAAAAGCAAATTAAATATAATTAAATCTATTATTTAAGGTCAAACTTTTGTCTAAATCGATAAGTAACATAATGACCATCATTAAAAAAAGAAAAATATCATTACATATGCAGTTTATTTTTAATAGATTTAAAACGGTTTGTTTTGGTCAATTTCAACGCGATCTAACATTCTGTCTTTTTTTCAATGGTTTTACTCGCTCGTTTACAATTTTAATATAACATGCGCGATTGCAAAAAAAATTACCAAAAATCAGGTAATTATCTGATTTTAATGAAATTTTCAGTATTGATTTATCAATTAATGAATTTTATAATGCATCAGTTATTTTATTTCAACACTTTAATTTAGTATTTTTGCTATGAAAAATTAATATATAAAATTCATTTAAAATATGAAAAGCCTGATGTTAAGTTTAAAATGTTATATTTTTAGATTCTAGAAATAAATATCTATTTAATGCAAACCTTATTTTAGACACATAAAGTAATAAGTTTTGAAGAGAAACTCTATTGAAAATGTAGGCCCCCACCCCACCCATTTTAAGCAAAAAAAATATCAATGTATCATTTTTTCTTTTATAAGATAATAGCCAATTAAATAATTATTGAAATAAGTAAAAACGAAATCTCCAAAAACTTAATTATTTATTATTTTTTTACATTTTATTTTTCAATTTTGGTACTTATTTTCTTATAGAAAAGCCACCGTAAAATGTTTTTTTTTTTTTTTTTTTGTTTCTATTCATAAGTTCGGTCTTTTATCTCATTATTTATACTGTAATTAGTACCGAAAATGACCAACTCAAAAAAAATGTTACCTAGAAAATTAAGTGACCTAAAAAAAATTAGAAAGTTTTGAAATAAAATAATTGATGCATTATAAAGATCATTCATTGATAAATAAACACTGAAAATTTCATTAAAATCGTATTGGTATTAAATTCATTTCGTAAAAACACGGATTGTTCGACAAATTGGGTAGACCTAATTTACATTTGTTTACAAGTCGTGGAAATAGCACCCCACACGGAAGCAGCTGTACGGCCACCTGCTCCCTATCTCACAAACAATACATGCTAGACACTACTGGAGAGCAAGGGCGAACTCATAAGCAACGTTCTCCTGTGGAAACCAACACATGGACATGCTAGTGTAGGCCGCCCAGCAAGGATCTACATTGACCAACTCTGCAGGGATGCTGGATGCTGCGCAGAGGACCTCCCAGAGGCAATGAATGATAAAGAAGGTTGGCGAGAGATTGTCATGGATATTCGTGCGAATTGCGCGACGTGGTGATGATAATGAATTTACGTTAATAATGTGTTGTCGGATTAAATAAATTGCGGAACTAATTCTACTTAAACACCGGTCATTTCCGGGTTTTTTATATTTCATGTACACGAAGCGGTAATTGTTTTTCTTTACCGAGCAACAATATTTACTAATATAGAAACATATAAATATATATATATTTTTTAAATTTTCATTAGAAAGACGATGAATATTTATATTTATAAACGATAATTTTATCCGCTGAAACTGGCAAAGAAAACAAACAAATAAAAATAAAAAAACAACAAAGAAGGTATGGATTTTTTTTAAATTTAAAATTTATAAAATTGTAATATTCGTGCACTTTATAGCCCAAAAGTAATTTTAGAAGTAAGAAACATTATCTACAATGGAAATTGATATTAGTATTATAACGACTAGTTAGAGAATATGCTTGGTACCACCAATTGTGACGCCACAGACGTATTTTACAAAATCAAATCAACCCCCCTCCCTGATTAAAATAATGTTCTAAAAATCAGGGAATCATCCGATTTTAATGAAATTTTCAGTGTTGATTTATCAATGAATGAATTTTATATTGCGTCAGTTATTTTGTTTAAAAACTTTCTGGGTTTTTTTTTGGGGGGGGGGTTGTTTTTTTTTTTGGTTTTTTTCAGGCCACTTAGCTTTGATTTTGGGGGTACAAAATATCGGTGGGGTCATATATAATTGAAACTAATTGCAGTATAAAAAATGAGACAAAGGTCTGATGGTGTGACTAAAAAAAAATTTAAAGGAGCAATTTTGGTAGAATAGAAATACAAAAAAGCTGAAAATTAAATGTAATTAAATTTTTTTTTTTTACTCTGTTGTTTATGAAATATAATTTACTTTTAGATTATCAGTGAAAAAGTTATACATCAATATTTGTTCTGTCTAAAAGAGTGGATGCCTAACTTTTGAATTTAGATTTCTCCAATAATTATTAGATAACCATACTAAAGTAAGCTTGTTATTAAATAAATATTTGTTTTTAGAATCTAAAAATATGAAATTTAAAAGTTAAAATTATGTGATTTATATTGTAAATGAATTTTATCTATTAACTAGCAGCAGCTACCCAGCAAAGCCCAGGGTAGAGGAGAAAAAAACATTGTTTAATAATCGTTTGCAGATCTATTACTACTGAATAGTGAGTTCGATCCTCACAGGATGACGCATAATAAAAATCACCGTAAAAAATTTTTTTATTTTAATCCAGCCTGGTGGGAAGTCAGGGAAGTTTTTTTTGTCAGAGTAGAAGGAATGACATCACATAAGAAATTTTAATAAAATGATTAACTATATTTTTTAAAATAAAATATAAATGATGCGATTTGCTAAATTTCAAATTAATATTTCAAAGCAAAAAAAAAAAATGAAATAAAGTAATCAAATTAAATGTAAAAGGATAATAATCTTTAAAAAAATAAGATTATTAATTCAAAGTGTAGCCGATCGAATATCAAATTATTATAGTATACTATAAATTTGATAACAATTTGATAAAAATAATATACTATACTAAGTATAGTATATTATTTATTAAATCAAAAAGTGCACTGACTTGAAAATATTACGAAACGAAAAGAAAACTAAATGCAAAAAAAAAAAAATGAAACATTTTTTTACATAGAATTTTTAATGTGCTTAAAAGTTAAATATCTGTTATGACCTGTTTAAGGGTCAATAAATAATAACTCAACACGGGTATAAAATGTAGGGAACAGATTGTATTCAGCAATATATATCAACGTACAATGAAAGGGTTTCCTTGTTTCAGCTTACACGAAGAACTGTATCCGGTACTACTCATTTGAGTAGCTGAAAGTTCCGCCAATTTGAAGTCATCGCAACTCTTGTTGACTTTTGCTGCAAAAACTGTGAATTCCTCATTTTCCTCCCTGACTAATTTTAGACATTTCCATCATTTATGAAAGAGAGATGTTTTTGGGGAAAACAGTTCAGTTAGAAGCTTAACAGTCTCTTGGAACGTTAGTTCGTTAGTTTTTCTAGGTAGAATATAGTTCACGAACCTAGTATGTTCGGCGGTATCCAACTTTCTTGTTAAAAGTCTGACGAAAAGAAAAAAAAACTAAATGCAAAAAAAAAAAAAATGGACATACTTTTTTAAATAGAATTTTGAATGTGCTTAAAAGTTAAATATCAAATTACAGTTCTGATTTTGGTACAAATACAGAATAACACACAATAGATAATTGTTATATACCCTTTTCTTACTTCTTCTGTCTTCTTCTGGCCGGCTTTGCTATTTCTTCATCTATCTTGGTCTGGTCTCTTCTAAGGTCTGGACTTTCTTGGAGACTTCGGGTCTGGTCTTCTATTGGGGATTTCTCTTTATCAGAAGCCTGTGTCATTGTTAGTTTTTAGATAATAAACACAAGACTTCGATTTACTTTGATGTTACTTTATTTTCAATCCCCAACCCAGACATCTGCGCAGATGAGACTTACATCCTACGAGCTCGGCTTCTAACTTCTAACTGACTGAAAACTTACTTACTATCTAAACCAGAAGAGAGGGTCCTCTCTACCAGTTCTCACGGTATCCACCGGAAGGTTAGGACTGAGGTCAAGCCTTGTCACTCATCCTTCAAGGCCGTGGGCTGTAGCTTATTACAGCCATTTTGATTTCTACACTATTGCCATAAATATTAGGAATCTAATAATTATGTAACATAATATCATTAGAGTCGTATTTTACGAATAAATAACATTAGATTACAGAAACTCCCGAAATAAAAATTGTATAATTAAAAAAAAGAGAAAATAAGATTGAATAAACGATTATTTATCCTGTACAATGAAATATTTACTACAACTTTGAATCAGTAAAAATGTAGATTTAACATGTTTAACTGTTTAATTTTTAGATGTATTCAAAATAATTCAAATCATTATTTTTGTCCACCAAAATATAAGTCTTAATGTTTTTTGTTTTTTTTATTATGGTATATTTGATTTTGATAAAAAAATTAGTTATTTCATGTTGTTGTTAATTCAATAGAATTTTTTTGACTTTTAAAAACTTTAAATGAAATACACATTTTTATATTAGAATAGTGTTTATTTAATCAGAAGAGAAATGCAGATATGTTTATTTACAAAATATTTTTATGTTTATTTAAATAAAAGGATGCTGGGACCAAGTAACCAATAAATAACTATTTTTTTATTAAAATCAAAAACTATTTTAGTATAAAAACTATGTCTTCTTTCCTTCTTCTTCTTCTTCCTTCCTTCCTTCCTTCCTTCCTTTCTTTCTTTCTTTCTTTCTTTATACAAAAACGCCGTGTCACTAAAGCACGCAAAAAATCGCCACACGCTCTCTGCCCAAAATGGGCCACTTTTATGGTGAAAGCAGGAGTTGCAATGCACCATGGGCCATTACCCATAGTGCCTTTCAATATCAATAAAAATGTCTTCTCTGCCCCCCTTCCAACTTTTCAACATTTCTCACTCCGACAATTCCTTTCTTCTTCGCTACATTTTCTCCCTGCAAGCCATGCACCGGAACCGTTTTGAGTCAGGTAGGTTTGCCTCGTCATTACAAAAACTTAAGCCTTTGGGTTGTAAATATACATGAACAATTTTAAAAAAAATCTTACAGTGAAATTCTAATGCAAAAAAGATCATCTGTTGTTTGTAAACAAACAACCGGGAGTTTACAGTGAAAAGCAAAAGATGTTACTGTTGCATACCCTTCTTCACTTCACTTCACTTCTTGTCGTATTTTCTATTCTGATTGTCTTTGGTATTTCTTCTATCATCTTGACTTGGTCTGGAATCTTCTAACGTCTGGAGTTGACTTGGGGACTTCGGTCTGGTTTTCTGTTAGGGATTTCTCCTTATCAGAAGCCCTGTGTCATTGTTAGTTTTTAGATAATAAACACAAGACTTCGATTTACTTTTGATCTTATTTTATTGTTAAATCCCCACCAGACATCGGCGCAGATCGACTTACATCCTATCGGGCTCGGCTCCTACCTGCTAACTGGCTAAGACTTACTTACTATCCTTAAACCAGAAGACAGGGTCTCCTATGCCTTCCGGTTCTCACGATTTATCCCCGGAAGGCAAGGTGAGAGTGAGGTCTCAAGGCCATCAGCTGCACTAATCGCCATTATGTTTCTATACTACATTATATAAGTATTAGGGATCTAATAATTATGTAACATTACTTTCAAAACAGCTCGCAGCTGAGGTGCTTATTGGTTACTTGGTCCCATTTTTTACTAGTTTACTCAATTGAATTAGTTGTTATTTCATATTTGAGATTAAATTTTTGTATTTTTCTTTTCTTTTTTTTTCCCCCCAGATTTTTCAACTTCAAGTTTTTAGATAATAAACACAAGACTTTGATTTACTTTTGATCTTATTTTATTGTTAAATCCCCACCAGACATCTGTGCAGATCGACTTACATCCTATCGGGCTCAGCTCCTACCTGCTAACTGACTGAGACTTACTTACTATCCTTAAACCAGAAGACAGGGTCTCCTATGCCTTCCAGTTCTCACGATTTATCCCCGGAAGGCAAGGTGAGAGTGAGGTCTCAAGGCCATCAGCTGCACTAATCGCCATTATGTTTCTATACTACCTTATATAAGTATTAGGGATCTAATAATTATGTAACATTACTTTCAAAACAGCTCGCAGCTGGGGTGCTTATTGGTTACTTGGTCCCATTTTTTACTAGTTTACTTATTATTTCATATTTGAGATTAAATTTTTGTATTTTTTCTTTTTTTTTCACAGATTTTTCAACGTCAAAATATTCATAAAATTTGAGTACATTTAAAGTGAACACACACTGGAGAAGGAAAAAAAGAACATCTTCTTTTGAAGGCTGAAACTCTTTCCTTTCATTGAAGTCAGTTGCTGGTGCATATGCGGGTGCGCACAAGAGAGAAACACTATTTCTGTGAAGCGTATGGCGCTTTCTTCTCCAATGTCGGTTGTCAGCCAAAATATGCAAATACAAAGTGGAGAGAGACCATATCCTTGTGGTGTGTGTGCCTCTTCCTTTTCAGACAAGTCACACTTGCTTGTACACATGCGAATACACACAGGAGAGAGACCTTATTCATGTGAAGTGTGTGGGTGTTCCTTTACAATAAACTCAGACCTGAGCCGACATATACGGACACACACTGGTGAGAAACCATATTCTTGTCAATCTTGTGATTCTTCTTTTTCACAGAAGTCGAGTTTGCTACGACATATGCGGACGCACACAGGAGAAAAACCGTATTCTTGTGAAGTTTGTGATACTCCTTTTTCTCGGAAGTCCAGTTTGCTGCAACACATGCGGACACACACGGGAGAGAAGCCATATTCCTGCGAGGCATGTGACTCTTCCTTTTCACAGAAGTCGATTTTGTTGCGACATATGCGAAGACATACGGGAGAGAAGCCATATTCTTGTGAAGTATGTGGTGCTTCCTTTTCACAGCAGTCAAGCCTGTTGCAACATACGCGAACACACACTGGAGAGAAGCCATATTCTTGTGAAGTATGTGGGTCATCCTTTTCTGATAAGTCAAACTTAAGCCGACATATGCAAACACACACTGGATAAAAATTTTAAAGACTCATGTGGAAAAGCTATTTTCTTGTGAAGTGTGTGGCTCATCCTTTCTAATGAATTAAATTTAAGCCAACATATACAAACACGCACTGGATAAAAAACCTCATGGGAGAGAAACCATATTCTTGTGAAGTGTGTGGCTCATCCTTTGTGATGAATCTAGTTTGCTGCAACAAATGCAAACACACATTGAAGAGAAGCTATTTTCTTGTGAAGTGTGTGGCTCATCCTTTTCTGATAAATCAAACTTAAGCTGACATATACAGACACACACTGGATAAAACAAAAACTCATGGGCGAGAAACCATATTCTTGTGAAGTGTGTGGCTCATCCTTTTCTAACAGCTACATTTAAGCCGACATGAAAAAACATTTTTGTAAATCAAATGATTCTTCCTTTTTACAGAAGTTAAATTTGGTGGGGAGAAACCATATTTTTGGGAATTATTTTGAGCCTCTTTTTTGTATAAAGAAAGAGCAGTGAAAAAGAAAGAAAGAAAGCAAATGTTCTGAGGAAGAGAGAAAGTGTTGACAGAAAAAAGAGAGTTCAGATTAGGAAGAAAAAATAATAAAAATATAATTGCTTTAGAAGAAAATTAACTTTTATTTGAAAAACATTGTTAGGGGTGTACTAGAAATAATAAAATCCTCTTTGATTTAGAAGAAAATTAACTTTTATTTGAAAAACATTGTTAGGGATGTACTAGAAATAATAAAATCCTCTTTGATTTAGAAGAAAATTAACATTTTATAAAACAATTGTTAAGGGTGTGCTTATTTATAGGTGATACTGCAAATAATACCTAATAATATCCGTTTTGATTGTATAATGTTCTACTAGAAATAATAAATTCCTGGTATCTTTGGTTTAGAAGAAAATTAACATTTTATAAAACAATTGTTAAGGGTGTACTTATTTATAGGTGATACTGCAAATAATACCTAATAATATCTGTTTTGATTGTATAATGTTCCACTAGAAATAATAAAATCCTGGTATCTTTGGTTAAAAGAAAATTAACTTTTTATTAAAACAATGTTTAGGGGTGTACTTATTTCTGGGCTATACTGTAAATAATACCTAATAATATCCGTTTTGATTGTATAATGTTCCACTAGAAATAATAAAATCCTGGTATCTTTGCTTTAGAAGAAAATTAACATTTTAAAAACAATTGTTAAGGGTGTACTTATTTATAGGTGATACTGCAAATAAACCTAATAATATCCATTTTGATTGTATAATGTTCCACTAGAAAATAATAAAATCCTGGTATTTTGCTTTAGAAGAAAATTAACTTTTTATAAAACAATTGTCAAGGTGTACTTATTTATAGGTGATACTGCAAATAATACCTAATAATATCCGTTTTGATTGTATAATGTTCCACTAGAAATAATAAATCCTGGTATCTTTGGTTTAGAAGAAAATTAACTTTTTATAAAACAATTGTTAGGGCTGTACTTATTTCTGGGTGATACTGTAATACTTAATAATATCCGTTTTGATTGTATAATGTTCCACTAGAAATAATAAAATCCTGGTATCTTTGGTTTAGAAGAAAATTAACTTTTTATAAAACAATTGTTAGGGGTGTACTTGTTTATGGGTGATACTCTAAGTAATACCTAATAATATCCGTTTTTGATTGTATAAAAAAAGAGCGGCAAGAGAAAAAAAAGAGTAAGACACAAAAAAAGAAAAAGAAATTGTGAAAATGTATTTATTTTACCTAAATTTTGTTTATGTGGGAAAATCTTTTCCTTTTTATGCCCAAAATAAATTCTGACCAAACAATAAAAAAAAGATTTCTAAGTACTTCCAATAGGTTGCAGTGGATAAACTTGCAAATCAGCCTCAAAATTAAAACGGAAAATTTCAACGACAATTTACAACATATCAAATTAAAGTCAGGTAAGTCAGATTAATAATTGTTTTATTTCATTTATTTAACGAATCTTGAAATATTTTCTAAACTGCATATAAATATTTTTGTTTAGAAAATATTTCAAGATTCATTGAATAAATGAAATAAAACAATTACTAACTTTACTTACCAAAAAAAAAAAGTCAAGTATTTTGAATATGCAAATAAGTTGTGGATTTTACAAAATACATATGCAAATGTATTGGGGGTGCGGCGCCCAGCAAGGACCTACATTGACCAGCTATGCGAAGATGCTGGTTGCTCCGCAGAGGACCTCCCAGGTGCAATGAATGATAGGGAAGGTTGGCGAAAGATTGTCATGGATACCCGTGCTACATGCGCGACATGATGATGATGATAAATAAAGAAATACAAGTTTTACTGTATCTATTTGGCAAAGGTTACCCCAGTCTGTGTATGCAAATACTTTCAGGGTTTCACCAGATACATATGCAAATATATTGGGGAGGGGGTTATAAGAAAATGCACAATTTTAATTATCGAAATAAAGACGAATGAATATCTGAACTTATTGTGTTATCAGTTTTGAAACGTATTTTTCTATTTTTTTTTTTTCTGTGTTTCCAAGATCTTTTTCTTGTGTGTCGCTTTTGTTTGAGCAAGAAAACTTCTTACACTGGTCGACAAATTTTTTTTTTTTAAATGCAAAAACAGTTCCTTGTTGTCATAAAGAATTATATAATAATATATTAATAATACACAGATTTTATGATATATATATATATATATATATATATATATATATATATATGAACGCTACAGTCGATCTGATCAGACGTCTTTTTCGCGCTCTAAGAAAGCTTAACATTTCTACCATTTTTTTTTTAAGTAAACAAGGGAAGTAATGATTTCTTTTTCTTCTCTTTTTAAAAAATCTATTTCTTCATTATTATTATTATTATTGTTAAATTGTTTTATTGTTATTATTATTATTATTATTATTATTATACGGCCTCACATGTCACATAAGCAGGCAGAATTCTAACAGGCTGATTCATTTTACAGTCAATTAATGTCTGTTTCGAAAAATCTCAAAGTACAAACTGTTGGCTAGATGGAACCGTAAGTTCTTCTGGAGAAATACTGTTTCTCTGTAGTATCATTACTATCCTTGCCTACCATGACCAGGGAATATACAGGGTCAGGCAAAATGATCTGACACATTTGTAGGTTTAATAAAATGCAAATGAAGTAAAGAAACAAAAAAGTGTTTTTATTTTCGAAAAGTACATATAATGCCATTTTGTATGGATGCATTTGAAGATCATTGTGAAGAATTCTTCGCAAACTTCTTTCGGAAAGTCTAAGAGCCTGGGCGCATTTAAATGTGGAACAGAGTGGAGACTGTTGAACTGAAGCTCTTACCAATGCCACATTTTCTGGAGTTCTGGCGGTGCGAGGTCGGCCGTTTGATTTTCGTTTCAATGCAGATCCAGTAGCTCTGAAGTTGGTAACCCATAACAAGATCGTGTTTCGAGCTGGTACGGGATCATGTCTACCAAGATTGAAGTGCAAATGGAACGCTCTTTGTGTTGCAGTTACAGATTCGTTTGTTTTGATAAACGTTTCCACAATGAAAGCGCGATGCCCACCAGTCCAGTTCATGATATTTTCCACGTACCCCACTTGTACGGGTCAGGCACGAAGGCCCTATTTATGTGGGACCACCCACAAGCCGAGACTCATGGGGTGGCAGGTGAAAAAATTGCGTCGATCCCAAAACAAAAATGGCATTATATGAAAAAAAATGGCATTATATGTACTTTTTGAAAATAAAAACACTTTTTTGTTTCTTTACTTCATTTGCATTTTATTAAACCTACAAATGTGTCAGATCATTTTGCCTAACCCTGTATTTCTCATTGAAAAGGTTGAATTATTTTCTGATATTAACCTGAAATCATAGATAAATTGTTGGATGATTCGTTTGTATCACAAAATCTGATAGATCATGGATAGAGAGCAATAAGGAGAACTACGAATCTTCTCTCTCTCTCTCTCTCTCTCTCTCTCTCTCTCTCTCTCTCTCTCTCTCTCTCTCTCTCTCTCTCACACACATATATGTATATACATATATATGTTACGTAGCGGCCTTCTTCGCTACTCTAAATCATGTACTTTAGTACTGGGGTTTTCACTGTACCCAAAGCGATGTATGTTAGTAGTCAGCTACTACCGACTACTGGACTTCAATAAACAACAGATACGTATGTACAAAGAGTGGACCCTCCTTTAATTTCTTCGGTGTGTGGGTAGTGAAGGCACAGAGCTTATAATGAGTGCCCAAGGGGTGGTTGCTGACGGGAGACGTGAAGTGTCCTTTCGGCTGCTGGCTGGCATCTCTGTGTGTCGGCTCGAATCTTCTCACCTTTATATTGATAGATACGCCTCCGCATCTTTATCTTTTGACCTGATAACGGACATTTGTTATATATTTCTTTATCTTCTCCCTGCTTCCTTGACTGGAAACCCTCTCTTGCGTTTTTTAACTTCTTTGTTCGCTTTTACCGGGAAAAAAGTCCTTTGGCATTCTTTGTTTAATTTAACCGGAAATTCCTATTTCCGTTTGTACAATATACAACATATATTGTCATCCACATGCAATCCCGTTTCGCCGTTTCCCGGCTCCTCAGTGTGACTAGTACATTTCATATTCAAATCGCATACATTTAGATATTGATCTGATTATAGAGTTTCAGTCTGTTCTTTTGTTTGTTTTTTAAATAATTTTATTTAATTTTAATTTGCTGAGTTTCAATTACTAGAATAACGATTTAAAGAAAAACTATGAAGCTGATACATTTTAAACATTAAATTTTGCCAAAAAAAATTACGAAAACGGATGCTTTGTCTTAAGTAAAAAATACGTATTATAACAAACCCGTTATTAAGATTTTAAAACAATTCATGCCGAAGTCATGTTTGTTTTATTTATTATGACTGGGTATTCAAATTATTTCTCATTCATTTTTTAAACATTTTTTTAAACTCATTTTTTATCTATTTAGACCAATAGATGGGACTGTAGTGGTCTACTTGGTGGGCCTACAAGTACTACCCCGGGTCAATGTGGGCCTTGGAGTAATGCAATGAAGGGGTACTCCACACGTCACAGAGCTCCTTATTGGAACCTTCTATTAAGGAAAATTAGAACACAAACGACAAT
>CM042177.1:48634198-48676698 GCA_023376005.1 Doryteuthis pealeii
CGTAACTTTTCCCAAATAGATACAGTAAAACTGTATTTCTTATTTATCATCATCATCATGTCGCGCCCATGTAGCACGGGTATCCATTGACAATCTTTCGCCAACCTTCCTATCATTCATTGCACCTGGGAGGTCCTCTGCGGAGCAACCAGCATCTTCGCCATAGCTGCGTCAATGTAGGTCCTTGCTGGCCGCCGCACACCCAAACATTGCATATGTATTTTGTAAAATCCACAACTTATTTGCCCATATTCAAAATACTTGACTTTTTTTTGTTAGTAAGTAAAGTTAGTAATTTGTTTTATTCATTTATTCTAAATGGAATCTTTAAATATTTTCTAAACAAAAATATTTATATGCAGTTAGAAAATTATTTAAAGATTCGTTAAAATAAATGAAAATAAAACAATATTAACCTGACTTTAGTTTGATGTGTTGTAAATGTCTTCGAAATTTTCCGTTTTAATTTTTGCAGGCCCGATTTGCAAGTTTATCCACTGCAACCTATTGAAGTACTTAGAAATCTTTTTTTATTGTTTTGGTTCAGCATTTATTTTTGGGGCCATAAAAAAAGAGCGGCAAGAGAAAAAAAAGAGTAAGACACAAAACAAAGAAAAAGAAATTGTGAAAATGTATTTATTTTATCTGAATTTTGTTTATGTGGGAAAATCTTTTCCTTTTTATGCCCAAAATAAATTCTGACCAAAACAATAAAAAAAGATTTCTAAGTACTTCCAATAGGTTGCAGTGGATAAACTTGCAAATCGGCCTCAAAATTAAAACGGAAAATTTCGAAGACAATTTACAACACATCAAACTAAAGTCAGGTTAATAATTGTTTTATTTCATTTATTTAACGAATCTTTAAATATTTTCTAAACTGCATATAAATATTTTTGTTTAGAAAATATTTAAAGATTCATTGAATAAATGAAATAAAACAATTACTAACTTTACTTACCAAAAAAAAAAAGTCAAGTATTTTGAATATGCAAATAAGTTGTGGATTTTACAAAATACATATGCAAATGTATTGGGTGTGCGGCGCCCAGCAAGGACCTACATTGACCAGCTATGCGAAGATGCTGGTTGCTCCGCAGAGGACCTCCCAGGTGCAATGAATGATAGGGAAGGTTGGCGAAAGATTGTCATGGATACCCGTGCTACATGCGCGACATGATGATGATGATAAATAAAGAAATACAAGTTTTACTGTATCTATTTGGGAAAAGTTACCCCAGTCAGGGTTTCACCAGATACATATGCAAATATATTGGGGGGAGGGTTATAAGAAAATGCACAATTTTCATTATCGAAATAAAGACGAATGAATATCTGAACTTATTGTGTTATCAGTTTTTGAAACGTATTTTTCTATATTTTTTTTTTTTCCAGAGTTTTTCATTTCTGTCTTTTCCAAGATCTTTTTCTTGTGTGTCGCTTTTTTGTTTGAGCAAGAAAACTTGGTCTACACTGGTCGACAATTTTTTTTTTTTTAAATGCAAAAACAGTTCCTTGTTGTCATAAAGAATTATATAATAATATATTAATAATACACAGATTTATATGATATATATATATATATATGGAACGCTACAGTCGATCTGATTGGACATCTTTTTCGTGCTCTAAGAAAGCTTAACATTTCTACCGTTTTTTTTTAAAGTAAACAAGGGAAGTAATGATTTCTATTTCTTCATTATTATTATTATTATTGTTAAGTTGTTTTATTATTATTATTATTACTAGCAAATATATGCACCCTCCGGGTGCAAGTATTTAAGTTTTAATGTAATAAAATATTGTATTAAATTAGAAAGGCTAATGAAACTAAATAAGAATACAGATAAAAAGATTTGAAACAGAGGGAGTATAATAAAAGATTTGAAACAGAGGGAGTATAATCGATAAAATAGAACAATTGAAATTTACTCTTCCATCACTCTCGTCTTTCATTGTTATTTTTTCTAATTTAAGTATTTAGTTAAAAGAGGAAGTAAAGAATAAAATGACAGTTATTTTATCTTGTTAATGGATTTCATTTAAAATTTATTGAAGAGATTTTTGTTTATATTCATTAAAATAAAACCAAACAGTTAGAAATCAATAATACTAAGCACATATTTATTAAATTCGATTTTTTTATATTAATATGCAAATTAGCCTTCCCGTTCACACTGTAAACCGCTATTTTGTTGTATATATAAATATAATTGCATGTTGTTAGTATGTAGACATAGTTAACAGTATTAATAATGTAAGACAATTTTATTAATAATTGAGGTTTAAATAAAAAAAATAAAACCATGGAGAATGTGATGTAAATAACTAAGGGAAATGTGACTTGAGTAGGAATATAGTTTCGGTTACAAACAGAAAAACACACAATCTCCATTATAATAAGATTATTATTGTTAAGTTGTTTTATTGTTATTATTATTATTATTATACGGCCTCACATGTCACATAAGCAGGCAGAATTCTAACAGGCTGATTCATTTCATAGTCAATTAATGTCTGTTTCGAAAAATCTTAAGGTACAAACTGTTGGATTTTTTGAGTATATAAGGCGTGTGGTGAATACCTACTCCTACTTATAGGCGTGTGGTGAATACCTACTCCTACTTATAGGCGTGTGGTGAATACCTACTCCTACTTATAGGCTCGCCGATAAGCATGTGACCAGGGAAGGCAACCTCTTATCCAATCACTGGCAGTACTGCTGCTGCTGCTGTTGTTGTATTTATACTGGCTGATTCTAATCTTAGCTCATTACCACTTGGATCTTCTTGGACGACGGAACGTAGTACTATACCACAGGACTTATTGACTTACTTACTTATTTACTTTAAGTTCTTTTACAACTGGCCAAGGATGGCGGCCAAATACTTAACACAAACATTTGGCTAGATGGAACCGTAAGTTCTTCTGGAGAAATACTGTTTCTCTGTAGTATCATCACTATCCTTGCCTACCATGACCAGGGAATACATTTCTCATTGAAAAGGTTGAATTTTTTTCTGATATAACCTGAAATCATAGATAAATTGTTGGATGATCCGTATGAGTAGCACAGGGATCTGTGCGGTAAAGTAAGGAGCTGATGGTAGGTGTGGCGCTCCACCTCAGATGCTAAAAAACAATCTTCTTGGTCTAGCGCTATTGAAAAGGGGATAGATTCCCTCGCTGACTGGCTGATACCGACTTTAGGCCGCCCCTGTTGACTTTACTTACTTTTACTTATTACCAACTCAATTATTTGTTCAATTACATATATACTTACACATATATATGTAGTTTTTTGTTTTATTTATTTTTTATTTTTTTACTCAATATCATGTACTGTAATGTTTAGAAATTTATAATTCGATACATACATCTTTTTACCTTTGTTTTTCTTTCAAATTTACACTGAGGTATATATATATATATATATATAGAGAGAGAGAGAGATAAAAGGTGGCTTACCGGTGAATATGGGCACGATCGTTGGAGGTGCACAAAATCCAGGGGGTAAGTCAGCAATAAAACAAATACAAAGTGCTCAATACAACGTAGAGCAAATTTATTAAAGAAATGGATACAATAGAAACCTACTCGAGTTTCACCATAAGGATCTTCAGGGTTAAATCCACTGAATTAATCGAAGTACCGATTAATTGCAGCCGATTACATGTGTGTTCATTTTATTCAATGAACACACATGTAATCGGCTGCAATTAATCGGTAATTCGATTAATTCAGTGGATTTAACCCTGAAGATCCTTATGGTGAATCTCAAGTAGGTTTCTATTGTATCCATTTCTTTAATATATATATATATATATATATATATATATATACATTTGAGTAATATAGCTTTGACCCCTGGAGTTAACATGTAGACTGCTGCAAAGCTATATTACTCAAATGTATATATATGTATATGTAACGTGGGAGCAATGTTATACATACTTTGGATACAAATAACTCCAACAAAGGTTAATAGACAAAACATTTAATAACACAGCACATGGATAACAGTTGGTACAACGTTCATAGTAAAGAGTACATATAAAAAGAGGTACACAAATAAAGATAGACACATTCATGAATGATACAAATATACAATAAAAGGCACAGACATGAGACTAGGAATAGTCCATGCTGTGAGGACTTACAGTAATGTAAGGGGGGCGGAGCCCCACGAGAGGGTTTAGATAGAATCTACCCCATGTGGCTCGTAGTTGCTGAAACTATAAAAAGAGAGCGAAAGTGTTTGAAACCGGCGCTTAAATACTGGTGTCCTAGCGGGCATCATCAAACTAAAAGGGGCAGACAACTCCACCAGGCGAATACAAACTAACGCTACAAATATATATATATATATATATGTATATATTAAAGAAATGGATACAATAGAAACCTACTTGAGTTTCACCATAAGGATCTTCAGGGTTAAATCCACTTTCTATTGGCCCAAATATTATTTGTGTACATTAGAGTGGTTTACTTATCCAGAATAGTCTACTGAGGAAATAGACTCTTTAACCCAACTATGGCAACCAGTCAAGGAGAAGCACACTCTGAATCCAAATCAGTTAAACAGTTTGCAAATGATTTTGGGAGATCTGCGTTCACACTGAACATAATTTTTTTAGTCATACAAATTCTTGATATGATAGAGATACTTATTAAATATTCACTCTTTCCTAAATAGAAGCATGAATATCATCATGGACAGCTGTTAACAATGAAATTCTAATTAAAAATATTCCCTCCTTCCTAAATAGAAGCATCAATATCATCATGGACAGCTGTTAACAATGAAATTCTAATTAAAAATATTCCCTCCTTCCTAAATAGAAGCATCAATATCATCATGGACAGCTGTTAACAATGAAATTCTAATTAAAAATATTCCCTCCTTCCTAAATAGAAGCATCAATATCATCATGGACAGCTGTTAACTATTAAATGGTAATTCGAATCCTTCAATCCTTCCTTTCTCCTCCTTCTGCTTTCCTTTTCTTTCCCTTGTTCTTCCTTTTCTCTTTGCTTCCTTCTTCTCTCACTGACACCTCTTCACTGAATGACCAGTTTCACCTTTTCAGGTAAGCGGGTGTCTTTTATACTCACCCACTTACCCACAATGCATTGCACTCTTATAAGAAGGCACCTGTCTTCCCTTCTGGCTTCTCATTAGTCACAGCATGCCAGCAAGCACTCGTTAATCACATACCCAGTTCTGGCATGGCAGTATTTTTTTTTTTTCTATTCAAACCATAGATGGGACCCTAACAGGTACTACCACCCTGATGGAAATTAATCCAACTTATTTCGATTTATTTCAATTGGAAAATTTAATTTGATATACTAAGGGAACGAATTAAATTCGTAAATCAAGGTACCACTGGTTTGGTTTGGTTTGTTTTACGGCATATCAACCTCAGTGGGTCATTTAATGCCGATAAAGTTTTGAAATAAATCAATTCTTAATGGATAATACAATTTTTTTATAAATACATTTTTCTATTTAACCCATAGATGGGACCCTAACAGGTACTACCACTCCGGGTCAGAGTGGACCAGAGAGCAATCGTGATGAAGGGGTGCTCCACATTCCCCAAACATCCAGAACTGGAACCTCACCATCAGATAGAGTTTAACGTCATTCCCAGGACATGTAGACCCGCAGCCACCACCTTCTAGCACCTATATGATAAAAAGGGGTTGGGGCTTGCCATAAGGGCAATAGGGTTGGGAAAATCATATAGGTGCTAGGGCTTGACGTGACCAGCTGATTGATCGGAGGGGGCCTCTCTGACCGCCCGTCTAGCCCAAGATAGGGCCTAAGTGGAGTATTGCATGTCATGAACTGCTCATCCACCTGGGCTCTATCCTTAAGCATCACGGGTCACCACCCACGACCAACAGGTGGTCCCATTGGGGGAGTCTTACCCCTCTGCAAAAAAAAAAAATTCAATTATCTTTCAAAACACTAAAAAGTTAAGAATTACATTTTTTTTTTTAATTCTATGAATTATTTTCCTCTTATTATCTCTCTAACCACTCACTAACTGGTGTTAATTTTTTTTTACTCTGGTCATAGACCGGGCACGTTTGCTAGTAATAATAATATATATAAAAGTTAAAACAATATGTAGGGGTGACAAGACTTTCGGACCACCACAATTTTACAAGATAGACATGGATTATCTCCCTTGACCTTTCTAGCTTGTCCGACATTTTCTATTTGTTTACATTAGAGAAATAATTTTACATTTTAAACGGAGACTCCCATCTCCCTTTCTGGAGTTTAATTAATTATTTTTTTTATCATTTTATCTTTTAATCCAATGGGGAAATGGTTGCCAATTGACAAAGGTTATAATTAAAACCTACAGGTAAGTCGAAAGATAATTGAATTATTTATTTTAATAAAGAAATATTTAAAATATTAAAATACGTTTTATTAAAATAAATATTACGTCCTTTATATTTCTTAATTTACAATGAATATTAATCTCACAACGTTAAAAGTTGTTGCATAGTGATTCAGTTGTACACTTTTTTATACGCTTAAAATCTATTAGGTACCACCAATTTTCCCCCTGTGAAATTTATCCCCCTATATTTAACAGAATGAAACTTGCATAAAAATTAATATTTTCTTGAAAAATCTTTTTTCATTCGAAAGAAAAAACATTAAACAAACTCCTGATGATTTTTTAAATTTTTTATCAGCTTACGGAAATAATGAAAATTATGATTGAAAAACAATGTTTTCATTTTTGCACTGTTAAATCAACTGAAATTTAACGTAGCTAAAAACAAGTTACGATAAGAGTTTTTTTTTTTTTTTTTTAATTCTATGAAAAATCAATTAATTATCTGATTTTCACGAAAATTTCCATAAATGTTTACCATTGGATTTAAATATATCTGAAATAGTTTTTTCCTAAAATATATTAGGGGAAATATTTTTTACGAGGTCTATCCCCTCCCCTATATTATTTTATGAGATAAAAAAAAATTACCCGTCAGAAAACTTTTTTACTTTTTTCTATAAAGATAAGAGTCTGAATAACTATATAAAAAAATTGTATAACGTACAACGCAGTAGTTTTTTTTTTAGGAAAAATTAATGAAATCGGAAATAAAAAGTGCAAAAAAATGTCATAATAATATTATTATTTGAAAACTTTTTTTTTCTTTTTTTAATTGGTATGTACTATATTCTATTAAATTGTATAAAAATTTTTTTTTTTTTTAAGAAATTAATTTTTAAGAGATTTTCCTTTTGTGTGCTTAAATAATTTTTTTTTTCTGCGTGAAATAAATTAAATAATTTTTTTTTTTCTGCGTGAAAAAATCGAATTTTTCACGAATATTTAAATATATAAATTTTAGAATTCAGGTGAACTAGAAATTGGTTCGATCCATGCTATATTAATATTTTTAAAAGAATTTAGTTATTTCTCCGAATGTTTGAGATGAGGCTTGAAGATTAGTATTATCTGCATTATTCGGACTATTGTCCCCATCTTCAAGTTCCATGATGGCTCCCGATTACGACAAGAAAGTTATCGAGTTTGAAAAGAAGGTTCCCGAGTCCGAGAAGGTTCCTGAGTCCGAGAAGGTTCCTGAGTCCGAGAAGAAATACCTGAAGAAGGCCGGAGGGTATATCGGCCGAAACGTTGTACAAATAACAATGAAGATGGGGACAATAGTCCGAATAATGCAGATAATACTAGAATTTAGTTAGTCATAAACTTTTCCCTAACAAATCATTCAAACCACCAAAGTGGTTACACGTCATAACCATAGTGTCACAGTGTGTATTATACACAAAAAATATATAATCAGTTATTTTTTTTCAGGTCACATTTTTCAACATATTTTGGATCGTGTTAAGTTTCTGACCGCCATCCTTGGCCAGTTGAAAAGGACTTAAAGTAAGTAAGTCCTGAGCTATAGAATCCTTTGGTAAGTGAATAAGTCCTGAGTTGTGGAATCCTACGTAGTGTCAAAGGTCCAGTGATATAATCCTATGTTCCGTCGTACACGAAGGTTCAAAGCAGTTATGAGTAGGTATGACCAGAACAGCCGGTATGAATATCAATATCAGCAGCAGAGTACTACCAGTGATTGGCCAAGAATATGGTCACATGGTTTCGGTGAGTCTATAAATAAGAGTAGGCATCTAGGACACACCTTATATCCAGAAAAGTCAACACGCCCCCTTTCTGATATAAGGTGGGTGATTCCATTCAGAAATATTAGATAGATAGATAAATATATAGATAGATGTGTATGAGCAGGCTACAGATAGATATATAGATAGATACATAGATAGATAGATACGTATGAGCCGGCTATAGATAGATAGATAGATAGATAGATAATAAATGCAACTCTTATATTAGTATTTTCCATATTAGATTAGATAGATAGATAGATAGATACATATGAGCAGGCTAACAGACAGATAGATAGATGCAGCAGGCTACAGATAGATAGATGAGTAGGTATGTCCAGAACAGAAATAACAATATCAGCAGCAGAGTACTGCCAGTGATTGGCCAAGAATATGGTCACATGGTTGTCGGTGAGTCTATAAATAAGAGTGGGAATTTAACACACACCTTATATCTAAAAAAAATTCAACAGACGGGACGACCGAAAGAAAGATATATTGTCCAAATTAATGTCAAAGGTCCAGTGATATAATCCTATGTTCTGTCATCCACGAAGGTTCAAGTAGTTATGAGTAGGTATGACCAGAACAGCCGGTATAAATAACAATATCAGCAGCAGAGTACTGCCAGTGATTGGCCAAGAATATGGTCACATGATTATCGGCGAGTCTATAAATAAGAGTGGGCATTTAACACATGCCTTATATCTAAAAAATCTCAACAGACGGGACGACCGATAGAAAGATATATTGTCCAAATTAATGTGTGATACACTGTTACGGAGAAATGTCCGCAGAAATGTTCAGTGCTTCCTCTATGACATGGGGGTGAGCTGGTATGACATGGGCATACAAAAACTGCCACAGCACCTACTAAATTTTGGTATGTCATAAAATAGGTACATGTTGAAACTTTAAAATGATGTAAACATCATTGACAATAAACAATAAACGTTTCTGTGATTTCTAAATATTTTGGAGACCTTACGTTTGGGATTACCTTTGTGCATACATGCTCCACTTGTAAATATCATTGACAATAAACGTTTCTGTGATTTCTAAATATTTTGGAGACCTTACGTTTGGGATTACCTTTGTGCATACATGATCCACTTGTAAATATCATTGACAATAAACATTTCTGTGATTTCTAAATATTTTGGAGACCTTACGTTTGGGATTACCTTTGTGCATACATGATCCACTTGTAAATATCATTGACAATAAACGTTTCTGTGATTTCTAAATATTTTGGAGACCTTACGTTTGGGATTACCTTCGTGCATACATGATCCACTTGTAAATATCATTGACAATAAACGTTTCTGTGATTTCTAAATATTTTGGAGACCTTACGTTTGGGATTACCTTCGTACATACATACTCCACTTGTAAATATCATTGACAATAAACGTTTCTGTGATTTCTAAATATTTTGGAGACCTTACCTTTAGGATTACCTTCGTACATACATGCTCCACTTGTAAATATCATTGACAATAAACGTTTCTGTGATTTCTAAATATTTTGGAGACCTTACGTTTGGGATTACCTTCGTGCATACATGCTCCACTTGTAAATATCATTGACAGTAAACGAACGTTTCTGTGATTTCTAAATATTTTGAAGACCTTACGTTTGGGATTACCTTTGTGCATACATGATCCACTTGTAAATATCACTGACAATAAACAAACGTTTCTGTGATTTCTAAATATTTTGAAGACCTTACGTTTGGGATTACCTTTGTGCATACATGATCCACTTGTGAATATCATTGACAATAAACGTTTCTGTGATTTCTAAATATTTTGGAGAGACCTTACGTTTGGGATTACCTTCGTACATACATGCTCCACTTGTAAATATCATTGACAATAAACAAACGTTTCTGTGATTTCTAAATATTTTGGAGACCTTACGTTTGGGATTACCTTTGTGCATACATGATCCACTTGTAAATATCATTGACAATAAACGTTTCTGTGATTTCTAAATATTTTGGAGACCTTACCTTTAGGATTACCTTCATACATGCTCCACTTGTAAATATCATTGACAATAAATGATAAACGTTTCTGTGATTTCTAAATTGGGAATCACAAGGTTCCTTGTTCAATACCAGCCCTCGCCAACTTAGCGTGTGAGTAGCACAGGGATCTGTGCGGTAAAGTGTGGAGCTGATGATAGGTGTGGTACTCGACTTCAGATGCCAAAACAATCTCCTTGATCTAGTGCTAGTGAAAAGGGGATAGATTCCCTCGCTATCTGGCTGATATTGACTTTAGGTCACCCCAACAACTTTTGCCTTTGGAATTACCCTCGTATTTAATACACTTATATATATATATATATATATATATAAAGTTAAGGTTATTGAGAAACTTGTTTGAATTTTAATGGTAAAAGAAAATCAAATAATTTTTATGTCTTTATTTTCAGATCAACAGAAATTGTCAACATTGGAAATCAACTGCTGACAAGGAGCTGATACAATGAGTTGTCTTTCTCCTATACTAGTTACCAACCAAGACCTCACCATTTTGACACTTTTGGTGACCTCACCATTTAAACAGATTTTGACCAACCCCATCATTTGAACACACTTTGAGCGATAGGAGGTGATATAATGAGTTGTCTTTCTCCTATACTAGTTACCAACCAAGACCTCACCATTTTGATACACTTTGACCAACCTCACCATTTCCACAGACCTTGTTGGACTTCCTAAATAAAAAAAAACCCTCATTAATTGAGTTCTTCAACAATCCCAAGAATCCTCATTATTTTGTTCCTGTTGGACTTTTCTCGATTAATATTTTTTGCCATGGTTCAATATGGCAACAGCTGGCGATCCAGAAGAACCGTCTCAAAAACAACAAAGAACATTCAAGTGTAATGTATGCCCAAACATCTTTTCCTATAACTCTCACCTGATTCGACACATGAGAACACACACTGGAGAGAAACCCTTTCCCTGTGAAATTGCAGACTGTCTTTTTCACAGATTTCAATTCTAAAAAGACATATGCGTAAACACTCAAAAGAAAAACCATTCCAGTGTGAAAAATGCGAGGCGACATTTGCGAACAATACAGGTCTCGTCAAACACGTGAGGACACACACTGGAGAGAAACCATTCCAATGTGAAATTTGTGGGTCTAAATTTTCGGATGACTCAAACTTAAGAAAGCATATCCGTATTCACACGGGTGAGAAACCGTTCCAGTGTGAAATTTGTGAGGCGAAATTTTCAGACAATTCCAGTTTTAAAAGACATATACAAAACCACCCTCGAAGAAAAACTATTCAATGCGAAATTTGTGAGGCCAAATTTTCCCGGAATGCACATTTTAAAAACCATATGCTCTTGCACTCAAAAGAAAAAGACATTTGATAATGTTTGCAGGAATAACGAGTATTTAACAATGTAGATATATTTATTTTATTTCAGAGTAAAAAAACAAAAATAAAAAAACTCTTAAAATAGTACACAAAGTGTATAACTGAATCACTATGCAACAACTTTAAATCTATACAACATCAATTAATGTTGTCGTTTAATTAAAAAAAACAACAACTTATAAATGAATTAACATATTAATATCCGAGGTCACAGATTTGGCGCACAAATGTCCGAGACGAAACAGTTCGAGGCGGCTACAAATGTATACTTGACTATCTAAAGTACATTTACTCACTAATGAATAGATAAATAAATACTTATGTCTACATATGTTCATGTATGAGTAAATATTATCGATTTGTGACGAAATGTAGACATTTTGGATAATAAATATCGGTTTCAAGCAATGAAATTGAATATCTCTTTGCTTTGATTCCGAATCAAGGTAAATGGTCTGAACAGAAAGACTGGATTATATATATATATATTAAAGAAATGGATACAATAGAAACCTACTCGAGTTTCACTATAAGGATCTTCAGGGTTAAATCCACTGAATTAATCAAGGAACCGATTAACTGCAGCCGATTACACGTGTAATCGTTATAGTTGGCCGCATTTTATTATTCGGCACCGTACAAGTACTGTAAAGAGTAAATTTCAATCATTTGACAAATATTATTTTATTTATTCATTGGAGAACGGTTACAGAGTAAAAGAACCCAGCTGTGTCTGGCCTGCCTGGACCGAACTCGACAATATCCCCAAAGCATTTAGCAATCAGCTGTGTTACCAACTTTACCACGTTTGCCTGTAATTTAGACTTTCCGGACTAAGTAACCAATAAGCACCCCCAAATCATCAACTTAATGAAAGGTTCATATTTTAACTCATCACCGGTAACTTCCGCTTCCAAATTTTTGTAAACAAATGATTTTAATCAGAAGTTTATGGAGTTTATGTTGAACTTATGATAAATTAAATAAATAGATGGTTGGTACACATAATCAAATTAAAAATTCAATAGCAAAATCTTTTTTTCAATAAACACTTTTTAATCAGAAGTTTATGAATATTTTTCAACACTCACTATAAATTCTAAAAAAGACGAAAGACGTTTTTATACTAAAATAGTTTTTACTTAATCAGAAGAGAATTGCAATTATGTTTATTTAGATAAAAATACAATTTTTATTTACAAAATATTTTTAATGTTTATTTAAATAAAAAGGATGCTATTCAGAAATAGTATCGTAAAATTTGTTTTTGTGAGATACAATATAAGTTCAAAAAATCATCTGTTTGTTTATTTTCAAATATTTGAAAGTCGAAGTTACCGGTGATGAGTCAAAATATAAACCTTTCATTAAGTTGATGATTTGTGGTCCCTATTGGATACTTGGTCCAAAGTTTCAAACTGTTCCAGTGTGAAAAATATGACTCAACATCTGATAACAATACTGGTCTCATCAAACACATGAGGACACTGGAGAGACAGACAGGTATATAAAATACAAGGCCATTAAACCAGAAATTGTCATCTGGAATAAACATGAAAAAACTGGACTTATTATTGATGTAGCTGTCCCAAATGATTACGGCCTCAATAGAGCCAAGCAAAAAAAATTACAAATTACCAAGACCTCTGTAGTGTAATTAATATGGTCTACAGGGAAATTGGGGATTGAAAAGATCGGATTTCTGGAGAAAGAGAAGAAAAAGAAATAAGAATGAAAAGATGTTAAAGTTTGGAAGTGTAAACACTCAACGGGGGGCAGAGGACAGCAATTGACCGACCAATGACCCCGGAACTAGACTTTAAAATAAAAACGAAAGTCCCAGTTTCTGTGGAGGAGTGGAAGTAGATGTGACCTCCCCACCCCCAAGGACCACAGATCAGAAGTAAAGAAAATTTGGTTTCTCTTTCGTCAGACCCAAGGAGGATTGGACATGTTTGTTGGGGCTCTGTTGTGACATATCTAGGGTAGCAACGAACAGCACGCATGAACATGATTTACGATAGAATAGCTTGACCTTACCCTCACTCTCTCCTTCTCTCTGAAAAAGAACCCACGAGCCTAGAAAGAAATAAACAACCCCTTTTTGGCTATACAATTTGTTGTTTCTGAACTAACAACAGCTACTACAACTCGACTTTGGCCCCTATGCAACAACCTCAAGAATGAACTAAAAACAACTTGGTCATTGAAAGAAAGAAATATCATAACCAGTTGTGATAGGGGCAACTCGGTTGGTGAAGCAAAACTTTAAAAAATACCCTGAAACAATACCGCCCTGTCGGCTGGGGCGTTAGAATGCACCAACTGCACCTCTGCAGAAGGTAAGACTCCCCCAATAGGGCCACCTGTTGGCCGTGGCTGGCGACCCGTGATACTTAAGGATAGAACCCAGGTGGATGAGCAGTTCATGACATGCAATACTCCACTTTGGCCTTATCTTGGGCTAGACGGGCGGTCGGAGAGGCCCCCTCCGATCAATCGGCTGGTCACGTCAAGCCCTAGCACCTATATGATTTTCCCAACCCTATTGCCCTTATGCCAAGCCCCAAACCCTTTTTATCATATGGGTGCTAGAAGGTGGTGACTGAGGGTCTACATGTCCTGGGAATGACGTTAAACTCTATCTGATGGTGAGGTTCCAGTTCTGGAGGTTTGGGGAATGTAGAGCACCCCCTTCATCACCATTGCTCCCTGGTCCACTCTGACCCGGAGTGGTAGTACCTGTTAGGGTCCCATCTATGGGTTAAATAGAAAAATGTATTTATAAAAAAATTGTATTATCCATTAAGAATTGATTTATTTCAAAACTTTATCGGCATTAAATGACCCACTGAGGTTGATATGCCGTAAAACAAAACAAACCAAACCAAACTTGAAACAATATCTGGTAAACCAAGCTGCTATGAAGTATGAATAGCAGCTATCATAGGAACATTCTCCATCCTAAAAGGTCCTTAGTATACAAATACTATTTATAACGGAATCAAGTGTTAGCCCCAGGAAGTATCCCCTTGGTTTCGAAAAATTGTTAAAAGAAAAAAAAATTTTTAATTCTGTATTAAATTAAACTAATTTTAACATTCCTGCATAAATACTTTTTATTTGAAGTTTAATAAATTTCTTTAATTTTATACACTGGTCCGTGCATTGATCCAAAAATTGTCAACAGCTCCACAACTTCCAAAAATTTGAGAAGTACTGGCCTACATAACCACTCATTCTTGTACCTATTAATAAAATAAACCCCTTTTCATTTTAAGTTATTATTTAAATACCAGTAATATTATAATACAATGTAATAAAATCTAAGGTGAAATATCTTTTCTTTTTCTTTTTTTATGTTAGTCTGTGTCTATCTGTCTGTCTGTGTCTATCTATCTATCTAGGTCTATGTCTATCTGTCTATCTATCTATCTAGGTCTATGTCTATCTGTCTGTCTATCAATCTTAGTCTGTGTGTATCTGTCTGTCTGTCTTTCTATCTTAGTCTGTATCTATCTGTCAATCTGTGTCTATCTATCTATCTATCTTAGTCTGTTCATATCTATCTATCTTAGTCTCTGTCTGTCTGTCTATCTATCTATCTATCTTAGTCCGTGTCTATCTATCTATCTTAGTCTGTGTCTATCTGTATATCTATTTATCTATCTATCTAGGTCTGGTCCTATCTGTCTATCTATATATCTATCTTAGTCTGTGTCTATCTGTCTGCCTATCTATCTTAGTCTATCTATCAATCTATCTAGCTTAGTCTGTGTCTATCTATCTATCTTGGTCTGTATATATATATATATATATATATATATATATATATATATATCTTAGTCTGTGTCTATCTATCTATCTATCTTACTCTGTATCTATCTATCTATCTATCTATATATATATATATATATATATATATTATATATATATATCTTAGTCTGTGTCTATCTGTCTATCTATCTTAGTCTGTAGTAAGGATGGTTTCAATCCTTCCACTAATTTCCAGTTCAACCGAGCCCTATCAGCTGGGGTTTTAGAATCCACTGACTGCACCTCTGAAGAGGGGTAAGACCCCCCCCCACAAGGGTGCCACCTGTTGGCCTTGGGTGGAGACCCATGATGTTTAAGAATGGAACTCTGATGGCTGAGCATTCCATGACATGCAACACTCCACTTTGGTCCTTAGACGGGGGCAGTCGGAGAAGCACCCTCCGATCAATTGGCTGATCATGTCAATCCCTAGCATCGTATTATAATGGAGATTGTGTGTTTTTCTGTCTGTAACCGAAACTATATTCCTACTCAAGTCACAATTCTCTTAGTTATTGACATCACATTCTCCATGATTTTTTTTTTATCTAAACCTCAATTATTAATAAAATTGTCTTACATTATTAATACTGTTAACTATGTCTACATACTGACAACATGCGATTATATTTATATATACAACAAAATAGCGGTTTACAGTGTGAACGGGAAGGCTAATTTGCATATTAATATCAAAAAATCGAATTTAATAAATATGTGCTTAGTATTATTGATTTCTAACTGTTTGGTTTTATTTTAATGAATATAAGCAAAAATCTCTTCAATGAATCTTAAATGAAATCCATTAACAAGAACAAATAACTGTAATTTTATTCTTTACTTCCTCTTTTAACTAAATACTTAAATTAGAAAAAATAACAATGAAAGACGAGAGTGATGGAAGAGTAAGTTTCAGTTGTTCCTTTTTTTATTATACTCCCTCTGTTTCAAATCTTTTATTATACTCCCTCTGTTTCAAATCTTTTATTATACTCCCTCTGTTTCAAATCTTTTTATCTGTATTCTTGTTTAGTTTCATTAGCCTTTCTAATTTAATACAATATTTTATTACATTAAAACTTAAATACTTGCACCCGGAGGGTGCATATATTTGCTAGTTTATATAATTGTTCCAACCTTATTGCCCTTATTGCAAGCCACAACCCTTTTTATCATATATGTGCTAGAAGGCGGTGGCTGAGAGTCTTAGTGTCCTGGGTATGATGTTAAACTGCATCTGGTGGTTTTAATTATGGTAGTGTGGAGTACCCCTTCATCATTAATTTATAGCTTTGCTCAGAAAATACAGATGCACACACACACCCACACAGTAGACTGACCTGCTATTAATACAATTATATTAACTAGCAAATATATGCACCCTCCGGGTGCAAGTATTTAAGTTTTAATGTAATAAAATATTGTATTAAATTAGAAAGGCTAATGAAACTAAATAAGAATACAGATATGGGAAAATAAATAAATAATTTATCAGTCAAGAGTGGTTCCCCTTTGTTTATGTTAGACTTATAGGAAATAACCGAATCTTATTTACATTTTTTCTTTTTAGAAATCAAACAATCATTTTATGTTTTCCCTCACACAATAAATTTTAACTCTTAACATCCTGTTGAGAATTTTCTAAGTCCAGAAATTATATGTAATTACTTTCATATTACGCTCATACCTGCCAACACCTGCCCCCTTGATTTAAAGGGACAGGGCTGGGTTTATTGCCCAGTGCCTGAGACACCCCCCCCCCTTGAGGGGAATGCCGACGGGATCAACGCATTTTTGCACCCGCCACCCATGTGCTTCTGTTCGTGTGTGGTCCCACATTAATAGGGCATTGTGCCTAACACGTACACGTGTGGTACATGGTAAATATCCAAGTATTTTTAATAGTATTAGTATTGTAAAACAATTTTATTAATAATCGAGGTTTAAATAAAAATAAAATCATAGGGAATGGGACTTAAATATCTAAAGGAATTGTGACTTGAGTAGTGATATAGTTTCGGTTAGAGACAGACAAACACACAATCTCCATTATAAGAAGAATAATCTTGTACGCTTAGTCTTATTATTGTACAATTTATTACTTTTGTATTACTATTTTCAAATGTATATTTAAAAAAAAAAGCAAAATTCAGATGTAAAAACAAAAACTAACTCGGACTGTACGTTCATTATATCACTTCATTTAAAACTTTTCAATTATTCTCCTATGTTTTCCTTGTTTACTGTTATTGCTACATTCTCTGAACATGAAAAGGGCACGTTTTGATGCAAAACGAGTTAGTAGTGGGTTAAAAAGAGTAAGGCTATGGGATGCCCTTCCCTCGTCTCTTTGTTTTGCACGCGCCGGCCTAGACTACGGCTGCTTTTAGTTTTAGAATTTATCAATAAATGGCTAAAAATGGCCTTTTTTTCATTTCAAGTAACCTGAGTTATTTCCCTTTGATTTAAGACTTCTAAATGTTTAATATTACATTTAAACAAAGGCTCTCATTTGGGGTGGATTAGGAAAAAAAATTGACTTCCGACTGGGCCAAATGAGGCGGTATAGGATGTTAAGAGTTAAGTAGATATTTGAGTTAAAAGTTTATTAAAAAAACAAAACAAAAAAAAAGTTTTTAAATAGATTTTTTTTTTTTAAATTACTTTAATTATCAATTTCAAAAATTTATAGGGTCAAAAGGGCAAAACAATTAAAATGATTTTTAACAAAAATTTATATAAAAATATAGAATTGTTTTATTTATAAATAAAAGTGTAAATAAAATAAAATTCTTAACTAAAGAAAACATATTTGTAGAACCAGAAATTTACATGATTCAAAAGTTGTTTTTTTTATTTAAAACTTTCAATTTTCTAAGCTAAAAAATATTACGGTTTAAAAATAAAATAATTGTTTCATTTCTAAGTTATTTTTCGTTTTTTTTTCTCTCTATCAAAAAAACATTTTATGCTGTACTAGCTAAGACAAGAGAAATATTGTATAGATAAACATTTCTGGACGTGTCTAAAGCTGACATCATATAGCTGGACTCAAGTGAGTAATCGTTACGCTGTACCAAAAAAAGTATTAACCTTTAATTATTGAACATTTTCAATCCATCTTCTTTGTAGACAAATCTATTCCGCCCTGTCGGCTGCGGCGTTAGAATGCACCGACTGCACCTCTGCAGAGGGGTAAGACTCCCCCAATGGGGCCACCTGTTGGCCGTGGGTGGCGACCCGTAATGCTTAAGGATAGAGCCCAGGTGGATGAGCAGTTCATGACATGCAATACTCCACTTTGGCCCTATCTTGGGCTAGATGGGCGGTCGGAGAGGCCCCTCCGATCAATCGGCTGGTCACGTCAAGCCCTAGCACCTATATGATTTTCCCAACCCTATTGCCCTTATGGCAAGCCCCAACCCCTTTTTATCATATGGGTGCTAGAAGGCGGTGGCTGCGGGTCTACATGTCCTGGGAATGACGTTAAACTCTATCTGATGGTGAGGTTCCAGTTCTGGAGGTTTGGGGAATGTGGAGCACCCCATTCATCACCATTGCTCCCTGGTCTACTCTGACCCGGAGTGGTAGTACCTGTTAGGGTCCCATCTATGGGTTAAATAGAAAAATGTATTTATAAAAAAATTGTATTATCCATTAAGAATTGATTTATTTCAAAATTTTATAGGCATTAAATGACCCACTGTGGTTGATATGCCGTTAAACAAAACAAAACAAACCAAACAAATCTATTTTTAGCCTTAATAATAATAAAAAAATGTCGTTGGGGTGGCCTAAATTCGATATCAGCCAGACAGTGAGAGAGTCTATCCCCTTTTCACTAGCATTAGACCAAGGAGATTGCTTTTTCAGTATCTGAGACGGAGCACCACACCTACCATCAGCGCCTCACTTTGCCACACAGATGCCTGTGCTACTCATATGCAGAGTTGGCGAGGGCCGGTATTGAACCAGGAACCTCGAGATTCCCAGACGAACACTCTACCGACAGAGCTAAATAAACAAGCCCTTTATAATTTTTATATAAAGTCATCAGGGAGGCCTAGAGTCGGTATCAACCATACAGTGAGGGAGTCTATCCCCTTTTCACTAGAGGTTTAAATATACAATTTTTTATTTGCAAACATTTTTTGATATCACTTTCTTGGTTCAATTAGGATTGAACCTGCAGCCTAGAGATAACTGTCACTTAGAACTGTCTTAAACCAACGCCTTTATCCACTATGCTATGTGTCAAATATAATTTGTCTGAATTTTTTAAATGAAGTTTGATAATTTGGATTGATTGGATTTTTCGGACTGTTGTCCTCATCTTTATTGTTATATACACGTTTCAGCTGATGTGCCCTCTGGCCTTCTTCAGGTGTTTCTTGTCAAACTCTGGGAACCTTCATGTTATGATCAGGAGCGTTAAAGGAATTTCAAATGAATCCTTTATTCAATTCACTGGGTTAGACTTTTCTCATTCTGATAACTGGACATGTGGCGCAATGGATATAAGTGTTGAGTTAATAAAGTTCTAAGTGATAATCATCTGTAGGTCGCTGGTTCAATCCTGGTCAATGCTGATGACAGAATACTTAACATAACTTGTTTCAATTTGGTTTATGTATGCATATAGGCAGCAGCCTACGTTGGCTTGGCCACACCAGGAGGATGGACAAAGACCGTGATGTAATGAATATGTAAATACTTTGGTGCCCCCTCACTATAATCTGATTGGACAGTGTCATGTATAAATATTCGATACTGGTAGTACATGCGCCTAAGCCTAAGCCTACCAGCCTAAACTTACTCGCCAGACTACACCACGACTGCTCGGAAGACGAACTGCTATTCGACGTACCAGTTATTACTGCTATAATATACCAAATACCAACTTCATAATATATCCCTTAACCCGCATATATCAGGCTGCATCCCCAAAGACCTACTGTATGGCGAATTAGCAGAGGGCACCCAACCAGTAGGGGAGACCACGCCTGCGCTTTAAATATGTCTGCAAGAGAAACATGAAGACATGCCACATCAACACCAACACATGGGAGGCTTTTGCAGAAGACCAATGCGACCTTGCACCTCCTCGTCAAACAAGGAACGAGAAGGAGTGAAAAAGAGAGGAAAGAAGCCGCCACGGAAAAGAGAGCCAAAAGGAAGCAGAAACAACAGCAACTCCAGCAATCATCACTGTTTGTTTGCAGTCACTGCACCAGAGATTGCCATTCAAAAATTGGTCTGTTCAGCCACTCACGCAGTTGCAAACTTTAAAAGATGGACAGTACGCCATCGTCTTTAGAAGACAGAAGGATGCCAACACAACATAGAATATCTTCCCTCTCTCTCTCTCTCTCTCTCTCTCTCTCTATCTATATATATATATATATATATATATATATATCTTTCTCTCTCTCTTTCTTTCTCTTTCTTTCTCTATCTTTCTCTCTTACCTTCCCCCTCTCTCTCACACTATATCTTTCTCTCTCTCTCTTTCTTCCCCTCTCTCTCTCTCTCTCTCCCTATCTCTCTTTCTTCTCTCTCTCTCACTATATCTTTCTCTCTTTCTTCCTCTCTCTCTCACTATATCTTTCTCTCTTTCTTCCTCTCTCTCTCTCTCTCTCTCTCTTTCTCTATCTCTCTCTTTCTTTCTCCCTCTTTCTCTCTCTCTCTCTCTCTTTCACTCTTTCTATCTTTCTTCCTCTCACTATATCTTCTCTCTCTCTCTCTCTCTCTCTCTCTCTCTCTCTCTCTCTCTCTCTCTCTCCCTCTCTCTCTCTTTCTCTCTCTCTCTCTCTTTCTTCCCCTCTCTCTCTCTCTCTTTTCTTCCCCCCCTCTCTCTCTCTCTCTCTCTCTCTCTATATATATATATATATTATATATATATCTTTCTCTATCTCTCTCTGTGTCAGCCGTTATGCTCCATTTAACATGAATCCTATTTCACTGAAATCCATTCTTGACATTTCTCGGTATATGACCTGGAGAACATTTTTAAACAGGTCAATCCGAACGACATATTTTGGGGGTAAATCATGAATTCAAAGAGCACACCAGGGATACATTGTGTTGCTATGGATGGCCAACGATGTAAGAAAAGGGGCCGAGTTAGCTCAGTGTTTGGCTAGAAACCGCAAGGTTCCTAGTTCGAAATGTTACATAATCTATGCATAGATTATTGTCAAACCCCTGTATTTCTGAAGGGATGGCCCCTTTTCATATCACGGGCGGGACTTTCCATGGAATATTACAGAAAGCCCGCGAAATACGTGAAGTCACATGGGACCTGGTTGGCTCTTCAGTTTCAGCTTGGACGTCAGGCAGAAAAGGCATATCTGCCTTAGCTGGAGCACACACCTGCATACGCGCGCTATGTTAGTTAGATGAATATGTTTAGTTAAGTAAATAAAGGTTTAAATAAATAATATGGTTTTGTGGTTGATGAATGTCTTGGCAACAAGACTGACCTAGAAGAAGAAATGAATCAAGGACGACCAACCAGCAAGAACAGAGAAAGACGAAAGTCCAGACGTTAGAAGAGATGCTAGAAGAAGAACGTTAGAGACCAAAGATGAGCAGAAGAATAATACAAGTAAAGAAAGGGTATACAACAGAAACCGGCCCTCACCAACTCAGTGTATGAGTAGCACAGGGATCTGTGCGGTAAAGTAAGGAGCTGATGGTAGGTGTGGCGCTCAATCTCAGACTCTAAAATAATCTCCTTGGTCTAGCGCTAGTAAAAAGGGGATAGACTCCCCCACAATGTAAGAAAAGGGGCCGAGTTAGCTCAGTGTTTGGCTAGAAACCACAAGGTTCCTAATTCGAAAACCGGCCTCGCCAACTCAGTGTATGAGTAGCATAGGGATCTGTGCGGTAAAGTAAGGAGCTGATGGTAGGTGTGGCGCTCAATCTCAGACTCTAAAATAATCTCCTTGGTCTAGCGCTAGTGAAAAGGGGATAGACTCCCTCGCTGATTGGCCTTTAAAAGGGATACAATCAGACAAGGTTGTAGTCGGGTGGAGGAACCAGTCAACACGTTCGTAGATTTAAGTTAGGGGGTTTTATTGCAAAGAGATACAGTAAAAGAAGGAATAGTGAGGTACACTACTAATCCTCGAAGCCAGCCCAGCATAATGCTATGCTCACTATATATATATAGTCAGACCACATGGGTGAGAGAGAGTGTGGAATATTCCATTACAACACATGGGTGAGAGAGAGTATGGAATATTCCATTACAACACATGGGTGAGAGAGAGTGTAGAATATTCCATTACAACACATGGGTGAGAGAGAGTATGGAATATTCCATTACAACACATGGGTGAGAGAGAGTGTGGAATATTCCATTCCAACAAGAAGAAGAACAAGAAGAAAAAGCAGAAGTGTTGTGTCCTTAAAAGGGATACAATCAGATAAGGTTGTAGTCGAGTGGAAGGACCAGTCAACACGTCCGTAGATTTAAGATAGAAGGTTTTATTGCAGAGAGATACAATAAGACAGACAAGGAATAGTGAGGTATTCTACTAATCCTCGAAGCCAGCCCAACATAATGCAGTGCTCACTATATATATTTTCTCGTCATGATTATTCAAATATATATATATATATATATATATATATATATATATTTAGAGAGAGAGAGAGAGAGAGAGAGAGAGAGTAAACTACAGACACGTGTTTCGAGGTATCACCTCTCATCAGTGCAGTTATACCATTTTAGCAGCTATCTCTGGCCGGGTTCGAGACCCGAACGAACTTACGCTCGCCAAACCTCTTACCCATACGGCCACAGTCAGCTGCCAAGTATAGCAGGCTATTTAATCGCTACATTTCTAAGCGGAAATGAATTCACCTAGAGGTCTCAAACTTTGTAAACAAAGTGAGTCTTAGCTGAACGCCGATATATATATATATATATATAATATATATATATATATATATAGTGTATTTAGTACTGCTTAACTTCAATAAGCTTGTCGCGGTGGTCGATAAGTGCATCGACTCCGCGGACTTTTGTTTAAAAGGGATTGAATGACACAAACCAGGTCAAGGAGGACAAATGAGGAGATTTGGTTAACAAGAAACAGGAATCTTTATTTACCGAAGTACAAAAGATGAAGGTTGAAAGTTGAAGGATATTGGTCGGGTCGTTGGTATCTTAGACCGGGAAGATGTCGGTTGCGTCAGATGATCGGTTGTGTAGACGATCGGGAATGTGCGCGATGGGCACTGAGGGTCGAAGGTCGATGTGGATCATGGCTGAACGCGATGGGTCTTCCGGAGGCTGGAGATGTGTCGATGGACCAATGTGAAGTAATGCTGGTAGACAAAGGTAGTAGCTGGTCGCTGAAGGAAGAGTCGAATGAGAAGGCTGGTTCGAGGCTGGATCGGCGGTAGTCAGGGTCGTCGGTAGCGAGGTGCGAGAAGTAGAAACCTGGCGGGGCCGAGTCGAGGCAGGTCTGGACGTCGGTTAGCTGGGACGTGTGCAGTTTGCCAATACGTGGGATACTGCAGGATGCGTCGGCAGCGAGGGCGAGAAGCGGGATACCAAGGCATAGTCGAGCGATGGCAGCGGACCGGTCGGCAGTCGGTCTGAACGTGTACGGTTTGCCGGTACGTTGGGATACCGTAGGAACGTGTGTGCGCGGTTCACCAGCGGGTCGGTGAAACCCTGTGCGGTCGGCGGGGAGCGTTGACCGAGACGAAGCCGAAACGAGAGGGGCCGAGACCGAGGTAGCTACGAGCGGGTACCGAGAGACCTAGGCAGGGCCTAGGTGCAGGATCGAAACGGAGTTGAGGGTGGCCAGAGAGAGGCCAGAGGAAGAAGAGGAGTGATACGACTAAGGTGGTCCTGAAAAGGACTGTTGTAGAAGAAGGGGCTGGCGCAGGAGCTGGTCGAGCGGGGTCGCACTGGAAGGCAGGATACGTGGTCTGGAAGGGCTGGAACGTCGCGCGGGCAGGAACGGAGTAGTTCAGCTAGCTGGCTGGAGGCGAAGTCCGAGAGGCGAGATGTGGATGCGATGCCAAGCCGAGGTCGAAGAGAGAAGAGAGTGTTTTGCCAGGAATGGAATCTTGCCCAAAGGCTCACCAAACTGGACTTGTTCTTTAGCAACTGGAGCAACCTGGGTCGGTTGGTGTCGAGTCACCGAAGTGACGACCGCTGCAGCGAGACCAAGCCGGACAGAATCCGGTCGGCCCGACCCCGTAGGGTTTATTTATCTCATACCCCACCTGTATGGACTGGTACAAGGCTCCGTTTTAACGTGGGCCCACCCACAAGCCGAAGCTAATGGGTGGGAGAGAACAAAAATTGCGTCGATCCCATCGGCATTCCCCCTCAAGGGGGCGCCTCAGGCGCTGGGCAATAAACCCAGCCCTGCCCCCAAAGGGCAGGTAATGCCTGGAGGGATGGCCCTCTAGGATCGACGCTACTACGCTTGACCGGCCAATGGCCGAAGCTCACCGGACCCCGTCGGGTCTCTGTCGTTGGCCTGGGGCCCATTTCTTAACTGGAAATTTTCGTCGCTAAACGCGTCGCGTTTCGTGATGGAAATGCTTCGCAGGCAGAATTAATTATACGCCAGCGGTCAGAACCGGACTTTCGCAAGGCAGAAAGCCATGACTATTTTATGACTTCTCGTTGAGGTCGTTACAGCCTGGTCGCACGAAAACGCACATTCCTGCACAAATGCGCGTATTTCGGCAGTTTAGCGACGGAAGTCTTTGGGGCGAACTTAGATCTTGCTTCGAAATTTGGCCTGGGTGCTGGCCGCTTGCTTGACCCAGTTAAGCTGAAGTCTGAAAGAGGAAGGGTCGTGTAGTGAAATGAGTAATTTGGAGCGTAGTAAGTGAAGCGACAAGCTTTTACACGCCTTAGATTACTTACAGTACCTCTGTTACTAGGTGGTCACCCATTCCAAGTACTGACCAGGTATTCATCATTGCTTAACTTATAATTTAATAAGCTTTTACAGGCCTTAGATTGATTACAGTGCCTGCTTGTTACTGTCGACAAAGACACCAATCGCCGTGCAGTACTAACAAGCCAAGTTATCGACAGAATTAGGGTAGTTTCTGAGGACCCTTCCAGGGAAACTGTAACATTCAGCTGCTCCAAGTTCCAGAGCAGGATGAGGCTTTGATCGATGCTAATGGCGGTTAATTTGAGTGAAACTTGTTGATTGTTGTGTAATTTCGTGCCTGTTAAATTTCTTTACATCATTAAATTTAGTAATTACCAAGCACTTTTCTTTTTCCTTATGAAACTGTCAAATTTCTCCCGAACAGCCTGTATACAATAGGAGACTATAATTGTTAAATTAACTTTAGCATAGAATAAGGGTAAACATACTGCGAAAACCAACCAACCAACGCAACTGCAGAAGTTCATATTGTAATTATGTCATTTTTTCTGGTAATTCATTTCCTTTATATATATATATATAATATTATATATTAATATTTATATTTTGCTTGAAGGCAACTACACGCCTTAGATTACTTACAGTACCTTCTGTCTAAAGTGGGCACCCATCCAAAGTACTGACCAGGTTAATCATTGCTTAACTTGTAATTTAATAAGCTTTTCACGCCTTAGATTGTTTACAGTACCTGCTGTTATTAAGTGGTCTCCCATCCAGTACTTTTGCGATTTCGATTCGTGGGAACATTTTTTCCATTTACACGGTTAATTGTTTACAGAAGATTTTTAGAGATTCTTTTTAATTATAAAACTAACCCCTAACCCTAACCAGATTTTTACGGTGTAAATGAGAAAAGTGTCCACGAGTCGAGATCGCGGAAGGGATGCCTTAAAAGGTCATATGGTCCAAACTAACTGCTAACNTCATAAATTTTTTAAACCTTTAACTATGCCTGTTGAGAAAATTTTTAAGTGGAGGAAATTATATGTATTATTTCATATTAGGCTAATATGAACACTGCGCTTGATCTTGAAGGGACGGTGGGTTTATTGGCCGGCAGTGCTGAGCGCCTTGAAGGGGGAGTGCGACGGGATCAAGTTGTTTGCACCGCCATCCTGTGTTTGTTCGTGTTGGTCAATTATGGCATTGTGCCTAAAGTAACGTGATCTGGTAATGGTATATAAGTATTTTGAATAGTATTAGTCATTGTAAACTTTTATTAATAATGACTCGGGTTTAATAAAAATAAAATAATAGGGATGGGACTGTAAAATATCCTAATGGAATTGTGACTTGCAGTAGTGATTAGTTTCGGCTTAGAGGAAGACAAACAGACAATGTCATTATAAGAAGAATAATCTTGGTACGCTTAGTCTTTTATTGTGATGATTTATTCTTTTGTATTACTATTTTCAAATTGTATAACTTAGAAAAAAAGCAAAATTCAGCATGTAAAAAAAAGTACTCGGACTGGTACGTTCATTATATGCACTTCATTTTAAACTTTTCAATTATTCTTCTGGTTTTTTCTTGTTTAACTGTTATATTTGCTACACAATTTTCTCCTGAACATGAAAAGGGCACGTTTTGCATGGCAAAAACGAGTTAGTAGATGGGCGGTTGTAAGAAAGGAGTAGTGCTATTTGGGATGCCATTCCTTCGTTTTTTTGTTTTGATGCTCGACACCCGGCTAGACTATATGGATAGCTTATTAGTTTTAGCACTTTATCACATAATACTAGAGGTAAAATGTGTGCTTTTTTATCATTTCATGTATTAGAGTTTTATTATCGAACTTTAGATTTAAGACTTTAAACTGTTGTAGTATTATTTTTAAACAAAGGTTTATTTTGGGGTGGTTAGGAAAAAAATATGCACTTCGATGGCAAAATGAGTGGGTTATAAGATGATTGTAATTAGAGTTAATGATAGACTATTTTGAGTTAAAAGTTTTTAGTAAATAATAAGACACAAAAAATAGTTTTTCTTAATAGACTTTTTTTTTTTTAAATTATTTAATTATATTTATTACTAACATTTATAGGGGGTGCAAAGGGAAGAATTAAAAAATGATTTTTAAGCAAAATTTAATATAAAAATAATAGGATTGTTTTATATTTATAAATAAATGTGGTATGAATAAATTCTTAATAATAGTATCTATTTGTAGATCCATTTATAAGATAAATTTAACAAATGATTCAAAGAAAAGTTAGTTTTTTTTGACTTTAAGAACTTTTCCTAATTTTTCTAAGCTAAAAGATATTAACGAGCGGTTTAGAAAAATAGGGATAATAATTGATTTAGTTGCATTTTCTTAAAGTATTTATTGTTTCTAATACGTTTTTTTTTCTGCTACATATTAAAAAACATATTTAATAGACTGTAAAATGTTGAGTAAGACAAGAGAAATATTGTATATGATAAACATTTTCTGGATCGTGTCCTAAAGGTAATATATTAGTGGAAATATACGTGGGAGATACATGGTATAAGGTATGTGCTTAGTGTGCAAAAAGTCTTAACTTTCATTGATTGAACTTTTCAATTCATGCTTCTTGGTAGAAAATTTTCGTGTGGGCTGCGGGTTGAAAATGGCATCGATGATTGAGAGGGTGTAGACTCGAATGGGGCACGTGTTGGCGTGGGTTTGACGTACGTAATGCTGTAAAGGATTGAGCCCGTGTGGATGAAGCAGTTCATTGAATGAATACTCCTTTGGTAATTTTGGGCCTCGACGGCGGTGGAGAGGTCCTGATCTTGGCTGGTTACGTTTGTGTTGGGTTCTATCTTAATGAAATAATTGAGAAAAAAGGTTAGCTCGATTATATGATTTTGACGGTTGGCTATTGGCTAACCAATCATTTTTTATATTATGAGGTGCTAGGAGGGGTGGTGGGGTTAACAGTCTGGGTATGCGAGTTAAACTCTATTGATGGTGAGGTTGAGCTTCTGTGAGGTTTGGGGAATGTGGAGACCATTATACACATTAGGTCTGGTTAATAATTGACGGAAGTGGTAAGTATGTTAGGGATTAAAGTAATGTATATGGGTTAAAAGATAGTAAAAATGTATTATAAAAAATTTGTTAAGTGTTTCAGCATTTTTAGTAATTGTTTTTTATAAATTTTTAGGATTTAATGACATAATCGTGGTTTTTACTCAGTCGTTAAATCAAATAACCCAAAAACAATAATTTTTTTAGTAATAATAAAATGTGTTGTGGGTGAGCTAAAAATTGAATGTCAGCAGACAGTGAGAGAGTCTATCCTTTTACTAGATTAGACAAGGAGATTGCTTTTTAGTATTGAGACGGAGAACTAATAGCATAGTCGTGGATCAATATTGTAACAGGAAAATCGATTTGCTGTAGATATACTATCAATATGGAGTTAGGAGAGGGGCGGTATTGAAGGACAGCGAGGAACTCGGATTCAGATGACGATAGCGATAAAGAATAAGTTGAATGAGTATAATAGTTAGTGTCTACTTTATTACTTTTTTTTTGATTGATATTTACAGAGAGCGGTAAGATGCAGTTTGATGGTTATCAAAACCATTATTTTGTAGGGAGTTCTTTATCTTTGTTAGAAGGTTTACATCTATCATTTTATTTTATTTGACAGCTTTTTTGATTAATTATTTTCCATCTAGGTTCATTGATGATTTGACTAGGCTTGAATATTTGACTGTATCTGATGTTATTTAATTAAATAGCTATCTTTTATGACTATTGATAACTATATATATTTATGTGTCTGCTTTTTTCCCTGACGTTTGACTAATTTAGGGGAGAGTGTGTGTGGTGATTTTCGACGTTGATATCATATTCTGCTTTCTCTGTTTATAGTAATTAAGTTTTGTGTGATGTATGCTTGGTTCTTGGTGTTTATTGATCAATAATAATTGGAGAAGTCATGGTTAACTGCATCGGTGAGGTCTAGGATTTCAGCTGCTATTTATATTATCAGCTTAACTGGTTACAGACTTTTTAATTTGATTATGGACTCTGATGAGAAAACTGTGATTTAAGAGTGTTGAGTTACTAGAGTTTTTAAGTAGATACTAATTGTGGCGGTTGAAATCTGGTACGAATGCTGATGAAGATTCTATAACTAATTTTTTAATTTGGTTTTACTGTATGTATTAGGACAGCAACTAAGTTGGTTGAGAACAAGAGGATGGAAGAGAGTGATGTTGACTATAGTAATATTTGGTGCTACTATAATTGATGGACGTGTTGTTCTATTGATTAAAGTGTAGGTAAGAAATGAGATAAGCGTACTAAGGTAAGCATAAATTATGAGATAACTGATGAATGTCGGGAGAGAATGATTGGTAAGTTAATTATTAGTTATGGGGCTATAGGGCAAGGGTAGCAACGTTCATAATATTCTTAACCCGATATTAGGTGCATCCAAGACTACTGTTAGAATGCAAACGTATGGGAATTGCAGGGCACCAAGCCAGTAGGGAGACAGCTGGTTTAATTATGTTGCAAAGAGAAAATAAAGGACATGCAATCAACCAACACATGGGCGGTTTTGGCAGAAGACGCAATGGCGACATTGCACCTCTCGTAAACGAGGACGAGAGGAGGTGCAAAAGAGAGGGAAGAAGCCGCGAACGGAAAAGCAGCACAAAGGAAGCAGAAACAAAGCATCCAGATCAATCATGTTTGTTATGAGTCATGCCAGAGATCTCGCCTTCTCGCAAGAAATATATAGGTCTGGTTCAGGGGTAAGAGACCACTACAGTTGCACAACTTTAAAAGTATGGAACAGTAGCACATGTCTTAGAAGAGAAGGATGCCAACAAAACAATAAGATATTTCCTTCTTCTTTTCTTTCTTTTATATATATTATATATATATATATCTAGATGTTATATATTTCTCTCTCTCTTTTTTCTCTCTCTTTTTTTCTTTTTTTCTATCTTTCTTCTCTACTTCCCTCTCTCTCACATATATCTTTTTCTCCTCCTTCTTTTCTTCCTCTTTTCTTTTCTCTCATATAGTCTCTTTTCTTCTCTCGTTCTCATATAATTTTCCTTTTATCTTCTTCTTCTCTCACTACAATTCTTTCTTCTCTCTCCTTCTCTCCTTCTTCTCACTATAATCTATCTTCTTTTTCTTTTTCCTATCAATCTTCTCTTTCAGACTGGATATGCTTTTCTTTTTCCTTTCTCCCTCTTTCTCTATCTCTTCTTCTTTCAAATCTTTTATCTTTCTATATCTAAACTATCATCTTTCTATCACTTAATGTTGGTCTGTCTTCCTCTTTCTTCCTCTTCTCTTTCTCTCCTTCTCTCTTCCTTCCTGCCTTTTTCTCCTTTTCCTCGTGTCTTTCTTTCTGCTTCTCTTCTGTTGTCTTGCCGCTGGCCTGTTCGTCGTCATCTTTCTCTTTCTATTATAGAATATTTATCAGTATTATTGATATATTTTCTCTATCTGTTCTGTCGTCAGGCGTTGTATGCTGTTTAAATGATATTATTTACGTGGGAAAATCCATCTCTGGACATTGTCTGGGTCAGGGTTGAATGGAGATACAATTTTTAAACCGGTCATGCGAAGACGAATATTATTGGGGTTAAATCTTAATGGAGTTAAAGAGCGACCAGGGACTACATTGTGTTGCTATGGATGGCACGATGTAAGAAAGGGGCCGAGTTAGCTCAGTGTTTGGCTAGAAATGCAAGGTTCTAGTTCGAATGTTACATATCTATGCATAGATTATTGTCAAACTGTATTTCTGAAGGGATGGCCCTTTTCATATCACGGGCGGGACTTTCCATGGAATATTACAGAAAGCCGCGAAATACGTGAAGTCACGTGGGACCTGGTTGGGCTCTTCAGTTTAGCTTGGACGTCAGGCAGAAAAGGCATATCTGCCTTAGCTGGAGCACACACCTGCATACGCGCGCTATGTTAGTTAGATGAATATGTTTAGTTAAGTAATAAAGGTTTAAATAAATAATATGGTTTTGTGGTTGATGAATGTCTTGGCAACAAGACTGACCTAGAAGAAGAAATGAATCAAGGACGACCAACCAGCAAGAACAGAGAAAGACGAAGTCCAGACGTTAGAAGAGATGCTAGAAGAAGAACGTTAGAGACCAAAGATGAGCAGAAGAATAATACAAGTAAAGAAAGGGTATACAACAGAAACCGGCCCTCACCAACTCAGTGTATGAGTAGCACAGGGATCTGTGCGGTAAAGTAAGGAGCTGATGGTAGGTGTGGCGCTCAATCTCAGACTCTAAAATAATCTCCTTGGTCTAGCGCTAGTGAAAAGGGGATAGACTCCCCCACAATGTAAGAAAAGGGGCCGAGTTAGCTCAGTGTTTGGCTAGAAACCACAAGGTTCCTAATTCGAAAACCGGCCCTCGCCAACTCAGTGTATGAGTAGCATAGGATCTGTGCGGTAAAGTAAGGAGCTGATGGTAGGTGTGGCGCTCAATCTCAGACTCTAAATAATCTCCTTGGTCTAGCGCTAGTGAAAAGGGGATAGACTCCCTCGCTGATTGGCCTTTAAAAGGGATACAATCAGACAAGGTTGTAGTGGGTGGAGGAACCAGTCAACACGTTCGTAGATTTAAGTTAGGGGGTTTTATTGCAAAGAGATACAGTAAAGAAGGAATAGTGAGGTACACTACTAATCTTCGAAGCCAGCCCAGCATAATGCTATGCTCACTATATATATATAGTCAGACCACATGGGTGAGAGAGAGTGTGGAATATTCATTACAACAATGGGTGAGAGAGAGTATGGAATATTCCATTACAACACATGGGTGAGAGAGAGTGTGAATATTCCATTACAAACACATGGGTGAGAAGAGTATTATTCCATTACAATGGGTGAGAGAGAGTGTGGAATATTCCATTCCAACAAGAAGGAAGAAAGAAGAAAAAGCAGAAGTGTTGTGTCCTTAAAAGGGATACAATCAGATAAGGTTGTAGTCGAGTGGAAGGACCAGTCAACACGTCCGTAGATTTAAGATAGAAGGTTTTATTGCAGAGAGATACAATAAGACAGACAAGGAATAGTGAGGTATTCTACTAATCCTCGAAGCCAGCCCAACATAATGCAGTGCTCACTATATATATTTTTCGTCATGATTATTTCAAATATATTATATATATTATATATATATATATATATATTTTAGAGAGAGGAGAGAGAGAGAGAGAGAGAGAGAGTAACTACAGACACGTGTTTCGAGGTATCACTCTCATCAGTGCAGTTATACCATTTTAGCAGCTATCTCTGCCGGGTTCGAGACCGAACGAACTTACGCTCGCAAACCTCTTACCCATACGGCCACAGTCAGCTGCCAAGTATAGCAGGCTATTTAATCGCTACATTTCTAAGCGGAAATGAATTCACCTAGAGGTCTCAAACTTTGTAAACAAAGTGAGTCTTAGCTGAACGCCGATATATATATATATATATATATATATATTATATATATATAGTGTATTTAGTACTGCTTAACTTCAATAAGCTTGTCGCGGTGGTCGATAAGTGCATCGACTCGCGGACTTTTGTTTAAAAGGGTTGAATGACACAAACCAGGTCAAGGAGGACAAATGAGGAGATTTGGTTAACAAGAAACAGGAATCTTTATTTACCGAAGTACAAAAGATGAAGGTTGAAAGTTGAAGGATATTGGTCGGGTCGTTGGTATCTTAGACCGGGAAGATGTCGGTTGCGTCAGATGATCGGTTTGTGTAGACGATCGGGAATGTGCGCGATGGGCACTGAGGGTCGAAGGTCGATGTGGATCATGGCTGAACGCGCGATGGGTCTTCCGGAGGCTGGAGATGTGTCGATGGACCAATGTGAAGTAATGCTGGTAGACAAAGGTAGTAGCTGGTCGCTGAAGGAAGAGTCGAATGAGAAGGCTTGGTTCGAGGCTGGATCGGCGGTAGTCAGGGTCGTCGGTAGCGAGGTGCGAGAAGTAGAAACCTGGCGGGGCCGAGTCGAGGCAGGTCTGGACGTCGGTTAGCTGGGACGTGTGCAGTTTGCCAATACGTGGGATACTGCAGGATGCGTCGGCAGCGAGGGGCGAGAAGCGGGATACCAAGGCATAGTCGAGCGATGGCAGCGGACCGGTCGGCAGTCGGTCTGAACGTGTACGGTTTGCCGGTACGTTGGGATACCGTAGGAACGTGTGTGCGCGGTTCACCAGCGGGTCGGTGAAACCTGTGCGGTCGGCGGGAGCGTTGACCGAGACGAAGCCGAAACGAGAGGGGCCGAGACCGAGGTAGCTACGAGCGGGGTACCGAGAGACCTAGGCAGGGCCTAGGTGCAGGATCGAAACGGAGTTGAGGGTGGCCAGAGAGAGGCCAGAGGAAGAAGAGGAGTGATACGACTAAGGTGGTCCTGAAAAGGACTGTTGTAGAAGAAGGGGCTGGCGCAGGAGCTGGTCGAGCGGGGTCGACTGGAAGGGCAGGATAGGTCTGGAAGGGCTGGAGTCGGCGGGCAGGAACGGAGTAGTTACAGCTAGCTGGCTGGAGGCGAAGTCCGAGAGGCGAGATGTGGATGCGATGCCAAGCCGAGGTCGAAGAGAGAAGAGAGTGTTTTGCCAGGAATGGAATCTTGCCCAAAGGCTCACCAAACTGGACTTGTTCTTTAGCAACTGGAGGCAACCTGGGTCGGTTTGGTCGAGTCACCGAAGTGACGACCGCTGCAGCGAGACCAAGCCGGACAGAATCCGGTCGGCCCGACCCCGTAGGGTTTATTTATCTCATACCCCACCTGTATGGACTGGGTACAAGGCTCCGTTTTAACGTGGGCCCACCCACAAGCCGAAGCTAATGGGTGGGAGAGAACAAAAATTGCGTCGATCCCATCGGCATTCCCCCTCAAGGGGGCGCCTCAGGCGCTGGGCAATAAACCCAGCCCTGCCCCCAAACGGGCAGGTAATGCCTGGAGGGATGGCCCTCTAGGATCGACGCTATTAATTTGACGCCTGACCGGTCCAATGGCCGAAGCTCACCGGACCCCGTCGGGTCTCTGTCGTTGGCCTGGGGCCCATTTCTTAACTGGAAATTTTCGTCGCTAACGCGTCGCGTTTCGTGATGGAAATGCATTCGCAGGCAGAATTAATTATACGCCAGCGGTCAGAACCGGACTTTCGCAAGGCAGAAAGCCATGACTATTTATGACTTCTCGTTGAGGTCGTTACAGCCTGGTGCACCGAAAACGCACATTCCTGCACAAATGCGCGTATTTCGGCCAGTTTAGCGACGGAAGTCTTTGGGGCGAACTTGATCTTGCTTCGAAATTTGGCCTGGGTGCTGGCCGCTTGCTTGACCCAGTTAAGCTGGAAGTCTGAAAGAGGAAGGGTCGTGTAGTGAAATGAGTAATTTGGAGCGTAGTAGTGAACGCGACAAGCTTTTACACGCCTTAGATTACTTACAGTACCTTCTGTTACTAGGTGGTCACCCATCCAAGTACTGACCAGGTTCATCATTGCTTAACTTATAATTTAATAAGCTTTTACAGGCCTTAGATTGATTACAGTGCCTGCTGTTACTGTCGAGAAAGACACCAATCGCCGTGCCAGTACTACAAAAGCCCAGTTAATCGACAGAATTAGGGTAGTTTCTGAGACCCTTCCCAGGGAAACTGTAACATCAGCTTGCTCCAAGTTCCAGAGCAGGATTGAGGCTTTGATCGATGCTAATGGCGGTTAATTTGAGTGAAACTTGTTGATTGTTGTGTAATTTCCGTGCCTGTTAAATTTCTTTACAATCCATTAAATTTAGTAATTACCAAGCACTTTTTCTTTTTCCTTATGAAACTGTCAAATTTCTCCCGAACAGCCTGTATACAATAGGAGACTATAATTGTTAAATTAACTTTAGCATAGAATAAGGGTAAACATACTGCGAAACCAACCAACCAACCAACTGCAGAAGTTCATATTGTAATTATGTCATTTTTTTTCTGGTAATTCATTTCCTTTATATATATATATATATATATATATATTAATATTTATATTTTGCTTGAAGGCAACTACACGCCTTAGATTACTTACAGTACCTTCTGTTACTAAGTGGTCACCCATCCAAGTACTGACCAGGTTAATCATTGCTTAACTTGTAATTTAATAAGCTTTTACACGCCTTAGATTGTTTACAGTACCTGCTGTTATTAAGTGGTCTCCCATCCAAGTACTTTTGCGATTTCGATTCGTGGGAACATTTTTTCCATTTACACGGTTAATTGTTTACAGACGATTTTTAGAGATTCTTTTTTAAATTATAAAACTAACCCCTAACCCTAACCAGATTTTTACGGTGTAAATGAGAAAAGTGTCCCCACGAGTCGAGATCGCGGAAGGGATGCCTTAAGGTCATATGGTCCAAACTAACTGCTAACCCCTAACCCTAACAACTAACTAACCCTAACAAACAACCGGTGTGTCCTTCTGAATCCAGATCGCCCCTGGGGTGCTTGAAGGTAACTTGGTCCGGCACTCGTTACTTCAATGACCTTTACGTATGTCATCAGCTGTAGAAATTTCTATTCAATCCTCGCAGGATGCCCCCCCCCCGTACTTGCGACCTTGAGTCATATCCTCATACCCATGGCGAAAGAGTTGATTAAAAACCAACTGTATAAATTTCTAGAGCTTTTAATTGCTCAATGCTGTTTTGTTTTTAATATATTTTTTCCATATGTCACACTGTGGTTGTTGTTTATGGGGTAGGAAGGGGTATTGGGTGTTTTATGGTTTAAAGGTGGCTGGATATTTTGGTTTCATGTTCTTGGGCTTTTGCTTTAACCCTGTAGGGATTATCTTCCCGCTGAGTTGTTGCTTGTTCTCACCAGGGGCTATAGTATTTAAGCGCCTGGTTCAAACGCCTCTTTCTCTTTTCCTGTTCCTCAAACTACGAGACACATGGGTTAGATTCTGGTCTATTCCCTTCTCGTTGGGGCTTTACCCCCCCCCTTACATTACTGTAAGTTATTCACACAGCATGGACTATTCCTAGTCTCATGTCTGTGGCCTTTATGTTTATCTTTTTACCATTCATGAATGTGTCTTTATCTTTATTTATGTACACCTTGTATTATGTACCCTTTTATCCATGTGCTGTATACGTATTAAATGTTTTGTTTATCAAACCTTTGTCGGAGTTTGTATCTTCAAGATAATATCACTTTTAACCCCATCTCATTTGGTGGTGGCGCTGAAAAGAAGGAATTTAAGGAACGAAAAGACAAAGACAAAGGCAGAAGATAGTTTTATGATTTTTAGGGTTAGGGTTGGTGTTTAGGGTTAGTTTAATGGGAAAATAAATAATTTGGGTTCTTTTTTTTCTGGGTCAACCTGTATAGAGGTTAACCCAGAAAAAACAGAACCCACCAATTTTGTAATAACTGTTAATTTTAACTAAGGGGTTTTAGGGTTGGTGTTTAGGGTTAGTTTAATGGGAAAATAATAATTTGGGTTCTTTTTTCTGGGTCAACCTGTATAGAGGTTAACCCAGAAACAGAACCCACCAATTTTGTAATAAAACTGTTAATTTTAACTAAGGGGTTTTAGGGTTGGTGTTTAGGGTTAGTTTAATGGAAAAACAAATAATTTGGGTTTTTTTTTTCTGGGTCAACCTGTATAGAGGTTAACCAGAAAAAAGAACCCACCAATTTTGTAATAAACTGTTAATTTTAACTAAGGGGTTTTAGGGTTGGTGTTTAGGGTTAGTTTAATGGGAAATAAATAATTTGGGTTTTTTTTTTCTGGGTCAACCTGTATAGAGGTTAACCAGAAAAAACAGAACCCACCAATTTTGTAATAAAACTGTTAATTTTAACTAAGGGTTTTAGGGTTGGTGTTTAGGGTTAGTTTAATGGGAAAATAAATAATTTGGGTTCTTTTTTTCTGGTCAACCTGTATAGAGGTTAACCAGAAAAAATAGAACCCACCAATTTTGTAATAAAACTGTTAATTTTAACTAAGGGGTTTTAGGGTTGGTGTTTAGGGTTAGTTTAATGGGAAAATAAATAATTTGGGTTTTTTTTTTTCTGGGTCAACCTGTATAGAGGTTAACCCAGAAAAAACAGAACCCACCAATTTTGTAATAAAACTGTTAATTTTAACTAAGGGGTTTTAGGGTTGGTGTTTAGGGTTAGTTTAAATAAATATTTGGGTTCTTTTTTTCTGGGTCAACCTGTATAGGGTTAACCCAGAAAAAACTTTTGTAATAAAACTGTTAATTTTAACTAAGGGGTTTTAGGGTTGGTGTTTAGGGTTAGTTTAATGGGAAAATAAATAATTTGGGTTCTTTTTTTCTGGGTCAACCTGTATAGAGGTTAACCCAGAAAAAACAGAACCACCAATTTTGTAATAAAACTGTTAATTTTAACTAAGGGGTTTTAGGGTTGGTGTTTAGGGTTAGTTTAATGGGAAAATAAATAATTTGGGTTCTTTTTTTCTGGGTCAACCTGTATAGAGGTTAACCCAGAAAAACAGAACCCACCAATTTTGTAATAAAACTGTTAATTTTAACTAAGGGGTTTTAGGGTTGGTGTTTAGGGTTAGTTTAATGGGAAAACAAATAATTTGGGTTCTTTTTTTTTCTGGGTCAACCTGTATAGAGGTAACCCAGAAAAACAGAACCCACAAATTTTGTAATAAAACTGTTAATTTTAACTAAGCGGTTTTAGGGTTGGTGTTTAGGGTTAGTTTAATGGGAAAACAAATAATTTGGGTTCTTTTTTTCTGGGTCAACCTGTATAGAGGTTAACCCAGAAAAAACAGAACCCATTTTGTAATAAAACTGTTAATTTTAACTAAGGGGTTTTAGGGTTGGTGTTTAGGGTTAGTTTAATGGGAAAACAAATAATTTGGGTTCTTTTTTTTCTGGGTCAACCTGTATAGAGGGTAACCCAGAAAAACAGAACCCACCAATTTTGTAATAAAACTGTTAATTTTAACTAAGGGGTTTTAGGGTTGGTGTTTAGGGTTAGTTTAATGGGAAAATAAATAATTTGGGTTCTTTTTTTTTCGGGGTCAACCTGTATAGAGGTTAACCCAGAAAAACAGAACCCACCAATTTTGTAATAAAACTGTTAATTTTAACTAAGAGGTTTTAGGGTTGGTGTTTAGGGTTAGTTTAATGGGAAAATAAATAATTTGGGTTCTTTTTTTTTCTGGGTCAACTTGTATACAGGGGACCCAGAAAAAATAGAACCACAAATTTTGTAATAAAACTGTTAATTTTAACTAGGGGTTTTGGGGTTGGTGTTTAGGGTTAGTTTAATGGGAAAATAAATAATTTGGGTTCTTTTTTTTTCTGGGTCAACCTGTATAGAGGGTAACCCAGAAAAAACAGAACCCACCAATTTTGTAATAAAACTGTTAATTTTAACTAAGGGGTTTTAGGTTGGTGTTTTAGGGTTAGTTTAATGGGAAAATAAATAATTTGGGTTCTTCTTTTTCTGGGTCAACCTGTATAGAGGGTAACCCAGAAAAAATAGAACCCACCGATTTTGTAATAAAACTGTTAATTTTTAACTAAGGGGTTTTAGGGTTGGTGTTTAGGGTTAGTTTAATGGGAAAATAAATAATTTGGGTTTCTTTTTTTTTGGGTCAACCTGTATAGAGGTTAACCCAGAAAAAACAGAACCCACCATTTTGTAATAAAACTGTTAATTTTAACTAAGGGGTTTTAGGGTTGGTGTTTAGGGTTAGTTTAATGGGAAAATAAATAATTTGGGTTCTTTTTTTTTTGGGGTCAACCTGTATAGAGGTTAACCCAGAAAAAACAGAACCCACCAATTTTGTAATAAAACTGTTAATTTTAACTAAGGGGTTTTAGGGTTGGTGTTTAGGGTTAGTTTAATGGGAAAATAAATAATTTGGGTTCTTTTTTTTCTGGGTCAACCTGTATAGAGGTTAACCCAGAAAAAACAGAACCCACAATTTTGTAATAAAACTGTTAATTTTAACTAAGGGGTTTTAGGGTTGGTGTTTAGGGTTAGTTTAATGGGAAAATAAATAATTTGGGTTCTTTTTTTTCTGGGTCAACCTGTATAGAGGTTAACCCAGAAAAAGAACCCACCAATTTTGTAATAAAACTGTTAATTTTAACTAAGGGGTTTTAGGGTTGGTGTTTAGGGTTAGTTTAATGGGAAAACAAATAATTTGGGTTCTTTTTTTTCTGGGTCAACCTGTATAGAGGTTAACCAGAAAAAACAGAACCCACCAATTTTGTAATAAAACTGTTAATTTTAACTAAGGGGTTTTAGGGTTGGTGTTTAGGGTTAGTTTAATGGGAAAATAAATAATTTGGGTTCTTTTTTTTCTGGGTCAACCTGTATAGAGGTTAACCCAGAAAAACAGAACCCATTTTGTAATAAAACTGTTAATTTTAACTAAGGGGTTTTAGGGTTGGTGTTTTAGGGTTAGTTTAATGGGAAAATAAATAATTTGGGTTCTTTTTTTTTGGGTCAACCTGTATAGAGGTTAACCAGAAAAAATAGAACCCACCAATTTTGTAATAAAACTGTTAATTTTAACTAAGGGGTTTTAGGGTTGGTGTTTAGGGTTAGTTTAATGGGAAATAAATAATTTGGGTTCTTTTTTTTTCTGGGTCAACCTGTATAGAGGTTAACCCAGAAAAAACAGAACCCACCAATTTTGTAATAAAACTGTTAATTTTAACTAAGGGGTTTTAGGGTTGGTGTTTAGGGTTAGTTTAATGGGAAAATAAATAATTTGGGTTCTTTTTTTTCTGGGTCAACCTGTATAGAGGTTAACCCAGAAAAACAGAACCCACCAATTTTGTAATAAAACTGTTAATTTTAACTAAGGGGTTTTAGGGTTGGTGTTTAGGGTTAGTTTAATGGGAAATAAATAATTTGGGTTCTTTTTTTCTGGGTCAACCTGTATAGAGGTTAACCAGAAAAAACAGAACCCACCAATTTTGTAATAAAACTGTTAATTTTAACTAAGGGGTTTTAGGGTTGGTGTTTAGGGTTAGTTTAATGGGAAAATAAATAATTTGGGTTCTTTTTTTTTTCTGGGTCAACCTGTATAGAGGTTAACCCAGAAAAAAAGAACCCACCAATTTTGTAATAAAACTGTTAATTTTAACTAAGGGGTTTTAGGGTTGGTGTTTAGGGTTAGTTTAATGGGAAAACAAAATAATTTGGGTTCTTTTTTTCTGGGTCAACCTGTATAGAGGTAACCCAGAAAAACAGAACCCACAAATTTTGTAATAAAACTGTTAATTTTAACTAAGGGGTTTTAGGGTTGGTGTTTAGGGTTAGTTTAATGGGAAAACAAATAATTTGGGTTCTTTTTTTTCTGGGTCAACCTGTATAGAGGTTAACCCAGAAAAAACAGAACCCACCAATTTTGTAATAAAACTGTTAATTTTAACTAAGGGGTTTTAGGGTTGGTGTTTAGGGTTAGTTTAATGGGAAAACAAATAATTTGGGTTCTTTTTTTTCTGGGTCAACCTGTATAGAGGGTAACCCAGAAAAAACAGAACCCACCAATTTTGTAATAAAACTGTTAATTTTAACTAAGGGGTTTTAGGGTTGGTGTTTAGGGTTAGTTTAATGGGAAAATAAATAATTTGGGTTCTTTTTTTTTCGGGTCAACCTGTATAGAGGTTAACCCAGAAAAACAGAACCCACAATTTTGTAATAAAACTGTTAATTTTAACTAAGAGGTTTTAGGGTTGGTGTTTAGGGTTAGTTTAATGGGAAAATAAATAATTTGGGTTCTTTTTTTTGGGTCAACTTGTATACAGGGGACCAGAAAAAATAGAACCCACAAATTTTGTAATAAAACTGTTAATTTTAACTAGGGGTTTTGGGGTTGGTGTTTAGGGTTAGTTTAATGGGAAAATAAATAATTTGGGTTCTTTCTTTTTTCTGGGTCAACCTGTATAGAGGGTAACCCAGAAAAAACAGAACCCACCAATTTTGTAATAAAACTGTTAATTTTAACTAAGGGGTTTTAGGGTTGGTGTTTAGGGTTAGTTTAATGGGAAAATAAATAATTTGGGTTCTTCTTTTTCTGGGTCAACCTGTATAGAGGGTAACCCAGAAAAAATAGAACCCACCGATTTTGTAATAAAACTGTTAATTTTAACTAAGGGGTTTTAGGGTTGGTGTTTAGGGTTAGTTTAATGGGAAAATAAATAATTTGGGTTCTTTTTTTTCTGGGTCAACCTGTATAGAGGTTAACCCAGAAAAAACAGAACCCACCAATTTTGTAATAAAACTGTTAATTTTAACTAAGGGGTTTTAGGGTTGGTGTTTAGGGTTAGTTTAATGGGAAAATAAATAATTTGGGTTCTTTTTTTTTCGGGGTCAACCTGTATAGAGGTTAACCCAGAAAAAACAGAACCCACCAATTTTGTAATAAAACTGTTAATTTTAACTAAGGGGTTTTAGGGTTGGTGTTTAGGGTTAGTTTAATGGAAATAAATAATTTGGGTTCTTTTTTTTTGGGTCAACCTGTATAGAGGTTAACCCAGAAAAAACAGAACCACCAATTTTGTAATAAACTGTTAATTTTAACTAAGGGGTTTTAGGGTTGGTGTTTAGGGTTAGTTTAATGGGAAAATAAATAATTTGGGTTCTTTTTTTTCTGGGTCAACCTGTATAGAGGTTAACCCAGAAAAAACAGAACCCACCAATTTTGTAATAAAACTGTTAATTTTAACTAAGGGGTTTTAGGGTTGGTGTTTAGGGTTAGTTTAATGGGAAAACAAATAATTTGGGTTCTTTTTTTTCTGGGTCAACCTGTATAGAGGTAACCCAGAAAAACAGAACCCACAAATTTTGTAATAAAACTGTTAATTTTAACTAAGGGGTTTTAGGGTTGGTGTTTAGGGTTAGTTTAATGGGAAAACAATAATTTGGGTTCTTTTTTTTCTGGGTCAACCTGTATAGAGGTTAACCCAGAAAAACAGAACCCACCAATTTTGTAATAAAACTGTTAATTTTAACTAAGGGGTTTTAGGGTTGGTGTTTAGGGTTAGTTTAATGGGAAACAAATAATTTGGGTTCTTTTTTTTCTGGGTCAACCTGTATAGAGGGTAACCCAGAAAAAAGAACCCACCAATTTTGTAATAAAACTGTTAATTTTAACTAAGGGGTTTTAGGGTTGGTGTTTAGGGT
>CM042177.1:48681698-48696698 GCA_023376005.1 Doryteuthis pealeii
CAAATGTAAGGCGTAAACAAATCGAGAAAAAGTCAATCTCTGTATGTACATTTCGGCATATTATGCCTCATCGGCAGAGTTATAGACAGGAAAGGGTTCGAATCACACACAGAGCAGTCTTCCTGTCTATAACTCTGCTGATGAGGCATAATATGCCGAAATGTACATACAGAGATTGACTTTTTCTCGATTTGTTTACGCCTTACATTTGAACAGATATGCACGCCTAATTCATTAATTATCAACTAATTAATTTTCAAATTAGGTATGACTTCAATTAATCATATATTCTCCCAATATCTATCTATCTATCTATCTATCTATCTATCTATCTATATATATAATATATATATATATATATATATATATATTAGGAAGAATGAATAAAGAAAAGAAAGAAAAGAATGAATAATAAAAGATGAATTTAATCAATATCACTTACACATGTGTTTCGGTCAGTTCATCTGTGTGTATATATATATATAACTTTCAAAGAAAGAAAAACTTAACCGACCGTCATTTGACTATAATAAATTTAATTTGACCAGAGACTCAAAATGAGACTAGTCTCTTCAGATGGATTTTTAAAAATACAGTGAAAATCGAATAGAAAAAAAATATTCACCAGAATTCAATCTTTTCACACCCCCACATAAGAAAACCCTTTTTAAGATAACAAAATGAACTAATGATTAAAACCAAGGCATTCCTTCCCGTGTAGCATTATTGTTGGTCTGCGGAGAGTTTGAGGATGGGAAAACAAAACGGTAGTCGGATTTCTGGAAAGGGAGTGGGGAAAGAAATAAGAACAAAGGTTGAAGTTTGGAAGGGTGGACACTCAGCGAGGTGCCAGCAATTGACCGACGAATGACCCCGGAAATAAATTCAAAAATAAAAACGAAAGTTCCTGGTTTTGACTGGAAACGGATGTGACCCTCCCACCTCCGGGACGAGAAAAATCGTTCGTTTTCGGCTGGGCTTTCGTAGGGGGCGGACGGAATTTCCGAGTGCCCGTGATGTGTTGCGCGTAATAGTACGAACATGATTTACGATAGAATAATTTTGATATCTCTCTCTCTCTCTCTCTCTCTCTCTCTCTTCTCTCTCTCTCTCTCTCTCTCTCTCTCTCTCTCTCTCTCTCTCTCTCTCTCTCTCTCTCTCTCTCTCTCTCTCTCTCTCTCTCTCTCTCTCTCTCTCGAAAAGAACCCACGAGCCTAGAAATAAATAAACAGCCACTTTGTGACTATACGACTTGCATATGTTGTTTCTGAACTAACGACTACTACTACTACTAACAACTTATACTACAACTCGATTTTGGCCCTATACAACATCTGTTTGTAAGACTTCACTAATAAATAAAAAAGTAAAATAAAAACGAGATTGTCTAGTCATTTTTTAAAATTATTGTTTAATCTATTATTGGTATTAAATTCATTAAAGAATTTCATTCAAAATTAATATCAACATTAAAATAACGAAAATAAAATAAAATGTTAATATTAAATTTAAACTTAAAATTGATATTAATCAATATTAGTATTAGAATTAATATTAAAGTAAAAGAAAATGAAATAAAATAGAAATGAATCATCATTGTAAGATAATCACTAAAATCAGAATATCAAATAATTTGTGTCATTGTTATCATCTTTGTTATCATCATCAATCACTTCTAATCTTAAATATAATTACACTACCATTATTTCATGTGGTAATGCATTTTTATAGTAAAAATCATTGTCCAATGCATTTTTATAGTAAAAATCATTGTCCAATGCATTTTCATAGTAAAAATCATTTCCTATGCATTTTTATAGTAAAAATCATTGTCCAATGCATTTTCATAGTAAAAATCATTGTCCAATGCATTTTTATAGTAAAAATCATTGTCAATGCATTTTTATAGTAAAACATTTCCTATGCATTTTATAGTAAAAAATAATTGTCCAATGCATTTTCATAGTAAAAATCATGTCCAATACATTTTTATAGTAAAATCATTGTCAATGCATTTTCATGTTTTATAAAAATCATTGTCCAATGCATTTTCACAGTAAAAATCATTGTCCAATGCATTTTCATAGTAAAAATCATTTCTAATGCATAAAATCATTGTCCAATGCATTTTCATAGTAAAAATCATTGTCCAATGCATTTCATAGTAAAAATCATTGTCCAAGCATTTTCACAGTAAAAATCATTGTCCAATGCATTTTCATAGTAAAAATCATTTCTAATGCATTTTTATAGTAAAAATCATTGTCTAATGCATTTCTAGTAAAAAATCATGTCCAATGCACTTTTCATAGTAAAAAATCATTGTCCAATGCATTTCAATAGTAAAAATCATTGTCCAATGCATTTTCATAGTAAAATCATTGTCCAATGCATTTCATAGTAAAAAACATTGTCCAATGCATTTTCATAGTAAAAATCATTGTCCAATGCATTTTCATAGTAAAAATCATTGTCCCAATGCATTTTCATAGTAAAAATCATTGTCCAATGCATTTTCATAGTAAAATCATTGTCCAATGCATTTTCATAGTAAAAATCATTGTCCAATGCATTTCATAGTAAAAATATATTTCCAATGCATTTTCATAGTAAAAATCATTGTCCAAGCATTCATAGTAAAAATCATGTCCAATGCATTTCATATATAAAAATTCATTGTCAATGGATTTTCATAGTAAAAATCATTGTCCAATGCATTTTCAAAGTAAAAATCATTGTCCAATGCATTTTCATAGTAAAATCATTGTCCAATGCATTTTCATAGTTAAAATCATTGTCCAATGCATTTTCATAGTAAAAATCATTGTCCAATGCATTTTCATAATAAAAAATTCATTGTCCAATGCATTTTCATAATAAAAATCATTGTCCAATGCATTTTCATAGTAAAAATCATTGTCCAATGATTTTCATAGTAAAAGTCCAATGCATTTTCATAGTAAAATCATTGTCCAATGCATTTTCATAGTAAAATCATTGTCCAATGCATTTTATTCAGTAAAAATCAAATTGCATTGTAAAAATCATTGTCCAATGCATTTTCATAGTAAAAAATCATTGTCCAATGCATTTTCATAGTAAAAATCATTGTCTAATGCATTTTCATAGTATAAAAATCTTGTCCAATGCATTTCATAGTAAAATCATTGTTAATGCATTTTAGTAAAAACATGCCAATGCATTATTAGTAAAAATCATTGTCCAATGCATTTTTCATAGTAAAAATCATTGTCATAGTAAAATCATTGTCCAATGCATTTTCATAGTTAAAAATCATGTCCATGCATTTCACAGTAAAAATCAATGTCCATTTTTATAGTAAAAATCATTGTCCAGTGCATTTTTATAGTAAAAATCATTGTCCAGGCATTTTTATAGTAAAATCATTGTCCAAGGCATTTTTATAGTAAAAATCATTGTCCAGTGCATTTTTATAGTAAAAATCATTGTCCGTGCATTTTTATAGTAAAAATCATTGTCCAGTGCATTTTTATAGTAAAAAATCATTTCAAAATTCATTTTTATAGTAAAATCATTTCCAATGCATTTTATAGTAAAAATCATTGCATTTTTTAGTTAAATCATTGTCCAATGCATTTTTATAGTTAAAATAATTGTTTAATGCATGGTTTAGTAAAAATCATGTTTCAATGCATTTTTATAGTAAAAATCATTTCAAATTCATTTTTATAGTAAAATCATTGTCCAATGCATTTTTATAGTAAAAATCATGTCCAATGCATTTTTATAGTAAAAATCCAATGCATTTTATCGTAAAAATCATTGTCCAATGCATTTTTATACTAAAAATCATTGTCCAATACATTTTAGAATAAAATTATCAAGAAAAAAAATCATAGGTTATATTATATATATATATATATAATATATTATAATATAATATATATATATATATATTATATTCATTTTTACTCCTTTTTCCCACTGAAACGGATATTGTTTGACCTTATTTTAGCTCAAGTGTTAACTTCCCAAAAGAATCGCGTTGACTCATTTTACACCATTGTTTCAATAAAATTCTATGAAGGCTCAAATGTAAACGGATTCATGGAATGGCAGGATGTAGGAAATTAGAGTTCCTTGAATCAAGGAGTGAGTTACAAGGACGTCTTATTTGATTCCATTTCATTTTCTGGAATCCTATCCAAGGGACTGAGAGTGAAACGTAAAGGTCACTCTATTTTACCAATGAACAAGAGTCACATGCAATTGGAGTTAACAAGAAATAGAGGTGAGTGATATATTACAGTGTTTACCCGTGTGTGTGTGTGTGCTGTGTTGGTGTGTGGTTGGTATGTGTGTTATGTGTGTGTGTGTGCGGTGTGTGTACTTGTGTTTTTGGTGTGGTGTGGTGCTGTTGAGTGTCTAATGGACAAAGAGTAAAATGCAACTTGACTTAACAGAAATAGAGGTGAGTTATTATATTACATTGTTACCCGGTGTGCGTGTGTGTGTGATGTGTGTCGCGTTGTGTTGTGTGTGTTGTGTGTGTGTGTGCGTGTGCGTGTGTATGTGTTGTGTGTTTGTGTGTGTGTGTGTGTGTGTGTGAGAGACTGTCTCAATGACAAGAGAGTAAAATGCAACTTACTAACAGAAATAGAGGTGAGTGTTATATTACAGTGTTACCTGTCGTGTGTGTTGTGTAGTATGTGTGTGCGTGTTGTGTATGTGTGTGTGTGTGGTGTGTGCGTTGGGCGTGTGTTATGTGTGGTGGGTGTGTGTTGTTGTGTGGTGTGTGTGGTGTGTTAGAGAGGGGTCTCAATGGACAAGAGTAAAATGCAACTTGACTTAACCAGAAATAGAGGGGAGTGTTATATTACAGGTTTACCCGGTGTGTGGTGTGTGTGTGTGTGTGTGGTGTGGTGTGTGTGTTGTGTTGGTGTGTGTGGTGTGTGTGTGTGTATGTGGTGTGTGTGATGATGTGAGGTCTCAATGGACAAGAGTAAATGCAACTTGACTCTAACAGAAATAGAGGGGAGTGATATATTACAGTGTTTACCGGTGGTTGTGTGCTGTGTGTGTGTGTGTGTGTATGTGGTGTGGTGTGTTTGTGTTGCATGTGTGTGTGTGTGTGTGTGTGTGTGTGTGTGTGTGTGTTGTGATATTGGTGTGTGTGAGGTGTCTCAATGGACAAGAGTAAAATGCAACTTGACTTAACAGAAATAGAGGGGAGTGATATAATTACATGTTTAACCCGGTGTGTTGTGGTGTCGTGTTGTGTGTTGTATGTGGGTGTGTGTGGTTGTGCATTGTGTGTGTGGTGTGTGTGTGTGTGATGTGTGTGTGTGTGAGTGTCTCAATGACAAGATAAAATGCAACTTGACTTAACAGAAATAGAGGGGAGTGCATATATTACAGTGTTTACCCGGTGTTGGTGTTGTGTGTCATGTGTGTTGTGTGTATGTGTGTGCGGTGTGTAGTGTGTTGTGTGTGTTGTTGTGTGTGTGAGGTTCTCAATGGACAAGAGTAAAATGCAACTTGACTTAACAGAAAAGAGGAGAATAATTACAGTGTTTACCCGTGTGTTGTGTGTGTGTGTGTATGTGTGTGATGTGTATGTGTGTGCGTTGTGTGTAGTGTTTGTGCTGTGTGTGTGTGTGTGTGTGGTGTGTGTGTGAGGTGTCTCAATGACAAGAGTAAAAAGCAACTTGACTTAACAGAATGAGGGGAGTGATATATTACAGTGTTTACCGGTGTGCATGTGTGTTGTGTGTGTATGTGTGTGTGTATGTGTGTGGTTGTGTGTGCTGTGTGTGCATGTGTGTGTGTGTGTGTGTGTGTTGTGTAGTGTTGTATTTGTTGTGAGTGTCTCAATGGACAAGAGTAAAAATTGCAATACTTACAGAAGGATGATATATACAGTGTTTACCCGGTGATGTGTGTGTGTGGTGTGTGTATGTGTGTATGTGTGTGGTGTGTGTGTGTGTTGTGCATGTGTGTGTGTGTGTGTGGTGTGTGTTTGTATGTTGTGTGGTGAGGTGTTCAATGGACAAGAGTAAAAATGCAACTTGACTTAACAGAAATAAGAGGGGAGTGATATATTACAGTGTTTACCCGGTGTGTGGTGTGTGTGTGTGTATGGTGTGTATGGTGTTTATTGTGTGTTGTGTGTGTGTGTATGTGTGGTAGTGTGTGTGTGTGTGGTGTGTGATGGTTCTCAAATGACAAGATTAAAATGCAACTTGATCTTACAGAATTAAGGGAGAGAAATATTACACTGTTTACCCGGTTGTGTGTGTGTATGTGTCTGAATGTGTTTGTGTGTGTGTGCTGTAGTATGTGTTGTGTTCTGTATGTGTATGTGTTTTGTGTATGTGTTATGTGTTTGTGTGTTTAGTGTGTGTATGTGTATTGTTGTGTATGTGTTTGTGTGTATGTGTGTATTTATGGTATGGTTGTATGTGGGTGCATTAGGTGATGTGTATTGTTTGTATCAGAAATAGAGGTGATGATAATTACTGGTTTACCCGGTGTGTGTGTGTGCTGTGTGTCATGTGTGTTATGAGTTTATGAGTGTAGGTGTTATGGTATGTGTGTAGTTGTGGTGTGTATGTGTGTGTGTGTTGTGTTAGTGTGAAAGTGTCTCAAAGTATTAGATCTGACAATTTAAGGTTCCAATCTTAGGTACCACCAAAATATTCACGTGATCACTTCAACGCCATATCATAAAGAGAGAAGCGAAAATATTTCTTAAACCTTTTTTTTTTTTAACTTGCAAAAAAAAATAATGAAATGAAGAATTTTACAAAGGAAAAAACAGTTACTTCAAAGATCAAATTTCGATGGGAAAAATTACTCACCGTTATCTGAAAAATAAGTAAAACAGTCCGTTTTATAACAGTGTTAACTTTTATTGATAATTTAGCAGAATTTCTTGTATCATGGTTCTTTTTACTAAAAAAGCCTAGCATAGAAAGTCTACTTATAAAAATCTTCTGATAATAATTTCAGACTCTTATCTTTATAGAAAAAAAGTAAAATTTTTTTTTTCATAAATATAGGGGGGGGGGGCCATCATAAAAAATTTTCTTAATATATTTAGAAAAAAAACTATTTCAGAATATTAATCAATGAATATAATTATTATGGAAATTTTGTGAAATTGACCATTAATTGATTTTTATAGAATTTTTAAAAAACCTTATCATAACTGTTTTTTAGACCGTTAAATTTACATTGATTTAACAGTCAAAAAATGACATTGTTTTTCATAATTTTCATTATTTCCGTATGCTGATAATTATTTAAAAATCATAGGTTTTTTTTAATGTTTTTCTTTCGAATGGAAAAAATTTTCAAAAATATTTAATTTTGCAAGTTTCATTGTGTTAAATTAGGTGGGGGTAATTTGCACAAGGAAAATTGGTGGTACCTAGGGAACAGAGTGAAACGTAAAAGGTCACTAAATTTTACCCAATAGACAAGATGGAAATACAATTACAAACTTAACAGAATAGAGGTGAGTGATATATTACCGATTTTACCAGGGTGTTGTTGGGGGGGGGCTCAAAGTTTTAAGTTTGGACATGTATTCAAAAAGGGGGTGAACCGTTAATGAAAAATTCTGATATTGTAACAGTAAGTAAGGAGTAAAGTCGACGGGCGGCTAAAGGTCGGTATCAGCCAGTCAGCTCGAGTGGGAGTCTATCCCCTTTTCAATAGCGCTAGACCAAGGAGATTGTTTTAGCATCTGAGGTGGAGGCCACAGCNAAAAAAGAGAAAGTGTGAGTAGGCTGAATTTACACTACCCTAAACGACCCGAAGAATTTTTTAACGTCAATACTCACTGCGAAATTTTAAGATTAAAGTTTTTCAAGTTTTTATTCATGTATTGTATTATTAAAGTTTTAAAGATTTTATTCATTTTAATAGAAATTTGGCTAAAAATTGTCCGTCACTCCATCCGTCTTAGATGCATCACTGTAGAGGTAATAATATGTATTTCTTTCTTCTCAATCGCGGCCTGAAAATTACCCTTTCGCACGTATATGGATAGGTTGTTTATTTTTAAGATAACGATGTAATTTTTCCCAATCGGATAATTTGATCTTTGAATTAACTATTTTTCTTTGTAACAACCCTGTACGATCTTTTTTTAACGAGATTTTTGATAAACAAAGTTCGGAAATATCTATTTCCGTTTTTTCGAGATGACCTAAACGGTCTGGTGGTACCTATATATATATATATTATTGAGGAGACTAAAACACCCAGAGAGACAAAATCACCACCTGGTCGCATACGTTGATAAAAACTGAAACCCGATGTCTTTTCAGGAATTCACAGAAAAAGTATATTTAAAACCTCGTGAATTAATATTATCAATAAAGTTAGAGGTCTGATTAAGCTCATAGGTATGACTGATACCTGTGGGCAGAAATCTATCTATAACCGCAATGGACGATTTTAAGCCTTTCTCTTTACCAAATACATTGTGAACGTTACTACTTGTCAATCATCGGCAATGGTGATTTTCCACTTAACTCCCGTTCTTTTGAATCTAACGAACTCTGATTAAAAATATCTTACTACAGTACGTACACAATTCATAAGCTACCTATGAATTATGTAACAGTTGTTTGGTCGTTTAGTTGGTTTTACGACATGCCAACACTTCTTGGTTATTATATGCCGGAGAGATTTTGACAGTGACCCGGAGTGGTAGTAACTGTTATGGTCCCATATATAGATTAGGTAGAAAAAATGAGTTTTTAAAAAAAAAATGATTTTAAAAAAATTGAGTATCCATCAAGAATAAATAAAACAAAATATCTTCAGCATAAAATAACCCAACAAGGTTTGTCATGCCGTAAAATCCAATCAATCAACCAACCAGCAATTGTGTGTATTGGGTCATTGTGACTTGTTAATGGGTCACTGACTTGGCCAATCCTTTGGTGTATATGTGATATATTCGTATGCGGTAACGTATATAATATATATATATATATATATGTGTGTGTGTGTGTGTGTGTGTGTGTGTGTGTGTGTGAAGAGAGGAAGTAAATTCGACGGTATGTAATATATCAAGAAAAATGAAAAAAACACAGGTTTAAATGGGTTAAGTGGTGAGTTTATTGGCCGACGCTGCAGTGTTTCGATCTATTAATTAGATCATCTTCAGGGCATAAGATAAGAAATTATTTATCACAGAATAATGAGAAAAGTGAGTGGTAATCCTTGTTATTCAGTCTGTTTAAAAAATTTCTGAAGTTTGAAAAAAGGAGACGGTTTTGAAATATGACATCAAATATTCTATTTTAAGGTGTGAGTATGTAGCGCTGTTAGTGTGTGTATTGAAGGAAACATTGTGCATTTTTTTTAGGTATGTGGTTGGTTGTGTGTGTGTGTGTGTGTGTGTGTGTGTATAAATTTTTCTGTAGCGATAAACGACAGCGGAAGTGAAAACTCAAGGTTGTGTGTGTGTGTGTGTGTGTGTGTGTGTGTGTATTGGTAAGAGGTAGGGGAAAGGTGTGTGTGTATATTGGTAAGAGGTAAAGGAGAGATGTCATGAAAAGAAATTTTTCATGTTTTATATTAAGAGAGGAGATGGAAATTTGTTTTTTCATTTTTTTTATATATATATATATATATATATATATATATATATATATATATATATGTGAAAGTACGTAAATAAACATTGTGTTTATTTGATATGGCTTTTAGCCGACAATTTTTGGGTGATATGTGCTTAATTGAAGTCATACCTAATTTTTGAAAATTAATTAGTTAATAATTAATGAATTTAGGCGGGCATATATGTTCAAATGTAAGGCTAAACAGATCGAGAAAATGTCAATCCCTGAATGTACATTTCGACCTATTAGGTCTCATCAGCCCTCCCATGTCTATAACCTTGCTTACATTTGAACATATATGCCCGCCTAAATTCATTAATTATTAACTAATTAATTTTCAAATTAGGTATGACTTCAATTAAGCACATATCCTCCAAACATTGTCGGCTAAAAGCCATATCAAATAAACACAGTGTTTATTTACGTACTTTCATACTGTCGTGTAGCAAGTCAATAAAAAGTGGAATATAAATAAGTTCAAAACGGACGACGAATCTGGGATTGGCAAGCTGGTGTAGTGGTTAGAATCTCCGCCTGTCAGCTTGGCAGTCGAGGTTTCGAGTCACACACGGAGCAGTCTCCCATGTCTATAACCTTGCTGATGAGACCTAATAGGTCGAAATGTACATTCAGGGATTGACATTTTCTCGATTTGTTTAGCATTACATTTGAACATATATGCCCGCCTAATTTCATTAATTATTAACTTTTTTTCAAAAATTAGGTATGACTTCAATTAAGCCTATATCACCCCCCCCCCCCAAAAAAAAAATATATTCAGGGACAGCCTTCATATGTGACATCTGTGGTCGAGCATGTTTTTTTTAACATTGAACTATACAGTCACAAAAGGCGCTGTAACTTCAGGGGTACAAAAACTATATTATAGTCTTCCGAGACTGAAATGCCTATATATATATATATATATATATATATATATATATTATTATAATGGAGATTGTGTGTTTTTCTGTCTGTAACCGAAACTATATTCCTACTCACGTCACAATTCTCTTAGTTATTGACATCACATTCTCCATGATTTTATTTTTATCTAAACGTCAATTATTAATAAAATTGTCTTACATTATTAATACTGTTAACTATATCTAAATACTAACAACATGCAATTATATTTATATATACAACAAAATAGCGGTTTACAGTGTGAACGGGGAGGCTAATTTGCATATTGATATTAGAAATTTGATTTTAATAAATATGTGTTTAGTATTATTGATTTGTAACTGTTTGGTTTTATTTTAATGAATATAAGCAAAACTCTCTTCAATGAATCTTAAATGAAATCCATTAACAAGATAAAATAACTGTCATTTTATTATTTACTTCCTCTTATAACTAAATACTTAAATTAGAAAAAATAACAATGAAAGACGAGAGTGATGGAAGAGTAAGTTTCAGTTGTTCCATTTTTTATTATACTCCCTCTGTTTCAAATCTTTTATTATACTCCCTCTGTTTCAAATCTTTTTATCTGTGTTCTTATTTAGTTTCATTGGCCTTTCTAATTTAATACAATATTTTATTACATTAAAACTTAAATACTTGCACCCGGAGGGTGCATATATTCGCTAGTATATATAGTGTCATTAAACTATATATCTGGGTAGATAATTGGGATTATGGAAAAGTGAGTTTGCAAAAAGTTTGTAATGCGAATTAATTTTTTTTTAAATAAATACAACCGAAAAAAATAATAAAATAATAATTTGTAAGATTTCTAAGAAATAATTTTGACCTAATTTAAATTTAAATGGACTCGATTAAGATGTTGAGAAGCTACGGGCTACTCAACTTTACTCTCACTGAGAAACAAACATATATACTGTGGAGGTAATAAAGATATACATCGAGAGGGGGTAAGTGACAGGCAGAATGTGGAGTAAGTGTCGGGTCAGGTTTTGACTTAATCGCAAATTACAACTAATTACAGCCAATTGAAATTTTTTTTCTTCAAAAATAACTCAATCCTAGAACTAAGGAATATTTTGATATGAATTTTGTGTCATTAGACTAAATAGGAAATTAAGAAACACACTGTCTTATTTAATAAAACATGCCTGAATATATATATATATATATATATATATATATATATATATATATATATATACTAGCAAATATAGGCACCCTCCGGGTGCAAGTATGTAAGTTTTAATGTAATGAAATATTGTATTAAATTAGAAACGCTAATGAAACTAAATAAGAATGCAGATAAAAAGATTGAAACAGAGGGTGATATAATCGAAAAATAGAACAACTGAAATTTACTCTTCCATCACTCTCGTCTTTCATTGTTATTTTTTCTAATTTAAGTATTTAGTTATAAGAGGAAGTAAAGAATAAAATTACAGTTATCTTTTCTTGTTAATGGATTTCATTTAAGATTCATTGAAGAGATTTTTGCTTATATTCATTAAGATAAAACCAAACAGTTAGAAACCAATAATACTAAGCATATATTTATTAAAATTACATTTTTAATATCAATATGCAAATTAGCCTCCCCGTTCACACTGCAAACCACTATTTTGTTGTATATATAAATACAATTGCATGTTATTAGTATGCAGATATGGTTAACAGTATTAATAATGTAAAACAATTTTATTAATAATTGAGGTTAGAATAAGGATAAATTCATGGTGAATGTGATGTCAATAACTAAAGGAATTGTGACTTGAGTAGTGATTTAGTTTCGGTTACAGACACAAAAACACACAATCTCCATTATAATAAGATATATATATATATATATGGGAGTGAATATGGAAATAAATCCGACAATATTAAGAAATTTGAAAAAACAAGTGTTCCAAAATTAGATAAATTTATTTATCGACGCTTAAACGTTTCGGTTTCTTTAAACCATCATCAGGATGTATTAAGGGGTGAAGAAATTGATGGATGTTTTATAGATGACAGGAGATAAAACATCTTTATAATTCTTTTTTTTTTTTTTGTCACTGTATTTGTTCAGCGTTATATTTTTAAAGACGAGTCACGATCCGCACACGCGAAGATGTCATGACGCGTGACGTAACTGAACAAATGCATTCAACAAAAGACAAGAAAAAGTATTAATGGACTTATTTTATGAGAGCAAAGGGAACAAAGTGGGAATGATAACTAAATAATTAAATAAAGCCTGGTATTTTGTAGTTATTTAAAACTATTTTAGCTAGAAACGGTGTTATATTAAAAAAATCCATGTTGATTATTAAGGGAGGGCAAAAGCGAAATTGCACAGGATTTAAAAATCTGTCGTAGACTTTTGTTGTGAATATGAGCTAATATTGTGGCATCATTGAAATGTTTAAGAGTTGAAAATAAATTTATCTAATTTTGGAACACTTGTTTTTTTCAAATTTCTTTTATATATACTAGCAAATATATACACCCTCCGGGTGCAAGTATTTAAGTTTTACTATCATAAAATATTATAGTAAATTAGAAAGGCCAATGAAACTGAATAAAAATGCAGATAACATGATTTGGAACAGAGGGGGTATGATTGAAAAATAGAACAACTTTGAAGCTAACTCTTCCATCATTTTCAATTACTCCTATTCCTAATTTAACTATTTAGTTAAAATAGGAAGTAAAGAATAATATTACAGTTATTTCTTTTTGTTAATGGATTTCTTTTAAGATTTATTGAAGAGAATTTTGCTCATATTCAATAAGATAAAACTAAACAATTAGAAATCAATAACATTAAGCACATATTTATTAAAATCAATTTTTTTAAGATCAATATGCAAATTAGCCTTCCCATTCACTCTGTAAACCGCTGTTTTGTTGTATATATAAATACAACTGCATGTTATATGTATGTAGATATGGTCAACAGTCTTAATGATGTAAAACAATTTTATTAATAATTGAAGTTTAAATAAATATAAAATCATGGAGAATGTGATGTAAATAACAAAGGGAATTGTAACTTGTATAGTAATATAGTTTCGGTTACAGACAGACAAACCCACAATCTCCATATATATATATATATATATATATATATATATATATGGGAGTAAATATGGAAATAAATCCGACAATATTAAGAAAATTTGAAAAGACAAGTGTTCCGAAACTAGCATGAATTTATTTATCGATGTTTAAACATTTCGGTTTCTTTAAACCTTCATCAGTTACATAACAAAAAAGATTTTATAAAGATTTTCATCTCCTATCTTCCAACAATTTCTTTACCCCAAGATACATCCTTATGAAGGTTTAAAGAAACCGAAACGTTTAAGTGTCGATAAATAAATTCATCCTAGTTTCGGAACACTTGTCTTTTCAAATTTTCTTATATACATATATATAGGGACTGGCAAACGGAGCCTAAAATGCGTTTTTGACAAAATGACTTTAGCCCCCCCCCCTACAGAAAATAATTTACCAAAAATCAGGGAATTATCAGATTTTAATGAAATTTTCAGTGTTTATTACCAATTAACGATCTTTATAATGCATTATTTATTTTATTTCAAAACTTTCTCATTTTTTTCAGGTCACTTAATTTTGACCCCCCTTATGTTGGGGGCGTAAAATGTTTTGCGAGTTGGTCATTTTCGATACTAATTACAGTATAAATAATGAGATAAAAGACCGAAGTTATGAATAGAAACAAAAAAATACGATGGCTTTTCTATGAGAAAATAAGTACCGAAAATCGAAAAATAAAATGTAAAAAATAATTAATTTTTTGGAGATTTCTTTTTTACTCATTTCGATAATTATTTAATTGGCTATTATTTTATAAAAGAAAAAATTATACATCGATGTTTTTTTCTGCTTAAAAGGGGGGGGGGACATTTTCAATCGAGTTTTTCTTCAAAACTTATTACTTTTGGCGCCTAAAATAAGGTTTGCATTAATAGATATTTATTTTTAGAATCTAAAAATATAGATTTTAAACTTAACATCAGGATTTTCATATTTTAAATGAATTTTATATATTAATTTTTCATAGCAAAAATACTAAATTAAAGTTTTGAAATAAAATAACTGACGCATTATAAAAATTTATTAATTGATAAATCAATACTGAAAATTTCATTAAAATCGGATAATTACCTGATTTTGGTAATTTTTTTTGCAATCGCGAATGTTACAGTAAAATTGTAAACAAGCACCGAAAATGAGGCTGAATGGCGGATCGGATCGAAATTGACCAAAACAAATGGTTTTAAATCTTTTAAAAATAAACTGCATATGTAATGATATTTTTCTTTTTTTAATGATGGTTATTATGTTACTACTTATCGATTTAGACAAAGTTTGAACTTAAATAATAGATTTAATTATTTTTAATTCGCTTTTAAAATTTCTAGCAGCCGACAAAAAT
>CM042177.1:48701698-48706698 GCA_023376005.1 Doryteuthis pealeii
AAAAAAGTGACAGGACAGAAAAAACAGAGTAGTATATTAAAATATAAATAGACAAGTAAATAAAAATTGTGACTTGAGTAGTAATAGAGTTTCAGCTACAGACAGAAAAACACACAATCTCCATTATAATAATATATATATATATATATATATATATATATATATATATATATATATATATATATTCTCGTCTTTTTTTACAGAACAATAATAACGTAAAACTGATTACGAAGCACACGAAAATCAAATTCGCCACAGATACTGGAAATAAACCAGAAATCGAACGATTGATTTCAATGATCATATCAGCAAATGAATTTCATAACGAACAAATTGTATATCCACCGGATGATGTCACGGATCTCGTAATCGGCCCAGGTAAGAGGCAACTTTTTCACGGTATGTCAACCCTTATTATCTCTTATTTGCTAAATTGTGAATATATATATATATATATTAGGTACTGTGATTCTGTCATTTGCTACGAGTTTTAAAAGCGAATTAAGAATAATTAAATCTATTATTTAAGGTCAAACTTTGTCTAAAACGATAAGTAGTAACATAATAACTATCATTAAAAAAGAAAAATATCATTACATATGCAGTTTATTTTTGATAGATTTAAAACTATTTGTTTTGGTCAATTTCGACGCGATCCGCCATTTTGTCTATTTTTCAATGGTTTTACTCGCTTGTTTACAATTTTTATGTAACATTCGCGTTTGCAAAAAAATTTACCAAAAATCAGGTAATTATCCGATTTTAATGAAATTTTCAGTATTGATTTATCAATTAATGAATTTTATAATGCATCAGTTATTTTATTTCAAAACTTTAATTTAGTATTTTTGCTATGAAAAATTAATATATAAAATTCATTTAAAATGTGAAAAGTCTGATGTTAAGTTTAAAATCTTATATTTTTAGATTCTAAAAATAAATATCTACTTAATGCAAACCTTATTTTAGATACATAAAGTAATAAGTTTTGAAGAAAAACTCTATTGAAAATGCACCTCCACTTTTTAAGCAGAAAAATATCGATGTATAATTTTTTCTTTTATAAGATAATAGCCAATTAAATAATTATCGAAATGAGGAAAAAAGAAATCTCCAAAAAATTAATTATTTATTATTTTTTTACATTTTATTTTTTCAATTTTCGGTACTTATTTTCTCATAGAAAAGACACCGTAATTTCTTTTTTTTTCTATTAATAACTTTGGTCTTTCATCTCTTTATTTAGACTGTAATTAGTACAATATAAGACCAACTTGAAAAAAATGTTACGCCCCCAACATAAGGGGGGGGATCAAAATTTAGTGACCTGAAAAAAAATGAGAAAGTTTTGAAATAAAATAAATAATGCATTATAAAGATCATTCATTGATAGATAAACACTGAAAAGTTCATTAAAATCCGATAATTTCCTGATTTTTGGTAAATTATTTTCTGTAGGGGGGGGGGCTAAAGTCATTTTGTCAAAAACGCATTTTAGGCTCATTTTGCCAGTACCTAATATATATATATATATATATATATATGAAAAATAGATGGAAATTAATCCGACAGTATGAAATTTAACATTTTGAAAAAACATATGATGTTTGTTATGTGATTGCTGACAGATCTGTTTCGACCAAATCGATAAGTTGGTCTCCATCAAAGAGCGACATAAATGGGAAGAAAGATATCCGTTTAAAAGACTGTTTACATTGTGAATATATACACTAGTAAAACGAGACCCGTTGAGTCACCCATTGTGTTGAAAATATTTTATCCCAAAGAAATTTTGTATGGCATTTTGAATGCCTATTATTTGTCCGCCTTTCAGTGTGTCCTGTTTTGTATCTTGCTACGAAAACAAACGAAAAAGGGACTCCCTGTGGCTGGCTCCGAAACCTGGACTTGGTCACGTGCCCCCTAAATCTTCCTTTTGGGATCAGGGAACTCGAGGCGAGAGGATGTCTCTTTGATTCTGGCAAGCAGCCAGCAGATTGTCCATTCTTAGCACTGACAGACAAACCCCTAAGCAGCTACAATATTGACATTGGCCGGTTTCCTGAGAAAACCTTAGTTGGGAAGGGTGGCTTATGAGCTTTCGGAAGCCAGCAATTTTCCCTTGAAAAACAGACACGGAGGTTCTTAATTTCCTTTGGCGAAAAAGGTCGCTGTTCCTTTTTACTTATTCTTCAGACGACGAAGACATAGCTGTGTGCAAAATATCGCAGGCTCTAAAAAAGGGTGATCACAGGAGATTCTTCTAAAAATCATATAAAATAAACTAATTATCCGATTTTAATAAAACTTTCGGTATATGGAGTAATAAAAGACTTGTATTTGGAAATTAAGATGTTTTTACTAAATTGAAAAGGCTAATATATTTTTTTTTTTTTTTTTTTCGTTAGTTTTATCTCTTTGTTTCGCGCTCGGATATATTGTTGGTTTTATATTTTTTTTGTACCTGTGTTCATCCTGCTCTCTGCATTGCCAAACATTTTAGAATTCTTTCCTTTTTTTTTTTTTTTTTTTAGGATTTTGTTTGGTGCTTCCCCCTTTTTGTTGTGTTTGTGGCTTAGGTGTAAATGTATTTCACGGCAGGGCCCGGCGGCCAGAAGCAGCGCCGGAGTGGGCGGGGAGAGCGCGCCGCCGGCGCGGAGCGACACCGCCGGCTCGTCGCACGCCGAGAAGAACGCAAGAATGGCAACTTGACTCTTTGGGTGGACTGCCGGCCGTACTGGGGGGGAGAAGGTAGGGCAGGAAGCGGAGGGCGGATGGAGGAGGATACATGACGGCAGCAGCCGAGTGAGACCGAGCTTTCAATTTCCTTTGATGTGCTTGAATATTTCACTCTTTTATGAGGGTTCGGTTGTTGGACTCTTAGATGTTAGAGAGTCGAATACTTTTGTTTATACCGCCTGTTCTCAGCGGTGTTTATGTTATTTACTCATGGCTTTTTGCCACGCATCATACGTCAGACGTCATATGGCCGCTTGTCCTAAACAAAATGGCATTATTTTTGACTCACCTATGGGAGAAGTAGGGATTGTATCCACAGAGACCAGTTCATTTTGATGTATGATACATGTTCTGTGTTGGTAATTATACCTGCCCTAAACAAAATGGCATTACTTTTTGACTCACTATGTGGAGAAGTAGGGATGTGATCCACAGAGGACCAGCTTCATTTTAATGTATGATACATGTTCCTGTGTTGGTAATTATACCTGTCCTAAACAAAATGGCATTACTTTTTGACTCACCTATGTGGAGAAGTAGGGATGTGATCACAGAGGACCAGCTTCATTTTGATGTATGATACATGTTCCTGTGTTGGTGATTATACCTGTCCTAAACAAATTGGCATTACTTTTTTGACTCACCTATGTGGAGAAGTAGGGATGTGATCACAGAGACCAGCTTCATTTTGAGTATGATACATGTTCCTGTGTTGGTAATTATACCTGTCCTAAACAAAATGGATTACTTTTTGACTCACCTATGTGGAGAAGTAGGGATGTGATACAGAGGACCAGCTTCATTTTGATGTATGAACATGTTCCTGTGTTGGTAATTATACCTGTCCTAAACAAATGGATTACTTTTTGACTCCACCTATGTGGAGAAGTAGGGATGTGATTTACAGAGGACCAGCTTCATTTTGATGTATGATACATGTTCCTGTGTTGGTAATTATACCTGTCCTAAACAAAATTGGCATTACTTTTTGGCTCACCTATGTGGAGAAGTAGGGATGTGATTTACAGAGGACCAGCTTCATTTTGATGTATGATACATGTTCCTGTGTTGGTAATTATACCTGTCCTAACAAAATGGCATTACTTTTTTGCCTCACCTATGTGGAGAAGTAGGATGTGATACAGAGGACCAGCTTCATTTTGATGTATGATACATGTTCCTGTGTTGGTAATTATACCTGTCTGTCCTAAACAAAATTGGCATTACTTTTTGGCTCACCTATGTGGAGAATAGGGATGTGATTTACGAAGGACCAGCTTCACATTCGATTTGTGTAGTGTNCAAATAACAAAAGGTAAAATATATTTTTATCTATCTATCTATCTATAATATATATATATATATAATGAATAGTGAATGAAAAATGAGAAAAGTATTTGCATGGAAAGGTGCTCAATGCTAATAAAGCAGAGCAGATTTATAATTAATGTTGATATTATGATTTCACACTCATAACTTCAAGTTTCTTGGTAGTCCAATCATCAGATGAGAAGTGGTTGAGATGTCAAAAACCAGTCGTGAAATGGTAAAAATCAAATTGTAAAAAACATTTGATTTTTACCATTTCACGACTGGTTTTGACATCTCAACCACTTCTCATCTGATGATTGGACTACCAAGAAACTTGAAGTTATGAGTGTGAAATCATAATATCAACATTAATTATATATATATATATATATTATATATATATATATATTATTATAATATTATACAGAGATTGATTTTTCTCGATTTATTTAGCTTTACATTTAAATAGGTATGCCGCCTAATTAATTATTAATTAATTAACTTTCAAAATTAGGTACGACTTCAATTAAGCAACTATTCTCCAAAATTGTCGGCTAAAAAAAAGCCATATCAAAAAACACACCTTGTGTATTTACTTCTCATACTATCGTGTAAAAAAGTCACTATAAGAGGAATTAACCTACTCTAAACAAAACGAAAAATCATAGAAGTCCGTTTGGTGTAGGGGTTGCGGTCTTCGCCTGTCAGCTTGACAGTCAGAGTTCGAATCACGCACAAGGCGGTCTTCCTATCTATAGCTCTGCTGAAGAGGCCAATAGGCCAAAATGTACATACAGAGATTGATTTTTCTCGATTTGTTTAGCCTTACATTTAATAGGTATGCCCGCCTAATTAATTAATTATTAATTAATTAACTTTCAAAATTAGGTACGACTTCAATTAAGCACATATTCTCCCAAAAATTGTCGGCTAAAAAAAGAACATATCAA
>CM042177.1:48711698-48726698 GCA_023376005.1 Doryteuthis pealeii
CAGAACGAACGCAAGGCGAAAGAGATGCATGGATCCTTGTGAGTTTCAAAATAAATTTGAAATTTTTTTTCTATTTATTTATATTTTCTAACTTTTGAAATTTTGTTATAACCCAAAACGTTAGGAACAGTCATCTTTGTTTGTCTGCCTCCTTCCCAATTTCCGCCCTGTGCCTTTTCTCCTTCTTGTTGTCCTTAATGAAGAATCATGCTCTTGGTTAGGGGAGATAACTCATTGGCCAATGCATCTTTATAATCTTTATTATAATGGAGATTGTGTGTTTGTCTGTAACCGAAACTATATCACTACTCACGTCACAATTCCCTTAGTTATTTATGTCACTTTCTCCATGATTTTATATCTTATTTAAACCCCAATTATTAATAAAATTGTCTTACGTTATAAATACTGTTGACTATATCTACATACAAATAACATGTTAAGTATTTCGGTATTTTATACCATCTTCAGGACACTGTTAGGTGAGGAACAAAATGAAAGATGTTAAGTGTATAGTGGCTCTGTGAATCTGATGCTGTTAACCGTTAATTTTCATATGCGCGTTTGTTTACGAAAAGCAAATGACGTGATCAATGCATGTGCAAAAATGGAAGGCGAAAAACATATAATGGCGCATGCTTTAACGTGAATAAGCAGAGAACGAAAAGTTAAAAAATATATGTCGTATATCATATGGAATATTAATGTTAGAAAAATAAGAACATTAAAACAATATATAAATACATATATTCCATATATACGCATATCCACATATAATCATACATAGACCTATATATATATATATATATATATATATATATATATATATATATATATGCATATACGCACATATACACATACATACGCATATATATATATATATATATATATGCATATACACACATATACACATACATACGCATACACATACATATATATACATACGCGCATACATATACATACATATACACACGCATATACATACGTACATCGTAACATCCTGTGTTTGTTATATTTTTAAAATATTTTCTTTTCATGTTGTCGGATTAATTTCCTCATCGTATTTCCATTCCATACTAATAACATGTAATTGTATTTATGTATACAACAAATAACAAAAATAATCCATTATTATAATGGAAACGATTCAGCTTTTATCTATTTCATTAATTTTGATATTGAATATTTAAAAAAAGATAAATATAAAAGATATATAATGCAGGGTTGTTCTTTATTCGATGAATGAATAATTGGATATTGTGATTTAAGCAATGACGTAGTTTCGGTTACAGACAGATAGCCACCGAATCTCCATCATTAATACATGCATTGGAAATTATTTTTACTAGAGAAATGCATTAGATAGTGCTTTTAGTATACAAATGCATTGGAAATTTTTTTTACTATAAAAATGCATTGGACAATGATTTTTACTATAAAAATGCATTGGAAATGATTTTTAGTATAAAAATGCATTGGAAAATATTTTTACTATAAAAATGCATTATAAATGATTTTTACTATAAAAATCCATTGGAAATTATTATTGCTATAAAAAGGAATTAGAAATTATTTTACTATAAAAATGCATTGGAAAAGATTTTTTACTATAAAAATGCATTGTAAATGATTTTTACTATAAAAATGCATTGGACAATGATTTTTACTATGAAAATGCATTGGAAATGATTTTTACTATGAAAATGCATTGGAAATGAATTTTATTATAAAAATGCATTGGAAATTATTATTGCTATAAAAATGCATTAGAAATTATTTTTACTATAAAAATGCATTGGAAATTACTTTTATTATAAAAATGCATTGGAAATTATTATTGCTATAAAAATGCATTAGAAATTATTTTTTCTATAAAAATGCATTGGAAATGATTTTTACTATAAAAATGCATTAGAAATTATTTTTACTATAAAAATGCATTGGAAAAGATTTTTACTATAAAAATGCATTGGAAATGATTTTTACTATAAAAATGCATTGGACAATGATTTTTTTTTCTATAAAAATGCATTGGAAATGTTTCTTTTGTATTTCTTGATCCGTTGTTATATGGACGTTCATTTGTTTTAGGCATTCCGAGATGCTTGCAGCAAGGAGACACTCAAGAAATATTGGATGGCGAATCGGAAATCATTTTTTCCGAAGGTGAGTGTTGATTTACTTGCCCCCTTTTTTTTAAGAATTTGTAATATATCTTATATATTGCCTTTGTAAGGTACAAAGTCATAATTGAACATACAACTCCAACAAGGTTTGATAGACAAAACATTTAATAGGTATACAGCACATGGATATGACGAGATACATAAAGTACATAGATACATATACAAGAGTAGAGATAATGACACATTCATGAATGGTAAAATACAAGATATTTAGGCATCAAAGAGATACCTAAATGTACATAAAAACGTAGTTACGGATATATGACTAAAGGATAGTCATATATCGTATAAGAGACTTACTAGCAGTGAATGGCCAGTGTTAAGGGCCGAAGCCCTAACGAGAAGAGGGGGTCATAAGACTACCTCATTGTGTCTCGTAGGTCGAGCAGCAGGCAAAGAGAGAGAGAGAGAGAAGTTCAAATCAGCCGCTTAAATACACGAGGCCCCTAGCGGGAACCATCCGACCATGGATAAACTCAACAGATTAACTACCGGAAGACAGGTGTGATAACTGATATATAAACACAAGAAATTTGTGGGTGTATCCCATAGCCAATGACAAACACAGGAAATTCGTGGGTGTTGCCGATAGCCAATGATAAACACAAGAAATGTGCGGGTGTAACCCATGGCCAAGGATAAACACTGGAAATACGTGGGATTGACCCATGGCCAAGGATAAATACAGAAATGTGTAGGTATGAATCTTGGCTAATGATAAACACTGGAAATGCGTGGGTGTAACCCATGGCCAATGACAAACACAGGAAATGCGTGGGTGTTGCCGATAGCCAATGATAAACACAAGAAATGTGCGGGTGTAACCCATGGCCAAGGATAAATACTGGAAATGTGTGGGTGTTGCCGATAGCCAATGATAAACCCTAGAAATATGTGGGTGTGACCCATGGCCAAGGATAAACACTGGAAATGCGTGGGTGTTGCCGATAGCCAATGATAAACACGAGAAATGTGCGGGTGTAACCCATGGCCAAGGATAAACACTGGAAATGCGTGGGTGTTGCCGATAGCCAATGATAAACACGAGAAATGTGCGGGTGTAACCCATGGCCAATGACAAACTCAGGAAATGCGTGGGTGTTGCCGATAGCCAATGATAAACACGAGAAATGTGCTGGTGTAACCCATGGCCAAGGATAAACACTGGAAATGCGTGGGATTGACCCATGGCCAAGGATAAATACAGAAATGTGTAGGTATGAATCTTGGCCAATGATAAACACTGGAAATGCGTGGGTGTGACCAATGGCCAATGATAAACACTGGAAATGTGTGGGTGTGACCAATGGCCAATGACCAATGGCCAATGATAAACACTGGAAATGCGTGGGTGTTCGCCGTGGCCAATGATAAACACTGGAAATGCGTGGATGTTCCCTGTGGCCAAGGATAAACCCTGGAAATACGTAGGTGTTCCCTGTGGCCAATGATAAACACTGGAAATGCGTGGGTGTGACCAATGGCCAATGATAAACACTGGAAATGTGTGGGTGTGACCAATGGCCAATGATAAACCCTGGAAATGCGTGGGTGTTCCCTGTGTCCAAGGATAAACACTGGAAATGCGTGGGTGTTCCCCGTGGCCAATGAACACTGGAAATGCGTGGGTGTGACCCATGGCCACGGATAAACACAGACAATGCATGGGTGTATCTAATGACCCATAAAAAAACAACCTACGTGGGTGAAGAGGTGTGTTTGCAAGAAAACTGCAGTAGCTGTTGAACCAAACCTCCATGAAGATATACATTATAAAGGGACCACGTACAGATAGATATATAAGCATGTAGCTGGGGGGGATATGCCCCCCCCCCCGGCCCAAATAGATGAAGACACAACTTTTTTTTGTCATCTGGATACCACGTGCATTAAGAACTAAGCAATAAACTCATCCTGTTTGAAAAAGAGAATTTGTCTATTGTCGAATTTAAAACATGTCTTCTTTTTTCAAAAACTGTTACACTAGGATATACATGATTGTCGCTGACCGAGAAACGCGTGGCGGATGTGCTTATATTTGAAACTACCGCATGACTTTTTTTCGTTTGGAATTCAAATTATTTTCAGCTCCTCTCTAGATGAGTCCGGAGTAAAAACAAGCTCTGAAGATGATTTTTGTAAATCGAAATATTGTTCAATATTGGCTATGAATATGATAAAAATGTTGTTATTTATATATATATATATATATATATATATATATATATATATATATATATAATTAATAGTAAAATGAATGAATGGATGAAATAAAAATGAATGAAATGATGGGGATAAATGAAAAATCCTTTCCAAGGGACCCTTCTCAAAAGTATTAAAACACTTTTTGAGAGTGGGGTCCCTGATAAAAAGTTTTTCTCATCTATTATTAGATTCCTTTGAAGCATCAAGTTAATATAATTATTCTATAAATTATTAGAGAAGATAAAATCCGTATATTACCTTCGTAATATCTGTTGAGAATGGGTTTGAATATATATATATATATATATAATCTTGTCTGGTTAACTTCCGGTGAATATTGCTACATTGTGACTATCTTGAATTCAAAATAAAAACCGTCAAATAGAAGAATTTATTTACTTAGCTTTTTTTTTCAGTTGTAAAATAAAATAAAATATATTAAAGTAATTAGATAGATCAGTAAATAAATAAAAATATGTATTTTATGGGAATTAAAACTGTAAAAGGATTAACTCTCACTTGTGGGGGGAATTACCGCAACTTTCAAGTTCGGACACTGAATGAAAAGACAAGACAAGACAAATATATTTAACAACAAATTTAATATGTATAAACAAAAAAAAGGGGAAAGATAGATTTAAGGATAGTTTTTGCAAATTTTGGTGTGATTTGCGGAGAACTTAACTCAGAGTCCGGTTAACAAAGTTCTTTGAAGTGAAGAATGACCCGCCAACCTATCGGCAGAGGCAGGTTGAAATTTCGTATGTTTTGTTGGTGATGAATTTTAGAGGTTGCTTTTAGGGAAGCTGTCTTTGAGTTGCAAACCCTAATTGAGTTGAGATGATTTCTGTAGTATAATTCTTTCAAGTTGAATTTGTCGAATTTCAAGGTTTGCTCCTGGAAGCGAGTGGCAACTTATTTACCAATTCAGTCTGAGGGAGTTAACTCATTCAGGTCCTTACAGGTTTAAGCCGAACCGACCACTGACTGTTTTCTCGTTAACAGTGGGGATCGATGACGTAGCAGAAGGGCACTGGAATCTGGCGCCTTAAAGTCCCAAGGCTTTCGGGTTAAGAAATGGGACATATTTTTAATAGACACGTCATCTTTAATCAAGTTTTTATTGTGATTTTTAAAGGAAATTTTCATATACATTTAAATTCGCGTTTTCTTTTTTTGACATATACTTTAGTCATTTTTGATTTGATTTTTTAAAGGAAATTTTCATAATTTTCAAACTTCAAATATATATATATATATATATATATATATATATATATATATAATTTTGCGGGGGGGGGGAGAATATGTGCTTAATTGAAGTCGTACCTAATTTTGAAAGTTAATTAATTATTAATTAAATAATTAGGCGGGCGTACCTATTTAAATGTAAGGCTAAACAAATCGAAAAAAATCAATCTCTGTAGGCCGAAATGTACATACAGAGATTGATTTTTTTCTCGATTTGTTTAGCCTTACATTTAAATAGGTATGCCCACCTAATTAATTAATTATTAATTGATTAACTTTCAAAATTAGGTACGACTTCAATTAAGCACATATTCTCCCAAAAATTGTCGGCTAAAAAAAAGCCATATCATAAACACATCGCTTGTGTATTTACTTCTCATATATATATATATATATATATATATATATATATATATATCTTATTATAATGGAGATTGTGTGTTTTTCTGTCTGTAACCGAAACTATATTACTATTCAAGTCACAATTCCCTTTGTTATTTACATCACATTCTCCATGATTTTATTTTTATTTCAACCTCGATTATTAATAAAATTGTTTTACATCATTAAGACTGTTGACCATATCTACATACTAATAACATGCAATTGTATTTAAATATACAACAAAAGAGCTGTTTACAGTATGAATGGGAAGGCTAATTTGCATATTGATCTTAAAAATGTGATTTTAATAAATATATGCTTAGTATTATTGATTTCTAATTGTTTGGTTTTATCTTATTGAATATGAGCAACAATCTCGGGGATAAATGTTAAAAGAAATCCATTAACAAGAAGAAATAACTAATTTTATTCTTTACTTCCTATTTTAACTAATTAGTTAAATTAGGAAAATTTACCAATGAAAGACGGGAGTAATGGAAAATGATGGAAGAGTTAGTTTCAAAGTTGTTCTATTTTTCAATCATACCCCCTCTGTTCCAAATCTTTTTATCTGCATTCTTATTCAGTTTCATTAGCCTTTCTAATTTAATATGATATTTTATTATATTAAAACTTAAATACTTGCACCCGGAGGGTGCATATATTTACTAGTATATATAAGATTTAGTCTAAAGATGTGGGAATGTTTTACATCAACCATATAAGTAAGAAATAAAAAATAAGAACGCTATTATACGCTAATATATCTTGATTTTTGTTTTTCAGTGGGGCCAATACACACGAAGGTAAGTTTCAATTTATTTTAATAACTGATTATTCTACCTTCTCGTAGTACCAATATCACATAGAGTTATTTGACACAGAAAATGAATACAAGAATAATTCACGACTGATTTATAACAACATATTTTATTATATATTCATATAGTAAGAATCATTGTCAAAGGCATTTTTATAGTAAAAATCATTGTCCAATGCATTTTTATAGTAAAAATCATTTCCAATGCATTTTTATTGTAAAAATCATTGTCCAATGCATTTTCATAGTAAAAATCATGCATTTTTATAGTAAAAATCATTTCCAATGCATTTTTATAGTAAAAATCATTCCAATGCATTTTATAGTAAAAATCATTGTCCAATGCATTTTTATAGTAAAAATCATTGTCCAATGCATTTTTATAGTAAAAATCCCAATCATTGTCCAATGCATTTTATAGTAAAAATCATTGTCCAATGCATTTTCATAGTAAAAATCATTGTCCAATGCATTTTTATAGTAAAAATCATTGTCCAATGCATTTTCATAGTAAAATCATTGTCCAATGCATTTTCATAGTAAAAATCATTGTCCAATGCATTTTTAAAGTAAAAATCATTGTCAAATGCATCTTTATAGTAAAAATCATTTTCAATGGATTCTTATAGAAACAATAGTAACAATATTGTCCGATGTATTATAAATGATTTTTACCATAAATATGCACTGGAAATGATTTTTACTATGAAAATGCATTGGACAATGATTTTTACTATGAAAATGCATTGGACAATGATTTTTACTATAAAATGCATTGGACAATGATTTTTACTATGAAAATGCATTGGACAATGATTTTTACTATAAAAATGCATTGGAAATGATTTTACTATGAAAATGCATTGGACAATGATTTTTACTATGAAAATGCATTGGACAATGATTTTTACTATGAAAATGCATTGGAAATGATTTTTACTATGAAAATGCATTGGACAATGATTTTTACTATAAAAATGCACTGGAAATGATTTTTACTATGAAAATGCATTGGACAATGATTTTTATGCATTGGAAATGATTTTTACTATGAAAATGCATTGGAAATGATTTTTACTATAAAATGCGACAATGATTTTTACTATGAAAATGCATTGGACAATTTTTTACAATAAAAATGCATTGGACAATGATTTTTACTATAAAATGCATTGGAAAATGATTTTTACTGTGACTATGAAAATGCAATGATTTTTACTATGGATGCATTGAAAATGATTTTACTATGAAAATGCATTGGACAATGATTTTTACAATAAAAATGCATTGGACAATGATTTTTACAATAAAAATGCATTGGACAATGATTTTTAGTATAAAAATACATTGAAAATGATTTTTACTATGAAAATGCATTGGACAATGATTTTTACTATAAAAATGCATTGGAAATGATTTTTATTATAAAAATTTATTGGAAATGATTTTTACTATGAAAATGCATTGGACAATGATTTTTACTATAAAAATGCATTGGACAATGATTTTTACTATGAAAATGCATTGGACAATGATTTTTACTATAAAAATGCATTGGACAATGATTTTTACAATAAAAATGCATTGGACAATGATTTATACTATGAAAATGCATTGGAAATGATTTTTACTATGAAAATGCATTGGAAATGATTTTTATTATAAAAATCTATTGGAAATGATTTTTACTATAAAAATTGTCATTTCTTTTTTCTTTTTCCTTTCTTTCTTCCTTTCTATTTCCATTTTAATTTTAATGTCTTTTAATTCTTCCTCTTCTTCAGAAGCCCATCACCTCCTGTGGATTATGATTCTTTGGATGCGGGTAAAACCTTCAAATTTCCCCAACCACAAGATTATGAAATGGAAACATTTAAAAGTGAGTAATAAATGTGGGATTTTCTCCCTTGTCTGTCAAATGAGTTCTACTAATGACCACTAGACCAGTGTTGCATAATGAATGGTGGTAGCCTATTCATTTTGTAATGTAGTGTAAAAGATTTAAATCTAAGAGTTGACCTATGGGGTAGCAAGAGCTTTTGGATGTTTTATGGTTTAAATGTAGCTGGATATTCTTGGTGCGTGTTTTTCGGGTTTTGTTCTGCACTCCATCTCATTTGGTGGACAGAAGGTGGTTTTATGATTTAGTCTTCATTGACCGGCCATAGTCACTTGTGGCAAGGGAACATCTTCCTGGCCAGTAGGAGCAACTAGGCCCAGTTACGACCTAAACTAGGATGGCTGAAATATTCTCTTGAGGGACAGGAGTCAATCCTTTTTGGGAGTTTGTTTTTTTATTATTTTAATTTTAATCACCATAGGCCTATTCATTTTGTAATGTAGTGTAAAAGATTTAAATTTAATGGTTAGCCTATTTATTTTGTAATGTAGTGTAAAAGATTTAAATTTAATGTTAGCCTATTCATTTTGTAATGTAGTGTAAAAGATTTAAATTTAATGGTTAGCCTATTTATTTTTGTAATGTAGTGTAAAAGATTTAAATTAATGGTTAGCCTATTCATTTTGTAATGTAGTGTAAAAGATTTAAATTTAATGGTTAGCCTATTCATTTTGTAATGTAGTGTAAAAGATTTAAATTTAATGGTTAGCCTATTCATTTTGTAATGTAGTGTAAAAGATTTAAATTTAATGGTTAGCCTATTCATTTTGTAATGTAGTGTAAAAGATTTAAATTTAATGGTTAGCCTATTCATTTTGTAATGTAGTGTAAAAGATTTAAATTTAACGGTTAGCCTATTCATTTTGTATGTAGTGTAAAAATTTAATGGTTAGCCTATTCATTTTTGTAATGTAGTGTAAAAGATTTAAATTAAATTCATTTTGTAATGTAGTGTAAAAAGATTTAAATTTAATGGTTAGCCTATTCATTTTGTAATGTAGTGTAAAGATTTAAATTTAATGGTTAGCCTATTTATTTTGTAATGTAGTGTAAAAGATTTAAATTTAAGGTTAGCCGTAAAAGATTTAAATTAATGGTTAGCCTATTCATTTTGTAATGTGTGTTAAAAGATTTAAATTTAATGGTTAGCCTATTCATTTTGTAATGTAGTGTAAAAGATTTAAATTTAACGGTTAGCCTATTCATTTTGTAATGTGGTTAAAAGATTTAAATTTAATGGTTAGCCTTTCATTTTGTAATGTAGTGTAAAAGATTTAAATTTAATGGTTAGCCTATTCATTTTGTAATGTAGTGTAAAAGATTTAAATTTAATGGTTAGCCTATTCATTTTGTATGTAGTGTAAAAGATTTAATTTAATGGTTAGCCTATTCATTTTGTAATGTAGTGTTTAAATTAACGGTTAATTTTGTAATGTAGGTAAAAGATTTAAATTTAATGGTTAGCCTATTCATTTTGTAATGTAGTGTAAAAGATTTAAAATTGTTAGCCTATTTATTTTGTAATGTAGTGTAAAAGATTTAAATTTAATGGTTAGCCTATTCATTTTGTAATGTAGTGTAAAAGATTTAAAATTAACGGTTAGCCTATTCATTTGTTGTAGTGTAAAAGATTTAAATTAATGGTTAGCCTATTCATTTTGTAATGTAGTGTAAAAGATTTAAATTTAACGGTTAGCCTATTCATTTTGTAATGTAGTGTAAAAGATTTAAATTAATGGTTAGCCTATTCATTTGTAATGTAGTTTAAAGATTTAAATTTAAGTTAGCCTATTCATTTTGTAATGTAGTGTAAAAGATTTAAATTTAACGGTTAGCCTATTCATTTTGTAATGTAGTGTAAAAGATTTAAATTTAATGGTTAGCCTATTCATTTTGTAATGTAGTGAAAAGATTTAAATTTAAATGTTAGCCTATTCATTTTGTAATGTAGTGTAAAAGATTTAATTTAATGGATTTGTAATGTAAAAATTTAAATTTAATGGTTAGCCTATTCATTTGTAATGTATGTAAAGATTTAAATTTAATGGTTAGCCTATTTATTTTGTAATGTAAGTGTAAAAGATTTAAATTTAATGGTTAGCCTATTCATTTTGTAATGTGTTTAAAAGATTTTAAATTTAAATGGTTAGCCTATTCATTTTGTAATGTAGTGTAAAAGATTTAAATTTAACGGTTAGCCTATTCATTTTGTAATGTGGTTAAAAGATTTAAATTTAATGGTTAGCCTATTCATTTTGTAATGTAGTGTAAAAGATTTAAATTTAACGGTTAGCCTATTCATTTTGTAATGTGCTTAAAAGATTTAAATTTAATGGTTAGCCTATTCATTTGTAATGTAGTGTAAAAGATTTGAATTTAATGGTTAGCCTAATCATTTTGTAATGTAGTGTAAAAGATTTAAATTTAACGGTTAGCCTATTTATTTTGTAATGTTAAAAGATTTAAATTTAATGGTTAGCCTATTCATTTTGTAATGTGGCTTAAAAGATTTAAATTTAATGGTTAGGCTATTCATTTTGTAATGTAGTGTAAAAGATTTGAATTTAACAGTTAGCCTATTCATTTTGTTGTGTAGGGTAAAAGATCTAAATTTGTCAGGTAGCCTATTCATTTTGTAATGTAGTGTAAAAGATTCAAATCCTCATCTTTATTGTTATCTACTGAATGTTTTGGCCGATTTATCCTCCGACTCCCTTCACGTAATCCTAGTCGGACTCGGGAACCTTCTCTATTTCAAAAAAAAAAAACTTAATATGAGTCAAAGTAAAAAATTATACGCAAGTATAAAGTTGAATTAGAACATTAGGTTTATAGTTTCAAAAACTTCACCGTGAATTTTCCAGTTGCACACATGTGGGATGGATATTGGGTTCAGTTCGAAGTTCCGTGGATGCTCCCGATTACGACATGAAGGCTCCTGAGTTTGATAAGAAAGTGTCCGAGTTCCAAGAGAAGGCTTCCAAGTTAGAGAAGGTTCTAGAGTCTGACAAGAAATACCTGAAGAGGGTCAGAGGGCACATCGGCCGAAACGTTGTGTGGATAGCATTAAAGATGAGGTCAATAGTCTGGATAATCCAAATGATACAAATAAAATCATATAATTGTGTATAGATTATTAGTTTTGGATGGGAACACTTTACCCCATAGAACTGTGCAAATTATTAATATCTGATAGTAAATGAATTAATATATTTCAGGATCATCAAAAAAAACATTCAAGCACTAATCAACTTGTAGAAATAAAAAAAAAGTACAAAACTGTGTATGAATTATCAATTTTAGATGGGAACAGTTTACACCATATAATTGTGCAAATCATTAATATCTGATAGCAAAACAATTATTACATTTCAGAATCATCATCACCCCCCCACAAAAAAACTTGGACCAAGTATCCAATAAGTACCCCAGCTGGGAGCTGTTTTGAAAAGAACACGTTTTTATCCTAAAATAGTTTTCGATTTTAATTTTTGAAAAAATACTTATGTATTAGTTACTTGGTCCCAACATCCTTTTATTTAAATAAACATGAAAATATTTTGTAAATAAAAACTATTTTCATTTAAATAAACATATCTGCATTTCTCTTCTGATTAAATCAAAAAAACTATTTTAATATAAAAATGTGTCTTTAATATAAAAACGTGTAATATTCAAGGTTGATGGTTGAATAACAGCTCCGACACGTTGTGAGACAAAACATTTAATAGGTGTACAGCACATGGTAATGATAAGATACATAAAGTACATAGATACATAAGATACAAATAAGATATAAGAGTAGAGATAAAAGGACACATTCATGAATGGTAAATACAAGATACAATATTTAGGTATAAACGAGATACCCAAATGTACATAAAATATAAATGTTACAGACATGGAACTAAAGGATAGTCCATGCTGTATAAAAGACTTACAGTAATGCAAGGGGGCCAAAGCCCCACCGAGAAGGGGGTAGACATAAGTCTAACCCATGTGCTCGTTCAGAAGTTTTGGGTCTTTCAATTTTAAATAAATGTAATTTTAAGAGTTTTATAATTTGCTTGAAGCATTGTGTATATATTGGTTAGGAGGTTGATTTAGAAGGCTATCACAATGCAGGTGTAAAGAAAAAAAAATAATATGGTAACAATGGTGTTGTGTGTTAACCTGTATTTAATTCTTGAATTTTCGAGATAATATCTCTTTTTCAAAAGATCACTGAAACTGAAGCAGTCTAGTTATGCCATTTCTTTTTAAATGAATTTTTTTTTTTTTTTAAATGATGGTATTTTTTATATAACTGTATTCTCGTGTTGTATGTTTACGTGAATGCGTTTTTTTTTTGTTTTTTTTTGTACTTGTGCATATGTTGTCATGCGTGTGTCCATGAAAATGCATGTAATGCGTCCATGAAAATGTAATTTTGATTTTATTCTTTGCTGTGAGCAAAGAAGAAAATATGTTTTTGAACTCTTTTACTTGTTTTATATTTGCATATATGTACACTACACATTTTGTAGGACAAAAAGTTGTTTCCTTTTTTCCTAATCCTTAACCCCTACCTTGTATCCCATACAATGTAATTCGTTTCCAAGAAAATATTGAAATGTATTTACAGTGTATGATTCAAAGTTGATAATTGAACAACAGCTCCGACACGTTGTGAGACAAAACATTTAATAGGTGTACATCACATGGTAACGATAAGATACATAAAGTACATAGATACATAAGATACAAATAAGATATAAGAGTAGAGATAAAAGGATACATTCATGAATGGTAAATACAAGATACAATATTTAGGTATAAACGAGATACCCAAATGTACATAAAATATAAATGTTACAGACATGGAACTAAAGGATAGTCCATGCTGTATAAAAGACTTACAGTAATGTAAGGGGGGCAAAGCCCCACCGAGAAGGGGGTAGATAGACTCTAGCCCATATCAGTTCGTTGAGAAGATCCAGATAAAAAAGGAAGACAAGTTCAAATAAGGTACTTAAATACCAGAGGTCCCCTAGTGGGAACAAACGGCAACGCAGCGGGAAGATAACTCTTCCAGGCAAAGGGAAGATAATCCCCTACAAACGTGTCTTTCGTTTGAAGTTTTTTTTTTTAACTTTTTCAAAATCCTATTGAATTAACAACAACAGCATGAAATAATTATTTTTTTATTAAAATTTAAAACTATTTTATTATAAAAAAAAGTGCCTTTGGGTTGTAAATATACATGAACAAACTTTTAAAAAATCTTACAGTGAAATTCTAATGCAAAAAAAATCGTATTTTGTTTGTAAAGAAATAACCGGGGTTTACGGTGAAAAGCAAAAGGTGTTCCTTTTAAAACAGCTCCCAGCTGGGGTGCTTATTGGTTACTTGGTCCCAAAAAACTTAAAGTCCTCAACCTGTATAAATAAATACACCACAAAACTGTAATCAATTTATGTTTGTAAAATGAGTTCTAGAGCTTCCCTACTACTAAAAACTGGCTTATAATAGCTTTTTGGACCAAGAAATCCAAAAGTGCTATAAAAAATGTCTGAAAACAAACCAATTTTAAGTTATTAATGATTTCTGATTTTTTCATAGCAAGATCGAATATTTTGTAAATAAAACTATTTTAATATAAAATGTGTCTTTAATATAAACACATGTGTTTCATTTAAAGTCTCATAATTTAAAAAAATTCCTATTGAATTAACAACAACAACAACATGAAAGAACTAATTTTTTTAAATTAAAATCAAAAACTACGTTAGTATAAAAAAGTGCCTTTGGGTTGTAAATATACATGAACAAACTTTTAAAAAATCTTACAGTGAAATTCTAACGCAAAAAAAATCGATTGTTGTTTGTAAACAAACAACCGGGGTGAAAAGAGAGAGAGAGAGAGAGAGAGAGAAATAGATAGATTTGAAGGGTCTGAGATAGATAAAAGGAGAGGGATATATATATATATATATATATATATATATATATATATATATATATATATATATATGGAGTTTTTGTTTATTTTTTTCTTTGTGCAGAATGGTGAAAAGCAAAAGGTGTTCCAGCTGGGGTGCTTATTGGTTACTTGGTCCCAAAAAACTTAAAGTCCTCAATCTGTAAAAATAAAGACACCACAAAACTGTGAATAATTCACTAGTTTTAGACGGGAACAGTTTACACTATATAACTGTGCAAATAATTAATTAAATCAATTATTTCATTTCAGAATCAGCACACAAAAACCCTCC
>CM042177.1:48731698-48864198 GCA_023376005.1 Doryteuthis pealeii
TATACGTATACAAAGGGCAGTTGCTGTGTGTGTGTGTGTGTGTGTGTGTGTGTGTGTGTGTGTGTGTGTGTGTGTAATTCTGGTGATGTGTGGATCTGTGTCAAAGGCAGGCTTGGTCAATCACATGAAATCACATGAGAACTACCCGACTGCAATTGTTGTCTCTACCATGTCACACTCTGATTCCCAGCATGACCCCAAACATGAAGACGTAATTATGTTCCTGCTGCTCAAAAGTGTGCCGAACAGCTGGTGGTCTCAAGCTTCACATGAAAGTTCACAGTGATGCTTACACAACACCTGTCGACTCAGTCAACACCGATCGCTATGTGTGCCAGATATGTTCTAATTTTTGCAGGATTGAAAAGTCATGAACGAGCTCACAAACGGACAATGAATGAAGGAGTGGCAGTCGCCTGGCAAGACGTTGCGATCAATATACAGTGGTGCTGAACTATTTGAAGCAGCCATGGTGGACCGAGCATGTGATACTGTGGTTGAAGACGAACATGGTCGGAATAAATAAATAAATAAATAAGAAAGGGAGTAGGTTAAAGTCAGGCATAAGTAAAAGGGGTGGGTGGCTGACCTTTTTACGAATCCAAAGATTAGGTCGTAAAGTTTAAAGAGACCTGTACGGCCACCATGAAATGGGACCACTTGGTGATAATATCTTAGGCACCCAGGTATTAAAAGCAAAAAGGATTTTTAGGAGAAATTCTCTTTTGAAAAAAATTAATGATCAACCTATTGAAGACGTATTGTCTGAAAAAATATTTAAGTACTTTAATTTTAAGGGTTAATGGCGACTAAAAGTCTGCGATTTATTTAAGTGCTGGCCATTTCTGTGGTCCGGAGAAGATGGTTTGGGGAAGGGGGATTTGACACAAATACAACTAAACTCGAGCACTAAGGCAGTTAGAACCCGGGGATCGAAGGGTTAAGTTCGCCAGTAGGGATAGCAGTAATAGCCAGTTGGATAGACAGCGAAAGCATCACACACACTCTTCTTCCATGTGTCTTGTTTACACTTGTAGTTGTTGTTTTGTTTTTAATCCTTGTGAGCCTGTTTTTCTGACTCGTGCCTTAAATTCGGCCAGCACATAATTCACAACGTTGGGGTCTAGACAAGTACATCGACAGAGCAGAGTGCAGAACAGGTATTCTCACAGGCAAAACTCAAGAGATCCAGCAGAAAACGTGAAACTGCCAGCCAATTTTGGAGATGTGTGGATCTGTGAGGAGTGTGGCCAGGCCCTGTTGTCAAACGCAGGCCTGGGCAATCACATGAAATCACACGAGAGTAATCCAACTGCAATTGTTGTCTCTCCTATGTCACACTCTGATTACCAACATGAAAACTTTCCAGGTGCCTGCTGCATTAAAGTGTACCGAACAACTGGTGTTCTTAGGCGTCACGCGAGAGTTCACAGTGATGCGTATACCGCGCCTGTCGTTTCAGTCAACATCGATTGTCATGAGTGCCAAACGCTTTAAGTAAAATAAAATTGTTTCAAAACACTCATGAGTTTAGGGTTACATTCTTTTAATGCTGTTTTAAATGAAAACAGAAAAAATCCCCAAATAAACAAACTATATGAATTCTTGACAATTTCAATTTGAAATTTTTTTAAAGTGAAAAATCAGCCTACCCTAATGTGCAATGTATAACGCTATAATGTATAAATACAATTTATCTGTATGTATACAATAAATAAATCGAACATACTTTGAAAGTGTATCGTCTGTCTGTCTATCAGTCTGTCTGTCTGTCTGTATGTATGTATGTATGTTTGTCTGTCTGTATGTATGTATGTTTTAAACAGCCAGGGTGGACCGGAAAAACTCAAGAGAGCATGCAGAAAACGTGAAAGTCTGCCAGCCAATTTTGGAGATGTGTGGATCTGTGAGGTGTGTGGCCGGGTGATGAGCATACCGTGCCTGTCGTCTTAGTCAAAACCGATCGTCGTGAGTGCCGAATTTTTTTTTTTGACAAGATTGAAGAGTCATCAACGAGCTCACGGACGGACAATGAAGGAGAGACATTCATCTGACAAGACATTGCGATCAACATATGTATGTATTTATGTATGTCCGGAGGAAACTACGAAAATAAAACAATTGTTTTTATATATCTTTAGAAGAACTAGCAAATATATGCACCCTCCGTAGGGTGCAAGTATTTAAGTTTTAATATAATAAAATATCACGTTAAATTAGAAAGGCTAATGAAACTGAATAAGAATTCAGATAAAAAGATTTGGAACAGAGGGGGTATAATCGGAAAATAGAACAACTTTGAAACTAACTCTTCCACCATTTTCCCTTACTCCCGTCTTTCAGTGGTAAATTTCCCTAATTTAAACTGTTTAGTTAAAATAGGAAGAAAAGAATAAAATTACAGTTATTTCTTTATGTTAATAGATTTCTGTTAAGATTTATCCCCGAGATTTTTGCTCATATTTATTAAGATAAAACCAAACAATTAGAAATCAATAATACTAAGCATATATTTATTAAAATCAAATTTTTTTAAGATCAATAGCAAATTAGCCTTCCCATTCACACTGTAAACCGCTATTTCGTTGAATATATAAATATAATTGCATGTTATCTGTAATGTAGATATTGTTAACACTCTTAATGTTGTAAAACAATTTTATTAATAATTGAGGTTTAAATAAAAAATAAAATCATGGAGAATGTGTGTAAATAACAAAGGGAATTGTGACTTGTGTAGTTTCGGTTACAGACAGACAAACCCACAATCTCCATTATAATAAGAAGATTAGCAGTAGGACACAGCATATATGTGCATGTTATGGGTGATATAAAAACAAAAGTAGAACAATTCTCGTACCTAGGTTGTAATATCTCATCTACAGAAAACGATGTTATTGTGCGTATCGGAAAGGCATGGTCTGCTATAAACAGATTGGACATGGTCTAAACTTGCAAATCGTCGTCAAAATTAAAACGGAAAATTTGCAACACATCAAACTAAATTTTGAAATTAAAATTAATTTTAAAAATCCGATTCAAAATACTTGACTATTTTTTTTTTTTTTTTTTTTTTTTGTAAGTCAGGTTAGTAATTGTTTTATTTCATTTATTCAACGAATCTTAAAACATTTTCTAAACTAAAATATTTATGTGCAGTTTAGAAAATATTTCAAGATTCGTTAAATAAATGAAATAACACAGTTACTAACCTGTCTTACCCCAAAAAAATAGTCAAGTAGGAAAAAAATGAATAAATAAAAAAGTAAACAAATAAATAAAGAGAAAGATTTTTTTTAATTTAAAAAGAAAAGTTCGTGAGATTTTTTTTACCATTTTTAAATCGGATTTTTAAGATTCATTTTAATTTCAAAATTTAGTTTGATGTGTTGCAAATCGTCGTCAAAATTTTCCGTTTTAATTTTGACGATTTGCAAGTTTAGCCGAGGCCTGAACGTTTTTACTGATGACTTTTTCGTTCTTTCTTTCTTTCTTCTTTTTTCTTTCATAATTCTTCTTTCTTTCTTTTTCTTTCTTTCTTTCATAATTTCTTCCTTTCTTTCTTTCTTTCTTTCTTTCTTTTCTTCTTTTTTCTTTCTTTCTTTCATAATTTCTTCTTTCTTTCTTTTTTTTCTTCTTTCTTCTTTCTTCATAATTTCTTTCTTTCTTTCTTTTTCTTTCATAATTTCTTCTTCTTTCTTTTTTTCTTTTTTCTTTATAATTTCTTCTCTTCTTTCTTTCTTTCTTTCTTTCATTTTCTTCTTTCTTTCTTCTTTCTTTCATAATTTCTTTCTTTTCTTTCTTTCTTTCTTCTTTCTTCTTTCTTTCTTTCTTTCTTTCTTTCTTTCTTTCTTTCTTTCTTTCATAATTTCTTCTTTCTTTCTTTCTTCTTTCTTTCTTTCTTCATAATTTCTTCTTCTTTCTTTTTCTTTCTTTCTTTCCTTCTTTCTTTCTTTCTTTCTTCTTTCATAATTTCTTTCTTTCTTTCTTTCTTTCTTCTTTCTTCTTTCTTTAATAATTTCTTTCTTTCTTTCCTTTCTTCTTTCTTTCTTTCTTTCTTTCTTTCATAATCTTCTTTCTTTCTTTCTTTCTTTCTCTTTCTTTCATAATTTCTTCTTTCTTTCTTTCTTTCTTCTTTCTTCTTTCTCTTCTCTTCTTTCTTTCTTTCCTTCTTTCTTTCATTCTTCATAATTTCTTTCTCTTCTTTCTTTTTTCTTTCTTTCTTTCATAATTCTTCTTTCTTTCTTTTCTTTTTTCTTCTTTCTTCATAATTCTTCTTCTTTCTTTCTTTCTTCTTTTCTTCTTTCATTTCTTCTTTTCTTTATAATTTCTTCTTTCTTTCTTTTCTTTCTTTCTTTTCTTTCTTTCTTTCATTCTTTTCTTTCAATTTCTCTTCTTTCTTTCTTTCATAATTTCTTCTTTTCTTCTTTCTTTTTTTTCTTTTCTTTCTTTCATTCTTTCTTTCATAATTCTTTCTTCTTCTTCTTTTCTTTCTCTTTCTTTTCTTTCTTCTTTTTCTTTCATTTCTCTTTCTTTCATAATTTCTTCTTTTTTTCTTTTCTTTCTTCTCTTCTTTCTTCTTTCTTTCTTTCTTTTTCTCTTTCTTTCCTTCTCTTTCTTTCTTTCCTCTTCTTCTTTCTTTTTCTTTTTCTTCTTTCTTTCTTTTTCATTCTTTTTCTTTCTTTCTTCTTTCTTTCTTTCATTTTTCTTTCTTCTTTCTTTTCTTCTTTTCTTTTCTTTCTTCTTCTTTCTTTCTTTCTTTCTTTCTTTCATAATTCTTTCTTCTCTTTCTTTTCTTTTTTCTTTCTTTCATAATTTTTCTTTCTTTCTTTCTTTCATAATTCTTCTTTCTTTCTTCTTCTTTCTTTTTCTTTCTTTCTTTCATTTTCATTCTTTTTCTTTCATAATTTCTCTTTCTTTCTTTCTTTCTTTCTTTTCTTTTCTTTAATTTCTTCTTTTTCTTTCTTTCATAATTTTTCTTCTTCTTCTTTTCTTTCATAATTTCTTTCTTTCTTTCTTTCTTCTTCTTTTCATAATTGCTTCTTTCTTTCTTTTCTTCTTTCTTTCTTTTGCTAATGACTTTTTATTTATTGATTCATTTCTCTTTCTTGAACTTTCTTTTTTTTCTCTGTCTTCTTTCTTTCTTTTAATAATGTTTCTGTCTTTTTTTTTTTCTTTCTTTCTTTTATTAAAGCTAATGTTTTCTTTCTTTATCGCCATTTTTTCTCCGCGTGGGTACAGAAATCTTCAAAATCTTCGTCGCCAAAAATGTGTTATATCACGAGATGTAAGAATAACAAATTGATGAAAAAAACAGTGAAATATGTTTAACATATGACAATATTTGTCTTATTTATTCTCACTGACAGGGAATACAGTGGGATGGATCGGATAGAATTCAACAATGTGTTGTCATGTGTGTGTTCACACATGGGCTAGTCCTTTGTCTGCCTGACTCTCTGCTTGTCAGTTTTTGTCCCCCTCCTTGTTAGAGAGTATATCCGGTTGCATCGTTAGGGGGAGATAACTCTCCCTAACACTTCCATTAATGTATTTTTTTTTCTTTCTTTTTTCTCTTTCTTTCCATAACTTTCTCTTTTTTATTTTATCTTTCCACGTAAAAGAAAAACCTATTCGATTATATTAATTTTGGAAGGCTTAAAGTAACCTCCAACGTGGGTACATGAGTATACATAAAAACATTCTGACAAAGGTGTGAAAACGATAACATATTTATTCCGTAAGTGACGGAGATACATTTAGACTAAGTTATACACAACAGATACATAAACGTATTATGAATAAAAAGGCGTTCGACTTGCGTCGTGGGGAATGTCACTTACTGGTAGCTGGTTGGGAGAAGAGTCCCCCCACCTAAGGCTTAGAGGCGGCAGGCACCTAGATCATGTTAACTCGTTGCCGGCCTGAGTGGAAAAGAGGCTTGTGGCCAAATACCAACGCCACCTATCGGCTGAATGAACCACACCAAGGGAAGATAACTCATTTTGGACTTATGTCCACCCAGACTTCATTTTACTAACCCAACATCTCAGTCGTAAAGGAAGGAGACAAGGCAAATTATAAAGTTTATAAATGGGTTAACAGTTTTATTTGAGGGTTAGTTATTAAAGTGTGTATAATTCTTGTGCAAGTGTCTTTAAGTGTTTGCCAGAGAATTTCTACTGGCGGGATATATAAAAGTAATACAAGAGATTTGTGTGCACTTATCTTGTTGTCTCGGTGTTGTCTGCTTGTTGGAGTTGACGTCTTTCTCTAGCGTGCCGACTATGGTCTTCTGCTAGTGCCTGCCGTATTGGTTCTGCTGATTCAGGGTTCTATCCTCAGGCCCTATTGTCCGGACTTCCGGGTGGGCAGATAACCCAATTTCCAACATCTTTCTTTCTGTCACTTTCTTTTTTTATATATATTTTATCTTTCCAGGTAAAAGAAATACCTACATGAATTCAAAAAAAGCCCAAAATATTTTGATTCTAATGAAATCGACATGTTTCTTCAGACCGTCAAGAACTTGCAAGATTTAATAAATTCAACAGAAACCCCAGAAGAGAATGTAATTGATATTATCCATAAAATACAAAAGTAAGTACCTAATTACCTCCCCTTGGCTGTGGAATGACTTTTACAAACAAAACAAAAAAACATTTCCATTCAAATAGGTTTGGTTTGGTTTGGTTTGTTTTTACGGCATATCAACCTCAGTGGGTCATTTAATGCCGGCATGGTTTTGAAATAAATTCATTCTTAATGGATAATCAATTTTGTTTATAAACTCATGTTTTTCTATTTAACCCATAGATGGGACCCTAACAGGTACTACCACTCCGGGTCAGAGTGGACCAGGGAGCAATGGTGATGAAGGGGTGCTCTACATTCCCCAAACCTCCAGAACTGGAACCTCACCATCAGATAGAGTTTAACGTCATTCCCAGGACATGTAGACCCTCGGCCACCGCCTTCTAGTACCCATATGATAAAAAGGGTTGGGGCTTGCCATAAGGGCAATAGGGTTGGGGCAATCATATAGGTGCCAGGGCTTGACGTGACCAGCCGATTGATCGGAGGGGGTCTCTCCGACCGCCCGTCTAGCCCAAGATAGGGCCAAAGTGGAGAACTACATGTCATGGACTGCCCAACCACCTGGGTTCTATCTTTAAGCATCACAGGTCGCCCCCCCCCCCACGACTAACAGGTGGCCTCATTGGGGGAGTCTTACCCCTCTGCAGAGGTGCATTCTAACGCCCCAGCCGACAGGGAGGCCATTCAAATAGTTGTTAACTTTTATTTCTTAGTGATAACACAGATTTCAGTATTTTAAATGCACTAATAACATGGGCTGTTTTGAGGCAAATCTAACACAGATTTTCAAAAAGCTATCGTTAATAAATAATATTTATTCTATGTATTCACGATTTTGGGTCTAAATTAAATACTCATAGGTAAATAGAAGCAATGTCTGAGGGCATTGTGACATAAGCAGTGATATAATTTCGGTTACAGACAGGCACCGAATCTCTATTATAATAAGATCAAGGACTTTTATTATAGATTAAATATTCAGTGATAAACGTACTCAGTTTCTGAAGGTATTGTGCGTAGTGTAATGGTTAGAGTCGAAGGAAATGGACTCATCGACCCGAGTTCAAGTCCTGGACGAAACTAAAGTTCACATAGCGCTAATACCCTCGGGAAAAGTATGAATCCAACTACTCTTCCCCCAGCTATGGGTAAATAGTACGACAGATTAGACTTTTTTAACCTTGGTTGGCTTATTTTGGGTATACAAGGCGTAGACCACTTAAATTTATAGATTAAGTGAGGTCACGTGGTTTAAGCCTCAGCCAATCAACAGCCCGAATGCATGGCTGATTGACTACTTAAGAATTGACACTGAGACGCCCATTTGCAACCATTGACAAAGGATTTGCAATACTGAGGAGCCCCAAGGAACAACCGAAGGATTCTTTACTAAAGATTTCCACTGGACAAGCACTCTTGCTTGAAGTGTGGTGATTCATGCCACGAGTGTAGACAGACAGGAGTTAAAATAGAAAACACATGAACACAACTTAGAATTCAAAACGACTTGTATTATCATACATAAAGAAACATAAATTAATTACTTGCAAACTAAGGTTTTGTCTGCAGGAATTATTATATAAACTAGCAAATATATGCACCCTCCGGGTGCAAGTATTTAAGGTTTGATATATAATAAAATATCATATTAAATTAGAAAGGCTAATGAAACTGACTAAGAATGCAATAAAAAGATCTGCAACAGAGGGGGTATAATCGAAAAATAGAACAACTTTGAAACTAACTATTCCATCATTTTTCATTACTCCCCTCTTTCATTGGTAATTTTCCTAATTTAACTATTTAGTTAAAATAGGAAGTAAAGGATAATATTACAGTTATTTCTTCTTGTAAATAAATTTCTTTTAAGATTTATCCACGAGATTTTTGTTTATATTTCTTAAGATAAAACCAAACAATTAGAAATCAATAATACCAAGCACATATTTATTAAAATAAAATTTTAAATATCAATATGCAAATTAGCCTTCTCGTTCAAACTGTAAACTGCTATTTTGTTGTATATATAAATACAATTGCATGTTATTAGTACGTAGATATGGTCAACAGTATTAATAATGTAAAGCAATTTTTATTAATAACTGAAGGTTTAAAAGAATGATATCATGGAGAATTTGACGTAAATAATTAAGGGAATTGTGACTTGAGTAGTAATATAATTTCGGTTACAGACAGAAAAACACACAATCTCCATTATAATAAGTTAACACAGTCCACTTAACTGAGTTCCTGAGGTAGGGTGAATTATCGGAGTCCCTCGCTACGGCTATCTGGTCGCTCGGATGAATATAAGAGACGCCTTGTTGCACGTATGTCTTTAGGTAGGTTCGACCAGAAAAGAAAGAATTTGTCTCTTTGGTTTTGCCGCTAAAGAATGCTGGCCTGTGATTGGTTGGTTGATAGCGAGGCTCGTAGAACAAGAATGATAATCCTACCTCAGATATTTTTAATGAAAGCCTAAAGGATGGCTATTAAAATCGTAACTAGGCAATTAGTCTAGGAGAAGGAAAACTCTGAATTCAGATCTGATAAACCCCGCTTGGGGTGGTCACTGCGAAATTTGTCTCAGTCCTAATTTGTTATATATTTCACTAATTTTAATTTTAATTTTGTTGGGATTATCTTCTCATTGACCAGGAAGAGTTATCTTCCCGCTGGGCTGTCGCTTGTTCTCACCAGGGGCTATTGTATTTAAGCACCTGGTTCAAACGCTTCTTCCTTTTTTTAGCTACATCTTCTGGAATGACCACATGGGTTAGACCATTGTCACACCCTTCTCGGTGGGGGCTTCTACCCCCAACACTATGTAACTCTCCTGGGGTCTTCGCCCCCCCCCCCCATCATTAGTAAGTGATTTTGTATGTACGGACTCTCCAGTCCTTTTATCTCTACTCTTGTATATTTATGTACATGTATTTCATTGTTACTGTATCTTGTCGTATAAATGTGCTGTTTATTATATAAAACTAGCAAATATATGCACCCTCCGGGTGCAAGTATTTAAGTTTTAATGTAATGAAATATCGTATTAAATTAGAGGCAGACAAAACGATATGTAACAGAGTGGGGGTATAATAGAAAAATAGAAATGAAACTTACTCTTCCATCACTCCCGTCTTTCATTGCTGAATTTTACTTATTTAACAATTTAGTTAAATTAGGAAATAAAGAATAAAATGACAGTTATTTTTTCTTCTTAATGGATTTCATTTAAGATTCATTGGAGAGATTTTTACTTATATTCATTAAAATAAAACCAAACAGTTAGAAATCAATAATACTAAGCACATATTTAATAAAATCACATTTTTAATATCAATATGCAAATTAGCCTTCCCATTCACACTGCAAACCGCTATTTTTTGTATATATAAATACAATTGCATGTTATTTGTATGTAGATATGGTCTACAGTGGCTTCGGCCTCTGGACCATTGATATAATTAACGGCGTCGATCCCAGGGGGCCATCCCCCCAGGCAACACCTGCCCCCTCGATTTAATGGGGCAGGGCTGGGTTTATTGCTCAGTGCCTGAGGCGCCCCCTTTGAGGGGGAATGCCGACGGGATCGACGCAATTTTTCACCTCCTACTCCATGAGTCTCGGCTTGTGGGTGGTCCCACGTTAATAGGGACTTTGTGCCTGACCCGTACAAGTGGGGTACGCGGTAAATATCGATATGGACAACAGTGGCTTCGGCCTCTGGACCATTGATATAATTAACGGCGTCGATCCCAGGGGGCCATCCCCCCAGGCAACACCTGCCCCCTTGATTTAAAGGGGCAGGGCTGGGTTTATTGCCCAGTGCCTGAGGCGCCCCCCTTGAGGGGGAATGCCGACGGGATCGACGCAATTTTTTCACCTGCCACTCCATGAGCTTCGGCTTGTGGGTGGTCCCACGTTAATAGGGACTTTGTGCCTGACCCGTACAAGTGGGGTACGCGGTAAATATCATGTAGATATGGACAACACTAATAAAAAGGTGAAGAAATTTTATTGATAATTGAGGTTTAAATATAAATAAAATCATGGAGAATGTGATGTAAATAACTATGTTAATTGTGACTCGATTAGTAATATAGTTTCGGTTACAGACAGAAAAACACACAATCTCCATTATAATAAGATGTTATGTCCAACACCACGTGTCGGAGTTGTATGTTCGTGTATTAACTATGAATCTTACAATTTTGATTTTTGTGTGTGTGTGTGTGTGTGTGTGTGTCCTAAGCAGTGATGTAGTTTCGGTTACAGACAGACAGGCGCCGAATCTCCATTTATAATAAGATCTCTCACTGTTTTTTTTTTCTTTTTTTTTTAGATACCAATATTTTTCTTTTCAGTATACCCAAAACCTAGTCTAGCTGCTAAACATTTGAAGTGTAAATTTTTTATATTGCACAAGGACATCTTAAATATATTTATAGGTTGAATATATAATGCCAAAATATATTTTACCCGATATATTCGTAATTTGAAAGTGTACAATTATTACGCCTGGATTTCCGAACAGGGGCCTGATGATAAAAAAACTAATATAGCAAAAACAATATAGTTTTTTGCATTGTAATGGTTCAGAATGTGTATATGTTTGTGGGGTAGGTTTTGTGAAACAAAGAAAAGAATCGTAAGCTAAAAAATAGACAAAACCAGACTGACCAAAACCAAACGACGAATTTAAACCCCCGTTCAGTAACGGAAATTTCGGTAAGTAGGGAAGAGAATGATTGATAGTAGCAGAAAGGCATTGGCAAGCGAAGGGGTCAGTCGCAGAGTACAATCCTTTTAAAGAACCGGATGAGCCAGAAGTCAAGCAAGCTTTAAACACTAAAAGGACTTTTATAAAGGAAAATTCATCAAGAAACGAGATCTCTGTAATTTGTCCAACTGATAAAATTTATTATGCACACTAGCGAAATTAAAAAACGCCCTCTGGGCGACGTAAAATAAATATTGCCCGAGGGGATGAGAGTTGAAAATTTAATATCAGAGAGTTTGTATCATATATATAAAGTCGTCGGGGCGACCTAAAGTCGGTATCAGCCAGTCAGCGAGGGAGTCTATCCCTTTTTCAATAGCGCTAGACCAAGGAGATTGTTTAGGCGTCTGAGGTGGAGCGCCACACCTACCATCAGCTCCTTACTTTACCGCACATATCCCTGTGCTACTCATACGCTGAGTTGGCGAGGACCGGTATCGAACTAGGAACCTTGTGGTTTCTAGCCGAACGCTCTACCGACTGAGCTAACCCGGATCATAAGTAAAGTAAAATCATCAAATTCCTTAAAGGAGTAAAAAATAAAATAAATTTATTAAAGGAGTAAAATATTTAAAAAATTGAAATGGAAACTTAGTTCTGATAACTTTAGATATATATTAAAATAAAACAAACTATATATTTCACTAATTTTAATTTTGATTTTTTTCTTTTTTGTGACGTAAGCAGTGACGTAGTTTCAGTTACAAATAGACATTTTAATTTTTTGTAATTTTTTTTTCTGTTGGCGTAGTTTCGGTTAGAGATAGACATACACCGAATCTCCATTATAATAAGATCTTTCACGATTTTTCTTTTTTTAGATACCAACTAACAGAAAATGAGACTGAGCTATATGAGAAAACCGGCCCAGGGCCGGGTTAGCTCAGTCGGTAGAGCGTTCGGCTAGAAACCACAAGGTTCCTAGTTCGATACCGGTCCTCGCCAACTCAGCGTTACGAGTAGCACAGAGATTTGTGCGGTAAAGTAAGGAGCTGATGGTAGGTGTGGCGCTCCACCTCAGATGCTAAAATAATCTCCTTGGTCTAGCGCTATTGAAAAGGGGATAGACTCCCTCGCTGCATGGCTGATACCGACTTTTGGCCGCCCCGACGATTTTACTTACTTTTTACTTTTTATATGAGAAAATGATGATAATTTTTATTTTATTTTATTTGTAATTTTTTTTTCTGTTGCCATAGTTTCGGTTACAGACGGACATACACCGAATCTCCATTATAATAAAATCTCTCTCTCTCTTCTCTCTCTCTCTCTCTCTCTCTCTCTCTCTCTCTCTCTCTTTCAGATACCAACCAACGGAAGATGAGGCTGAGCTATATGAGAGAATGACGAAAGATAAAGTTTCGCTGGGCAAAGCTGACATGGTTATGGCATTAATGTCATCCATTCCACTTCTACGAAAAAGGCTTGAACTCAGTCTTACCCTGTGGACGTATGAAAGCCAATACAAAGAATTTGTTGAGGTTAGATGGAATTATCTCATCAATTAAAAACGATCAACATTTTTTTCGGTGGGAAGAAGATGCAAATAATCTAATAACATCTTCTTTATTTAATAAATTCAAGAAATTAAGTAGACTATATAAAACCAGTGGAAAATAATTGTCCAATGCATTTTTATACTAAAATTTTATACTTTAAAATAAAATACTTTATTACTATAAAAAATGCATTGGACAATTATTTTTACTATAAAAATGCATTGGACAATGATTTTTACTATAAAAAATGCATTGGAACAATGATTTTTACTATAAAAATGCATTGACAATGTACTATAAAAATGCATTGGACAATGATTTTACTGAAAAATGCATTGGACAATGATTTTCTATAAAAATGCATTGGACAATGATTTTTACTATGAAAAATGCATTGGGATGCAATGATGGAAATTTTTACTATTGAAAAATGCATTGGACAAATGATTTTACTATGAAATGCATTGGACAATGATTTTTACTATAAAAATGCATTGGACAATGATTTTTTACTATGAAAATGCATTGGACAATGATTTTTTACTATGAAAATGCATTGGAAATGATTTTTACTATGAAAATGCATTGGACAATGATTTTTACTATGAAAATGCATTGGACAATGATTTTTACTATGAAAATGCATTGGACAATGATTTTTACTATGAAAATGCATTGGACAATGATTTTTACTATGAAAATGCATTGGACAATGATTTTTACTATGAAAATGCATTGGACAATGATTTTTTACTATAAAAATGCATTTGGACAATGATTTTTACTATAAAAATGCATTGGACAATGATTTTTACTATAAAAATGCATTGGACAATGATTTTTACTATAAAATGCATTGGAAATGATTTTTACTATAAAAATGCATTGGAATGATTTACTATGAAAATGCATTGGAAATGATTTTTACTATAAAAATGCATTGGACAATGATTTTACAATAAAAAATGCATTGGAAATGATTTTTACTATAAAAATGCATTTGGACAATGATTTTTACTATAAAAATGCATTGGACAATGATTTTACTATAAAAATGCATTGGACAATGATTTTTACTATAAAAATGCATTGGACAATGATTTTTACTATGAAAATGCATTGGACAATGATTTTTACTATGAAAATGCATTATAAAATGCATTGACAATGATTTTTACTATGAAAATGCATGGACAATGATTTTTACTATAAAAATGCATTGGACAATGATTTTTTACTATAAAAATGCATTGGACAATGATTTTTTACTATAAAAATGCATTGTAAATGATTTTTACTATAAAAATGCATTGGACAATGATACTTATATAAAAATCCATTGGGCATTATATCATCTATCATTATTTATCAACTTCAGTCTTATATTTTATTCTATGTTTTTATCTTATTTATTTTTCATTTTTCGTTTTTATTTTTTTCAGTTTCTGCATCTGTTGATCGATGCCCTTAATGAGATTTTAAATTCAAAGAAATTTTCCAAAGTTCTGGAATATCTTTTGGCCATTTTTAACATCATGAACACCTCGGGTACATCCAAACGCAATTCCGTGATGAAGGCATTCGATATAAAATTTCTCTCACAAGTAAGACAATTCATTAATTGTTTGCCTGTATTTTTTTTAGATGAGGCTTGATTTGAATGATTATATATATATATATATATATAAAAGAATGTTGTGGTATGTACGTGTCCTCTTATGACTCCGAAAAGAGATGTCATTTGAAATTTAGCATACACCTTAATATGCTTTGATGAGGCTTGATGTGAATAATTTTGATTCGTAGTAAATGAGTTCAAGCTCCAGTCACACTGTTGCATTGCCATATATATATATATATATTTATATATACACACACAGACACAGACATATATATATATATATATACATATATATATAATCCAAAAGTCCGGAGAAGAAATCTTCCTTACGACACAAGAGTTTTATTTTTAAAAAACTGTCGCAGTTTGAGAGCTCAATGTGTGCTCTTAATGTTAGAGTCACAGAGCAAATATATAAGTAAAGAAATAACAAAAGACTTAGAGATTTTGCATTATAGTGCTGAAATATACTATAATGCTAAATCTCTAAGTCTTTTGTTATTTCTTTACTTATATATATATATATATATATGGCAAAACTGCTTGTTTTCAGTGTAGACACCTTGATAGATAAATACCCAACATTTGGTTATGTTCTGATATAGGCACAGAGCTGTATTCGGTTACAGTCTGTTTTTTTTTTTTTTTTTTTTTTTTTTTGTCCTGGTGACTGGACGCTAGTCACAGTCTTCCTGTGAGAATGAGTATGATGTTAATTCTGGCCTAACGCACAAACCTTCTAACTTCTTAATATTGTTTTTGTTTATATTTCAGTTAAAAAAACATCCAAAAATTCAGTTGGCTTCTCCCATGTGAAATATAAACTTCTTCCTTATATTTGCGTACTAACATAGGGTTGTTTTATCTCTTCTCTTTTTTGTCTGGTAACTGGATGCTAGTCACAGCCTTTAATTTCTTCATATTGTTTTGTATTATATTTCAGTTAAAAAACATCCAAAATGCAGATGGCTTCTCTCTACTGAAAATGTTAATCAGCCAACTCCAAAAGAATGATCCGGAACTGCTTGACTTCCACAAAGAATTGTCTAAGGTCATGGAGTGTGAAAAGGTGTCCATTAAAGCCGTTCATGCTAATATTGAAGGTAGGTATTTACCCTGTTACGATTTTTGTGGCCATCCCCAGAGCACTGTCCAGTGGAGATCTCTTGAGTTAAGCAGAGCGCAATCCTTAGTGAAGAAACCTTTGGTTGTTCCTTGGTGTCCCTCAGTATTTGGGTATGATCCTTTGGGTGTTCCTTGATGTCCCTTAATGTTGGGTACGATCCTTTGGTTGTTCCTTGGTGTCCCTTAATGTTGGGTACGATCCTTTGGTTGTTCCTTGGTGTCCCTTAATGTTAGGTATTTTGTGGCCATCCCCAGAGCACTGTCCAGCAGAGATCTCTTGAGTTAAGCAGAGCGCAAATCCTTAGTGAAGAAACCTTTGGTTGTTCCTTGGTGTCCCTCAGTATTTGGTATGATCCTTTGGGTGTTCCTTGATGTCCCTAATTGTTGGTAACGATCCTGGTGGGTGTTCCTTGGTGTCCCTTAATGTTAGGTATTTTGTGGCCATCCCCAGAGCACTGTCCAGCAGAGATCTCTTGAGTTAAGCAGAGCGCAATCCTTAGTGAAGAAACCTTTGGTTGTTCCTTGGTGTCCCTCAGTATTTGGGTATGATCCTTTGGGTGTTCCTTGATGTCCCTTAATGTTGGGTACGATCCTGTGGGTGTTCCTTGTTGTCCCTTAATGTTGGGTACGATCCTTTGGTTGTTCCTTGGTGTCCTTAATGTTAGGTATTTTGTGGCCATCCCCAGAGCACTGTCCAGCAGAGATCTCTTGAGTTAAGCAGAGCGCAATCCTTAGTGAAGAAACCTTTGGTTGTTCCTTGGTGTCCCTCAGTATTTGGGTATGATCCTTTGGGTGTTCCTTGATGTCCCTTAATGTTGGGTACGATCCTGTGGGTGTTCCTTGTTGTCCCTTAATGTTGGGTACGATCCTTTGGTTGTTCCTTGGTGTCCCTTAATGTTAGGTATTTTGTGGCCATCCCAGAGCACTGTCAGCAGAGATCTCTTGAGTTAAGCAGAGCGCAATCCTTAGTGAAGAAACCTTTGGTTGTTTCCTTGGTGTCCCTCAGTATTTGGGTATGATCCTTTGGGTGTTCCTTGATGTCCCTTAATGTTGGGTACGATCCTTTGGTTGTTCCTTGGTGTCCCTTAATGTTGGGTACGATCCTTTGTTGTTCCTTGGTGTCCTTAATGTTAGGTATTTTGTGGCCATCCCCAGAGCACTGTCCAGCAGAGATCTCTTGAGTTAAGCAGAGCGCAATCCTTAGTGAAGAAACCTTTGGTTGTTCCTTGGTGTCCCTCAGTATTTGGGTATGATCCTTTGGGTGTTCCTTGATGTCCCTTAATGTTGGGTACGATCCTTTGGTTGTTCCTTGTGTCCCTTAATGTTGGGTACGATCCTTTGGTTGTTCCTTGGTGTCCCTTAATGTTAGGTATTTTGTGGCCATCCCCAGAGCACTGTCCAGCAGAGATCTCTTGAGTTAAGCAGAGCGCAATCCTTAGTGAAGAAACCTTTGGTTGTTCCTTGGTGTCCCTCAGTAATTTGGGTATGATCCTTTGGTGTTCCTTGATGTCCCTTAATGTTGGGTACGATCCTGTGGGTGTTCCTTGTTGTCCCTTAATGTTGGGTACGATCCTTTGGTTGTTCCTTGGTGTCCCTTAATGTTAGGTATTTTGTGGCCATCCCCAGAGCACTGTCCAGCAGAGATCTCTTGAGTTAAGCAGAGCGCAATCCTTAGTGAAGAAACCTTTGGTTGTTCCTTGGTGTCCCTCAGTATTTGGGTATGATCCTTTGGGTGTTCCTTGATGTCCCTTAATGTTGGGTACGATCCTGTGGGTGTTCCTTGTTGTCCCTTAATGTTGGGTACGATCCTTTGGTTGTTCCTTGGTGTCCCTTAATGTTAGGTATTTTGTGGCCATCCCAGAGCACTGTCCAGCAGAGATCTCTTGAGTTAAGCAGAGCGCATCCTTAGTGAAGAAACCTTTGTTGTTCCTTGGTGTCCTCAGTATTTGGGTATGATCCTTTGGGTGTTCCTTGATGTCCCTTAATGTTGGGTACGATCCTGTGGGTGTTCCTTGTTGTCCCTTAATGTTGGGTACGATCTTTGGTTGTTCCTTGGTGTCCCTTAATGTTAGGTATTTTTGTGGCCATCCCCAGAGCACTGTCCAGCAGAGATCTCTTGAGTTAAGCAGAGCGCAATCCTTAGTGAAGAAACCTTTGGTTGTTCCTTTGTGTCCCTCAGTATTTGGGTATGATCCTTTGGGTGTTCCTTGATGTCCCTTAATGTTGGGTACGATCCTGTGGGTGTTCCTTGGTGTCCTTAATGTTGGGTACGATCCTTTGGTTGTTTTCCTTGGTGTCCCTTAATGTTAGGTATTTTGTGGCCATCCCCAGAGCACTGTCCAGCAGAGATCTCTTGAGTTAAGCAGAGCGCAATCCTTAGTGAAGAAACCTTTGGTTGTTCCTTGGTGTCCTCAGTATTTGGGTATGATCCTTTGGGTGTTCCTTGATGTCCCTTAATGTTGGGTACGATCCTGTGGGTGTTCCTTGGTGTCCCTTAATGTTGGGTACGTCCTGTGGGTGTTCCTTGTGTCCCTTAATGTTNGGAGAGAGATGGACCACCCCCATGGGCACACCTGTTATCTCCTGCAGAAGGTGCGGTCAGTGGATTCTAAAGCCCCAGCTGACAGAGCTTTAAATGTTTTTTAAGAAATTTCATATATGAAATATATAGATAAATATAGGAATATAGGAAACATATAAAATGAATATATGATTAGAGGAAATATACAAAAATAAAATATATAGAATAAATATAGAAATAAAGTATAGAAATAAATTAGGTATACCCTTTTTATCGTCTGCTAAAATTTTAAAAACGAATTAAAAATTAATTAAATCTATTATTTAAGGTAAACTTTTGTCTAAATAATAAGTAGTAACATAATGACATCATTAAAAAAAAGAAAAATATCATTACATTTGCAGTTTATTTTTAATACATTTAAAGGGATTTGTTTTGATCAATTTCGAAGCGATCCACCATTCTGTCTCTTTTTCAAGGGTTTTAAGTGCTTGTTTACAATTTTAATGTAACATTTGCGATTGCAAAAAGATTTACCAAAAATCAGGTAATTATCAGATTTTAATGAAATTTTCAGTATTGATTTATCAATTAATGAATTTTATAATGCTATCAGTTATTTTATTTCAAAACTTTAATTAAATATTTTTGCTATGAAAAATGAATATATAAATTATTTTAGAATATGAAAAGCCTGATGTTAAGTTTAAAATGTTATATTTTTAGATTCTAAAAATAAATATCTATTTAATGCAAACCTTATTTTATTACATCAAAGTATACTTTTCGAAGAAAAACTCGATTGAAAATGTACCCCCCCTTTTAAGCAGAAAAAATATCGATGTATAATTTTTTCTTTTATAAGATAATTATTTAATTGGCTACAATTAAATAATTATCGAAATGAGTAAAAAAGAAATCTCCAAAAATTAATTGTTTATTTTTTTACATTTTATTTTTCGATTTTCGATACTTATTTTCTCATAGAAAAGCCACCGTAATTTTTTTTTTTCTATTCATAACTTCGGTCTTTTATCTCATTATTTATACTGTAATTTAGAAAACTATAAGACCAACCCGAAAAAATGTTACGCCCAACATAAGGGGGGGGGGATAAAGTGACCTGAAAAAAATGAGAAAGTTTTGAAATAAAATAATAATGCATTATAAAGATCATTCATTGATAAATAAACACTGAAAATTTCATTAAAATCCAATAATTCCCTGATTTTTTGGTAAACTATTTTATGTAGGGGGGGGGGCTAACGTCATTTTGTCAAAAACGCAGTTTGAGCTCTCTTTTTGGGTATACCTAAAATAATATATAAAAATAAAATACAGAAATAAAACTAAATTATTTTGTTTTATTTTGTCAAATAAATATTAAATATGAAATAAACATAAATATATCTATATTTCTATTTTATATTATTTCATAACATCTATAAAATATAAAATAAATCCAAATATGAAAACCTAAACGTGGAAACGTTCTTTCTTTTTCCTCCCACGTTTGAATTCAAATATGAAAATGTTATTTTTCTTTTCTCAGCCGAAGTTTCGTACCTAAAAAATAACGTATTTTTTCTTTCTTTTTTATATTGAATTAATTTGAATTTGACTCAATCACTTCGATTAAAAAACAATAATAAATAACCAACATTTGTAAACAATAAAACATTTTTTGAAAATAAAATAATTAATTTTATTTTAAAAGTAATTATTTATTTAGCAACTGGAGGTCTAGAGGTTTAAAAATCGAACGAGACAAAAAATCTTTAATTTCAAATAAATTACTTTTTGTTGTTCAGTATTTTTTGAAATTAGATAAATTTTTTATTAGATTTGGTAATTATAAAAAAATTTCTAGAAATATGTTTAAGATATTTTGATTATTATAAATCCAAGTTAATAATTTAAAAATGATAGAAAAATAAAATTAAATACTGGTACCACCAAAGTTTAGGAGTTTTATTCCTTTGTTTATTAAGCAAAATATTTGAAAGAAAAAATACATGAAAAAATAAATTTGTAAAAGTTTGTATTTTGAAAAATATTTAAAAAAAAACTATTTACATCATTAGTGAATGGTTAATAAACAAATAATATAATAAGTAATTATATGCAGATTTCTTCCTTCTCCGTTTTTTTCATTAATTAAAAAAAAGAAAGAAAAAACCCTGATTTATTAATCAAAATATTTGATTTATATTAATTAAATATTAACTTAAAGTAACTTAATTTTTTTTTATATTTTGAATTGTTAACTTTGATTTATTGTAATTATAATATCTATGAAATATCTTTTTAAATTAAATTAAAAATATAATAAATAAATAAAAATATACCAATGTGAAATAAAAATAAATAAATAAAATTAGAATATAAAATAAATAAAATAAAAATAAAATATAATAATTAAAAAATTTCTAAATTTCTATATTTTTTTATTATTAAAAAGGACATTTAAATAGATTTATTTAGGATATTTTAATTACTATATTTATTTTCATTTTATCTATTTTTATATTTTAATTCATTTTTTAATTTATTTTTATATTTTTTATTTATTTTTTAATATTTATTTCTATATTTTATTTATTTTTATATTTATTTCTATATTTTTATTTATTTTTTATTTAATTTTTAATATTTTTATTAATTTATTTTTACATTTTTATTTATTTATTTTTATAAATCAAAGTTGATAATTTTTTTAAAAAATCAAAATTAAATACTGGTACATTTTTGTTGGTCTTTATTCATTTTTTTTAATTCATTTTTATATTTTTTATTTTTATTTATTTTTAAAATTTATTTCTATATTCTTATTTATTTATTTTTATATCTTTATTTTATTCTCATATTTTTATTTCATTTTTATATTTTCATATTTTATTTTATATTTTTTAAATTTATTTCTATATTATTATCTATTTGTTTTTATTTTATTTCATATTTTTCACTTATTTTTATATTTTTTATAGATATTTAATAACTATAAATCAAAGATAATAATTATTCTTTGATTTTATAGATATAAATAATATTTATATATCAAAATTAAAATATTGGTATCACCAAAGTTTAGGAGTTCGTTCCTTTGTTTATAAAGCAAAATATTGAGAAAAAAAAAAAACAGCATGAAAAAATATTTTGTCCCTTAAAAATATCTAAAAATAAACTGAATATTCAATAAATATTTAATAATTAAAAAAAAAAGTATTTTTTTCTTTAAGAAATAATAATACGATTTTTTCCTTCCTGCTTTTTTTTTAATAAAAAAAAAATAAAGACATTGTGTTAAGTTACGAATGACATTTAAAAATGGTGAAAAATAATCGAAATAAACGAAACTTACAATCTCAATGTCGGTAAATCCAGTAAGGACAAGATTTTTCATTATTCGCATCCAATACCCGGCTCCGACAACGAGCAGCTTGCATTTTTTTAATTTTTGATTGCAAATCGTCGTGCAAGACTCCATTCACAGAAGCCGCCATGTTTGGCTTTTACTTTACATACACACACGCACGCACTTACACATACAGAAAGAGAACAACAAACACATACATACTGACTCACATATACACACATACAGGATCAACCTAGACAGAAACGCATACATAGGATATAACGCGGTTACAGTTACATACTAAGAAACCGGCATATACACACACAAAATAAACGTAATGCACCCAAACTAAGTTGGTAGGAGGGGTTTTTTTTCTACGAAAAAAAAATTATTAGAATTTTTTTTAAATTTATTATAAAATTGAATTATTCAAGAAAATAAAGAAAATAAAAGCACTAACGCTGAATAGCGTTAAAAAAATGATATCATTGAATTACGTATAAAAATATTACAATTACATTTTATTACATTTCACGGAAATACCGAAATCTTTGAGACATTGGGTTTAGGCTACTTCGGGAGTTTCCGTAATCTAATGCTATTTGTACGTAAAATTGTGATTCTATTATTTCTTGTGTGCTATTCTGGATTTGTACCACTTTTTAGAATGATAAAGATGGGGAAGAACAAAACTAATATCTTGAAAATGAAAAAATATTTGGTATTACTGCAGAATAGCCAGAGATAATATCATTAGATTATGTATAAAAAGCATTACATTTCACAAGAAATGCTGAAACCTTTGAGGGGTTAGGGTTAGGCTACTTTGAGTGTTCCCAAAATCTAATGCTATTTATACGTAAAATCTGATTCTAATGATATAATCTCTTGCGCGCTATTCTGCATTAGTATCGAAAATTAATTTTTTATTGTGTAAAAATAATACTTTTATCATTAGGTGAACGATTAGGTGAACGATGTGTATGTGTGTGTGTGTGTGTGTGTGTGTGTGTGTTAAATCTGAATCTTACCTTTTTTTCATGATAATTTTTATTTCAATTTTTTTATTTATTTATTCATATTTATACTATATTTATTTATACTTATCATTATTTATTCATATATTACTTGTTCATTATTATTTATCTATTATATTCATTATCAAGTAATAAATGAATAAATTATGATAAATATAAATAGATATCTATTTTTACTTATATTTATTTTCCACCCTGTCAGTGGGGCATTAGAATGCACCGACTGCACCTCTGCAGAGGGGTAAGACTCCCCAATGGGGCCACCTGTTGGCCATGGGTGGCAACCCGTGATGCTTAAGGATAGAACCTAGGTGGATAAGCAGTTCATGACTTGCAATACTCCACTTTGGCCCTATCTTGGGCTAGACAGGCGGTCAGAGAGACCCTCCGTCAAATCGGCTTGTCACGTCAAGCCCTAACACCTATATGATTGCCCAACCTATTGCCCTTATGGCAAGCCCAACCCTTTTTATCATATGGGTGCTAGAAGGCGGTGAATGAGGGTCTACATGTCCGGGAATGACGTTAAACTCTATCTGATGGTGAGGTTCCAGTTTTGGAGGTTTAGGGAATGTGGAGCACCCCTTCATCACCATTGCTCCTGGTCCACTCTGACCGGAGTGGTAGTATCTGTTAGGGTCCCATCTATGGGTTAAATAGAAAAACATGAGTTGATAAACAAAATTGTATTATGCATTAAGAATGAATTTATTTCACAACTTTATCGGCATTAAATAACCCCCGAGGTTGATATGCCGTAAAACAAAACCAAACCAAGCCAAACTATTTTATTTTTTATTTATTCGTAATTAGTATTTATAATTCATTTGTTATCATTATGAGAATGTTTCCACAACGTTAGCTGATGGTATTTCACTGGAGTCTGAGTGACAACAAGTCTCTTTAGGTCTCCAGGACTCTTCTGAGTATTCTAGCCGATTGCAGCAATGCAGTAGTCTGGATGGTCTCAATTCTTCCTCTGATTTCCAGATCCTCAAGTTTTTTTTCCAAGCTTTTTGGGACCATTCCTTGTGCACCAACTACAATTAGTATCACTTTCACACATATTCCACAGTTTTTTTTCAATTCTCTGACAAGGTCCAGGTATTTGTCCATCTTTTCATTTTCCTTCATCTTCACCCTGTGATCTGCAGGAACTGCAAATCTACCAGTTGACAAGTTCTCTTTTCTTTGTTAATCAATACTATGTCTGGTCTCCTGACTGGGATAAGGTGATCCGTCTTTTATCTCAAAGTCCCAGAGAATTTTATGCATTTCATTCTCAAGAACAAAATCTAGTTTACGCATATACCATTTTGTTGTATGGTCAAAATTTAGTGTTTTGCATAATTCCACAGTGGATCACCTTCCCAACCCAGTCGTGCCTAGCTTTGTATTCTCGTTGTGCTAGTTTGCTACATTTGCATAATGCATGGTTTATGGTCTCATCTCTGTCACCACGATCTCAACAATGTTGTTGTCTGGATGGTCTAAATTCTTTCTCTGATTTCCAATTCCTCTAGTCTATTTTCTAAACTTTAGCAAACCATTTCAAGCGCACAAAATAATTTTTTTTTCAATTCTATAGCAGAGGTCCAGGTATTTATCTTTCATCTTCACCCTGTGATCTGCTGGGACTGCACATTCTTTGAGTTGGCAAGTTCTCTTTTGCTTGTTAATCAATTCTAGGTCTGGTCTTCTGGTTGATATAAGGTGATCCGTCTTTATCTCAAAGTCCCAGAGAATTATATGCATTTCATTCTCAAGAACAGATTCTGGTTTGTGCATTGCTATTTTGTTGTATGGTTAAATTTTAGTTTGGATTATTATTATTATTATTATTATTATTATTATTATTATTATTATGTGACTTTTTCATACCAACATTAGCTGGTTGTATTTCACAGAAATCTGAGTGACAACAAGTCTCCTCAGGTCTCCAGGACTCTTCTGAGTATTCTAGCCAATTATTATTATTATTATTATGGTTATTTCCTATAAGTCTAACATGATCAAAGGGAACCACTCTTGACTGATCAATTATTTATTTATTGATCTACAAGAAAAAAAAGAAGACGGGGTTAGGGTTAGGGTTTAGGTTAGTTTAATGGGAAAAAATAAATAATTTTTCAGTCAAGAGTGGTTCCCTTGGATCATGTCAGATTTATAGGAAATAACCATTATTATTATTATTATTATTATTATTATTATCGCATATATATTATTATACAATCTTAATTACATTGTTATTACTATTTTACATATATTATTTTACTATTTTTATTCTGATCAATAATATTTTTTTCAATTATATTATTATTATTATTATTAACAACATGATGATGATGATGATGATGATGATGATACCTTATACGCACGCCGCCACACAGACAACACAGACACACACGCGTAAGGTGATGTACTCTCGGACCAAAGTCATTTTTACGTTGCATAAAAATAATTTTTGTAACTTATCTTAATCTATTGTTTCAAAATGTTAAACAAATAGTTGTTTTCCTTGGACACATTGATCTACAAATTAAAAAAAAGAACAGTTACTAATATTAAAAAAACAAAACAATGATGCGCTTCTACCTAAGATTTTCCAAGAAATTAGACAAACATTTACATATTAACCAAGAACGTTAAACACATCATGGTACTTATACACCCGCAAAAACAAACAGAATTATTTTTATGTTCTTTATTTTTCTTACATTTTAATTATTCATAAAATAGATATTTTCAATGCTCAATGTTAAAAAAAATATAAGGAAATCTTTTTAATTTGGAGATTATTTATTTAAAAGACCGTTGCGTTCGCCATGTTTTTTTTTCGTTCAGCCTCGTTTTGGATTTAATGAATTTTCCCCGCTAAACATGAATTTCTGTGTTTTTAGTACAGATGATTTTTTAAACGAGGATAAATCAAAAATTGAATCATAAAACTTTTTTAATTTATAATTTTTTTAGATTTAAATTTTAATTTCATCATTAATCATCGCACCCCGAACTCAAGAAATGTCGCTGTTAAATACGAGTAAGTTGAAATTTATTTGTTTTTATATTTTCTAACGAAGAATTTTGAATGGCATTTCCATTTATTTTTTGTTTATTTTGTATTTTTATTTTATTTATTTATTTTCATGTATTTTTAAAATCTTTTTATGTTATCTTTATTATTTTATATGTATTATTTATTTTAATTATTTCATTTATTTATATATTTTATTTTGTTTTTTATATATTATTTCATATACTTTATTTTTTTTTATCTATTTTATTTCTATTTTTATTTATTATTTTATATTATTATTTTTTCATAATTTTATTTATTTTTGTTTTTTATTATATTCAATATTTCTATTTCGATATATTTTATTTTATATATTTTTCATTTAATTTTTTATTTTATTTTTTAATTTGTATATTTCTTATTTCTTTTAAAATTCGTAAAATTAAATTAAAATGACAGTTTTAAAAAAAAATCTTGTTTAATTTTTGTGCTTGCAAAATAATTTTGAATCAAATTTATGTATTTTTTAAATCTATTTCTAAATAAAGTGTTTAAATTTTAAACCCTTTTTTCTAAAAAAAACTGTCTTTTTTTTTAACTTTAAAAAAGAAAGACTTTTTTCAAAAATGATTTTTTTTTTCGATGGTAAAATATGTTCAAATTAATTCATATTTCGTATTTTATTAACTTGTTGAGGAAACTTCTTTTTTATTTAATTATCTAATAAATTATTATCAATTTTTCGATCAATGGGGAAAATAACGAAAACAAACTAAAAAGAAGAAACAACTTTTTGTTTGTATATGTCAAATATAATTTATTTAAAATTTTGTTAAAACTCTTAAAATATATTTGATTATATTACCAACTTTTAATATCATAGTTATTTTAATTTTCTTAAATTTATTTTTTATTAAAAAAAAATAACTTGTTGATATTTATTTATATTAATAAAATTTAAAAACAAAAATAAAATAAATATTTGAAAATCTAAGGGAGGTAACTCTTACTTTTCCTGACTTAATTTTTTATTTTGTATATTTGAGATGAGGCTTGATGTGAATAATTTTGATGTTTTGGACTGTTGTCCTCATCTTTATTTGTGCTATGTATAAACACTAGGTTACGACCGCTGTATCCTTAGGCCTGCTTCCCCAACGCCTTGATTGACCAATTGTCAAATAATAAAAATGATTTCCCAGTTTGGACCATTACAGTGATGCTGATAGCTTTTTAATTTAGTGCGTCTTGGGACGCATGTTATTTGATTTGAATGAGTCCCCGGGAAATTTCATTGGTCCCAACTAAAGTTTCTTAATGAATTGCAGAGTTTTTATCTATGAACAACTAAAGCTGTTTAACCCCTACCTTGTACACTATAGTCTGTAATTCATTTCCAAGAAAATATTGAAATGGAGGGGGGGGGGAGAAAAAAAAACACTGGGACACATGGATACAATTTTACTGTGTCCTTTTAGATTTTTAATTTATGCATCAGTAACACAGGACGTGTACCTATCAGCATCTCTGTCATTACTACACTTGGATACACAGGGAGGCCGGAGGATACAGCAGCTGAAACATTGTACATATTGTGTTAGTATAGCATTCAATTCTAAGACTAAAACAACAACAAGAAAGGAATTAATACTTCATTTAATTCATCCAATTTATTGGCTAGCACATGAAATAATAAACAACAATATAAAGTCCTTCCTGTATATTAAAGCTGAGTTTAAGGTGCGTTGGAGAAGATATCTTAGGGTGGTTTCTTGGAGCCCTTCAAATCACTGCCTCATGGTACCACTGGTGGAATCTATCTGTCTAGGCTTTTTTGGATATTGTGCAAAAACTCTGGGCTATCACGTGATTGTTATATCCAATCACAGGTCCTCTCCCTCACTCACTCTATATACAGGAATAACCATTTTACTGACCCAACATACATATTACAATAAAAGTTAGGACAACAGTCCGAAAAATCAAAATTATTCACATTCAAGATAATCGCTCTTTTAAGAAAAGAAACCAGTAAGTAAAAAAAATAAATAATAATAATACAAAAGCATTTTTTCTTTTTTTTTCTTTTTAAACATGAAGGTAAAGGTTATACCCATGATAATTAGTGGTCTGGGAACGAATCCCAAGGGTCTGGAAAGGGTGAACAGGAAATCAGAGGAAAAATCAAGACCCTCCAAAATACAGCACTGTTAAGATCGACTAGAAATTCAGAATAGTCCTGGAGACTGAGGAGACTTGCTGTCACTCAGCCTCCAGTGAACCACCGGCTTAGGCGGGTGTGAAAAACTCTCATGGAGTGAAATGATAATAAATAATAATAATAATAATTATAATATAATAATAATAATAATAATTATTTTTTTTTTTTTTTTTAACCATAGTTACCTCATAATTTCCTTCCTGGACATTGGTGCTAATTCGCGCTGGGAGCAATCGCGTTTGGACAATGCCAAAACAAGTTAGCAAATTCTGGCATGTTTTTACGTCATCTTCAGTGACGCACACAGGTAACGATTCGTTTACTGAAAAAGACATTTCAATTAATTTTAATCGAAAAAAAAAAACACTTCGAAAAAAAGAAAAAAAAAAATGTTATTATTCATTTATTATTATCATTATTACTATTATAATTATTAATTATTATTATTATTATCATTTCACTCCATGAGAGTTTTTCACACCCGCCTAAGCCGGTGGTTCACTGGAGGCTGAGTGACAGCAAGTCTCCTCAGTCTCCAGGACTATTCTGAATATTCTAGTCGATTTAACAGTGCTGTATTTTGGAGGGTCTTGATTTTTCCTCTGATTTCCTGTTCACCCTTTCCAGACCCTTGGGATTCGTTCCCAGACCACTAATTATCATGGGTATAACCTTTACCTTCATGTTTAAAAAGAAAAAAAAAAGAAAAAAATGCTTTTGTATTATTATTATTTATTTTTTTTACTTACTGGTTTTCTTTTCTTAAAGAAGCGATTATCTTGAATGTGAATAATTTTGATTTTTCGGACTGTTGTCCTAACTTTTATTGTAATATGTATGTTGGGTCAGTAAAATGGTTATTCCTGTATATAGAGTGAGTGAGGGAGAGGACCTGTGATTGGATATACCAATCACGTGATAGCCCAGAGTTTTAGGCACAATATCCAAAAAAGCCTAGACAGATAGATTCCACCAGTGGTACCATGAGGCAGTGATTTGAAGGGCTCCAAGAAACCACCCTAAGATATCTTCTCCAACGCACCTTAAACTCAGCTTTATATACAGGAAGGACTTTATATTGTTGTTTATTATTTCATGTGCTAGCCAATAAATTGGATGAATTAAATGAAGTATTAATTCCTTTCTTGTTGTTGTTAGTCTTAGAATTGAATGCTATACTAACACAATATGTACAATGTTTCAGCTGCTGTATCCTCCGGCCTCCCTGTGTATCCAAGTGTAGTAATGACAGAGATGCTGATAGGTACACGTCCTGTGTTACTGATGCATAAATTAAAAATCTAAAAGGACACAGTAAAATTGTATCCATGTGTCCCAGTGTTTTTTTTTTCTCCCCCCCCCCTCCATTTCAATATTTTCTTGGAAATGAATTACAGACTATAGTGTACAAGGTAGGGGTTAAACAGCTTTAGTTGTTCATAGATAAAAACTCTGCAATTCATTAAGAAACTTTAGTTGGGACCAATGAAATTTCCCGGGGACTCATTCAAATCAAATACATGCGTCCCAAGACGCACTAAATTAAAAAGCTATCAGCATCACTGTAATGGTCCAAACTGGGAAATCATTTTTATTAGTTTGACAATTGGTCAATCAAGGCGTTGGGGAAGGCCTAAGGATACAGCGGTCGTAACCTAGTGTTTATACATAGCACAAATAAAGATGAGGACAACAGTCCAAAACATCAAAATTATTCACATCAAGCCTCATCTCAAATATACAAATAAAAAAATTAAGTCAGGAAAAGTAAGAGTTACCTCCCTTAGATTTTCAAATATTTATTTTATTTTTGTTTTTAAATTTTATTAAATAAATAAATATCAACAAGTTATTTTTCTTTAATAAAATAATAAATTTAAGAAAATTAAAAATAACTATGATATTAAAAGTTGGTAAATATATCAAATATATTTTAAGAGTTTTAACAAAATTTTAAATAAATTATATTTGACATATACAAACAAAAAGTTGTTTCTTCTTTTTAGTTTGTTTTCGTTATTTTCCCCATTGATCGAAAAATTGATAATAATTTATTAGATAATTAAATAAAAAAGAAGTTTCCTCAACAAAGTTAATAAAATACGAAATATGAATTAATTTGAACATATTTTACCATCGAAAAAAAAATCATTTTTGAAAAAAGTCTTTCTTTTTTAAGTTAAAAAAAAAAGACAGTTTTTTTTAGAAAAAAGGGTTTAAAATTTAAACACTTTATTTAGAAATAGATTTAAAAAATACATAAATTTGATTCAAAATTATTTTGCAAGCACAAAAATTAAACAAGATTTTTTTTAAACTGTCATTTTAATTTAATTTTACGAATTTTAAGAAATAAGAAATATACAAATTAAAAAATAAAAATAAAAATTAAATGAAAATATATAAAATAAAATATATCGAAATAGAAATATATTGAATAATAAATAAAAACAAAAATAAATAAAATTATGAAAAAATAATAATATAAAATAATAAATAAAAATAGAAATAAAATAGATAAAAATAAAATAAAAAGTATATGAAATAATATATAAAAAACAAAATAAAATATATAAATAAATGAAAATATATAAAATAAATAATACATATAAAATAATAAAGATAACATAAAAAGATTTTAAAAATACATGAAAATAAATAAATAAAATAAAAATACATAAAAATAAACAAATAAATAAATGGAAATGCCATTCAAAATTCTTCGTTAGAAAATATAAAAACAAATAAAATTTCAACTTACTCGTATTTAACAGCGACATTTCTTGAGTTCGGGGGTGCGATGATTAATGATGAAATTAAAATTTAAATCTAAAAAAAATTATAAATTAAAAAAGTTTTATGATTCAATTTTTGATTTATCCTCGTTTAAAAATCATCTGTGACTAAAAACACAGAAATTCATGTTTAGCGGGGAAAATTCATTAAATCCAAAACGAGGCTGAACGAAAAAAAAAACATGGCGAACGCAACGGTCTTTTAAATAAATAATCTCCAAATTAAAAAATTTCCTTATATTTTTTTTAACATTGAGCATTGAAAATATCTATTTTATGAATAATTAAAATGTAAGAAAAATAAAGAACATAAAAATAATTCTGTTTGTTTTTGGCGGGTGTATAAGTACCATGATGTGTTTAACGTTCTTGGTTAATATGTAAATGTTTGTCTAATTTCTTGGGAAAATCTTAGGTAGAAGCGCATCATTGTTTTGTGTTTTTAATATTAGTAACTGTTCTTTTTTTTTTAATTTGTAGATCAATGTGTCCAAGGAAAACAACTATTTGTTTAACATTTTTGAAACAATAGATTAAGATAAGTTACAAAAATTATTTTTATGCAACGTAAAAATGACTTTGGTCCGAGAGTACATCACTTTACGCGTGTGTGTCTGTGTGTCTGTGTGTCGGCGTGCGTATAAGGTATCATCATCATCATCATCATCATCATCATGTTGTTAATAATAATAATAATAATAATAATTGAAAAAATATATATGATCAGAATAAAATAGTAAAATAATATATGTAAATAGTAATAACAATGTAATTAAGATTGTATAATAATATATATGCGATAATAATAATAATAATAATAATAATAATAATGGTTATTTCCTATAAATCTGACATGATCAAAGGGGAACCACTCTTGACTGAAAAATTATTTATTTATTTCCCCATTAAACTAACCCTAAACCCTAACCCTAACCCCGTCTTCTTTTTTTCTTGTAGATCAATAAATAAATAATTGATCAGTCAAGAGTGGTTCCCCTTTGATCATGTTAGACTTATAGGAAATAACCATAATAATAATAATAATAATTGGCTAGAATACTCAGAAGAGTCCTGGAGACCTGAGGAGACTTGTTGTCACTCAGATTTCTGTGAAATACAACCAGCTAATGTTGGTATGAAAAAGTCACATAATAATAATAATAATAATAATAATAATAATAATAATAATATCCAAACTAAAATTTAACCATACAACAAAATAGCAATGCACAAACCAGAATCTGTTCTTGAGAATGAAATGCATATAATTCTCTGGGACTTTGAGATAAAGACGGATCACCTTATATCAACCAGAAGACCAGACCTAGAATTGATTAACAAGCAAAAGAGAACTTGCCAACTCATAGAATGTGCAGTCCCAGCAGATCACAGGGTGAAGATGAAAGATAAATACCTGGACCTTGCTATAGAATTGAAAAAAAAATTATTTTGTGCGCTTGAAATGGTTTGCTAAAGTTTAGAAAATAGACTAGAGGAATTGGAAATCAGAGAAAGAATTTAGACCATCCAGACAACAACATTGTTGAGATCGTGGTGACAGAGATGAGACCATAAACCATGCATTATGCAAATGTAGCAAACTAGCACAACGAGAATACAAAGCTAGGCACGACTGGGTTGGGAAGGTGATCCACTGGGAATTATGCAAAACACTAAATTTTGACCATACAACAAAATGGTATATGCGTAAACTAGATTTTGTTCTTGAGAATGAAATGCATAAAATTCTCTGGGACTTTGAGATAAAGACGGATCACCTTATCCCAGTCAGGAGACCAGACATAGTATTGATTAACAAAGAAAAGAGAACTTGTCAACTGGTAGATTTTGCAGTTCCTGCAGATCACAGGGTGAAGATGAAGGAAAATGAAAAGATGGACAAATACCTGGACCTTGTCAGAGAATTGAAAAAAAACTGTGGAATATGATGGTGAAAGTGATACTAATTGTAGTTGGTGCACAAGGAATGGTCCCAAAAAGCTTGGAAAAAAAACTTGAGGATCTGGAAATCAGAGGAAGAATTGAGACCATCCAGACTACTGCATTGCTGCAATCGGCTAGAATACTCAGAAGAGTCCTGGAGACCTAAAGAGACTTGTTGTCACTCAGACTCCAGTGAAATACCATCAGCTAACGTTGGTGTGAAACATTCTCATAATGATAACAAATGAATTATAAATACTAATTACGAATAAATAAAAAATAAATATAGTTTGGCTTGGTTTGGTTTTGTTTTACGGCATATCAACCTCGGTGGGTTATTTAATGCCGATAAAGTTGTGAAATAAATTCATTCTTAATGCATAATACAATTTTGTTTATCAACTCATGTTTTTCTATTTAACCCATAGATGGGACCCTAACAGATACTACCACTCCGGTCAGAGTGGACCAGGGAGCAATGGTGATGAAGGGGTGCTCCACATTCCCTAAACCTCCAAAACTGGAACCTCACCATCAGATAGAGTTTAACGTCATTCCCGGGACATGTAGACCCTCATTCACCGCCTTCTAGCACCCATATGATAAAAAGGGGTTGGGGCTTGCCATAAGGGCAATAGGGTTGGGGCAATCATATAGGTGTTAGGGCTTGACGTGACAAGCCGATTGATCGGAGGGGTCTCTCTGACCGCCTGTCTAGCCCAAGATAGGGCCAAAGTGGAGTATTGCAAGTCATGAACTGCTTATCCACCTAGGTTCTATCCTTAAGCATCACGGGTTGCCACCCATGGCCAACAGGTGGCCCCATTGGGGGAGTCTTACCCCTCTGCAGAGGTGCAGTCGGTGCATTCTAATGCCCCACTGACAGGGTGGAAAATAAATATAAGTAAAATAGATATCTATTTATATTTATCATAATTTATTCATTTATTACTTGATAATGAATATAAATGATAAATAATAATGAACAAGTAATATATGAATAAATATGATAAGTATAAATAAATATAGTATAAATATGAATAAATAAATAAAAATTGAAATAAAAATTATCATGAAAAAAAGGTAAGATTCAGATTTAACACACACACACACACACACACACACACACACATACACATCGTTCACCTAATCGTTCACCTAATGATAAAAGTATTATTTTTACACAATAAAAATTAATTTTCGATACTAATGCAGAATAGCGCGCAAGAGATTATATCATTAGAATCAGATTTTACGTATAAATAGCATTAGATTTTGGGAACACTCAAAGTAGCCTAACCCTAACCCCTCAAAGGTTTCAGCATTTCTGTGAAATGTAATGCTTTTTACATAATCTAATGATATTATCTCTGGCTATCTGCAGTACCAATGATTAGTTTTGTTCTTCCCCATCTTTATCATTCTAAAAGTGGTACAAATCCAGAATAGCACACAAGAAATAATAGAATCACAATTTTACGTACAAATAGCATTAGATTACGGAAACTCCCGAAGTAGCCTAAACCCAATGTCTCAAAGATTTCGGGTATTTCCGTGAAATGTAATAAAATGTAATTGTAATATATTTTATACGTAATTCAATGATATCATTTTTTTAACGCTATTCAGCGTTAGTGCTTTTATTTTCTTTATTTTCTTGAATAATTCAATTTTATAATAAATTTAAAAAAAATTCTAATAATTTTTTTTTTCGTAGAAAAAAAACCCTCCTACAAACTTAGTTTGGGTGCATTACGTTTATTTTGTGTGTGTATATGCCGGTTTCTTAGTATGTAACTGTAACCGCGTTATATCCTATGTATGCGTTTCTGTCTAGGTTGATCTCTGTATGTGTGTATATGTGAGTCAGTATGTATGTGTTTGTTGTTCTCTTTCTGTATGTGTAAGTGCGTGCGTGTGTGTATGTAAAGTAAAAGCCAAACATGGCGGCTTCTGTGAATGGAGTCTTGCACGACGATTTGCAATCAAAAATTAAAAAATGCAAGCTGCTCGTTGTCGGAGCCGGGGGTATTGGATGCGAATTAATGAAAAATCTTGTCCTTACTGGATTTACCGACATTGAGATTGTAAGTTTCGTTTATTTCGATTATTTTTTTCACCATTTTTAAATGTTCATTCGTAACTTAACACAATGTCTTTATTTTTTTTTTATTAAAAAAAAAAGCAGGAAGGAAAAAATCGTATTATTATTTCTTAAAGAAAAAATACTTTTTTTTTTAATTATTAAATATTTATTGATTATTCAGTTTATTTTTAGATATTTTTTAAGGGACAAAATTATTTTTTTCATGCTGTTTTTTTTTTTCTCCAATATTTTGCTTTATAAACAAAGGAACGAACTCCTAAACTTTGGTGATACCAATATTTAATTTTGATATATAAATATTATTTATATCTATAAAATCAAAGAATAATTATTATCTTTGATTTATAGTTATTAAAATATCTATAAAAATATAAAAATAAGTGAAAAATATGAAATAAAATAAAAACAAATAGATAATAATATAGAAATAAATTTAAAAAATATAAAATAAAATATGAAAATATAAAAATGAAATAAAAATATGAGAATAAAATAAAGATATAAAAATAAATAAATAAGAATATAGAAATAAATTTTAAAAATAAATAAAATAAAAAATATAAAAATGAATTAAAAAAAAATGAATAAAGACCAACAAAATGTACCAGTATTTAATTTTGATTTTTTAAAAAATTATCAACTTTGATTTATAAAAATAAATAAATAAAAATGTAAAAATAAATTAATAAAAATATAAAAATTAAATAAAAAATAAATAAAATATAGAAATAAATATTAAAAAATAAATAAAAATATAAATAAATATAAAAAATAATAAATAAAAAATATAAAAATAAATAAAAATGAATTAAAATATAAAAATAGATAAAATGAAAATAAAATATAGTAATTAAAATATCCTAAATAAATCTATTTAAATGTCCTTTTTAATAATAAAAAAATATAGAAATTTAGAATTTTTTAATTATTATATTTTATTTTTATTTTATTTATTTTATATTCTAATTTTATTTATTTATTTTTATTTCACATTGGTATATTTTTATTTATTTATTATATTTTTTAATTTAATTTAAAAAGATATTTCATAGATATTATAATTACAATAAATCAAAGTTAACAATTCAAAAATAAAAAAAAAATTAAGTTACTTTAAGTTAATATTTTAATTAATATAAATCAAATATTTTGATTAATAAATCAGGGTTTTTTTTTCTTTTTTTTTTTAATTAATGAAAAAACGGAGGAAGGAAGAAATCTGCATATAATTACTTATATATTTATTTGTTTATTAACCATTCACTAATGATGTAAATAGTTTTTTTTAAATATTTTTCAAAGTACAAACTTTTACAAATTATTTTTTTCATGTATTTTTTCTTTCAAATATTTTGCTTAATAAACAAAGGAATAAAACTCCTAAACTTTGGTGGTACCAGTATTTAATTTTATTTTTCTATCATTTTTTAAATTATTAACTTGGATTTATAATAATCAAAATATCTTAAACATATTTCTAGAAATTTTTATAATTACCAAATCTAATAAAAATTTATCTAATTTCAAAAATACTGAAGCAACAAAAAGTAATTTATTTGAAATTAAAGATTTTTTGTCTCGTTCGATTTTTAAACCTCTAGACCTCCAGTTGCTAAATAAATAATTACTTTTAAAATAAAATTAATTATTTTTATTTTCAAAAAATGTTTTATTGTTTACAAATGTTGGTTATTTATTTATTGTTTTTTAATCGAAGTGATTGAGTCAAATTCAAATTAATTCAATATAAAAAGAAAGAAAAAATACGTTATTTTTTAGGTACGAAACTTCGGCTGAGAAAAGAAAAATAACATTTTCATATTTGAATTCAAACGTGGGAGAAAAGAAAAAGAAAGAACGTTTCCACGTTTAGGTTTTCATATTTTGTATTTATTTTATATTTTATAGATGTTATGAAATATATAAAATAGAAATATAGATATATTTATGTTTATTTCATATTTATATATTTATTTTGACAAAATAAAACAAAATAATTTAGTTTTATTTCTGTATTTTATTTTTATATATTTATTTTAGGTATACCCAAAAAGAGGCTAAACTGCGTTTTTGACAAAATGACGTTAGCCCCCCCCCCTACATAAAATAGTTTACCAAAAATCAGGGAATTATTGGATTTTAATGAAATTTTCAGTGTTTATTTATCAATGAATGATCTTTATAATGCATTATTTATTTTATTTCAAAACTTTCTCATTTTTTTCAGGTCACTTTATTCCCCCCCCCCTTATGTTGGGGGCGTAACATTTTTTTCGGGTTGGTCTTATAGTTTTCTAAATTACAGTATAAATAATGAGATAAAAGACCGAAGTTATGAATAGAAAAAAAAAATTACGGTGGCTTTTCTATGAGAAAATAAGTATCGAAAATCGAAAAATAAAATGTAAAAAAATAAACAATTAATTTTTGGGAGATTTCTTTTTTACTCATTTCGATAATTATTTAATTGTAGCCAATTAAATAATTATCTTATAAAAGAAAAATTATACATCGATATTTTTTCTGCTTAAAAGGGGGGGGGTACATTTTCAATCGAGTTTTTCTTCGAAAAGTATACTTTGATGTAATAAAATAAGGTTTGCATTAAATAGATATTTATTTTTAGAATCTAAAAATATAACATTTTAAACTTAACATCAGGCTTTTCATATTCTAAATAAATTTTATATATTCATTTTTCATAGCAAAAATATTTAATTAAAGTTTTGAAATAAAATAACTGATGCATTATAAAATTCATTAATTGATAAATCAATACTGAAAATTTCATTAAAATCTGATAATTACCTGATTTTTGGTAAATCTTTTTGCAATCGCAAATGTTACATTAAAATTGTAAACAAGCACTTAAAACCCTTGAAAAAGAGACAGAATGGTGGATCGCTTCGAAATTGATCAAAACAAATCCCTTTAAATGTATTAAAAATAAACTGCAAATGTAATGATATTTTTCTTTTTTTAATGATGGTCATTATGTTACTACTTATTATTTTAGACAAAAGTTTAACCTTAAATAATAGATTTAATTAATTTTTAATTCGTTTTTAAAATTTGTAGCAGACGATAAAAAGGGTATACCTAATTTATTTCTATACTTTATTTCTATATTTATTCTATATATTTTATTTTTGTATATTTCCTCTAATCATATATTCATTTTATATGTTTCCTATATTCCTATATTTATCTTATATATTTCATATATGAAATTTCTTAAAAACATTTAAAGCTCTGTCAGCTGGGGCTTTAGAATCCACTGACCGCACCTCTGCAGGAGATAACAGGTGTGCCCATTGGGGGTGGTCTCCCAATTGGCCCACCTGTTAGCAGTGGTTGGTGACCCGTGATGCTTAAGGATGAAACCCTAGTGGCTGAGCAGTCCATGACCTGCAACACTCTACTTTAGGCCTTACTTAAGCTAGACAGCAGTCGGAGAGGCCCCCTCCAATCAATCAGCTGGTTATGTCAAGCCTTAGTACCTATATGATTGTCACAATGGCAAGCTAAACTTTATCTAAGGGTGAAGTTCCAGTTCTGGATCTTTGGGGAATGTGGAGTACCCCTTCATCACCATTACTCCCAGGTTCATCTTGACCGAGAGTGGTAGTACCTATTAGGGTCTCATCTATAGGTTAAATAAAAAAATGAGTTTTAAAAAATGTTTAAAAAATATACATGTATATAAAAAAAATTCCTAAAAACACACACATACATACATATATATACACACACACACACATACATATATATACATATATATACACACACATATATATATATACATATATATGCACACACTTTCAATAAGAAAGAATTCAAGAAACCATTTATTGACGCAAATGACCGGCATGGTGAGCAGTTGGCTTGTCTTTCTTGTTCTGGCGTAGTCTACTTATTACGTCAGTTACCATCTGTCTTAAGGAAGCATCATGACTAGTGTCGTCCCATCCTGCCATAACCGCAGTTGCTCGTCGTTTAATAAACGACGTTGCTACTCGCAGCCAACCACAGAATGGGTAATGGTTAGTCAATTTTCCACATACTGAAAATACGTGTCATCGGGTAAGAATGGGAGGAATCTCTAGAACTTCAATGTCTTGCTTCCATTATAAAGTACCCCCACGCTCCTGAACATGTAGGCCGAGAACGCGCACTTCATCTCTGAGCTATTCGGGGCTCTTTCAAGTTATCCCGTAATCTTTCAAGTGTTTCTTCACATGTTAACTATAAATCGCTCAATGCGTGAGTCTACGATGATTCCACAACCAAGGGCCATTGACTATCTCCGCTATCCTAACTCGAGAGAGGATCGGCTATCAAAAAAACTCACCTGATGATAATGGAAAATGATGTCTGCTATTCAATCTTGGTTTGACTCAGTGGGGATCCATAGTTTCCGCATGAAAACAATTTTGGGCATTATTGAACCAGTTTCTGAAATAAAGAAGCAGAAGATATCAGTTGTAAAAAGAAAACATAGGTAATTTTGAAGGAATAAAAATCTAATAAGGACGACCATCCGTTGTAGATAAAGTGTAAGAGGCGGGTGGGTGGTGGTGGCTTGATCATCAGGACTCGGAAAATTTCAGATATGGGGAAGATGTTTGAAAGATACCATATAGAGTAGTCTGTATTATTTGGATTATTCGGACTATTGTCCACATCTTCATTGTTATCTGTACAATTTTTCGTTAACATATGCATCGTCGACATACGCTGATGTTGCTTGCTTAATTGTCGAATCTTGGGACAATGTACTCTGTCATAATTGACCACATGATCATGGGAGCCATGTTCAAGCTGAATCCCAGGCATGTCAGACAATATAGGTGTCCCTTCCAGATTACGGTCTGAAACAGCCATAAAATGACCTATGAACCCTAACTTGCAGATAGGCCCTTCTCAGATCAATCAGTACCACTTCCACCCCTTACTGCCTCCACTCACAACTTCTGGCCACATACATCAGCATTGGCGGTGAAAACATCCATGAGATTATTTAGCTCCCTGTAATCGAGTATGGGACGCACCTTATTTTTGCTGGCTTGTACTACTGCCATAAGGGGAATGAGTCCTTTCGGTTTTTTTCTTGGGGTACGGCACTAAGCAACCGTTATTCAGCCATTTGCATAATTCAGTGTCGTACTCCTGGTGTACATCAGTGGGTATTCAGGAATATTGTTGTTGAGCTGTGCGGTGGGTAGCCCTTGGCCCGCTTCCACACTGCTGTCTAAACACTGTTTTGACGATCAAAGGAGACGTTAGTCAATCTTGTAGCTACACTGACAAAACCGGGCTTATTTATTGTGTCATCTACTGAAATAATTTATTATAACCAAGTGATGGTCTATTGAGTTTTTCTTATTGAGAGTGTAAATATTGTATTATCAATTCTTACATCAAGGTTCTGGAGCAAGATTAAGGTGTGATTTGAGTGAAACTTGTTGATTGTTGTGTAATTTCCGTGCCTGTTGAATTTCTTTACAGTCCATTAAATTTTGTTAGTTTCCAAGCACTTTTTCTTTTTCCTTATGAAACTGTCAAATTTCTCCTGAACACCCTGTAAGATTTAGATTTAAAAATGTGGTCATGTGATTTGTAAACCCCTCCCCATTGATTATTATTTTTTGATTGATTCAATTTTTTTTTTCTTTTCTTTTTTAAAAGGTTGATTTGGATACGATTGATGTCAGCAATTTGAATCGTCAATTTCTTTTTCATAAAGAACATGTTGGAAAGTCTAAGGCACAGGTAAGATGTCTTGCTTCTTTCTTATTTATATATACTAGCAAATATATGCACCCTCCGGGTGCAAGTATTTTAGTTAAATTTTATAATAAAATATCATATTAAATTAGAAAGGCTAATGAAACTGAATAAGAATGTAGATAAAAAGATTTTGAACAGAGGGGGTATGATTGAAAAATAGAACAACTTTGAAACTAACTCTTCCATCATTTTCTGTTACTCCCGTCTTTCATTGGTAAATTTTCCTAATTAAACTGTTTCGTTAAAATAGGAAGTAAAGAATAATATTATAGTTATTTCTTCTTGTTAAGGGATTTCTTTTAAGATTTATTGAAGAGATTTTTGCTCATATTCAATAAGATAAAATCAAACAATTAGAAATCAATAATACTAAGCATATACTTATTAAAATCAATTTTTTAAGATCAATATGCAAATTAGCCTTCCCATTCACACTGTAAACCACTATTTTGTTGTATATATAAATACAATTGCATGTTTTTAGTATGTAGATATGGTCAACAGTGTAAGTAATGTAAAACAATTTTATTAATAATTGAGGTTTAAATAAAAATAAAATCATGGAGAATATGATGTAAATAACGAAAGGAATTGTGACTTGTATAGTAATATAGTTTCGGTTACAGACAGACAAACCCACAATCTTTCTGTGCATGTGTGATATATATATATATATATATATATATATATATATATATAAGAAATTTGAAAAAACAAGTGTTCCAAAAATAAGATGAATTTATTTATCAACGCTTAAACGTTTCGGTTTCTTTAAACCTTCATCAGGATGTATTATGGGGTGAAGAAACTGATGGATGTTTTATAGATGACAGGAGATAAAAAAAAAACATCCATCAATTTCTTCACCCCATAATACATCCTGATAAAGGTTTAAAGAAACCGAAACGTTTAAGCGTCGATAAATAAATTCATCTTATTTTTGGAACACTTGTTTTTTTTGGTTTTTTTTTTCAAATTTCTTAATATTGTCGGATTTATTTCCATATTTACTCCCATATATATATATATATATATATAAATTTAATATACCAAGCGTGTTGGTAGATCCTTGCGGAGAGAAAAACCCCGCAGAGAGTTTGATTGTAAAATATACTACCAAACATCAACCAGGAAGAAAAAAATTTTGAAAAAAAGAAAAGACAAGATATTCGTACCAACAAAAAATAATCTATTGGTATAGTATTTGGCCAAAAGAAAACAATTTATATGCATATATATGTATATAAGATATATATATATATTCATATAACCGCTAGGAGAAGCTAATTTGTAAAAAGTGCTCGATACCTAAGTAGAGCCAAGTAATAAGGATATCTACTGAGTCAGACGAACCTACTATTAGTTTCGCATAAAGCTCTTCAGGGCTAAAAAATATATATATATATCATTTCCGCTTAGGAATGTAGCGATTAGATAGCCTGCTATACTTGGCGACTGACTGTGGCTGTGTGGGTAAGAGATTTGGCGAGCGTAAGTTCGTTCGGGTCTCGAACCCGGCCAGAGGCAGCTGCTAAAAATCGTATAACTATACTGATGAGAGGTGATACCTCGAAACACGTGTCTATAGTTTACCCTATTATATATATATATATATATATATATATTACTGTGGCGCATGTGGGCTAGTGGTTAGAGTCGTGGAAAATGGACTCGTCGATTCGAGTTCAATTCCTAGACGAAGCTGTTGGCATTTCACATTACCCTTGGGAAAGGTATGAATCCATATATTCTCCCTCCAGCTATGGGTTAAATAGTAGGGCAGACTGGATTCTTCAGCCTTGGGTAGGTAACCAGTCTAGGAGAGGGATAACTCTGAATTCAAAATTCCTGTCGGTCGTTGATTGGGTTTGTGGCAACCTTTGATGCACCAATTCTTTCCTATCGACTGCCAAAAAGTGTGGATGGTCCAACACAAGCCTTCACCAATATAAACAAATCACTGTGTGGGAGTTCATTGTGTGTATGAACCCTCATATGTCGATAATCGACAGTAGAGTCCATTATTATTATTATATATTACTGTGGTATGTACAGTATATACCATAGTAATAAATTTGCTCTACTTACGTATTGAGCACTTTATATTTGTTATATCGCTGACTTGCATCAACTAACCATAGAGACCAATTTCACTAGCATTCCCAGTTGATTTTTTTTATTTGAGGTTATTGTTATTTAATCACATTAGTTACATAGAGCTCTGTAAATGAAGTTCAGAACTGTTTGAATTATGCAAATATCCCCAGTGGTTATGAGAATTTAAAGCCCCGAAATTGGGGGTACAAATGTGGACATGATTTTGTTAAAAAAAAAAAAAAAAAATGTCACATCACGGACCAATTCAGGGCAAGTCCCAACTCTTTTTATCATATATGTGCTAGAAGCCTGGTGATCTGATCTGAGAAAATGGGTGATCACTAGCCAGTCTTGGTTCCAGTGGCACAATCCATAGACACGAGGGCTCATATTTCATTCAAGATCAGCCGTCACTGTTATTAGCCATATTTTTTCTTTTTTGATAACCTCCATGATACTTCTTCTAGTCCGTAGTGACCACTTCATAGATGTATTATCCAGGTTGGTGACGAAGAGCATGTCCAGGCCAGTGCAGAAATCTTTTGACCAGACTCCAACACTAACTTTGTTCATGACCGTCCCGAACAAAAATTATCAACCGTCCCGAATGGGGTTTGGACCGTCCCGAAATCAAAATATTTTTGTTTAATTCATTCGCATCATCTATACTTGTCAGTCATCAGTAGCATAATAACATGTAATAAAACATTAAGAAAAGCTGAAGCAGTGATAATTCTGGATATTTGGACAAAAAATGTGTGTTTTGAGCTAAAAAAAATACTTTTTTACTTTAAGTTACCCTGAGAAGGGTTAGTAGTACATAATTCGGTCCTTTTAAACTACTCCCTCCACCATTATTCATTACATGGCTTTGAGAATAGACCTGCGGTGCCGTAGCCTCATTTTGAGGTCAGCATTCAGGCAATCACTGGATGGCCATTATTGGAATGTAGTACTAACTTTTAGGAAAAATTTTTACTGTCCCTGGCAAACTGTCCCAGATGACATATTGATCGTCCCGGATGTAATTTTTATTGTCAACGGGACGGCATTAGTGTCAAGCCCTGCTTGTGACCACGGCATTTGATATGAAATGTTGCCACCGGACCTGAAGGATGCTGTGTAAACAGTAGTGATCAAACATCTCTAGTCTGTGGAGATCTTCCACCCTCATTCACCATTACTTCCAGGTCCATTTGGAGTGGCAGTATCTGTTAGTCCTATCTCTAGGTCAAATAGAAAAAAAAATGAGTTTTCAAAAACTTTTGAATATCTATCAACCATGAATAAAACAAAATGTATTTGGTATAAAATAACCCAACAAAGGTTGACATGCCGTAAAATCCAACAAACCAAACCAAACGTCATTGATCAGGATTCACAGACATAAAGGAAGATAGTCCATACTAGAGCCTGTTAGATGTGTTTGAAAAAAAAAAAAAAAAAAAAATTTTTTTTAAATAAATTGAATATCCAACAAATGTATAAAAATAAGAAGTCTTCAGCATAAAATAACCCAATGAATTTGACATGCCATAAAACCAAACCAACTAAACTTGTGTTGCATTTTCTTTTCTCTGCAGGTGGCCAAAGACAGTGTTAGCCGGTTCAATCCTGATGCTCGTATCATTGCTTATCACGACAGCATCACCACGTAAGTATATTCTGTTTATTCCTTTTTTTTTTTTTTTTTCCTGATTTTTTTTTTTAACCTCCATTTAAATGTTTATGTGGAAACCATTACACAATAAAACATTTTAATCGAATGTACAAATCTCAGCTGAACTCAAAGAAAGTTTTACAATATATTTGGAAAAATACGTCCTAAAAATATATTGAACTTTCTGAAAAGAACTGGCCTCCTTATCAAAGATGCAAGCCATATGTTTTGGTTGGCCATTTTCATTTCACCGTAAATCTACACTAAAAATACAAATTTGTTCAAATCAATACAACTGCATGTTTTAACATGAAAATATCATAAAATGTCTTAATTGTGCTTGTGCATTATTTGAAATGAACTTAATTGTTATTAAGAACACATTTTATGATATTTTCGTGTTAAAACATGCAGTTGTATTGATTCAGACAAATTCGTATTTTCAGTGTAGATTTACAGTGAAATGAAAATGGCTGACCAAAACATAATGGCTTCCTCAAAGGGAAATAAACATGGGGAGATTACTCATTTATGTAGCTAATGTTCAGATTACCCAAAAATTACCTAATATACAAATCCTTAGCAGAAATGTTGATTTCAGCAGATAACTAAACATGCATCGTTATACCCAATCACTAATAGAAGCAAAATCTAAATTGATACCAAAATAGCTAGACGCATAACAACCAGACCCCACAAAGAAGAAATAAAACAAAAATGGGTTATTTCCTATAAGTCTAACATAAACAAAGGGGAACCACTCTTTATTGATAAATTGTTTATTTATTTTCCCATTAAACTAAACCCTAACCCTAACCCCGTCTTCTTTTTTCCAAGTAGATCTATAGATTATTTCTCTGAATGTTTGGCTCCCGAATACGATAAGAAAGTTCCCGAGTTCGAAAAGAAGGTTCCCGAGTCCGACAAGAAATACCTGAAGAAGGCCGGAGGGTATATCGGCCGAAACATTGTACAAATAACAATGAAGATGGGGACAATAGTCTGAATAACGCAGATAATACAGATCAATAGATGAATAAATAATTTATCAGTCAAGAGTGGTTCCCCTTTGTTTATGTTAGACTTATAGGAAATAACCACACTTTTATATAAAAATCCTCAGCAGAAATGTCGATTTCAGCAGATAACTAATCATGCGTCGTTATACGCAATTACTAATAGAACCAAAATCTAAAATGATACCCAAATAGATACACGCATAACAACCATATGCCACAAAGAAGAAATAAAACAAAAACGTTTTCGGAATAAAATAACCCAACAGAGGTTGACATGCCATAAAATTTAACCAACCAACCAACCAATTTGATTTACCCCCCCCCCCCTTATTTATTAGGTTTTCACAATAAGAAAGAGATGACTTCAGACCTGCAAGATTTCAGATTTTTTTTAAAACAATAAATAAAAGAAAGAAGTTCATAGTTTCCCTTTGGGATTCATAGTTATGTCAAATAAATTTAATTTTATTACCTTTTTAACAGATTTTATTCCGATATCACTTTCCTAACAGTCTCATATGTTCGAATTGTTTTTCAAATACAAAATGATATCTACATATTACAAACATTCCCATATATATATATATATATATATATATATATATGATATATTGAAAAAACAAATGATGTTTACAAATGCATGGGATCATCAGGAGAGAATGTGCACCGTTTCGGGGCCTTCCTCTCAACGGTTTTAACTGAACATCGGCCCCCCCCCCCCTCACTGATGTATATCTGTATCGACCGTAAGGGACCTCACATCAGTGAGGTGGGGGGGCGATGTGTAGTTAAAACCGTTGAGAGGAAGGCCCCGAAACGGTGCACATTCTCTCCTGATGATCCCATGCATTTGTAAACATCATTTGTTTTTTCAATATATCATATATATATATATATATATATATATATATATATATATATATATATATATATATATAACTTAAAAGAAAGGAAATGAATCCAACGGTATGAGTATATATAAAAAGATATGAAAACACCACAAAAAGCTGTTAAATAATTATATAACTGATATATGTATATTTTTTTTCTCGTTTTCTTTACAGCACAGATTATGACACGGATTTCTTCAAGAAGTTTGACATTGTTATGAACGCTCTCGACAACCGAGGTAAAGTATTATTTGGATCAAGTAACCAATAGGGACCCCAAATCATAAAACTTAATGAAAGGTTCACATTTTAACTCATCACTGGTAACTTCCAGGACAGATGTAGTTGTTCATAATCACATCTGTCCCATAATAGTTGGTACATTTGTATATAAATTTCATATACTAAATGTATCAACTATTATGGGACAGATGTAGTAGTTCATAGTTACATCTGTCCATAATAGTTGGTACATTTGTATATAAATTTCATATACTAAATGTATCAACTATTATGGGACAGATGTAGTTGTTCATAGTTACATCTGTCCCATAATAGTTGGTACATTTGTATATAAATTTCATATACTAAATGTATCAACTATTATGGGACAGATGTAGTAGTTCATAGTTACATCTGTCCCATAATAGTTGGTACATTTGTATATAAATTTCATATACTAAATGTATCAACTATTATGGGACAGATGTAGTAGTTCATAGTTATATCTGTCCCATAATAGTTGGTACATTTGTATATAAATTTTATACACTAAATGTATCAACTATTATGGGACAGAGATAGTGTTTACTTATATGATCCAATAACAATTCTATTGTTCTCCTCCTCTTTCAGCGGCTCGTAACCATGTCAACCGTCTTTGCCTGGCAGCTGATGTCCCCCTAATCGAGAGTGGTACAGCAGGATACCTGGGACAGGTCACTGTTATAAAAAAGGTGAGATGTTTTTGCTTTTTTTAATATCATATAAAAAAAATCTGGTGGGATGTCTTGAATTTTTTAATTCAACTGGGTTGTGTGAATGACATCACGTATACTAAGAAATTTTAATTCAATAATTTACAATTAAAAAAAAAAAAAAAAAAAAAAAAAAAATTTCAATTGATTTCAATATAAGATTAATTCAATCAATCAATCTTATATTTCAAAGGGAAAAGAAAAAGCACGCCCAGAAAAATGTGCTTATGACTTTCCCCTTCTGTTACTATTCAGATTTTAATTTTTAAATATCTTCCCAAATATAAATAAAATCTTCATTATTTTTGGACAAAAATCAAGCTCTGGTGATAGTGAATGTGTATATATATATATATATATATATATATATATATATATTTACTCTGTTAATTGTTTTACTGTACTTTATACATGTATACATTGATGAATTGTTTTTTTTTAGTATATATATTATATATAAATAAATATGTGTGTGTGAAGAAAAGGAAGTGAATCCGACAGTATGTAGTATATTAAGAAAGATTGAAAAAACACAGGTTTAAATGAGTTGAGTGGTGAGTTTATTGGCCGACGCTGCAGTGTTTCGATCTATTAATTAGATAATTAATTATTAATTTTTTCCAACGTTCTTTTTTCTGACTTCAAATTTTAAACAAACTGATAAACAAGAACTATTACTCGATTTTCTCGTTATTCTGTGATAACAAATTTTTTTATCACCTTCCATATACCAACAAATGCCCTGAAGATGATCTAATTAATAGATCGAAACACTGCAGCGTCAGCCAATAAACTTACCACTTAACTCATTTAAACCTGTGTTTTTTCAATTTTCTAAATATTATACATATATGTGTGTGTGTGTGTATTTGGGAAGCATTCTTTCATTTATACATGAAGAACTAAACAAAAGTTACGTCTCCTGTTTAAACATTTTATTAACAATCTTTTCAAGCTTTCTGGCCAACTTTTTTACATTTGGATGGAATCCGTAGATTAGTCCACCAAAGTTCTTATCCCAAGTACTTTTGGCACTTTGAAGTGCCATCATCAGGGGTGATGTGTTTATGTTCCAGGTTTTTCAAGTTAGTAGTAGTGAGAGTAACTTGGAGGGGAACTCGTAGAAATTATATTAAGGGGTGTGGGGCTAGAACATAAACACATCAACCCTGATGATGGCACTTCGGTTTTTGACTTAATTACAAATTACGACTAATTAGAACTAATTAAAACAATTTTTTTCAAACAAAATTTAAGTCTAAAAGTAAGGAATAATTTAGTATAATTTTTGTGTCATTAAACTAAACAGTAAAAAAGCCTTTAGGAAGCAAAAGTTGATTAACTCAGCTTTTAGTATAATAATAGATTGTAAACAATTTTCTATTCTCAGGGCTTAACAGAATGTTACGAATGCCAGCCGAAACCAACACAAAAGACCTTCCCAGGATGCACCATTCGGAATACACCATCCGAACCAATTCATTGTGTTGTTTGGGCAAAACATCTCTTTAAGTAAGTTGTTTTTTTTTTTTTCTTGTGAGTTTTTTTTGTTTTGTTTTTTTTCATAAATTTCTTTTTAAAAAAAATTTTTTTTTTTTTTTTTTATGAATTTCTTAAAAAAAATTTTTTTTTTCTTAAGTTTTTTTTGTTTTAACAAAAAACAAAAAAACTTAAATAAATTTCTTTAAAAAATTTTTTTTTTTTTTCATGAATTTCTTAAAATTTTTTGATTTTTAAATTTTTAGGCCAACCTATTATGTATCAAAACACCTAATACAAATACAAAAAATGACACCCTCAAATAGATGTTCATGATAAAAAAAAATCTTTTGTGTAAAAATATTGTAAAAAAACAAACAAATTCATATTTTAATTAATACACTATCAGGACCTGTGGATATACCATAGTATGATAATTTAGATATTATGTCAACTTAAGAGTTATTGCAATATGTAAAAAGTATAATAATCTTGATTTAAATCCCTCACTCTTTTTCTTTGTTTCTTTCCTTCTTTTCATCTTTTCATTTTGTTCGATTGAAACAGATTACCCCCCCCTCTCTATATTTCTCCTACTTTCTGTCCTTTTTTATTATATTTTTTCTGTGTAGCATGTCCTTTTTCTTCCCTTTGTTTCTTTTATAAAAACGGAATGGTTCATTATTTAGCTGAGGTGATGACGCTCATAAGAAATAAGAATTTGGCAGATAAGCAACACCAGATAATCATATACAATAAAATAAGATCCTCAAATAGACATTCATGATAAAAAATTTTTGTGTAAAATTATTTTTAGAAAAAACAAATTTATATTTGAATTAATACACGATAATCAAAAAATATATATATTAACTGTTCTAGTAAGAATATGCACCCTCCAGTTGTAAGTATTTAAGTTTTAATGTAATGAAATATATTAAATTAGAAAGACAAATGAAATTAAATAAGAAAGCATATAAAAAGATTACTTATTTTGATTGATATTATCTGCGTTATTCGGACTATTGTCCCCATCTTCATTGTTATTTGTACAATGTTTCGGCCAATATGCCCTCCGGCCTTCTTCAGGTATTTCTTGTCGGACTTGGGAACCTTCTTTTCAAATTCGGGAGCTTTCTTGTTGTAATCGGGAGCCATCACAGAACTTTGAGTCCAAGAAGGTTCCCGAGTCCGGCAAAAAATACCTGAAGAAGGCCGGAGGGCATATCGGCCGAAACGTTGTAGTCCGAATAACGCAGATAATACTAATCTTCAAGCCTCATCTCAAACATTCAGAGAAATATTATTTTGATTGGTTTCTATATAAAATCATTCACAGGATTGATTTTAATACATTAAAGTTATTCTCCAATAATAATGTTAGAAATCAATAACACCAACTAATTATCTATTAAACCCTGTTTTGTTAAAACCGGTATGCAAATTATTCACATCATATACTATGTAAATATTTATTTCTTAATGATATATAACACACATCGCAGGAGTTTAACTCTTAACATCCTGTAGAGAATTTTCTAAGTCCAGAGCCTAATTCCTATAAGGATTTATCAAAAAAAAAAAAAAAAAATGCTAAAAATGACCTTTTCATTTAAAATTACTTGTTATTTCCCTTGAATTAAAGACTTCTAAATATGTTTAATATTACATTTAAACAAAGGCTATCATTTGGGGTGGATTAATAAAAACGAATGTGACTTCCAGCCGGGCGGAATGAGGTGGTATAGGACGTTAAGAGTTAAACACAATTAATTAATAACATAGTCTGTTTTGAGGCAAATCTAATTCAGCTAGACTTTAATAGAGACATTGTTAATAAATAAGATGCTTAATAAGATTAAATGATGATTATTTAATTAATAACCATTGAGAATATATAAATCACTAGGGGAATTGTGATGTTGGTGGTGACATAGTTTTGGTTACAGACAGGCAGACACATAATCACCATTTTCTGATTTTTTTTTCTTTTTACAACAAAAAAAAAAAATTTTCTTGAAAGTTGTCAAAATTTTATTTTATTTATTTATTTTTTTTAATGATTTTTTATTTATTTTTTTTTTCTCACTTTTCAGTCAATTGTTTGGTGAAGAAGATCCTGATCAAGATGTCTCCCCAGACACAGAAGATCCAGAATTGGCTGGTGAGTATTTTTCTTTTTTCACTTTACTATATCCACCCCACCACCCCCCATTGCAAAGGGGGTAATAATACCCCCCTCCACACACACACACAAACACACTGACAAAAAAAAGGAGAGAGTGTCCTGGGTAGGTATTTACTCTACCTGTTAACTCTTTTGTTGTTGGTAGCCTTCCGTCTACGAGAGATGATGGAGTAATGTCCAAATGTTTTTTTTTTGTTTTTTTTTAACTACATAGCCTGGGTGGGTTCATATGGAGGATAAGCTGTTGCCCATGCAGCAAATCCCCCCTGCAGTTTGGCAACGGTAGTATCACAGGAGTTGCTAGGTAGCACTGGATTTCATCACACCACATTAGAGACTCCGGCTCCTGGTTTGTTTTCGGGGTTTACTCCCATGTTAACTATATCCAGCATGCAAAAGGGGTAAGACCCCCCCCCCTAAAAAAATGGGTGTTTTGGGTAGTTATCTACCCAACCCATTCACCACAGGTAGGATGTGACACAAGATTGCAAGTATCATGTAACCTCTTGTTTTTAGTAATGTAGCTGAGTGTCCATACACCCACATCACCAGACAAGCCAAGGCATGCCCCGGCAGAGGGCAATGGCCATCCACACTAAGGGTTATAGGATTGGGGTACATACTACTTGCATAAATCTCCAATACAATCTGGCGCTAGGGTAAAAGCGCTGGGGCTTCTGGGAAAGTTTGCCTCTTGTGAAGTGATTCCATACTACCTGAGACAGCACCCTGCAGTCCAGTCATCTCTGACTTTTCCCAGTCACTATACCAACTACCGGACTGCCAAGACAGTGGACTGTGAGGTCTGTGCATCCTCTTTTCACTTTAAATATCTCATGCTAGCATTCCCAGTTGAGTTTTTTTTATTAATGATATATCCGGGTTAAGGGATATATTATGAAGTTGGTATTTGGTATATTATCGCAGTAGTAGTTGGTGCGTCGAATAGCAGTTTGTCTTCTGAGCAGTCGTGGTGTAGTCTGGCGAGTAAGTTCAGGCTGGTAGACTTAGGTGCTTGTACTACAAAGTGTTGAATATTTATAGATGACACTGTCCACTCAGATTATAGTGAGGGGGTACCAAGGTATTTACATATTCATTACATCAATTAATTTGATGTTATTGTTATTTAGTTTGTTTTTTTGTTTTTTTTTGTTTTTGTATTGGGTAGGAATACTTACTGCCACATAACTGTGCAAATTGTTTGTAAACTGATTTAATTTATGTTTTCTTTCCCCACCCCCAGGTGATGCAGGTGAGGCGGCTTTGAACGCAGCTGCTAAAGGTGATTCTCATGGGGGTATTGAACGTAAATCCACCCGAACATGGGCACGTGACACTGGATACAATCCACAAAAACTCTTCACCAAGGTACGTATTAGTATTTCACTAAAATTATACCAATGAGTTGAGGCCAACTATAAACACGCATAAGCAGAACACAATTTGGCAAAAGTGTGGATAATTTTTGACTCTCCCTTGTATTTACCTACCCCACCTCAGCTAATGTGATCCAAGGTCAATTTTTAAACGGAATAAAACTGGTTTTAATTCTGGTTTTCCTTCTCAAGTTGGTCACCAATAATTTTTACACAATTAATGTTAAACTAGAAAAAACGTGATCTGTTGTGTCAACCATTGAGCTCTGTGTAGATAATTGTGATCAGGAAGAAAGTTAGTTTGCAAAACAAAAATTGAAAAAATAATATAAATCAAATCTTTGTAATTCTTGAACAAAAATGCAAAATATTTAATGTGTGTGTGCTGGCAATACCTCACGTCAGACGCTGAAGTCCTGCAACAAGCCAATATGTCCAGCATAGAAATACGCATTATACGTAACCAGATGCGGTGGACTGGGCATCTTGCCAGAATTCAAGACGGCAGACTCCTGAAGCAATTATTCTACGGAGAACTGCAATGTGGGAAGCATCTGAGGCACAAGCCCAAAAAGTGTTTTAGGGATGCTATCAAAAACAACGTCAAAACTCTCAACATAAATGTTCATGAGTGGGAGAGAACAGCTACAAATCGTGCGGCTTGGAGAAAACTTGTTTATGATAGCTGGTTTTAATTTTTACACAATTATTGTTAAACTAGATCAGTCTATCCGTATCTATCTGTTTGTCTATCTATCTATCTCAGTTTGTTCATATCTATCTATCTATCTCAGTCCGTTCATATCTATCTATCTATCTCAGTCCGTTCATATCTATTTATCTCAGTCTGTAGATAGATAGATATGAACAAACTGAGATAGATAGATAGACAGACAGATAGATATGAACAGACTGAGATAGATAGACAGATAGATAGATAGGAACGGGTCACACATTGAGCTCTGGGTAGATAATTGTGATCAGGAAGAAAGTTGGTTTGCAAAACAAAAATTGAAAAAATAAATACGACTGGAGAATAAAAAAAAAATATTAAATCATTTTGCCAAAATTTGCAATTAAGTCAAAAACTGACCCATCTTATATATAAGCCAGTCGTTAGCTGCTTTCCCTCTCTCTATATAAATCTTGACTAACTACTACTTATGTATGTTATATTTCTCTATGAGTGTAAAGAAATTAACTTCCTGGAGCTCAATATGTGACTCAACAGGTCACATTTTTTCTAGTGTGTGTGTGTGTGTGTGTGTGTGTGTGTGTATATAATCTCAATATCATTGATAAGGCATGTATCTGTGATACATAATACCTTTTACGCATTGTCTTTTTCCTTTTTATTTTGTTATCTGTCCATTTACTATGGATAACTGGGCCATTAAGAATTTCCCCTGACGCCAATAAGCTACTTTATATGTGTATTAGAAGCAGCTACCCAGCATTGCTTTAGTTGTGTGTGTGTGTGTGTGGGGGGGGGAGACCTGATGTATTAATTTGTTTGCTTTTGAGATTTACAAATTCTGGACATTTTTAAGTAGAATTTCAATGCTATTTCTATGTATATTTTAATTTTTAAATATCTTCAAATATAAATCAAATCTTCGTAATTTTTGCACAAAAAACAAGAACAAGATATTTAATGTTTATATGTATTTACTTTGCTGTTAATTGTTTTATTTTCGTAGTTTGAACCATACATACATACATACATACATACATACATACACCCCTGCGTGTGGCAGGGCCTGCCTGTCAAAGGCTGGGTTTCTCAGTCACATACGGTCGCACACAAGAGGAAATCGGGGAAGGGGTTCATATGTATGACAGTAAATAAAAACAAAGCTGAACACCTAGGCCCTGCGTGCTCACAGCCAAACTTGTAGAAATGGCCTTATTCTGTGAAGAAGTGGCAATCATCATATATATTTACTTTGTCGTTGATTGTTTTATTTTTGTAGTTTGAACCATAGATACATATATACACACCAACCGCCCTTTATATATGTATAGATTCTCATTATTGTTATTTGTTATAATTAAAAGTAAACTAATTTATTGTTGTATTTTTTTTTTTATTTTCCAGTTGTTTCATGATGACATAAAATATCTTCTTTCCATGGAGAAACTTTGGGAAAAGAGGAAACGTCCAAATCCTTTGGATTTTAACAATCTCCCAACATCAGGTAGGTAAAAAAACAAAAAACAAATTCTCTAACTTCAACACTCTCTCTCTCTCGTTTGGTATATTCATAAATGTTTTACTATAGAAATGCATTGGACAATGATTTTTTTACTATAGAAATGCATTGGACAATGATTTTTTTTTATATAGAAATGCATTGGACAATGATTTTTTTTTTATATAGAAATGCATTGGACAATGATTTTTTTTTTTTTTATATAGAAATACATTGGACAATGATTTTTTTTTTATAGAAATGCATTGGACAATGATTTTTTTTTACTATAGAAATGCATTGGACAATGATTTTTTTTACTATAGAAATGCATTGGACACAATGATTTTTTTTTACTATAGAAATGCATTGGACAATGATTTTTTTTTTTTTATACTATAGAAATGCATTGGACAATGATTTTTTTTTTACTATAGAAATGCATTGGACAATGATTTTTTTTAGAAATGCATTGGACAATGATTTTTACCATTAAAAGAGCAAGTTAAACATAGCCGAAACATTACTATGAACTGTAAATATATATTTATAATTTTTTTTCTTTTTAATTTCTTTTTCAGTTGTCCAATCGTCAACCTCTTTGATCAAAGACCAACAGATCCATTCTGTGAAAGAATATGCAGAAATCTTTGGAAAATGTCTGAATTCCTTAAAAGCAGAATTAGCCAATCAAGGATCGGATGGCATTCTGGTGTGGGACAAGGTTGGTTTGTTTGCTTATTTTGAAAAAGAAGAAATCTTAATTATTTTTGTTGAAAAAGCAAGATCTGGTGATAGTGAATGTGTATATATCTTCACTTAATCATTAATAGTTTTACTTTCATAGTTCCCCTCCGGACATACATACACACCAACTGCCCTTTATATATGCAGAGATGCTGATAGGTATGCATCCTGCGTCCCTGATGCATAAAAAGTGATTTTTTTTTATTTTCTTTTGCCCGCCATTTCCAGCTAACTGTAAATACATTTCAGTATTTTCTTGGAAACAAATTACATGGTATGGGGTACAAGGTAGGGGTTAGACGGCTATAGTTGTTCTACAATTTATTCAGAAAATTTAGTTGGGACCCATAAAATTTTCCAGGAACTCATTCAAATCAAGTCTGTGCATCCCAGGACACATTTAATTAAAAAGCTATCAGCATCACTGTATATGTATAGAAGATATACTCACATCAAAGGGCTTAACAGCGATACAGGAACACTCAAAGCCTATAAATATTTCCAAAATACCCCCACTACCACCAATTCCATGACCCCCAGCAAACTACAAGGCACACACTCCTAAATTACCAACTGACCAACCAGCACCATGTACACCCACACACAAATATGACAACTACGCTATCACAAGCAGTAGCCACCCCCACTAGAAAGAACAGCAAGAAGCCAGCAACACTACTGTCCTTAAACAGTCTGAAGATGGGAGCATAAAAATCCGGAAAATTTACAACTACTAAATAAACGAAACTCTACTCCAAAACAACCGAGTTTCTGATATTTATTTCTTGAATGTTTCATACAAATGCCCAAACCTGATATATGTACCTCCCACAAACGGATACATATAACAAAATAATCACAAATGTATATACTTACTTGAAGCTGTACAAAGCTATGGTGCGGCCACACTTGGAGTTTGCATCACCGGTCTGGAACCCCTATCTTGCTCAGAATATTAACCTCCTAGAAACTGTACAGAGACGTGCAACCAGGCGGATACCCTCCATTAGGCATCTACCATACTCTGAACGTCTCGCAGCCCTGGGAATGGATTCGCTGAAACTTTGGCGTCTGGCAACTAACCTGGTAAACGCTCATAAGGTCATTAATCATCTTAACAACAGCAACCTTGAGCACCTTTTTGATCTCCATCTTTCCAACACACGTGGGCAGGCCTACAAAGTCAGAAAACAGCACTGCTCACGTGACTTTCGGAAACATTTTTTCACGCTCAGAATTGCGGAGACATGGAATAAACTGCCCGCGTCTGTTGTAGGCTGCCGAAGCACTGAATCTTTCAAAGCCTCCATGTTTCCTGTAGTCCGCCGACACTATACCTGATGCCACTCTCCACATACATATGCACACACGCGCACACATACATGCATATTACTACTGTAACTGTTCATGTTCCTGACACTAATACATTATTCTGTGTACCTGATGAGTTGTGGTACACCTGAGCACTGTACACAATAAATTTCATTATCATTTTATCAAGTATACGAAGACTCTTAGACAACACTATATAAAATATATAGATGTTCTCATTTGTATGTGTAATATTCTTTTGTTTCTCTTTTTTCTATTTTAGGATGATGACATTGCTATGGACTTTGTGACGGCAACAAGTAACATCCGTGCTCATATATTTGGCATTCCAATCAAGTCAAGATTTGATATCAAATGTAAATTTCTTTTTTTTTTTATAACATCCTCTTTATTATTAAGAACACATTTTATGATATTTTTGTCTTAAAGCATGCAGTTGTATTGTTTTTGAAAAAGTTTCTAAGATTTGTTTATTTCGCACGGAGACTTTCAAAATAGCTACCAGCTTGTTCCAAAGTAAAAGTCAAGGGAGGTTACTCTAATTGCCTTATTTGCTAGGAATTTTGACAACTAAAGGTGAAAATTACTGCATATTGTACATAAATAATTACAATATATAATTTTAATTAAGAACATTATCATAAAACTAAATGAGTTAATCTATTTATTTCCTTTATCTTTTTTTGTAGCAATGGCTGGAAATATCATCCCTGCAATTGCAACTACGAATGCTATAATTGCCGGTTTGATTGTTATGGAAGCCCTTAAAATTTTATCAGGAAATATTGAAAACTGCAAAACTGTAAGTTATCTCTCCATTGATTTCTTGCACTCACTTTTTGTGGCATTGCCCAATTTTACTTCTCTTCATATTCTTGTAGTTTTTTTCTTCTTATCTTCTATTTATTCTTTGCTTCTATCTGGGCTGATACTGCCCTGTCGGCTGGGGCGTTAAAATGCACCTCTACAGAGGGGTAAGACTCCCCCAATGGGGCCACCTGTTGGCTGTGGGTGGCGACCCGTGATGCTTAAGGATAGAGTCCAGGTGGATGAGCAGTCCATGACATGCAATATTCCACTTTGGTCCTATCTTGGGCTAGACGGGCGGTCGGAGAGGCCCCCTCCGATCAATCAGCTGGTCACGTCAAGCCCTAGCACCTATATGATTTTCCCAACCCTATTGCCCTTATGGCAAGCCCCAGCCCCTTTTTATCATATGGGTGCTAGAAGGCGGTGGCTGCGGGTCTACATGTCCTGGGAATGACGTTAAACTCTATCTGATGGTGAGGTTCCAGTTTTGGAGGTTTGGAGAATGTGGAGCACCCCTCCATCACCATTGCTCCCTGGCCCACTCTGACCCGGATCAATTTTGTATTATAACCAAGTTATAAACCAGTCCCCCATTTTAGACATCTGAAATGAATACTCTCTCTCTCTCATACTTACTCTCTATACCTCTTTCACTTACTCTCTTTTTCTCTTCCCCCCTCTCTCTCTCACACACTCTCTCTTTCTCTTATTCACTCTCTATACCTCTTTCTATTACTCTGTTTCTCTTACCTCTCTCTCTCTCTTTTTCCCCTAATCTCTTTCCTATATTTTTTCTGTGTAGCATGTATTTTTTTGGACCATATGACCTTTAGGCACCCCTTTTGCTTTGCTGATTCATAAGTACATAAGAGACTGTCCAAATCATAGATGAAATGCAAAAATGTAAATCCTGATTATCTAGTGTTGCTTATCTGCCGAATTCTTATAATTAGTATCATCACCTCAGCTAGATAATGGACCATTTCATTTTTATCATAAAGTAAGGGAAGAAAAAATAGGACTATATGACCTTTAGGCACCCCTTTTGCTTTGCTGATTCATAAGTACATTTTTTTTCATTTACACCGTCAACATCCGGTTGTTTGTTAGACAATTTATAGAGGTTTTTTTTTTTTTTTTTAAATTATAAAACTAACCCCTAACAAACAACCGGATGTTGACGGTAAATGAAAAAAAGTACTTATGAATCAGCAAAGCAAAAGGGGTGCCTAAAGGTCATATAGTCCTATTTTTTCTTCCCTTACTTTATAATAAAAATGAAATGGTCCATTATCTAGCTGAGGTGATGATACTAATTATAAGAATTCGGCAGATAAGCAACACTAGATAATCAGGTTTTACATTTTTGCATTTCATCTATGATTTGGACAGTCTCTTTTTTCACGAGAGTGTGTTGCAAGATGATACCGTATTATCTGCGTTATTTTCGGGCGATTGTCCCCATCTTTATTGTTATTTGTACAACGTTTCGGCTGATATGCCCTCCGGCCTTCTTCAGGTATTTCTTTTCGGACTCGGGAACTTTCTTGTCGTAGTCTGGAACCTTCATGTTGTAATCGGGAGCCATCACAGAACTTTGAACCATTGTCCGAATAACGCAGATAATACTAATCATCAAGCCTCATCTCAAAAATTCTGAGAAATAGTGTAGATAACAATAAAGATGAGGACAATAGTCCAAATAATACTAATTATCAAGCCTCATCCTAAAAATTCAGAGAAATAGTGTAGATAACAATAAAGATGAGGACAATAGTCCAAATAATCCAAATAATACTAATTATCAAGCCTCATCCTAAAAATTCTGAGAAATAGTGTAGATAACAATAAAGATGAGGACAATAGTCCAAATAATCCAAATAATACTAATTATCAAGCCTCATCCTAAAATTCAGAGAAATAGTGTAGATAACAATAAAGATGAGGACAATAGTCCAAATAATCCAAATAATACTAATTATCAAGCCTCATCCTAAAAATTCTGAGAAATAGTGTAGATAACAATAAAGATGAGGACAATAGTCCAAATAATCCAAATAATACTAATTATCAAGCCTCATCCTAAAAATTCATAGAAATAGTGTAGATAACAATAAAGATGAGGACAATAGTCCAAATAATCCAAATAATACTAATTATCAAGCCTCATCCTAAAAATTCTGAGAAATAGTGTAGATAACAATAAAGATGAGGACAATAGTCCAAATAATCCAAATAATACTAATTATCAAGCCTCATCCTAAAAATTCATAGAAATAGTGTAGATAACAATAAAGATGAGGACAATAGTCCAAATAACGCAGATAATACTAATCATCAAACCTCATCTCAAAAATTCTGAGAAATAGTGTAGATAACAATAAAGATGAGGACAATAGTCCAAATAATCCAAATAATACTAATTATCAAGCCTCATCCTAAAAATTCTGAGAAATAGTGTAGATAACAATAAAGATGAGGACAATAGTCCAAATAATCCAAATAATACTAATTATCAAGCCTCATCCTAAAAATTCATAGAAATAGTGTAGATAACAATAAAGATGAGGACAATAGTCCAAATAACGCAGATAATACTAATCATCAAACCTCATCTCAAAAATTCTGAGAAATAGTGTAGATAACAATAAAGATGAGGACAATAGTCCGAATAATACTAATTATCAAGCCTCATCTAAAAAATTCAGAGAAATAGTGTAGATAACAATAAAGATGATGACAATAGTCCAAATAATACTAATTATCAAGCCTCATCCTAAAAATTCTGAGAAATAGTGTAGATAACAATAAAGATGAGGACAATAGTCCAAATAATCCAAATAATACTAATTATCAAGCCTCATCCTAAAAATTCATAGAAATAGTGTAGATAACAATAAAGATGAGGACAATAGTCCGAATAACGCAGATAATACTAATCATCAAACCTCATCTCAAACATTCAGAGAAATAAGATGATACTGGTTGTACAATTAAAGAACATGAATATTAATATATTGATTGTAATAATTTTTTGCAACTCCAACTCCAGTAAAATTACATAAAGAGAAGTTGGAGTCAGAGGTGCCAAAGATAGAGGAGTCAGTCGGGTTTTTTTTAATATTCTGACTCCACAGATATTAGATATAGAATTTTTGTGGAAGTTTCCTAATTTTTCTTGTCTTTTCTTCTTGATAGGTCTACCTGAATCGACAACCTGCCTCTCGTAAACAACTCCTGGCCCCATGTGCCCTCGTGAAACCCAACCCTGAGTGTTACGTGTGCACCGATAAGCCAGAGGTCACGGTACTTTTGAACACTCAGAAGACTTCAATCAAAACATTGGAAGAAAAGGTAAGCAAAACGTTTACTAAAAAAAAAGGAATGGGTAACTTCTCTTCGCGAGTCAAAAGTTTTGCAATATTTTGGTAATTTCTCTTCGCGAGTCAAAAGTTTTGCAATATTTTGGTAATTTCTCTTGGGCGAGTCAAAAGTTTTGCAATATTTTGGTAACTTCTCTTGGGCGGTCAAAAGTTTTGCAATATTTTGGTAATTTCTCTTGGGCGAGTCAAAAGTTTTGCAATATTTTGGTAACTTCTCTTGGGCGGGTCAAAAGTTTTGCAATATTTTGGTAACTTCTCTTGGGCGAGTCAAAAGTTTTGCAATATTTTGGTAACTTCTCTTGGGCGAGTCAAAAGTTTTGCAATATTTTGGTAACTTCTCTTGGGCGGGTCAAAAGTTTTGCAATATTTTGGTAACTTCTCTTGGGCGAGTCAAAAGTTTTGCAATATTTTGGTAACTTCTCTTGGGCGAGTCAAAAGTTTTGCAATATTTTGGTAATTTCTCTTGGGCGGGTCAAAAGTTTGCAATATTTTGGTAATTTCTCTTGGGCGAGTCAAAAGTTTTGCAATATTTGGTAACTTCTCTTGGTCAAAAGTTTGCAATATTTTGGTAACTTCTCTTGGGGCGAGTCAAAAGTTTTGCAATATTTTGGTAATTCTCTTGGGGCGAGTCAAAAGTTTTGCAATATTTTGGTAACTTCTCTTGGGCGAGTCAAAAGTTTTTTTTGCAATATTTTGGTAACTTCTCTTGGGCGAGTCAAAAAGTTTTGCAATATTTTGGTAACTTCTCTTGGGCGAGTCAAAAGTTTTGCAATATTTTGGTAACTTCTCTTGGGCGGGTCAAAAGTTTTGCAATATTTTGGTAACTTCTCTTGGGCGGGTCAAAAGTTTTGCAATATTTTGGTAACTTCTCTGGGCGAGTCAAAAGTTTTGCAATATTTTGGTAACTTCTCTTGGGCAAAAGTTTTGCAATATTTTGGTAACTTCTCTTGGGCGAGTCAAAAGTTTTGCAATATTTGGTAACTCTCTTGGGCGAGTCAAAAGTTTTGCAATATTTTGGTAACTTCTCTTGGGGAGTCAAAAGTTTTGCAATATTTTGGTAACTTCTCTTGGGCGAGTCAAAAGTTTTGCAATATTTTGGTAACTTCTCTTGGGGTTTGTCAAAAGTTTTGCAATATTTTTGGTTAAAAAGACCTTTTTAATCTGGCTTGGTGGGTGGTCAAGAGAATAATTAAAAAAAAATTTTTCCCTCGTCTCACCCACAAAAAATTTATTTATCAACTCCTTAATCTTTAATATTATTAAAATAATGAAATTTTTTGTTTTATCATTTATTAAAAAAAATTTTTCCCTCTATTCACAGATTGTTAAAGGCCATTTGGGTATGGTGGAACCAGATGTTGAAATTGACGATGGCAAAGGTAAGTTTTTAAAATCATTCACTTCCTAAAAGCTAGTATCCAATCAGTTTCCTGATTGGTGAGGCACCTGATAATATTTTTGTTATTGTATAAATGGTCCTGTCAGTTGCTATGATAATTCCCAGAAACTGGCCTAAGACCACCCGGCCGAATTATCATTCCCACTAAATCAACACTTTTAAGATTTAATCTTTAAAATGTCTTTGTTAAATAAATTTTTCTGGTCCTATGCAGTCCCCACAAGAACAATAATAGATATGAATGTCAGCAGTCATATGAACCAGACATTCGTTTTTATACCAACCACTTTTAGCCTGGGTAAATTGGTTCCTATCTTGTGTTGATGCTACAAGAATGATGATATATATTTATGTGAAAACATTTGTATAAACAAAAAGTCATTTGTGTTATATCAACCATCAACCGACTTTTAGCCATTAGAATTTCTTTATTAGAGTAATTAATTTTATCTAGTGTTGACTTTACCCCACCACTGACCTGTACTCTAATCTAAGTCGCTTGTACGACTCTAGACTCAATTGTTATTTTAAAGTATCTAGCCAGATATCGCCAGTCACTCCTTGAAACCGCTCTGGTGTTATACCAATCAGCTTTTACCTGTTAAATACAAACTTCCTGATTTAAAAAAAGAACAAAACACACATTCCACAAGTTAATGTTATGTTAACGGTATAATATGCATTATAAAGTTATCTCTTTATAAAAGTAAAAAGTAAAGTCATCGGGGCAGCCTAATGTCGGTATCAGCCATGCAGCGAGGGAGTCTATCCCCTTTTCACTAGCGCTAGACCAAGGAGATTATTTTAGCGTCTGAGATGTAGGGCCACACCTACCATCAGCTCCTTACTTTACCGCACAGATCCCTGTGCTACTCATACGCTGAGTTGGCGAGGGTGGGTATCGAACTAGGAACCTTGATATCTCAATATTCAAATAAATTATTCAATGTGAATAAACCGCCCTGTCGGCTGGGGCGTTAGAATGCACCTCTGCAGAGGGGTAAGACTCCCCCAATGGGGCCACCTGTTGGCCGTGGGTGGCGACCTGTGATGCTTAAGGATAGAGCCCAGGTGGATGAGCAGTTCATGACTTGCAATACTCCACTTTGGCCCTATCTTGGGCTAGACAGGCGGCCAGTCACGTCAAGCCCTAGCATCTATATGATTTTCCCAACCCTATTGCCCTTTTGGCAGCCCAACCCCAAATAATTTGAATACCACAAAAAATGAAATAAAATCAAATCCTCTGACCAAATATGAAGTGTTACCAGTTTAAAAAGATTGTGAACTTTATTAATACATTGGCTCTTAAAATATTGATATTGTAACTAAGTATGAAGTGTTTACCTGTTTAAAATGCTAGTGAACTTTATTAATACATTGGTTCTAAAATATTGATATTCAACTAAGTATGAAGTGTTTACCAGTTTAAAAATAATTGTGAACTTTATTAATACATTGCTCTTAAAATATTATATTACAACTAAGTATAAAGTGTTTACCTGTTTAAAATGATTGTGAACTTTATTAATACATTGGCTCTTAAAATATTGATATTACAACTAAGTATGAAGGTGTTTACCTGTTTAAAATAATTGTGAACTTTATTAATACATTGGCTCTTAAATATTGATATTACAACTAAGTATGAAGTGTTTACCAGTTTAAAATAATTGTGAACTTTATTAATACATTGGCTCTTAAATATTGATATTACAACTAAGTATGAAGGTTTACCTGTTTAAAAAATTGTGAACTTTATTAATACATTGGCTCTTAAAATATTGATATTACAACTAATATGAAGTGTTTACCAGTTTAAAATAATTGTGAACTTTATTAATACATTGGCTCTTAAAATATTGATATTACAACTAAGTATGAAGGTTTACCTGTTTAAAATAATTGAACTTTATTAATACATTGGCTCTTAAAATATATGATATTACAACTAAGTAATGAAGTGTTTACCTGTTTAAAATGATTGTGAACTTTATTAATACTTGGCTCTAAAATATTGATATTACAACTAAGTATAGAAGTGTTTACCTGTTTAAAATAATTGTGAACTTTATTAATACATTGGCTCTTAAAATATTGATTTACAACTAAGATAAAGTGTTTACCTGTTTAAAATGATTGTGAACTTTATTAATACATTGGCTCTTAAAATATTGATATTACAACTAAGTATAAGTGTTTACCTGTTTAAAATGATTGTGAACTTTATTAATACATTGGCTCTTAAAATTATTGATATACAACTAAGTATGAAGGTTTACCTGTTTAAAATAAATGTGGAACTTTATTAATACATTGGCTCTTAAAAATTGATATTACAACTAAGTATGAAGTGTTTACCAGTTTAAAATAATTGTGAACTTTATTAATACATTGGCTCTTAAAATATTGATATTACTAAGTAAAGTGGTTTACCGTTTAAATAATTGTGAACTTTATTAATACATTGGCCTTTAAAATATTGATATTACAACTAAGTATGAAGTGTTTACCAGTTTAAAATAATTGTGAACTTTATTAATACATTGGCTCTTTAAAATATTGATATTACAACTAAGTATGAAGGTTTACTGTTTAAATAATTGTGAACTTTTTATAATACATTGGCTCTTAAAATATTGATATTACAACTAAGTATGAAGTGTTTACCAGTTTAAATAATTGTGAACTTTATTATACATTGGCTCTTAAAATATTGATATTGCAAAATATTGGATATATGTATCTAATCCTTTTTATATATCCCTATCATAAATGCATTTTTATTCATTTCTACTGTAAAACTCTAATTATACATCTTATTATAATGGGGATTGTGTCTGTTTGTAATGGAAACCACGTCACCACCACCATCACAATTTCCTTAGTTATTTACACAATATTCTCAATTTTATGAAATAATCATTTATTCTTAATTAGTATCTTATTTATTAATGATGTCTCTCTTAAGATCTACCTGATAGATTTGCCTCAAAACAGCCCATATTATTCACGTGTTTAAAATTTTGCAATGCGGGTTATATATTAAGAAATAAATGTTTACATAGTATATGGTGTGAATAATTTGCATACTGGTTTTAACAAAACCGGTGTTAATAAATAATTACTTGGTTTTGATTTCAAATATTTTTGTTTTAATCTCAAACGTATTAAAAACAATCCTATGTATAATTTAATATTGAAATCAATTAGAATAAAGTAGAAAATAAGTAATCTTTTTTGTGTTCTTATTTAATTAGTCTTTCATTAAGCAATCAATGTTTACATAGTATATGGTGTGAATAGTTGTTATACCAATTTAACAAAACTGTGTTTAATAAATAATCACTTAGTGTTATGGATTTCTAATATTATTTTTTATTCTCAACTATTAAAAGAAATCCTATATATGATTTTATATTAAAATCAATTAGATTAAGATGTAATCTTTGTGTTCTTATTTAATTTCATTAGAGCTAGTTTAGCTCAGTTGGTAGAGTGTCTGACTAGGAACCACAAGGTTCTGGGTTCAATACGGCCCCTCACCAACTCAGTGTATGAGTAGCACACAGGGATCTATGCAGTAAAGTAAGGAGCTGATGGTAGGTTTGGCGCTCTGCCTCAGACGCCAAAAACAATCTCCTTGGTCTAGCGCTAGTGAAAAAGGATAGACTCCTTGCTGTCTGGCTGATACCAACTTTAGGCAACCCCGGTGACTTTACTTACATTTTTTCGTATTTAATTTCATTAGTCTTTCTAATTCAATTTAATATTTAATTATACTAGCAAATATATGCAAGTATTAACATTTTAATGTATTAGAATATTTATATTAAATTAGAAAGGCTAATGAAACTAAATAAGAATGCAGATAAAAGGATTTGAATCAAGAGGGGGTATAATCGAAAAATAGAACAACTTTAAACTAACTCTCCATCATTTTCCATCACTCCCGTTTTTCATTGAAAATCTTCCTAATTTAACTATTTAGTTAAATTAAGAATGAAAAAATAAAATAAGTTATTTCTTCTTGTTAATGAATATCTTTTAGGATTTATCTCTGAGATTTTGCTCATATTTATTAAAATAAAACCAAACAATTAGAAATCAATAATACCAATCATATTTATTAAAATCAAATTTTTAATGTCAATATGCAAATTAGCCTTCCTGTTCACACTGTAAACCGCTATTTTGTTGTATATATAAATACAATTGAATGTTATTAGTATGAAGACAAGACCAACAATATTAATAATGTAAAACAATTTAATAATAATTGAGGTTTGAATAAAAATAAAATCATAGTGATAAAATGATCTGAAACAGAAAGGGGTATACTCGAAAACTAGAACAACTGAAACTTACTCTCCTTCACGCCTGTCTTTCATTGCTAAATTTTCCTAATTTAACTATTTAGTTAAAATAGGAAGCAAAGAATTAAATTGAAGTTATTTCTTCTTGTTATTGGATTTCTTTAAGATTTATCAAATTTTTAATATCAATATGCAAATTAGCTTTACCGTTCACACTGTAAACCGCTATTTTGTTGTATATATAAATACAATTGAATGTTGTTAGTATGTAGATAAGGCAACAGTATTAATTGTGTAAAACATTTTTATAATAATAGAGGTTTAAATAAAGATAAAATCATGGTGAATGTGATGTAAAGAACTAAGGGAATTGTGACTTGGGTAGTGATATTGTTTGGTTACAGACAGACTGACACATAATCTCCGGTACCATTATAGTATGTGGCCTACCTTTTGAATGTGGCCTACGAAATCATGTCTCTCTTAAGTATGTGGCCTACCATAAAAAGCATATTATAATTATAATAATAACTGCTAACCCTAACCCTATCAAATTTTAGAATTAAATAGATCTCTGATTCATGTAAATTATGGATAAATTCTTTTTTTAATTATTCTTAATTACTATATACAGCTTATGACTGAATTGCATTTCTTGAAATTGAATATATGTGAAAAATAATTAGTTTCAATAAATTGCCTACTACTTATATTTATAATATACTCTTACTGAGGTAGGACACATTCAAACCGGGTAGCCACATACATACAGAATCAAAGGTAGGCCACATACTATACAGAATCAAAAGGTTAGGCCACATACTAAACAGAATCAAAAAGGTAGGCCACATACTATAACAGAATCAAAAAAGGGTAGGCCACATACTATAACAGAATCAAAAAGGTAGGCCACATACTATAACAGAATCAAAAAGGTAGGCCACATACTAAACAGAATCAAAAAGGTAGCACATACTATAACAGAATCAAAAAGGGTAGGCACATACTATAACAGAATCAAAAAAGGGTAGCCACATACTATAACAGAATCAAAAGGTAGGCCACATACTATAACAGAATCAAAAAAAGTAGGCCACCATACATAAACAGAATCAAAAAAGGTAGCCACATACTATAACAGAATCAAAAAGGTAGGCCACATACTATAACAGAATCAAAAAGGGTAGGCCACATACTATAACAAATCAAAAAGGTAGGCCACATACTATAACAGAATCAAAAAAGTTAGCCACATACTATAACAGAATCAAAAAAGGTAGGCACATACTATAACAGAATCAAAGTAGGCCACATACTATAACAGAATCAAAAAAGGTAGCACATACTATAAAGAATCAAAAAAGGAGCCACATACTATAACAGAATCAAAAAGTTAGCCACAACTATACATAACAAAAAGGTAGGCCACATACTATAACAGAATCAAAAAGTAGGCCACATACTATACATCAAAAGGTAGGCCAGCATACTATAACAGAATCAAAAGGTAGGCCACATACTATAACAATCAAAAAGGTAGGCCACATACTATAACAGAATAAAAAAAGGTAGGCCCATACTATAACAGAATCAAAAAAGGTAGGCCACTACATAACAGAATCAAAAAAGTAGGCCACATACTATACAGAATCAAAAAGGTAGCCACATACTATAACAGAGTCAAAAAGGTAGGCTACATACTATAACAGAATCAAAAAGGTTAGCCAATACTATAACAAGAATCAAAAGGTAGCTACATACTATTAAGAGCACCCAATCTCCATTATAATAAGAATAAAACTTAAATACTTGTGACCAGAGGTACATATTTTTGTTATTTGTTATAATAAAACCTTTCCAATGTATTTCTATAAACCAAGAAAGAAAAAAAAATATGATCTAAAAAATGTTGTTTTTTTATTTTACAGCTAATGAAAACCTGAAACATGCCAAGGCATGCCAGTTACTGCCCTTGTCGAACACATCTCCAGCAGGTGAGCAGGAGGAGCTACAACTGGAGCAGGCCAAAAACAGTGCAAACTTTTGAAGCAGGAAAGCCACCAGGTCAGTTACTGGCAGGGAGGGGGGGGGCTTTTTCTTCTTTTTTTTTTTTTTTTTTGTTCTGTTCTGGCATCAAAAAATCGTCTGAATGTTCTTGATTTAGTTTTTGTGGCACGGTTGTATATCCCATCCTCCTAAGTGCTTTGTATTATGTTCCATTTTAACCCGCGTTGTGGAAGGGAAACGCGTTCCATTACACTGGCAACCCAAAGAATGGTTGCCAAAGACGTTGTGTGTTGCTAAGCAGGGAAATGTAAGTCAACGCACAAAGACGAACTTTTTATTTTTATTTTTTTTTATTTTATGAATTCAAGGAGAAGGGAATAACCTAGATCTTTTAAAAAAAAAAAAAAGTGCAAGACCTGTGATATAAAGTATTCCCCCCCATTTTTTTATTAAAGGTAATCTATGTAACTAACAGGACCTGTTGATATACACAGTCTGATAATTTAATTATTACAATGTTTGATATATTTAATTAAGAGCTATAGATAAATACTTCAAAATTGTAAAAAGTTTATAATCTTGATTCAAACTCTCAACTATGCCTCTTCCTTTAATTATTTATAATTTAATTATTACAACATTTGATAAGTTTACTTAAGAGCTATTGCTAAAATAGTCAATATGATAAAAAGTATAATAATCTTGACTAGCAGGACCTGTAGATATACCACAGTATGATAATTTAATTTACAACATTTGATAAGTTTACTTTGAGAGCTATTGCTAAATAGTTCAATATGTAAAAAGTATAATAATCTTGACTAGCAGGACCTGTAGATTATACCACAGTATGATAATTTAATATTACAACATTTGATAAGTTTACTTAAGAGCTATTGCTAAAATAGTTCAAAATATGTAAAAAGTATAATAATCTTGACTAGCAGGACCTGTAGATTATACCACAGTATGATAATTTTAATTATTACAACATTTGACAAGTTTACTTTAGAGCTATTGCGAAAGAGTTCAATATGTAAAAAGAATAATAATCTAGATTTAACTCTCTTTACTAAGCAAGACCTGTGGATATACTACAGTATGTTTACTAAGAGCTATTACAAGATATTCAATTTGTAAAAAGAATAATAATCTAGATTTAACTCTTACTAGCAGGAGCTGTGATTATACTACAGTATGTTGACTAAGAGCTATTACGAGATAGTTCAATTTGTAAAAGAATATAAAAAAAAGAATAATAATCTAGATTTAACTCTCTTTACTAGCAAGACCTTGGATATACTACAGTATGTTTACTTAAGAGCTTTACAAGATAGTTCAATTTGATAAAAAGTTAATAATCTAGATGTTAACTCTCTTACTAGCAGAGCTGTGATTATAGTTAAAAATCATTGTCCAATACATTTTATAGTAAAAATCATTGTCCAATGCATTTTATAGTAAAAAAATCATTGTACCAATGCATTTCATAGTAAAAATCATTGTTCCAATGCATTTTATAGTAAAAAAATCATTGTCCAATGCATTTTTATAGTAAAAAATCATTACCAATGCATTTTCATATTAAAAAATCATTTGTCCAATGCATTTTAAGTAAAAATCATTACCAATGCATTCTCCTCTTTTGACTATTCACCCATCTTTTATAATTACAAAATAATTAGCTGATTATTATCTTAATTTCTTATTTCTATTGTCTATTTGTCAATTTGCCAACACTAAGTTTTAGCCAAAACAACCTGACATTCCTCTGCTAGCATTTATAATTTCCTGAAAATATTCAACCCCAGCAAAATCTCTGATGAATTTCAACAAATATTTTAACAAAACGCATTTCCAAAATCAATCTTCTTTCAAAATACTTTTTCAAATCCTTTCTTTCTTCTTCTTCCATCACAACTATTTTTATTAAAACTGGATCCTTTTTAAAAAAATTTTTTACCTTAATTATCACGCCCCCGAATAATGTAACACAAATACACAGCTTTTTATATATATGTTTGATTATATTTCTTTCTTTTGATGTTTCCGACTGTGTCCTCATCTTTATTATGGTATATATAAAACAGCCTTCCTCAGGTGTTTCCTGTTATCCAAGCATAGTAATGACCCACCTGGGAAATCATTTTTAATAGTTTGACTGTATCAAACAAAGCGTCGAGAACCTTCTTAAGATCTTATTCAAATAATGACGTCATTGTTTTTGCACACACTTTTCAATCCCCTGATATACGTCACAGAGAATTAGGATATTTATAAAAGAGACGCAGTAAAATCATATCCATGTGTCCCAGTGCTTTTTTTGTTTTTTTTCCTCGCAATTTCAAGTTAACTGTAAATAATTCAATAGTTTCTTGAAATGAATTACACAGAGATAGGTTACAAAGGTAGGATTAGATGGCTTTAGTTGGACCATAAATTTTCCTGGCGACTCATTCAAAGAAAAATGTGCATCCCAGACGCACTAATCAAAAAGCTATCAGCATCACTGGTATAACACATTTTGGCTGCTGATCTCAGCCTCCTGGATGTTTCCTGTGTATCCGAGCGTAGTAATGATCCAACCTATGAATCAATTTTAATAGTTGCTGTTGTCAAACAGACGTCAAAAAACTTTTAGATAACACAATAAAGAAGTGCAATGCTGTCATAAAAGAACAAGAAGGCCATGACCATTAAGAGCAGTCGATGTGCCATTCAAATACACAGCATTTTTTATATGTGGATTATATTTCTTTCATTTACTGTTCATGGCTTTCGTGCCAATTTTTTTACAAAGCCCAACAAGCCGATCCAAAGGGATTTTTTTTCTTTTTCTGAATTCCTTCTTGTGTGACAATCTTTTATGTTTTCTCGTTATATATCTCACATGGAATCGTCCAAGATGGTCATTAAGTCCCACTTTTGTGTTTGCCTTACCATTCCAAGGACAATAATTCCTGCCATTTTTTTTTTTTTTTTTTGTTTCCCTGCTTCATATGTTGAAACCTCATTGTCTTTTCACTTTTTCTTAATTCCCTCCCTCCTGCCCCATGTGACCCTAGCACCAACCTTACCCAGACTAGTTGTAAACCCCCCACTCTTATTAATCATATATGTGCTAGAAAGCTGTGGTACTATTACGTACCCACACGCCCTGTCAGATGGGCGTTAGAATGCACCGACTGCACCTCTGCAGTCCAAATAGTCATTAAGTCCCTCTCGTGTTTGCTTTGCCATTCCAAGGATGATAATTCCTGCTATTTGTTTTTGTTTTCTGTGCTTCATATTGAAACCTCATTGTCTTCTTCACTTTTCTAAATCCCCCCCAACCTCCCCAGGTATCCTAGCACCAACCTTACCCAGACTAGTTGTAAACCCTCAACTCTTTTTATCATATGTGCTTAGAACAACAGTCCCCAACACCAGCCGCGGGGCATTAGGTACCAGCCGCACAGAATGTTTGAATTTTTCTTTTTTTAAATTCATTATCAGTTCTAAATGTTGATGTTTTATTTGAAAAGTGACTTCTGTTGCCTCTTGACAGGCCTCGGTCATGTGATAGGTCACCAGCCGTTACCCCAAAAGCTAGCAAAAATGAATGAAAAAACAAACATCTTTGGCTAGCTTCTTTTGAACGGGATTTTCTGCAGTGACCACAACCCAAACCGAAACTACAGAATAACTGGACGTACGAACAGAACTTTGGTGTGTCCACTGTCTCCCATTACCCCGAGATGGGACCGGCTAATGCAGAGAAACAAGCTCAGGGCTCCGCTAATTGTCTTATTATTATCTGATTCACTTGTTCACTCTTTTATATAGAAATGATCAGTTTCACTTGAATCGAGGTTTTTTTGATTATAATTATTTCTTATTAGAAAGGATTTTGTTCTAAAATAAATATTTCGTTTACAGAGATTTTGTTGATTATTAATTTATGAACAAATGTTGTTTTATTGTCTGTTGATGTTTGCATTTGATATAAGACCACTGCGGATGATTATTATTAGATTAGTCATTACAATTATCGAAGCAAATGAAGGCCGGTCCCGTGAAAATATGTCTTAGATGAAAACCGGTCCGTGGCGCAAAAAAGGTTGGACCGCTGTGCTAGAAGACGGTGGCTCAGTATGTTGGGTATGACATCAACTGCATCTAATATCCCTATTATCTGAATTTTGAGACGAAGTTAATAATTTGTATTAATTGGATTTTTCAGACTGTTGCCTCATCTTTATTGTTGGCCAATGCTCACTTTCTCTCTCACTTGTTTTCAATTTATCGTTGGATAGACTGAGACACCCACAGAGTATAAGATTGTGTCTTGGTAGCACAACCATTGATCGTCTTTTCAAACACGCAATTTACCAAGGTGGATAACTCCGTATATTCTAACGTGTGCTTTTTGCTGAGTTTCGCGCGGGACCGGTATCAAACCCAGAACCTCGATGATTCCGAGACGGTTGCTCAACTAACTCTACATTAATTTGTTTGATTTAATTAGTGCTAGACCAGGAGATTTTTTTTTTTTTTTTTTTTGTGGACGCCCACACTACCGTCAGCTCCCCCGCCCCCACTTAACCACACAGATGCAAATTACCCAATCTGTGTTTTTTTTTTTTTGCTGAGTTGGTAGGGGCTGCCAGCAGACCTGGAACTCGCGACCCCTCTAACAACTCTACATTGATTTGTTGTGTTTAATTTTTTTTTTTTTTTTTTGTTTATTTATTTATCTTTTGTTTTCTTTTTTTCAGAATCTGAAACAATGTTGTTCCTCTGGAGAAAATCTGTGAAAAGAAACTGAGTTGCAAGAAGCGTTAAAAATATTCCTGTCCTTATCTTGAGCTTACAACAAAAACTTCATTCAAAATTGGTGTAAGTTCCAATCTTTCTAAAATCATCTTTGTTATTCCAACTTTCATATTGTAACCAATTTGGGGTCAAAGTTTTTATATATTTTATATTATTAACTTCTTTTTTTACAGTTTGTGTAACACGGACCATTTTATGTGATAACTTATACTGAAGAAACGGTACCTGCCCTTCAAACGATAAGTAGTCCAAAAACTTCTTTTTGACCATTTTTTACTCTCACTTTCAGACTAATACCTTTGGAAAGGTTATGAGGAAGCTATTAGCTGAACAGCCATTTTTAAAGTCCAGCTCCTCCTCATCACGCAGGGTCATGTAGACTTGAGTGTCAGAACCATACCGTCGATAACTTAAGTTACTGGTGGAGCCACCCAACGCGGACAGATTTAGCACTCAGTGGTATTAGGCCACAACCCGGTGAAAAAAAATCATTGCCAATGCATTTTCATAGTAAAATCATGTTGTCAATGCATTTCATAGTAAAAATCATTGTCCAATGCATTTTCATAGTAAAAATCATTGTCCAATGCATTTTTATAGTAAAAATCATTGTCCAATGCATTTCATAGTAAAAATCATTGTCCAATGCATTTTCATAGTTCTTATCATAGTAAAATATTGTCAATGCATTTTATAGTAAAAATCATTGTCCAATGCATTTTATTTAATCATTGTCCAATGCATTTTATAGTAAAAATCATTGTCCACATTTTATGTAAAAAATCATTGTCCAATCATTTTCATAGTAAAAAATCATTGTCCAATGCATTTTCATAGTAAAAATCATTGTCCAATGCATTCATAGTAAAAAATCATTGTCCAATGCATTTTCATAGTATAAAAATCAATTGTCCAATGCATTTTCATAGTAAAAATCATTGTCCAATCATCATTTATAAAATATTGTCCAATGCATTCATAGTAAAATCATGTTCAATGCATTTTATTAGTAAAAATCATTGTCCAATGCATTTTATAGTAAAAATCATTGTTCAATGCATTTTCATAGTAAAAAATCATTTCCAATTGCATTTTCTATAGTAAAAATCATTGTCCAATATTTTCATAGTAAAAATCATTGGTCAATGCATTTTCATAGTAAAAATCAAAGATTGTAACAGTTTTTATAGTTTTTTGTTTTTTTATCATAATAGAACTTTTATTTTTAATTCAGAAAAACATTTGATGAGCAATTGCCAAGACAAAGAGGATACACAAGTGACCCAGAGCTTTCAAGAATACGAAAAACTTGGTCAATTTCACTGGCTCGTCGACAAATACAAAAACTGGAGGAAAAGATTGAAAGTCTTCAGTGGTCTCTGGATCGATTACAAAAACACACTCAGTAAAAAACGGTTGAAATTACAGACAAAAAAATAAATATATATATATATCTTGTTCATTTTGTAAATAAATATCATTATTTGAAATAAAAAACATTATTTTATGCACGTACCTTCTAAATCTTTTATTTTCTTTTAACCCCTTATAAGAGTCCACCAAGTGTTAACCTCTGGGTTCTTATAAAACATTGGGTACTTAAGGATTAATTACCCAATGCGGAATATTTCAGTTAGGAAAACAACAACGCGTAGTTACATTATATAACTTTATTTATAACATATTAGGGGAAAAAAGTTCCCCAGGCTATTTAATGTCACAAGTGTCCAAACATACACAATAGTGTTAATAACAAAGTTGGTAACCACTTATTGTAAGTAGAGGCTTGTAGCGTCTGGTGTGCACCATAGGTGTCTGCTGGAGAGAAGATGACAAGCACGTCCAGGCTTGTTCAGTGCATCGGAAGAAGAGATTCTCTCCTTGCGTTCCTGTGTCACGTGACCAAAGTAGCTCTCCTGACACGGAAGATTCACCAAAATCCTCAGACAAGGAGAGACTGCCCTTACACCCTTAACCACACGCACATACTTGCTAGACCAAGGAGATTGTTTTTAGCATCTGAGGTAGAGCGCCACACCTAACCACCAGCTTCTTACTTTACCGCACAGATCCCTGTGCTACTCATACGCTGAGTTGGCGAGGACCGGTATCGAACTAGAACCTTTAGGTTCTAGCTGAAACGCTCTACCGACTGAGCTACCGACACAGACTCTGACATATGATGATTGCCAGATCAATTTAACACGTTGAACCCTCAACCCTTAAACAATGACAGGCAATGGATGCTCAGTTGGTTATAAGAATTTAATTTCATGACCGGCTGTTAACATTATTTCAGGAATGACCAACAGCAGGACTTGCCTAATAAAAATACTTCAATATGTAAAAAGTATAATAATCTTTGATTTAACTCGTCCACTTTTCGTTTCTTTTTTCTTTTCTTTTCATTGTTTAATTGAAACATATTAGCATTATCACTTCTTATTATGACACATAAAGCGAATTCATCATAAAAGCGATTGGAAAAAAAAATTTCTATAAAAGAAAGTTAGGTACCCTTATAAATAATGTATAATCTAAATAAAATCTTTTTTCAGTCAACCTCATCAGAGAAATACATTGAAAGTAGAATTACGTATGGTTGCGAAAATAGAGAAAAGGTAACTTTTATTTTTTTTTTTTTTTTTCCAATAAGAACGAGAAAATAAGAGAAATTACGAAACCGTGCAGAGGGGTTTCGAAATTTTCTGGTTCCACCACACGAAAAGGTTGAGCTTGAGCTGTTGAAGAGAAGAATTTGGTGGAACGTTTTTGTATACACAGAGCTGGATTGAATCGGGAGATATAAAGTAACTCAAGGACTTTTAAAATGCTTCAAAAATAAAAATTATCACTTTGCGCGCTCACCTTCTCTCTATCTTCTCCTATTCTCTTTCTTTCTTTCTATTTTTTTCTGTGTACATGTCCTTTTTCATACCTTTCTTTCTTTATGATAAAAACAGAATGGTCCATATTTAACTTAAGGTTGAAAACTAATAATCAGAATTCTGTAGATAAGCTTCGATGCTGGCTGTGACACTACAACGTTGATTATGCTTACTAAGAGCTCTGCTAAATAGTTTCAATATGTAAAAGTTAATAATCTTGATTTAATCATCTCTCTCTCTCTCTCTCTCTTCCTTCTCTTCTCTCTCTCTCTCTCTTCTCTCTCTCTCTCTCTCTCTCTCTCTCTAACTTTTTTTTCAACTTCTTTTCATAGTTTCATTAGGTTCAATTGAAACATATTAGCTTTATCACTTCACGCGCTCACCCCCTCATCTTTTCCTACTCTCTTTCTTATTATATTTCCTTTGTAGCATGTTCTTTTTCTTTCCTTTCTTTCTTTATAATTAAAAAAGAATGGCCATTATCTAACTAGGTGCAGACATCATTAAGAATTTGGCAGATTAGTAACACCAGGTTTACATTTTTGCAACTTCATCTTGGCCTTCTCGACGGTCTCATTTTAACCATTAGGTGTGCAAGATAACGGTTGTATTTTGCTAGGGTTGGTCTTTAGAAAGTAATAGCTAGATGGCCGTTGAACAAAAGCTTCCTCCGCCCTTTACAGTTTTTTTTTTTTTTTTTTATTCTGCAAGGGTATCTAGCAACCCTCTCACCAACAAATCTGTGGGTAACCAGTTTAGTCGCCGATGATCCAACTTATGAAAACAGTAGTACTGGGTATAATAGTTAACCGTAGCAATGATCTATATATTAATGGAGATAGACTGCATTTTTGCTGTAACCGAAAGCTTATAATTACTATCTCAAGTCACAATTCCCTTAATTGAATTACGTCAAATTCTCCATGATTCATCTCTTTAAACCTCATTATTAATAAAATTGTTTACGTTATTAATACTGTTGTCTATATCTCATACTATAACATGCAATTGTATTTATATATACAACAAAATAGCGATTTACAGTTTGAACCGTAAGGCGTAATTTGCATATTGAATATTTAAAATTTTATTATTAATAAATATGTGCTTGTATTATTGATTTCATATGTTTGGTTTTTATCTTAAGAAATATAAACAAAAAATCTCGTAGATAAATCCTTTAAAAGAAATGTTATTTACAAGAAGAAATAACTGCTAATATTATCCTTTACTTCTATTTAACTAAATAGTTAAATTAGGAAAATTTACCAATGAAAACAGGGGAGTAATGGAAAATAGGAATAGTTAGTTTCAAAGTTGTTCTATTTTTCGATTATACCCCCTCTGTTGCAGATCTTTTTATCTGCATTCTTAGTCAGTTCATTAGCCTTTCTAATTTAATATGAATTTTATTATATCAAAACTCTTAAATACTTGCACCCCGGAGGGTGCATATATTTGCTAGTATTTATATAAAAAAATCATTTCCCCTTCATTGCCATTACTTAGTCCACACTAACCTGGAGTGGTATACATGTGTAGTGTCTCATCTGTGGGTAAAATAAATAAAAAATAAAACAACAACCAAAATATAAATATCAATGTTACATAGGGACGCCAATTCTAAAATATTTGAATAATATTACTACTGTACAAAAATAAAAAAACACCCTCCTGGCGGCTGTAAAAATAGATTTTTTGAAACATATTGCCTGAGGGGCTAGGAGTAAAAAATTCAATGTCAGCGAGTTTGTACCCCTCAAGTAAGTAAAAATCATCAAATTTCATTAATAGGATTAAAAAATAAAAAACAATTTGTAATGTAAACTTTAAATATGGTATTAAAATAAACAAACTAACTATAGATATTATAATACCAGTTCATTGTATATTAAAAACTGTTTAAAAACAATGAGACTTGTCTAATGTTGGCATGTTCAAATGATTTTGAGTGTATTTATTACATGTTATGAAATTTGGGTAATGTGACAAGATAGTGCTAAATTTTTTAACAGACAAAAACCGGAAGCGAATCTCCATTATTAATGAAGATATACGAAGGGAGTAAAAAAAATAATGCATTTGTTTGACTATGTTCACGAGATCATACCAAAAACGCCGAGCACCTATTCTCCATGATGATAAAAATAATGCCTTTTAGAACACTGATTACAAACAGAATGTATCGATACATCAAAATGAACTTGGTTCTCTGTGATCACATCTCTACTTTCCACAATAGTCACCGTCTCTTCCTCAATAGCAATGTTCGACCTTCGAATGAGACATGTATCGCCTTGCCTGGAAAATTCTGTTGACTTCTTTGAGCCACTTCTGTCTCACTACAGATTCACTTCCATCGTCACTGGAATAATGTTTTCTCTCAAACCCTCTTTACATGCGGCTGAAGTAGATGATAGTCTGAAGAGCGTAAATTGGTGGAGGTATGATGACGTCGTAAAGTTGTCACCCGAATGAAGTGATTTCTCCCTTGTCCTGAGCTTGTGTTGGTGAGCATTGTCATGCAAAGGAGGACATTGCCGATTGACAAGTTGGATTCTTACTCGTTGGATTTTGCTCTTGAGTCTGTTAGAGTCTTTCAATGTAAAGTCTTTTATAAATAAAAACTTCATAATGAATAAAAGAAAATGCATTACTTTTGATATCACCTCATAATATCTTTAGAATTGGGTTTTATTATCAACCCTTTTGTTCTAGCCTTGTAACGGTTTCAATGTAGGTTTCCTTTGTTTTATTAAAAAACACAACTTTTTACTCACCTGCGACAAAGTTGGGGTCTGGCCTGTTGGATTCTTGCTCGAGCCTCGTTAGGGGTCTCCAATGTAGCCTTAGTTTGAAAAAAAAACTTCACATAGAAATGAAGAAAAGGCATACTTTTTGATCTCCACCCTCATATTAAACTCTTGTTCTTAATCTCCGGACCATTTCATTCAAACAGCACCCTCTGGCTGAAAGACCAGACTGTCCAAATAAAATGCAAAAATGTAAACCTGATTATCTGTGTTGCTTATCCCCGAAGTTCTTTCTCTTATGAGTGTTGTCACTTTCAGGCTAAATAATGACCCTTTCATGATTATTCAGCTAAATAGGACCATTCCTTCTATTTATTAAAGAAAGGAAGAAAATATGAAAGAAACCCTATTAAAGATTTACATAGAACCAATTAAAATATAATTAAAATAACTTCATCTTTTTATATGTGTCTATTTACTTTCATTAAGTCTTTCAATTTAATTATGTTTTGCTGCATTGAAACTTATATTCTTACGCCCGGCCGTGTTGGTGTGGGGGGGGGTGCATTAAAATTTTATTAAAATTTTAATACTTATGCCCCACAAGAATGTGTAATATTGATGTTAGTAATGTGGACCATATGACCTTTAGGCACCCCCTTTTGCGTTGTTTCATAAGTACATTTTTTTCATTTACCCGCTAAACATCCGGTTGTTTTTAGACCATTATAGAGTTTTTTTTAAATTATAAACTAACCTAACCCTAACAACAAACGGATGTTGACGGTTAAATGAAAAAATGTACTTATGAATCAGCAAAGCAAAAGGGTGCCTAAGAGTCATATGGTCAACTTAAATACTTAATCACGCCCAGCAGCTGGCGCGGTATTGGTGTTAGTAAGATAACAACGAGACAATCTCACATGAGAAGCAAGAAAAAAAAATTGTAATCCGATGTTTATTTCGTAGTCAACTCTTAATTATCACAACCGTATTAAGTTAACCGGTGTCAACTGTTGTGTAGAAAAAACGTTGTTTTCTACCTTTTCAATTTTTGTTCTTTTTCTTTCAATCTTATTATTTTTCTGTGAGCGAAAAAATTAATAGAAGTCTTTGTTATTTTTATATATATATATAACAAGATGGATAAGGTTTTGATAGACTTATCTCGGCGCCTTGGAAGATGTTTTCAAAATAATCTATGAAGAAGCCGGGATTTTTCACACGTTCTCTCAGTCATAGACCTGACCGATCCCGTCTACCATCCAAAAACCATTCACGTGTAAATTCGTATATGTTTGTGATTGTCCTGACGAAAAGACCTACAGTCATTTCGAAGAGTCACTTCGATTCTAATCGACGAAGGGACGGAATAATGGAACCGGGCTTCGACATTTGGTGAGTTAGAATTTGTGAAGTAACCTTTTTTTCCAAGCCATGTGGGTTGGAGCTTTAGTACATGTACTGCAAAGTTGCCGTAAAATCGTATATCTTGACAAAATAAATATACACCCTCGATTAAAAAATACCAAGAAATCAGGGAATATCCTATTTTAATAAATTTTCAGTAAATGCATTGTATTTTTTTCAAACTTTCTGATTAATTAGGTATTTCTGCTATGGTAATAAAAAACTGATGCATTTATTAAAATTCATTCATTGGTAAAATCTAGACTGAAATTTCATTAAAAACGGATATATCCCTGATTTTTGGTATTTTTTTCAATCGAAGGAGGGATAACTTTATTTTATCAAAAGATTTATGTAAATTTTAGGCAGTGTTTACTGCCATGTTACGAATATTTAGCAAATAAAAGTTTATATTGTATTTAAAAAATAATACGAGTGTATATTATTTCTTTTCTTTTATTTTTTTTATGATGCTATTATGTTACACTTTCGACTTAGACAACAAAATTTGACTTAAATCCAATCGATTTAATTAATTTTTAATTCCGTTTTTACAATGAAAACAAGTCAGCATGTCTTGGCAGTGCCTAAGCTTTTTGAATATACCCGACTGCACCTCTACCGAGGGGTAAAACCATCCCCACCAATGAGGACTACCTATTGGCCGTGCGTGGCGATCTGTGATACCAAATATGAAACCTGGTGACTGAGTAGTCGCATGACATGGACACACTTCACCCTAGGCTTTTGTTGTCCTGATGTCATAGGGATTACATATCTTTTGAATCTTTTCACCAAGCCTTTGACATAGGGCAGACAGACTGTGGTGAGTTTTCAGGTATCATCCTCTGTCCGCGATCCAGATTATTCATAGCCGATGTTATGCTCTCAAGGATAATTGTTATGACGGAGGGTCTCTTTAAGCTGTCCATTTCCTTCTGGCATACCTCATCACTGCTGATGGCTTTTGCTCGATGTTGTAAGCAACGGACGATACCTTTCTTTACATTATATGGATGGTGGGAGTTGAAGTTGAGATACTGTCCAATGAAGGTAGGCTTACGATACACGGATGAACTGAATCCTTGCTCTGTGCGAGTTATTAACACATCTAGGAAGGACAATTTGTTGTCTTGTTCTTTCTCCATCGTGAACTGTATAGATGGATGGATTGAGTTCACATGATCCATTAGTATTTGAACATCTTCCTGATGGGGCCAGAGAATGAATGTGTCATCTACGTATCTAAGCCACATTGATGGCTTTAGTGGTGTAGATCCTAAGGCCATCTCTTCAATAACGCAGATAATACTAATCATCAAGCCTCTTCTCAAACATTCAGAGAAATAGTACATGTGAAGTGTTTTTATAAAACTAAGGCCTACATTTAGCACGGTCGCCTGGGGCTTTAGAATACACCGACTGCACCTCTACAGAGGGGTAAGATCCCCCCCCAAATGGGGGCCACCTGTTGGACCCGGGGTGGCGACCCGTGACGCTTAAGGACGGAATCATGGTGGATGAGTAGTCCATGACATGTAACCCTCCACTTAGACCCTTACTTAGGCTAGATGGATGGTTGGAGAAGGCCCCGCTCCGATGAATTGGCTGGTCATGTTAAGCCCTAGAACCTATGTGATTGCCCCAACCCTATTGCCTTTATGGCAAGTCCCAACCCTTTTCATCATATATGTGCTAGAAGGCGGTGACTGAGGGACTACATGTCGGGGGAATGACATTGAACTATCTGATGGTGAGGTTCCAGTTCTGGAGGTTTGGGGAATGTGGAGCACCCCTTTGTCACCATTGCTCCCAGCTCCACTTTAACCCGGAGTGGTAGTACCTGTTAGGGTCCCATCTATGGGTTAAATAGAAAAAAATTGTTTATAAAAATTCTTTTAAAAAAAAAAAAAACTTCTACCAAACTATCGCTTATAAAAATTTTGAACTTTACCCTATAAACTTTACCCTATAAACTTTACCCTATAAACTTATCCTTTAAAGGGATCTCCAATCCACTTAGCAACAAACAACTGCAAACAAACTACTGTCAAATTTTTTGTCTTTTTTCGGCCAGGCTTCGTGGGAGGCAGATGGGGGCTTTCCCCGTTCCCCCATATGGGTTTTGCATAGTAGTAAGTAAGTAAAGTCGTCGGGGCGGCCTAAAGCGGTATCAGCCAGTCAGCGAGGGAGTCTATCCCCTTTTCAATAGCGCTTGACCAATGAGATTGTTTTGGCGTCTGAGGTGGAGCGCCACACCTACCATCAGCTCCTTACTTTACTGCACAGATCCCTGTGCTTCTCATACGCTGAGTTGGTGAGGACCGGTATCGAGCTAGGAACCTTATGGTTTCTAGCTGAACGCTCTACCGACTGAGCTAGAATAGTTTGACCATACTCTCTCTCTCTTTCTTCTCTCTGAAAAGAACCCACAAGCCTAGGAAGAAATAAACAGCCCCTTGTGACTATACAACTTGAGTATGTTGTTTCTGAACTAACTACTACTACTACTACTATTAAACTACTACTACTACAACTCGAACTTGGCCCTATACAACACTTTGTTTTAAGTGTAGGTGGTGACTGTCAGCCAAATTCCCTTTCAGAGAGCTCTACCAGTTAGGAGCATAGAGAAAATATACTAAAAGGGAGGGAGAAAGACTTTTTTTTTTTTTCTTTTTTTTTTTTTTTTTACTCCTCAGTTTAGTATATTTTCTTCTCCATTGTATTTTGGCTATCTGATGAGACTGGGCTCTTTTTATCGAGTTATTGGCTGAAATAAATTTATAGATAATAAGTAAATTAATTCCTTCTAATCTTCTTTGTCTCTTTTCTTTTTTTCTTTTTTTACGCTTTAGTTTGATTCTCTTGCTCCGCGAATTCGAACTGAAGTTGAAAACTGGATGAAGAAGAAGTGTATCTCAATCGCTCAGTTTTATGTGTCTGGTGGCAAAACAAGTGAGTAAACATTTTTTTACCTGAGTATTGACCCCCACCTACCCTTTAGGCTGTGACTGATGATCTTAGTGTCCTGGGTATGACATTAAACTAGTGTTGAAGTTCCACTTCTGGAGCTCTGGGGATTGTGTAGTAGTCCTTCATCACCATTGTTCCTAAGTCCGCTTCAACTCTGAGTGGCAGTACTTGTTAGGGTCCTATTTATGGACTAAAAAATGGATCAAAAATTGAGTTTTAAAATAATTTGAATACCCAACAAGAATGAATAAAATCAAAATTCCTCTGACCAAATATGAAGTGTTTACCAGTTTAAAATGATTGTGAACTTTATTAATACATTGGCTCTTAAAATATTGATATTGTAACTAAGTATGAAGTGTTTACCTGTTTAAAATGCTAGTGAACTTTATTAATACATTGGTTCTTAAAATATTGATATTACAACTAAGTATGAAGTGTTTACCAGTTTAAAATAATTGTGAACTTTATTAATACATTGGCTCTTAAAATATTGATATTACAACTAAGTATAAAGTGTTTACCTGTTTAAAATGATTGTGAACTTTATTAATACATTGGCTCTTAAAATATTGATGTTACAACTAAGTATGAAGGGTTTACCTGTTTAAAATAATTGTGAACTTTATTAATACATTGGCTCTTAAAATATTGATATTACAACTAAGTATGAAGTGTTTACCAGTTTAAAATAATTGTGAACTTTATTAATACATTGGCTCTTAAAATATTGATATTACAACTAAGTATGAAGGGTTTACCTGTTTAAAATAATTGTGAACTTTATTAATACATTGGCTCTTAAAATATTGATATTACAACTAAGTATGAAGTGTTTACCAGTTTAAAATAATTGTGAACTTTATTAATACATTGGCTCTTAAAATATTGATATTACAACTAAGTATGAAGGGTTTACCTGTTTAAAATAATTGTGAACTTTATTAATACATTGGCTCTTAAAATATTGATATTACAACTAAGTATAAAGTGTTTACCTGTTTAAAATGATTGTGAACTTTATTAATACGTTGGCTCTTAAAATATTTGATATTACAACTAAGTATAAAGTGTTTACCTGTTTAAAATAATTGTGAACTTTATTAATACATTGGCTCTTAAAATATTGATATTACAACTAAGTATAAAGTGTTTACCTGTTTAAAATGATTGTGAACTTTATTAATACATTGGCTCTTAAAATATTGATATTACAACTAAGTATAAAGTGTTTACCTGTTTAAAATGATTGTGAACTTTATTAATACATTGGCTCTTAAAATATTGATATTACAACTAAGTATGAAGTGTTTACCAGTTTAAAATAATTGTGAACTTTATTAATACATTGGCTCTTAAAAATATTGATATTACAACTAAGTATGAAGGTTTACCAGTTTAAAATAATTGTGAACTTTATTAATACATTGGCTCTTAAAATATTGATATTACAACTAAGTATGAAGTGTTTACCAGTTTAAAATAATTGTGAACTTTATTAATACATTGGCTCTTAAAATATTGATATTACAACTAAGTATGAAGTGTTTACCAGTTTAAAATAATTGTGAACTTTATTAATACATTGGCTCTTAAAATATTGATATTACAACTAAGTATGAAGGGTTTACCTGTTTAAAATAATTGTGAACTTTATTAATACATTGGCTCTTAAAATATTGATATTACAACTAAGTATGAAGTGTTTACCAGTTTAAAATAATTGTGAACTTTATTAATACATTGGCTCTTAAAATATTGATATTGCAAAATATTGGATATATGTATCTAATCCTTTTTTATATATCCCTATCATAAATGCATTTTTATTCATTTCTACTGTAAAACTCTTAATTATACATCTTATTATAATGGGGATTGTGTCTGTTTGTAATGGAAACCACGTCACCACCACCATCACAATTTCCTTAGTTATTTACACAATATTCTCAATGGTTATGAAATAATCATTTATTCTTAATTAGTATCTTATTTATTAATGATGTCTCTCTTAAGATCTACCTGATAGATTTGCCTCAAAACAGCCCATATTATTCACGTGTTTAAAATTTTGCAATGCGGGTTATATATTAAGAAATAAATGTTTACATAGTATATGGTGTGAATAATTTGCATACTGGTTTTAACAAAACCGTGTTTAATAAATAATTACTTGGTTTTGATTTCAAATATTTTTGTTTTAATCTCAAACGTATTAAAAACAATCCTATGTATAATTTAATATTGAAATCAATTAGAATAAAGTAGAAATAAGTAATCTTTTTTGTGTTCTTATTTAATTAGTCTTTCATTAAGCAATCAATGTTTACATAGTATATGGTGTGAATAGTTTGTATACCAATTTTAACAAAACTGTGTTTAATAAATAATCACTTAGTGTTATGGATTTCTAATATTATTGTTTTATTCTCAAACATATTAAAAGAAATCCTATATATGATTTTATATTAAAATCAATTAGATTAAGATGTAATCTTTGTGTTCTTATTTAATTTCATTAAGAGCTAGTTTAGCTCAGTTGGTAGAGTGTCTGACTAGGAACCACAAGGTTCTGGGTTCAATAACGGCCCCTCACCAACTCAGTGTATGAGTAGCACAGGGATCTATGCAGTAAAGTAAGGAGCTGATGGTAGGTTTGGCGCTCTGCCTCAGACGCCAAAAACAATCTCCTTGGTCTAGCGCTAGTGAAAAAGGGATAGACTCTCTTGCTGTCTGGCTGATACCAACTTTAGGCAACCCCGGTGACTTTACTTACATTTTTTTCTGTATTTAATTTCATTAGTCTTTCTAATTCAATTTAATATTTAATTATACTAGCAAATATATGCAAGTATTAACATTTTAATGTATTAGAATATTATATTAAATTAGAAAGGCTAATGAAACTAAATAAGAATGCAGATAAAAGGATTTGAATCAGAGGGGGTATAATCGAAAAATAGAACAACTTTGAAACTAACTCTTCCATCATTTTCCATCACTCCCGTTTTTCATTGATAAATCTTCCTAATTTAACTATTTAGTTAAATTAAGAATTAAAAAAATAAAATAAGTTATTTCTTCTTGTTAATGAATATCTTTTAGGATTTATCTCTGAGATTTTTGCTCATATTTATTAAAATAAAACCAAACAATTAGAAATCAATAATACCAATCATATTTATTAAAATCAAATTTTTAATGTCAATATGCAAATTAGCCTTCCTGTTCACACTGTAAACCGCTATTTTGTTGTATATATAAATACAATTGAATGTTATTAGTATGAAGACAAGACCAACAATATTAATAATGTAAAACAATTTAATAATAATTGAGGTTTGAATAAAAATAAAATCATAGTGATAAAATGATCTGAAACAGAAAGGGGTATACTCGAAAACTAGAACAACTGAAACTTACTCTTCCTTCACTCCTGTCTTTCATTGCTAAATTTTCCTAATTTAACTATTTAGTTAAAATAGGAAGCAAAGAATTAAATTGAAGTTATTTCTTCTTGTTATTGGATTTCTTTTAAGATTTATCAAATTTTTAATATCAATATGCAAATTAGCTTTACCGTTCACACTGTAAACCGCTATTTTGTTGTATATATAAATACAATTGAATGTTGTTAGTATGTAGATAAGGCCAACAGTATTAATTGTGTAAAACATTTTTATTAATAATAGAGGTTTAAATAAAGATAAAATCATGGTGAATGTGATGTAAAGAACTAAGGGAATTGTGACTTGGGTAGTGATATTGTTTTGGTTACAGACAGACTGACACATAATCTCTGGTACCATTATAGTATGTGGCCTACCTTTTGAATGTGGCCTACGAAATCATGTCTCTCTTATAGTATGTGGCCTACCATAAAAAGCATATTATAAGGTTATAATAATAACTGCTAACCCTAACCCTATTTCAGAATTTTAGAATTAAATAGATCTCTGATTCATGTAAATTATGGATAAATTCTTTTTTAATTATTCTTAATTACTATATACAGCTTATGACTGAATTGCATTTCTTGAAATTGAATATATGTGAAAAATAATTAGTTTCAATAAATTGCCTACTACTTATATTTATAAATATACTCTTACTGAGGTAGGACACATTCAAACCGGGTAGGCCACATACTATACCAGAATCAAAAAGGTAGGCCACATACTATAACAGAATCAAAAAGGTAGGCCACATACTATAACAGAATCAAAAAAGGGTAGGCCACATACTATAACAGAATCAGGCAGAATCAAAAAGGGTAGGCCACATACTATAACAGAATCAAAAAGGGTAGGCCACATACTATAACAGAATCAAAAAGGGTAGGCCACATACTATAACAGAATCAAAAATAGGCCACATAATAGAAAAAGGGTAGGCCACATACTATAACAGAATCAAAAAAGGGTAGGCCACATACTATAACAGAATCAAAAAGGTAGGCCACATACTATAACAGAATCAAAAAGGTAGGCCACATACTATAAAAAGGTAGGCCACATACTAAACAGAATCAAAAAAGGTAGGCCACATACTATAACAGAATCAAAAAGGTAGGCCACATACTATAACAGAATAAAAAGGTAGGCCACATACTATAACAGAATCAAAAAGGTAGGCCACATACTATAACAGAATCAAAAAGGTAGGCCACATACTATAACAGAATCAAAAAGGTAGCCACATACTATAAAAAAAGGTAGGCCACATACTATAACATCAAAAAGGTAGGCCACATACTATAACAGAATCAAAAAGGTAGGCCACATACTATAACAGAGTCAAAAAGGTAGGCTACATACTATAACAGAATCAAAAAGGTAGGCCACATACTATAACAGAATCAAAAAGGTAGGCTACATACTATAAGAGCACCCAATCTCCATTATAATAAGAATTAAAACTTAAATACTTGTGACCAGAGGGTACATATTTTTTGTTATTTGTTATAATAAAACCTTTCCAATGTATTTCTATAAACCAAAGAAAGAAAAAAATATGATCTAAAAAATGTTGTTTTTTTTATTTACAGCTAATGAAAACCTGAAACATGCCAAGGCATGCCAGTTACCTGCCCTTGTCGAGACACATCTCCAGCAGGTGGAGCAGGAGGAGCTACAACTGGAGCAGGCCAAAAAACAGTGCAAACTTTTGAAGCAGGAAAGCCACCAGGTCAGTTACTGGCAGGGAGGGGCGGGGGGGTACTTTTTTTTTCTTTTTTTTGTGTTCTGTTCTGGCATCAAAAAAATCGTCTGAATGTTCTTGATTTAGTTTTTGGCACGGTTTGTATATCCCATCCTCCTAAGTGCTTTGTATTATGTTCCATTTTAACCCGCGTTGTGGAAGGGGAAACGCGTCCATTACGACTGGCAACCCAAAGAATGGTTGCCAAAGACGTTGTGTGTTGCTAAGCGAGGGAAATGTAAGTCAACGCACAAAGACGGACTTTTTATTTTATTTTTTTTATTTTTATGAATTCAAGGAGAAGGGCAATAACCTAGATCTTTAAAAAAAAAAAAAAGTGCAAGACCTGTGATATAAAGTATTCCCCCCCAGTTTTTTTTATTAAGGGTAATCTATGTAACTAACAGGACCTGTTGATATACCACAGTCTGATAATTTAATTATTACAATGTTTGATATATTTAATTAAGAGCTATAGATAAATACTTCAATATGTAAAATGTGTTATAATCTTGATTCAAATCTCTCACTATGCCTCTTCCTTTAATTATTTAATAATTTAATTATTACAACATTTGATAAGTTTACTTAAGAGCTATTGCTAAATAGTTCAATATGTAAAAAGTATAATAATCTTGACTAGCAGGACCTGTAGATATACCACAGTATGATAATTTAATTATTACAACATTTGATAAGTTTACTTGAGAGCTATTGCTAAATAGTTCAATATGTAAAAAGTATAATAATCTTGACTAGCAGGACCTGTAGATATACCACAGTATGATAATTTAATTATTACAACATTTGATAAGTTTACTTAAGAGCTATTGCTAAATAGTTCAATATGTAAAAAGTATAATAATCTTGACTAGCAGGACCTGTAGATATACCACAGTATGATAATTTAATTATTACAACATTTGACAAGTTTACTTTAGAGCTATTGCGAAAGAGTTCAATATGTAAAAAGAATAATAATCTAGATTTAACTCTCTTTACTAGCAAGACCTGTGGATATACTACAGTATGTTTACTTAAGAGCTATTACAAGATAGTTCAATTTGTAAAAAGAATAATAATCTAGATTTAACTCTTTACTAGCAGGAGCTGTGGATATACTACAGTATGTTGACTTAAGAGCTATTACGAGATAGTTCAATTTGTAAAAAGAATAATAAAAAAAAGAATAATAATCTAGATTTAACTCTCTTTACTAGCAAGACCTGTGGATATACTACAGTATGTTTACTTAAGAGCTATTACAAGATAGTTCAATTTGTAAAAAGTATAATAATCTAGATTTAACTCTCTTTACTAGCAGGAGCTGTGGATATAGTAAAAATCATTGTCCAATACATTTTTATAGTAAAAATCATTGTCCAATGCATTTTTATAGTAAAAATCATTACCAATGCATTTTCATAGTAAAAATCATTGTCCAATGCATTTATATAGTAAAAATCATTGTCCAATGCATTTTTATAGTAAAAATCATTACCAATGCATTTTCATATTAAAAATCATTGTCCAATGCATTTTTATAGTAAAAATCATTACCAATGCATTCTCCCTCTTTTGACTATTCACCCCATCTTTTATAATTACAAAATAATTAGCTGATTATTATCTTATTTCTTTAATTCTATTGTCTATTGTCAATTTGCAACACTGAAGTTTTTAGCCAAAACAACCTGACATTCCTCTGCTAGCATTTATAATTCTCCTGAAAATATTCAACCCCAGCAAATCTCTGATGGAATTTCAACAAATATTTTAAACAAAACGCATTTCCAAATCAATTCTTTCTTTCAAAATATTTTTTCAAATCCTTTCTTTTCTTCTTCTTCCATCACAACTTATTTTTATTAAAACTGATCCTTTTAAAAAAATTTTTTACCTTAATTATTCACGGCCCCCGTAATAATGTAACACAAATACACAGCTTTTTATATATATGTTGATTATATTTCTTTCTTTTTGATGTTTCCGACTGTTGTCCTCATCTTTATTATGGTATATATAAACAGCCTTCCTCAGGTGTTTCCTGTATATCCAAGCATAGTAATGACCCAACCTGGGAAATCATTTTTAATAGTTTGACTGTTGATCAAACAAAGCGTCGAAGAACTTTTGAAGATCTTATTCAAATAATGACGTCATTGTTTTTGCACACTTTTCAATCCCTGATATACGTCACGAGAAGAATTAGGATCAGTTTATAAAAGGACGCAGTAAAATCATATCCATGTGTCCCAGTGCTTTTTTTGTTTTTTTTTTCCTCGCAATTTCAAGTTAACTGTAAATACATTTCAATAGTTTCTTAGAAATGAATTACACAGAGTAGGTTACAAAGGTAGGAGTTAGATGGCTTTAGTTGGGACCCATAAATTTTCCTGGCGACTCATTCAAAGAAAATATGTGCATCCCAGGACGCACTAAATCAAAAAGCTATCAGCATCACTGTGTATAAACACATTTTGGCTGCTGTATCCTCAGACCTTCCTTGGATGTTTCCTGTGTATCCGAGCGTAGTAATGATCCAACCTATGAAATCATTTTTAATAGTTTGACTGTTGATCAAACAAGACGTCAAAAAACTTTTTAGATAACACAATAAAGAAGTGAATGCTGTCATAAGAAGAACAGAAGGCCATGACCATTATAGAGCAGTCGATGTGCCATTTCAAATACACAGCATTTTTTTTATATGTGGATTATATTTCTTTCATTTTACTGTTCATGGCTTTCGTGCCAATTTTTTTACAAAGCCCAACAAGCGATCAAAGGGATTTTTTTTCTTTTTCTGAATTCCTTCTTGTGTGACAATCTTTTATGTTTCTCGTTTATATATCTCACATGGAATCGGTCCAAGATGGTCATTAAGTCCACTTTTGTGTTTGCCTTACCATTCCAAGGACAATAATTCCTGCCATTTTTTTTTTTTTTTTTTGTTTCCGCGCTTCATATTTGAAACCTCATTGTCTTTTTCACTTTTTCTAAATCCCCCTCCTGCCCCATGTGACCCTAGCACCAACCTTACCCAGACTAGTTGTAAACCCCCCAACTCTTATTATATCATATATGTGCTAGAAAGCTGTGGTACTATTACGTACCCACACGCCCTGTCAGATGGGGCGTTAGAATGCACCGACTGCACCTCTGCAGTCCAAGATAGTCATTAAGTCCACTCTCGTGTTTGCTTTGCCATTCCAAGGATGATAATTCCTGCTATTTTTTTTTGTTTTTCTGTGCTTCATATTTGAAACCTCATTGTCTTCTTCACTTTTTCTAAATCCCCCCCAACCTGCCCCATGTGATCCTAGCACCAACCTTACCCAGACTAGTTGTAAACCCTCAACTCTTTTTATCATATGTGCTAGAACAACAGTCCCCAACCACCAGGCCGCGGGCATTAGGTACCAGGCCGCACAGAATGTTTGAATTTTTCTTTTTTTTTAAATTCATTATCAGTCTAAATGTTGATGTTTTATTTTGAAAAGTGACTTCTGTGCCTCTTGACAGGCCTCGGTCATGTGATAGGTCACCAGCCGTTACCCCAAAAGCTAGCAAAAATGAATGAAAAACAAACATCTTTGGCTAGCTTCTTTTGAAACGGGATTTTCTGCAGTGACCACAACCAAACCGAAACTACAGAATAGACTGGACGTACGGAACAGACTTTGTGTGTCACTGTCTCCCATTACCCCGAGATGGGACCGGCTAATTGAAGAGAAACAAGCTCAGGGCTCTCGCTAATTGTCATTATTATTATCTGATTCACTTGTTCACTCTTTTATATAGAAATGATCAGTATTCTCACTTGAATCGAGTTTTTTTGATTATAATTATTTCTTATTAGAAAGGATTTTTGTTCTAAAATAAATATTTTCGTTTACAGAGATTTTGTTGATTATTAATTTATGAACAAAATGTTGTTTATTGTCTGTTGATGTTTGCATTTGATATAAGACCACTGCGGATGATTTATTATTAGATTATGTCATTAACAATTATCGAGCAAATGAAGGCCGGTCCGTGAAAATATTGTCTTAGATGAAACCGGTCCGTGGCGCAAAAAAGGTTGGGGACCGCTGTGCTAGAAGACGGTGGCTCAGTATGTTGGGTATGACATCAAACTGCATCTAATATCCCTATTTATCTGAATTTTTGAGACGAGGGTTAATAATTTGTATTAATTGGATTTTTCAGACTGTTGTCCTCATCTTTATTGTTGGCCAATGCTCACTTTCTCTCTCACTTGTTTTCAATTGTATCGTTGGATAGACTGAGACACCCACAAGTATAAGATTGTTGTTTTGTTAGCACAACCATTGATCGTCTTTTCAAACAGGCAATTTACCAAGGGTGGATAACTCCGTTATTCTAACGTGTGCTTTTTGCTGAGTTCGCGGGGACCGGTATCAAACCCAGAACCTCGTGATTCCGAGACGGTTGCTCAACTAACTCTACATTAATTTGTTGTATTTAATTAGTGCTAGACCAGGGAGATTTTTTTTTTTTTTTTTTTTTGTGGAGCGCCACACCTACCGTCAGCTCCCCGCCCCTCACTTAACCACACAGATCAAATTACCCAATCTGTGTTTTTTTTTTTTTTTGCTGAGTTGGTAGGGGCTGCCAGCAGACCTGGAACCTCGCGACCCTCTAACAACTCTACATTGATTTGTTGTGTTTAATTATTTTTTTTTTTTTTTTGTTTATTTATTTATCTTTTGTTTTTCTTTTTTTCAGAATCTGAAACAATGTTTGTTCCTTCTGGAGAAAATCTGTGAAAAGAAACTGAAGTTGCAAGAAGACGTTAAAAATATTTCCTGTCCTTATCTTGAAGCTTACAACAAAACACTTCATTCAAAATTGGTGTAAGTTCCAATCTTTCTAAAATCATCTTTTGTTATTCCAACTTTCATATTGTAACCAATTTGGGGTCAAAGTTTTTATATATTTTATATTATAACTTCTTTTTTTACAGTTTGTGTAACACGGACATTTTATGTGATACTTATACTGAAGAAACGGTACCTGCCCTTCAAACGATAAGGTATGTCCAAAAACTTCTTTTTGACCATTTTTTACTCTCACTTTCAGACTAATACCCTTTGGAAAGGTATGAGGAAGCTATTAGCTGAACAGCCATTTTTAAAGTCCAGCTCCTCCTCATCACGGCAGGGTCATGTAGACTTGGTAGTGTCAGAACCATACCGTCGATAACTTAAGTTACTGGTGGAGTCACCCAACGCGGACAGATTTAGCACTCAGTGGTATTAGGGCCACAACCCGGTGAAAAAAAAATCATTGACCAATGCATTTTCATAGTAAAAATCATTGTCCAATGCATTTTCATAGTAAAAAATCATTGTCCAATGCATTTTATAGTAAAAATCATTGTCCAATGCATTTTCATAGTAAAAATCATTGTCCAATGCATTTTCATAGTAAAAATCATTGTCCAATGCATTTTCATAGTAAAAATCATTGTCCAATGCATTTTCATAGTAAAAAATCATTGTCCAATGCATTTTCAGTAAAAATCATTGTCCAATGCATTTTCATAGTAAAAATCATTGTCCAATGCATTTTCATAGTAAAAATCATGTTCAATGCATTTTCATAGTAAAAATCATTGTCCAATGCATTTTCATAGTAAAAATCATTGTTCAATGCATTTTCATAGTAAAAATCATTGTCAATGCATTTTCATAGTAAAAATCATTGTCCAATGCATTTTCATAGTAAAAATCATTGTCCAATGCATTTTCATAGTAAAAATCATAATGTATTTTTGTAGTACAGTTTTTATAGTTTTTTTGTTTTTTTTATCATAATAGAACTTTTATTTTTTAATTTCAGGAAACATTTGGATGAGCAATTGGCCAAGAGCAAAGAGGAATACACCCAAGTGACCCAGGCTTTACAAGAATACGAAAAACTTGGTCCAGATTTCACTGGCGTCGTCGACAAATACAGAAAACTGGAGGAAAAGATTGAAAGTCTTCAGTGGTCTCTGGATCGATTACAAAAACACACTCAGTAAAAACGGTGAAATTACAGACAAAAAATAAATATATATATATATCTTGTTCATTTTGTAAATAAATATCATTTATTTGAAATAAAAACATTATTTTATGCACGATACCTTCTAAAGTCTAATTATTTTCTTTTAACCCCTTATAAGAGGTCCACCGAGTGTTAACTCTGGTTCTTATAAAACATTGGGCTACTTAAAGGATAATTACCCAATGCGGAATATTTCAGTTAGGAAAACAACAAACGCGTTAGTTACATTTATATAACTTTATTATAACATATTAGGGGAACAAAGTTCCCCAGGCTATTTAATGTCACAAGTGTCCAAACATACACAATAGTGTTAATAGACAAAGTGGTAACCACTTATTGTAAGTAGAGGCTGTAGCGTCTGGTGTGCACCATAGGTGTCTGCTGGAGAGAGAGATGACAAGCACGTCCAGGCTTGTTCAGTTGCATCGGAAGAAGAGCATTCTCTCCTTGCGTTCCTGTGTCACGTGACCAAAGTAGCGTCTCCTGACACGGAAGATTCACCAAAATCCTCAGACAAGAGAGACTGCCCTTACACCCTTAACCACACACACATACTTGCTAGACCAAGGAGATTGTTTTTAGCATCTGAGGTAGAGCGCCACACCTACCACCAGCTTCTTACTTTACCGCACAGATCCCTGTGCTACTCATACGCTGAGTTGGCGAGGACCGGTATCGAACTAGGAACCTTGTGGTTTCTAGCTGAACGCTCTACCGACTGAGCTAACCCGACACAGACTCTGACATATGATGATTGCCAGATCAATTTAACAGTGAACCCTCAACCCTTAAACAATGACAGGCAATGGATGCTCAGTTGGTTAAGAATTTAATTTATGACCGGCTGTTAAATTATTTCAGGAGTGACCACACAGCAGGACTTCGCCTAATAAAAATACTTCAATATGTAAAAAGTATAATAATCTTGATTTAACTCTCTCACTCTTTCTTTCTTTCTTTCTTTCTTTTCATTATGTTTAATTGAAACATATTAGCATTATCACTTCTTATTAGGACACATAAAAGCGAATTCATCATAAAAGCGATGGAAAAAATTTCTAAAAAGAAAGTTAGGGTACCCTTATAATTAGATGTATAATCTAAAATAAAATCTTTTTTCAGTCAATCCTCATCAGAGAAATACATTGAAAGTAGGAATTACGATGGTTGGAATAATTGAGAAAAAAGGTAATTTTTTTTTTTTTTTTTTTTTTTTTTCCAATAAGAACGAGAAAATAAGAGAAATTACGAACCGTGCAGAGGGGTTCGAAATTTTCTGGTTCCACCACACGAAAGGTTGAGGCTTGAGGTGTTGAAGAGAAGCAATTGGTGGAACTGTTTTTGTATACACAGAGCTGGTTGAATACGGGAGATATAAAGTAACTCAAGGACTTAAAATGCTCAAAAATAAATTATCACTTCTGCGCGCTCACCCCTCTCTCTATCTTTCCTCCTATTCTCTTTCTTTCTTTCTATTTTTTTCTGTGTAACATGTCCTTTTTCATACCTTTCTTTCTTTATGATAAAAACAGAATGGTCCATTATTTAACTAAGGTGAAGAAACTCATAATAAGAATTCGGTAGATAAGCTCGATGGCTTGGCTGTGACACTACAACGTTTGATATGCTTACTAAAGAGCTCTTGCTAAATAGTTCAATATGTAAAAAGTATAATAATCTTGATTTAATCTCTCTCTCTCTCTCTCTCTCTCTCTCTCTCTCTCTCTCTCTCTCTCTCTCTCTCTCTCTCTCTCTCTCTCTAACTTTTTTTTCCTTTTTCATATTTTCATTATGTTCAATTGAAACAGATTAGCTTTATCACTTCCACGCGCTCACCCCCTCTATCTTTTCCTACTCTCTTTCTTATTATATTTTTCCTTTGTAGCATGTTCTTTTTCTTTCCTTTCTTTCTTTATAATAAAAAAGGAATGGGCCATTATCTAACTGAGGTGACGACATTCATAAGAATTTGGCGGATAAGTAACACCAGGTTTTACATTTTTGCACTTCATCTTGGGCCATTCTGGACGGTCTCATTTTTAACCATTAGGTGTTGCAAGATAACGGTTGTATTTTGTAGGGTTGGTCTTTAGAAATAATATGCTAGATGGCCGTTGAACAAAAAGCTTCCTCCGCCCTTTTACAGTTTTTTTTTTTTTTTTTTCATTCTGCAAGGGTATCTAGCAACCCTCCTCACCAGACAAAATCTGTGGGGTTACCAGTTTAGTCGCCGATGATCCAACTATGAAACAGGTAGTACTGGGTTATATAGTACCAGTAGCAATGCATCTATATATAATGGAGATAGACTGCATTTTTGTCTGTAACCGAAACTATATTACTACTCAAGTCACAATTCCCTTAATTAATTACGTCAAATTCTCCATGATTTCATTCTTTTAAACCTTCAGTTATTAATAAAAATTGTTTTACGTTATTAATACTGTTGATCATATCTACATACTAATAACATGCAATTGTATTTATATATACAACAAAATAGCGATTTACAGTTTGAACGAGAAGGCTAATTTGCATATTGATATTTAAAATTTTATTTTAATAAATATGTGCTTGGTATTATTGATTTCTAATTGTTTGGTTTTATCTTAAGAAATATAAACAAAAATCTCGTAGATAAATCTTAAAAGAAATTTATTTACAAGAAGAAATAACTGTAATATTATCCTTTACTTCCTATTTTAACTAAATAGTTAAATTAGGAAAATTTACCAATGAAACAGGGGAGTAATGGAAAATGATGGAATAGTTAGTTTCAAAGTTGTTCTATTTTTCGATTATACCCCCTCTGTTGCAGATCTTTTTATCTGCATTCTTAGTCAGTTTCATTAGCCTTTCTAATTTAATATGATATTTTATTATATCAAAACTTAAATACTTGCACCCGGAGGGTGCATATATTTGCTAGTATTTATAATAAAAAATCATTTCCCCTTCATTGCCATTACTTAGTCCACACTAACCTGGAGTGGTAGTACATGTTAGTGTCTCATCTGTGGGTAAAATAAATAAAAAATTAAGAAACAACACAAAATATAAATATCAATGTTACATAGGGACGTCCAATTCTAAAAATATTTGAATAAATATATCTACTAGTACAAAATAAAAAACACCCTCTGGGCGGTGTAAAAATAGATTTTTGAAACATATTGCCTGAGGGGTAGGAGTAAAAAATTCAATGTCAGCGAGTTTGTACCCTAAGTAAGTAAAATCATCAAATTCATTAAAGGATTAAAAAATAAAACAATTTGTAATGTAAACTTTAAATATGTATTAAAATAAAACAAACTATATATAGATATATAATACCAGTCATGTATTTATTAAAACTTGTTTTAAAAAACAATGAGGACTGTCTAATGTTGCATGTTCAAATTTTGAGTGTATTTATTCTGTTATGATTTTGGGTAATGTGACAAGAAGTGGCATAATTTTTGTTACAGACAAAAACCGGAAGCGAATCTCCATTATTAATAGATATACGAAGGTGAGTAAAAAAAAATAATGCCATTTTGTTTAGAACAGCTATGATTACCAACACAGGAACATGTATCATACAACAAAATGAAGCTGGTCTTCTGTGGATCACATCCCTACTTCTCCACATAGATGAGTAAAAAAATAATGCCATTTTGTTTAGAACAGCTATGATTACCAATACAGGAACATGTATCATACATCAAAATGAAGCTGGTTCTCTGTGGATCACATCTCTACTTCTCCACATAGTCACCGTTTCTCTCAATAGCAATGTTCGACCTTCGAATGAGAGCATGTATCCCTGCTCTGTAAAATTCTGTTGACTGTTCTTTGAGCCACTTCTTCACTACAGATTTCACTTCCTCATCACTGGAATAATGTTTGTCTCTCAAACCCTCTTACATGCGGCTGAATAGATGATAGTCTGAAGGAGGTAAATCTGGTGAGTATGGATGACGTGGTAAAGTTGTCCACCCGAATGAGGTGATTTTCTCCCTTGTCCTGATGCTTGTGTGTGGTCGAGCATTGTCATGCAATAGGAGGACATTGTCGATTGACAAGTTGGATCTTACTCGTTGGATTTTTGCTCTGAGTCTTGTTAGAGTCTCAATGTAAGTCTTTTATAAAAAAAACTTCATATGGAATAAAGAAAATGGCATTACTTTTTGAATCACCCTCATATATCTTTAGAATTGGGTTTTATTATCGACCCTTTTGTTCTGAGCCTTGTAACGGTTTCAATGTAGGCCTTTGTTTTATAAAAAACACAACTTTTTTACTCACCCTCGTACAAGTTGGGTCTGACTCGTTGGATTCTTGCTCTGAGCCTCGTTAGGGTCTCAATGTAGGCCTTAGTTTGAAAAAAAAACTTCACATGAAATGAAGAAAAAGGCATTACTTTTTGACTCACCCTCATATTAATACTCTTGTTCCTTAATCTTCCGACCATTATCATCTAACAGCACCCTCTGGCTGAAAACCAGACTGTCCAAAATAAAATGCAAAAATGTAAATCCTGATTATCTGTTGTTGCTTATCCACCGAAGTCTTGTTTCTTATGAGTGTTGTCACTTCAGCTAAATAATGGACCCTTCCATGATTATTTCAGCTAAATAATGGACCATTCCGTTCTTATTATAAAGAAAGGGAAGAAAATATGAAGAAACCCTATTAAAGATTTTACATAGAAACCAATTAAAATATAATTAAAATAACTCATCTTTTTATATGTGTTCTTATTTACTTTCATTAGTCTTTCTAATTTAATATGTTTTGCTGCATTGAAACTTATATTCTTACGCCCGGCGTGTGTGTGTGTGTGGGGGGGTGCATTAAATTTTATTAAAATTTTAATACTTAAGCCCAGCAAAATGCGTATATTGTTGTTAGTAATGTTGGACCATATGACCTTTAGGCACCCCTTTGCGATCTCGTTTCATAAGGACATTTTTTTCATTTACCCCGCTAAAATCCGGTTGTTTTTAGACGATTTTAGAGTTATTTTTTAATTATAAACTAACCCTAACCCCTAACAAACAACTGGGTGTTGACGGTGTAAATGAAAAAATGTACTTATGAATCAGCAAAGCAAAAGGGGTGCCTAAAGGTCATATGGTCCAAACTTAAATACTTAACGCCCAGCAGATGGCGCGTATTGTTGTTAGTAATGTTAACAACGAGACAATCTACACATGGAGAAGAAAAAAAAAATTGTCAATCCGGATGTTTATTTCGTAGTCAACTCTTAATTATCAACACCGGTATTAAGTTAACCGGTGTCAACTGTTGTGTTAGAAAAAACGTGTTTCTACCTTTTCATTTTTGTTTCTTTTTCTTTCAATCTATTATTTTTCTGTGAGCGAAAAAAAAAGAAGGTCTTTGTTATTTTTTATATATATATACAAGATGGATAAAGTTTGTGATAGACTTTATCTCGGCGCCTTGGAAGATGTTTTCAAAATAGATTCTATGAAAGAAGCCGGGATTTCACACGTTCTCTCAGTCATAGACCGACCGATTCCCGTCTCCATCCAAAAACAATTCACGTGTAAATTCGTATGTATGTTGGATTGTCCTGACGAAGACCTACTGAGTCATTTCGAAGAGTCACTTCGATTTATCGACGAGGGACGGAATAATGGAACCGGGGTCTTCGTACATTGGTGAGTAGAATTTGGAGTAACCATTTTTTTTCCCAGCCATGTGGGTTGGAGCTTTAGTAAGTACTGCCAAAGTTGCCGTAAAATGTATTTTACAAAATAAATATACACCCTCGATTTAAAAAAATACCAAAAATCAGGGAATTATCCTATTTTAACGAAATTTTCAGTAATGCATTTTATTTTATTTCAAAACTTTCTGATTTAATTAGGTATTTCTATGGTAAATAAAATAACTGATGCATTATAAAATTCATTCATTGGTAAATCTAGACTGAAAATTTCAGTAAAATCGGATAATTCCTGATTTTTGGTATTTTTTTCAATCGAAGGTGGGTAAATTTATTTTATCAAAAATATTCTATGTAATTTTTGGCAGTGTTTACTGCCATGTTTACGATATATTTGAGCAAAAAAAGTATAATTGTATTAAAAAATAATTTACGAGTGTAATATTATTTTTCTTTTTCTTTTTCTTTTTTTTATTGATGCTTATTATGTTACTACTTTTCGACTTAGACAAAAATTTGTCCTTAAATAATCGATTTAATTAATTTTAATTCGTTTTTACAATGAAAACAAGTCAGCATTTTTGCAGTGCCTAGCTTTTGAATATTCCCGACTGCACCTCTACAGAGGGGTAAAACCATCCCCCACCAATGGGACTACCTATTGGCCGTGGGTTGCAATCTGTGATATCTAAGGATGAACCCTGGTGGCTGAGTAGTCCATGACATGACACACTTCACCTAGGCTTCCGCCCTGTCGGTGGGGCGTTAGAATGCACCCACTGTACCTCTGCAGAGGGTTAAGACTCCCCCAATGGGGCCACCTGTTGGCTGTGGTGGCGATCCATGATGCTTAGGGATAGAACCCAGGTGGCTGAGCAGTTCATGACTTGCAATACTCCACTTTGGCCCTATCTTGGGCTAGATGGGCGGTCGAAGAGGCCCCCTCCGATCAATTGGCTGGTCACGTCAAGCCCTAGCACCTATATGATTTCCCAACCCTATTGCCCTTATGGCAAGCCCTTTTTATCATATGGGTGCTAGAAGGGTGACTGGGTCTACATGTCCTGGGAATGACATTAAACTCTATCGATGGTGAGGTTCCAGTTTTGGAGGTTTGGGGAATGTGGAGCACCCCTTCATCACCATTGCTCCCTGGTCCACTCTGACCCGGAGTGGTAGTACCTGTTAGGGTCCTATCTATGGGCTAAATAGAAAAATGTATTCATAAAAAAAAAATTGTATTATCCATTAGGAATTGATTTATTTCACAACTTTATTGGCATTAAATGACCCACTGAGGTTGATATGCCATAAAACAAAACAAAACAAAACTAAACCAAACCAAATCGGCTTTTACTTAGGCTAGATAGGCAGTCAGAGAGGCCTTCTACGATCAATCGGTTGGTCATGTCAAGCCCTAGCACCTATATGATTGTCCCAATCCTATTACCCTTATGGCACACACCCCCCAGCCCTTTTTATCATATACGTGCTAGTAGGCAGTGGCTGATGGTCTTAGTGTCCTGGGTAACCCATAGATCATCTATTAGATGGGACAAAACCAGATACTACCACCCCAGGTCAGAGTGGACCTGGGAGTAATCGTGATGAAGGGTACTCCACATGGTAGACTGGGAATTCAGGTGCATAAATTTTTTACCATCAAAACTGGACTTTTAAGTTTTTTATTATTATTATTACTTTGAAATAGAAATATCATTAAATACTCGGCAAAATTAGCAGCGTATAATAATTTTCAGTTTATTTCAGTTGATGAGTTTATAAATCTCAATTCCCTTAAAATAACAATGCTGAGGTTAAAAAAAAGTGTATAACTGAATCAGTACACAACAACTTTAAATCTATACAACATCAGTTAATGCTGTCGTTTAATTATTTTTTAAACTTCTAAATGAATTATGTTTCCTTAGAGTTTGATTTTTATTAAAAGTTGAGAAATTAGAAATATATATACATTGGACTTCATTTCATATTCCACTAACATCTGTCCGGTAGACTGTGGTAAAAATTTATGCCCCTCAATACAAACTACTGGAATCCTGGTGGATAAGCAGTCCATGAAATACAACACTCCACATTGGCTCTTACTTAGACTAGACAGGCATTCAATCCCATGAGCTTCGGCTTGTGGGTGGGCCCACATTAAAAGGCATTGTGTCACACCTGCATATGTGGGATGCACAGTAAATATCCTTAAGCTAGACAGGCAGGTGGAGAGGCCCTTCCAATCAATCAACTAGTCATGTCAAGTCCTAGCACCTATATGATTGTCCCAACCATTTTTATCATATGTGTGCTAGAAGGCGGTAGCTGAGGGTTTTAATTTCTTGAGTATGACAATAAAATCTATCTGATGGTGAAGTTCCAGTTTCGGAGCTCTTCATCACCATTACTCCCAGGTCCACTCTGACACGAAGTGGTAGTACCTGTTTGGGTCCCATTTATGAATTAAATAGATAAAAAATAAGTATTAAAAAGTAGAAATAAATACGTATAAAAAATGTTTTAAAAAATCAATCGAGTACCCATCGAAAATGAATAAAACAAAAACATCTTCGGCAAAATGTATCCCTGCTCTGTAAAATTCTGTTGACTGTTCTTTGAGCCACTTCTTCACAACAGATTTCACTTCCTTGTCACTGGAATAATTTTTGCCTGTCAAACTTCCTTTCATGAGGCCGAAGAGATGATAGTCTGAAGGCACTAAATCTGGTGAGTATGGAGGATGCGGTAAAGTTGTACACCCAAATGAGGTGATTTTCTCCCTTGTCCTGATGCGTGTAGATCGTGGTCAAAGGAAGATTGGGTTGCATTTGTGATAATGATGGTATCATCTCTACATCATTTCAAGTTTTTCCCATTCTCTTTACTCAACTGATGCTTCATTTGAAATGTGGTATTTACTCATCTCTGTGAAAAAGGAAGATTGGGTTGCATTTGTGATAATGATTGGTATCATTCTACATTCATTTCAAAGTTTTCCATTCTCTTTTACTCAACTGATGCTTCATTTTGAAATGTGTTATTTTACTCAATCTCTGTGAAAAAGGAGGATTGGGTTGCATTTTGTGATAATGATTGGTATCATTCTACATCATTTCAAGTTTTTCCATTCTCTTTTACTCAACTGATGCTTCATTTAAAATGTGTTATTTACTCATCTCTGTGAAAAAGGAAATTTGGGAGATTGTTGCATTTGGAAATGATGGTATCATTCTACACATCTTTCATTTTTCCATTCTCTTTTACTCAACTGATGCTTTCATTTGAAATGTGTATTTACTCATCTCTGTGAAAAAGGAAGATTGGGTTGCATTTGTGATAATGATTGTATCATTCTACATCATTTCAAGTTTTCCATTCTCTTTATACTCAACTGATGCTTATTTGAAATGTGTTATTATACTCCATCTCTGTGAAAAAGGAAGATTGGGTTGCATTTGTGATAATGATTGGTATCATTCTACATATTTCAAAGTTTTCCTTCTCTTTTACTCAACTGATGCCTTCATTTGAAATGTGGTATTTACTCATCTCTGTGAAAAAGGAAGATTGGGTTGCATTTGTGATAATGATTGGTATTCATTCTACATTCATTTCAAGTTTCCATCTCTTTTAATCAAACGATGCTTCATTGAAATGGTGTTATTTACTGCATCTTTGTGAAAAGGAAATTTGGGTTGCATTTGTGATAATTTGGTATTATTCTACATCATTTCAAGTTTTCCATTCTTTTACTCAACTGATGCTTCATTTGAAATGTGTTATTATCATCTTTCTGTGAAAAAGGAAGATTGGGTTGCATTTGTGATAATGATTGGTATCATTTCTACATCATTTCAAGTTTTCCATTCTCTTTACTCAACGATGCTTCATTTGAAATGTGTTATTTACTCATCTCTGTGAAAAAGGAAGATTGGGTTGCATTTGTGATAATGATTGGTATCATTCTACATCATTTCAAGTTTTCCATTCTCTTTTTACTCAACTGATGCTTCAATTTAAAATGTGTTATTTACTCATCTCTTGTGAAAAAGGAAGATTGGTTTGCTTTGTGATAATGATTGGTATCATTCTACATCATTTCAAGTTTTTCCATTCTCTTTACTCAACTGATGCTTCATTTGAAATGTGTTATTTACTCATCTCTGTGAAAAGAAGTTTGGTTGCATTTGTGATAATTGTTGGTATCATTCTACATCATTTCAGTTTTCCATTCTCTTTTACTCAAACTGATGCTTCATTTGAAATGTGTTATTTACTCATCTCTGTGAAAAAGGAAGATTGGGTTGCATTTGTGATAATGATTGGTATCATTCTACATAATTTCAAGTTTCTCATTCTCTTACTCAACTGTGCTTATTTGAAATGTGGTATTTACTCATCTCTGTGAAAAGGAAGAATTGGGTTGCATTTGTGATAATATTGTATTATTCTACATCATTTCAAGATTTCCATTCTCTTTATATCAACTGATGCTTCATTGAAATGTGTTGATTTACATCATCTTTGTGAAAAAGGAAAATTGGGTTGCATTTGTGATAATAATTGGTATTATTCTACATCATTTCAGTTTTCCATTCTCTTTTACTCAACTGATGCTTCATTTGGAAATGTGTTTATTTAATCATCTTTGTGTGAAAAAGAAGATTGGTTGCATTTGTGATAATGATTGGTATCATTCTACTACATCATTTCAAGTTTTCCATTCTCTTTTTTACTCAACTGATGGCTTCATTTGAATGTGTTTATTTACTCATCTCTGTGAAAAAAGGGAAGATTGGGTTGCATTTGTGATAATGATTGGTAGTCATTCTACATCATTTCAAGTTTTTCCATTCTCTTTTACTCAACTGATGCTTCATTTGAAATGTGTTCATTTACTCATCTCTGTGAAAAAGGAAGATTGGGTTGCATTTGCGATAATGATTGGTATCAATTCTACATCATTTATAGTTTTTCCATTCTGTTTAACTCAACTGATGCTTCATTTGAAATGTGTCATTTACTCATCTCTGTGAAAAAGGAAGATTGGTTGCATTTGTGATAATGATTGGTATCATTCTACATCATTTCCAAGTTTTCATTCTCTTTTACTCAAACTGATGCTTCTAATTTGAAATGTGTTATTTACTCATCTCTGTGAAAAAGGAAGATTGGGTTGCATTTGTGATAATGAGTGGTATCATTCTACATCATTTCAAGTTTTCCATTCTCTTTTACTCAACTGATGCTTCATTTGAAATGTGTTATTTACTCATCTCTGTGAAAAAGGAAGATTGGGTTGCATTTGTGATAATGATTGGTATCATTTCTACATCATTTCAAGTTTTCCATTCTCTTTTACTCAACTGATGCTTCATTTGAAATGTGTTATTTGACTCATCTCTGTGAAAAAGGAAGATTGGGTTGCATTTGTGATAATGATTGGTATCATTCTACATGCTTTAGTTTTCCATTCTCTTTTTACTCAACTGATGCTTCATTTGAAATGTGGTATTTAGCTCATCTCTGTGAAAAAGGAAGATTGGGTTGCATTTGTTGATAATGATTGGTATCATTCTACATCATTTCAAGTTTCCATTCTCTTTTACTCAAGCTGATGCTTTCATTTGAAATGTGTTATTTACTCATTCTGTGAAAAAGAAGATTGGTTGCATTTGTGTATAATGATTGGTATCAATACTACATAATTCAAGTTTTCCATTCTCTTTTACTCAACTGATGCTTCATTTGAAATGTGGTATTTACTCATCTCTGGTGAAAAAGGAAGATTGGGTTGCATTTGGTGATAATAATTGGTATTATTTCTACAATCATTTCAAGATTTCCATTCTCTTTTAATCAACTGATGCTTCATTTGAATGTGTTAATTTACTCATCTTTGTGAAAAAGGAAAATTGGGTTGCATTTTGTGATAATAATTGGATTATCTACATCATTTCAAGTTTTCCATTCTTTTACTCAACTGATGCTTCATTTGAAATGTGTTATTTAATCATCTTGTGAAAAGGAAGATTGGTTGCATTTGTGATAATGATTGGTTATCATTCTACATCATTTCAAGTTTTCCTTCTCTTTACTCCAACTGATGCTTCGATTTGAAATGTGGTTATTTACTCATCTCTTGTGAAAAAGGAAGATTGGGTTGCATTTGTGATAATGATTGGTATCATTCTACATCATTTCAAGTTTATCATTCTCTTTTACTCAACTGATGCCTTCATTTAAAATGTGTTATTTACTCATCTCTGTGAAAAGGAAGATTGGGTTGCATTTGTGATAATGATTGGTATCATTCTACATCATTTCAAGTTTTCCTTCTCTTTTACTCACTGATGCTTCATTGAATGTGTTATTTACTCATCTCTGTGAAAAAGGAAGTTTGGGTTGCATTTGTGATAATGATTGGTATCATTCTACATCATTTCAAGTTTTTCCATTCTCTTTTACTCAACTGATGCTTCTTTGAAATGTGTTATTTACTCATCTCTGTGAAAAAGGAAGATTGGGTTGCATTTGTGATAATGATTGGTATCATTCTACATAATTTCAAGTTTCCATTTCTCTTTTACTCAACTGATGCTTCATTTGAATGTGGTATTTACTCATCTCTGTGAAAAAGGAAGATTGGGTTGCATTTGTGATAAATAATTGGGTAATTAATTCTACATCATTTCAAGATTTCATCTTCTTTTTAATCCAACTGATCGCTTTCATTTGAAATGTGTTATTTACCTCATCTTTGTGAAAAAGGAAAATTGGGTTGCATTTGTGATAATAATTGGTATTATTCTACATCATTTCAAGTTTTCCATTCTCTTTTACTCAACTGATGCTTCATTTGAAATGTGTTATTTAATCATCTTTGTGAAAAAGGAGATTGGGTTGCATTTGTGATAATGATTGGGTATCATTCTACATCATTTCAAGTTTTCCATTTCTTTTACTCAACTGATCTTCATTTGAAATGTGTTATTTCACTCATCTCTGTGAAAAAGGAAGATTGGGTTTGCATTTTGTGATAATGATTGGTATCATTCTACATCATTTCAAGTTTTCCATTCTCTTTTACTCAACTGATGCTTCATTTGAAATGTGTCATTTACTCATCTCTGTGAAAAAGGAAGATTGGGTTGCATTTGCGATAAGATTGGTATCATTCTACATCATTTCAAGTTTTCCATTCTCTTTACTCAACTATGCTTCATTTGAAATGTGTCATTTACTCATCTCTGTGAAAAAGGAAGATTGGGTTGCATTTGTGATAAGATTGGTTCATTCTACATCATTCCAGTTTTCCATTCTCTTTTACTCAACTGATGCTTTCATTTGAAATGTGTTATTACTCATCTCTTGTGAAAAAGGAAGATTGGTTGCATTTGTGATAATAGTGGTATCATTCTACATCATTTCAAGTTTTCCATTCTCTTTTACTCAACTGATGCTTCATTTGAAATGTGTTATTTACTCATCTCGGTGAAAAGGAAGATTGGGTTGCATTTGTGATAATGATTGGTATCATTCTACATCATTTCAAGTTTTCCATTCTCTTTTACTCAACTGATGCTTCATTTGAAATGTGTTTATTACTCATCTCTGTGAAAAAGGAAGATTGGGTTGCATTTGTGATAATGATTGTATATTCTACATCATTTCAAGTTTTTCCATTCTCTTTTACTCAACTGATGCTTCATTGAAATGTGGTATTTACTCATCTCTGTGAAAAAGGAAGATTGGGTTGCATTTGTCATAATGATTGATATCATTCTACATCATTTCAAGTTTTCCATTCTCTTTTACTCAACTGATGCTTCATTTTGAAAATGTGGTATTTACTCATCTCTGGTGAAAAAGGAAGATTGGGTGCATTTGTGATAATGATTGGTATCATTCTACATCATTTCAAGTTTTCCATTCTCTTTTACTCAACTGATGCTTCATTTGAAATGTGTTATTTACTCATCTCTGTGAAAAAGGAAGATTGGGTTGCATTTGTGATAATGATTGGTATCATTCTACATCATTTCAAGTTTTCCATTCTCTTTTCTCAACTGATGCTTCATTTGAAATGTTATTTACTCATCTCTGTAAAAAAGGAGGATTGGGTTGCATTTGTGATAAATGATTGGTATCATTCTACATCATTTCCAGTTTTCCATTCTCTTTTACTCAACTGATGCTTCATTTAAAATGTGTTATTTACTCATCTCTGTGAAAAGGAAGATTGGGTTGCATTTGTGATAATGATTGGTATCATTCTACATCATTTCAAGTTTTCCATTCTCTTTTACTCAACTGATGCTTCATTTGAAATGTGGTATTACTCATCTCTGTGAAAAAGGAAGATTGGGTTGCATTTTGTGATAATAATTGGTATTATTACTACATATTTTCAAGATTTCCATTCTCTTTTAATCAACTGATGCTTCATTTGAAATGTGTTATTTACTCATCTTTGTGAAAAAGGAAAATTGGGTTGCATTTGTGATAATAATTGGTATTATTCTACATCATTTCAAGTTTTCCATTCTCTTTTACTCAACTGATGCTTCATTTGAAATGTGTTATTTAATCATCTTTGTGAAAAAGGAAGATTGGGTTGCATTTGTGATAATGATTGGTATCATTCTACATCATTTCAAGTTTTCCATTCTCTTTTACTCAACTGATGCTTCATTTGAAATGTGTTATTTATCATCTCTGTGAAAAAGGAAGATTGGGTTGCCATTTGTGATAATGATTGGTATCATTCTACATCATTTCAAGTTTTCCATTCTCTTTTACTCAACTGATGCTTCATTTGAAATGTGTCATTTACTCATCTCTGGGAAAAAAGGAAGATTGGGTTGCATTTGCGATAATGATTGGTATCATTCTACATCATTTCAAGTTTTCCATTCTCTTTTACTCAACTGATGCTTCATTTGAAATGTGTCATTTACTCATCTCTGTGAAAAAGGAAGATTGGGTTTGCATTTGTGATAATGATTGGTATCATTCTACATCATTTCCAGTTTTCCATTCTCTTTTACTCAACTTGATGCTTCATTTGAAATGTGTTATTTACTCATCTCTGTGAAAAAGGAAGATTGGGTTGCATTTGTGATAATGAGTGTATCATTCAACATCATTTCAAGTTTTCCATTCTCTTTTACTCAACTGATGCTTCATTTGAAATGTGGTATTTACTCATCTCTGTGAAAAGGAAGATTGGGTTGCATTTGTGATAATGATTGGTATCATTCTACATCATTTCAAGTTTTCCATTCTCTTTACTCAACTGATGCTTCATTTGAAATGTGTTATTTACTCATCTCTGTGAAAAAGGAAGATTGGGTTGCATTTGTGATAATGATTGTATCATTCTACATCATTTCAAGTTTTCCATTCTCTTTTACTCAACTGATGCTTCATTTGATATGTGTTATTTACTCATCTCTGTGAAAAAGGAAGATTGGGTTGCATTTGTGATAATGATTCGTATCATTCTACATATTTCAAGTTTTCCATTCTCTTTTAACTCAACTGATGCTTCATTTGAAATGTGTTATTTACTCATCTCTGTGAAAAAGGAAGATTGGGTTGCATTTGTGATAATGATTGGTATCATTCTACATCATTTCAAGTTTTCCATTCTCTTTTACTCAACTGATGCTTCATTTGAAATGTGTTATTTACTCATCTCTGTGAAAAAGGAAGATTGGTTTGCATTTGTGATAATGATTGGTATCATTCTACATCATTTCAAGTTTTCATTCTCTTTACTCAACTGATGCTTCATTTAAAATGTGTTATTTACTCATCTCTGTGAAAAAGGAAGATTGGGTTGCATTTGTGATAATGATTGGTATCATTCTACATCATTTCAAGTTTTCCATTCTCTTTTACTCAACTGATGCTTCATTTAAAATGTGTTATTTACTCATCTCTGTGAAAAAGAAGATTGGGTTGCATTTGTGATAATGATTCGTATCATTCTACATCATTTCAAGTTTTCCATTCTCTTTTACTCAACTGATGCTTCATTTGAAATGTTTATTTACTCATCTCTGTGAAAAAGGAAGATTGGGTTGCATTTGTGATAATGATTCGTATCATTCTACATCATTTCAAGTTTTCCATTCTCTTTTACTCAACTGATGCTTCATTTGAAATGTGTTATTTACTCATCTCTGTGAAAAGGAAGATTGGTTGCATTTGTGATAATGATTGGTATCATTCTACATCATTTCAAGTTTTCCATTCTCTTTACTCAACTGATGCTTCATTTGAAATGTGTTATTTACTCATCTCTGTGAAAAAGGAAGATTGGGTTGCATTTGTGATAATGATTGGTATCATTCTACATCATTTCAAGTTTCCATTCTCTTTACTCAACTGATGCTTCATTTAAAATGTGTTATTTACTCATCTCTGTGAAAAAGGAAGATTGGGTTGCATTTGTGATAATGATTGGTATCATTCTACATCATTTCAAGTTTTCCATTCTCTTTTACTCAACTGATGCTTCATTTGAAATGTGTTATTTACTCATCTCTGTGAAAAAGGAAGATTGGGTTGCATTTGTGATAATGATTGGTATCATTCTACATCATTTCAAGTTTTCATTTTCTTTTACTCAACTGATGCTTTATTTGAAATATGGTATTTAATCATCTTTGTGAAAAAGATAGATTGTGTGTGATCAAGTAAGATCCTTAAAAGATGACCAAATTAAAAAATGGCGAGAATTGATGGATGAAAATGATAGAATGTCTAAAAAGAATAGACATTTTGTCCGTTCATTTACGCCATTTCTAGGAAAATAAATGAAAAGGATAAAAATGAGATGATTTGTGGTGTGGGGTTAGTTGCAAATAAATTAGAACCTTATCCACCCAAATTCAACAAATCGAACCGATAAGAAAATATAATTTTAAAACTGAATTATTCAGATTTTTGTCAGAAATTCCTTGAAGGATTCCAAAATGAAAAAATTGCATCTGGGTATTTGAATTACTCAGTAAATCGATTGAATTGGAAACCAAATTGAATCTGCAGGAATTGAACCGGGATCATTGGATTCATTTGATTCAATCAATTATCGTCAGCCAAAAGATTCTCACATATTTCTTGTTTTCTTTGTTTGTCTGAGAATTGATCAAAAGTGTTTTATAAAAATTTTCAAAATTCTTGATTGAATAAAAAAATAATGGAAATTTGATTTTTATTTAATTTCCTCATTTTTTAAAACAAAACATTTAAAAAACTTTTTTCCTTGAAAATATCAAAATGATTTTCATTTTTGTTTTTCTTTAAATTCTTTTTAAATAAATGAATAAATTTTAATTTTATTTCGTGTTTTTTTTGTTTTTTATTTTTTTAATTTGTAATTTGTAATTTAGAAATTTGAATGGAAAGTTTTTTAAATTATTAACTAAAAATGTGAGGCAAATATGAAATATCCAAATTTCATGTTGATTTCATAAATATTTTTGAAATAATAAAAAACACCATGTAATATAAAATTAGGTAAAATATTTAGTTCTTTAGTCATTTCCAGGAAATTTTTAAACAAAAGGAAAAACGGCTTTAGACTACACACGTTACCTACCACGTGGAGACAAAAAAAAAAAAAAAAAAGTACATTCAAGTAAGTGCTAAATTCCTGCCTACGCTAAATGTTTAATAACTGAAATTAAACAACTAAAGCACAGGAATAAAATCATTCATTACTTTATTTGAAACTTTTGTCGTTGAATTTTTTTGTTCCTTTGGAATTTAAAAAAAAAAAAAAATGTTTTCCTTGCGATTTAAAAAAAAATGTCTAAAATCATTCCATTAGGAGATTAGAAGCACCATCACATCTTGACACGATTGGGAACCTGAAACATTGCACAGAAGATATGAGGACTGGAAATTAGATCTGGAAATCTATATCACAGCAACAGGTGTGTGTAATGCCGAAACAAAAGAGGAGTTTTACTCGTAACAGGAGGACCAGCGTTCGTGAAATTTGGCGAAATTTTACGGAACAGGAAAAGAGGAACAAGAGGCAGCAAGTCCCGGCACAAACAAAAGGGACGCATACAAAGTGGCTATTAGTTTGTTTTGANCAACATTTCTCCTTAAAGAAAATATACCAAAAGCTCGCACTAATTTTTTCGAAATGGAACCGAAAACTGGAGAGACGGTGAACAATTTTGTTACCCGCCTAAAAGTACTGGTCAAGCCATGCAACTTTAAAGAAGATGCTGACAACCTGGTCAGAGACAAAGTTCTCCTCCATATCAAGGATAAAGATTTAAAAGCCAGACTATTTAGAGAAGGAAACGGTCTGACACTGGAAAGACTTATGGAAATAATTGGGACATACCACGAAAAGGATGCACTAATTTTAGAACCAAAGTCAAACACAAACCAGGTATCCAGCAAGGAGTCGAAGAAAAACTCCAAAACGACACCCCTTTGTTACAAGTGCAGAGCGCAAGGTCATATTGGACCGGAGTGCATTAAAAGCAAAAACCACAGATGTAGTCATTGCGGAAAAAAAGGGCATCTAGATGAGTTCTGTTTCTATAAAAGGAAACTCGTAGAAGAAAGAAGCCATCACTACAACAGAGGTGGAAGACACAGCACAAGCAGCAGTGGGTCATTCAAAGGTCAGAGAAAAGAAACTCTGCGTAGTGTGAAGGAAAAGGAAGACACTACCTCATATGACACATATCTATTCAAGCTTTCTGAAGCGGAAGATGTTATAAAACTGTACATTAATGATACAAGTGTTACCCTTTGTGATAGACTCAGGAGCCCATCACAACACACTCTCACTGGAAGACTTCCAAAACCTAAAAAAGGCCAGACCCGAGATTGAACTGCAGCATGCAACCAAAAAGCTGTATTCTTATGCCAGTAAGGAACCTCTTAGAATTTTAGGGAAAGCTACACTGAAAGTGCAGATACCCAGCACTGGACGATCAGTCACGGCTTCATTTTATGTCATCCCTCAAGCACAGGCATCACTCCTTAGTGGCAGTACAAGCAAAGCCCTAGGAATCTTAAAAATTGGAATAAATGCCGATATATTGCAGTGCTCCGAAACAGACATATGGACAGAAATACGGGAGAAGAAAGTATTCAAAGGATTGGGCATCAAAGACTACCAGTTAAAACTGAAGATGGGCCCAAATGTCACTCCAGTTGTTCAGTACGCAGAATCCATTTAACAGACGGCAGCATGTTCTTAAGAAACTCCAAGAACTAGTGGATCTGGATGTCATTGAAAGAGTCACAGAACCTTCCAGTGGGTTAATCCATTAGTGACGGTTGAAAAGAAAACTAAGGAAGGAGAACATGATATCCGGATATGCATCGACATGAGGAGAGCTAATGAAGCCATCATCCGTGAACGCCATCTTGTGCCAACAATTGACGAAGGAAATGTAAGAGGAAAATATTTCTCCAAAATTGATTTAAACATGGCTTATCACCAAATAGAATTACACCCTGATTCTAGAGAAATCACTACATTTGCTGCATCTTTAGGTATAAAAGACTTTTATTTGGAGCAAACATGGCATCAGAAAAATGTCAACAAATAATGAGCCAAATCATTAAGGACTGCCCTGGTGCCTACAACATGACAGATGACATTATAATAGTCGGCAGTACAGAAGAGGAGCATGATATGAGGCTGACCCAAGTAATTCAACGCTTTGCAGAACGGGGACTGACCATCAATGAGAAGAAATGTAAAATAAAGATGACTTCGATAAAATACATGGGACACATCCTATCAGAAGATGGCCTAAAAATCTCTGACGAAAAAGTAAAGGCGGTGGTTAGCGCTCCTCCACCAAAAGATGCGTCGCAGGTACGCAGTTTTCTCGGATTGGCCCAATTTTGCGCAAAATTTGTGCCCAATTTTGCCACAATAACCTCCCCTCTCTGGAATCTTAAAAGACAAGACACTGAATGGAGATGGAAGGAAGAAGAACAAAATGCTTTTGACCAAGTCAAAAAAGCACTGGTCGAAGCTCCAGTGATGGCATATTACGACCTCAGCGTGCCCACCAGAGTCACAACCGATGCCTCCCCCATAGGTCTAGGTGCAATTTTGGAACAACAACAACCTGACAAGACGTGGAAGCCAATCTACTATGCTAGCAGGAAACTCACAGCCACAGAATCTCGTTATTCTCAATTCGAACGAGAATCCTTGGGAGTATTTTGGGCATGTAAAAAGTTCCAGTTATACCTTCTGGGATGTGATTTTAAAATCCTTACAGACCACAGTGCACTAGTAAAAGTGCTATCACCTTCCTCAAAACCACCCTCAGCAAGAATGGAGAGATGGCTGTTATACCTACAGCAGTTCACATATGAAATCATACACATATCTGGCAAAACCAACAAAGCGGATCCTTTGAGCCGACAGCCAATTGATGATGCTGATCAGGCCGAAGAAAAAGAAACAACAGATTACATCTGTAGCATTATTAAGGATTCTGTGCCACAAGCATTATCCCCTCGAGAAGTGGAAGAAGCTTCAAAGGATGACCCCACTCTCTCCAAAATCCGTCAAGCAATATCAACAAATGACTGGACCTGTTTCAAGAGTACTGTATTTCAAGCAGTAAAAGATGAACTTTGGACAGCCGGACAGATGGTTTTGCGTGGGAATAGAATTGTTATTCCGGACGTTCTGAAAGAACAGGTAACCGAACTAGCCCATGAAGGACATCAGGGCATAGTACGAACAAAAAACCGCCTAAGATCCAAAGTATGGTGGCCTGATATGGACAAAATGGTGGAAAGTAAAATAAAAAAATGCTACCCATGTCAAGTAGTAGGGAAAAACGCCCCACCTGAGTAATTACAGAGCACACAGCTACCAGATAAACCCTGGAACTATGTTGCGGTAGATCTACTGACGGTCTCGAAGGAAATCATCTCCTGATCGTCATAGACTACTATTCCAGATGGCCAGAGATAGCATACATGCAAAGCACAAATGCTAAGAGTATAATTAATGGCCTGGAATTAACCTTCAAAACGCACGGATATCCACGATTCCTGAGAAGTGACAATGGACAGCCTTTTGCATCCAGCGAATTCCAGGAATACCTAACCATTCATGGTATTACCCAAATAAAAGTGATACCATACTGGCCTCAATCAAACGGAGAGGTAGAGCGGTTCAACAGAACTATCCTAAAAGCAATCAAAATTGCAAAAATAGAAAAAAAGAGCTGGAAGGAGGAAATGAAGAATTTCCTATTCCAATACCGTACCACCCCCACACGGTAACAGGAGTGTCGCCAGCCAAGCTGCTGATGAACCGGGAAATCCGAGGAAAATTCCCTGACATTACAGAAGCATCTGATGTACACGAAAACGTACATGACAAAGATGCTCTCCACAAATTGAAACGCAACATAAGTGCCGATCAAAAAAGAAGATCTAAAGACCAGATGATAGAAGAAGGAGACACAGTGCTGTACAAAAACCTGCATAGAGCCAACAAAATGGACCCCACTTTTGAGATGCAGCCTTACAAAGTTATTGGAAAACAAGGTAATGCTGTAATTGTACAACAACCTCAGGGTGAACCAAAAATGAGAAATGCAGCCCATGTGAAAAAGTTTGATGGCGACACACCTCATGATACTGACAACCACAGCGTGCCAACCACCGACCATCCTATTCCTGATCCAGCCTCCCACTACCATTCTTCTACAACACACATCCCAAAAAGCACAACCACACCAAACCCAAACACGGACAAATCACCCAGAGTTAAACAAGCACCAGCTTGACAGAAAGACTTTATCATGTCCGGGGAAACCCTTTAATCAAAAAGGGGAAAACAAAAGAATAACGGGGGGAAGATGTAGTATCCTGAGATCTCGACCTGTCGGGATTAGGGGAATCTCGATAGGGCGAGATCATGGAAATAGGGAGTTTACTACTAACGTGAACGTAAAGCCACAAGGACCTCGAATGTATATGTTCCCGAAATAAACCCTTCTATAAAACGTTAAACCTGAGTTGACTTCACTACAGTAACTCAATGGGAAAATTCTATAGCTCAATGAATTTCTGAAATCGTCCTCATCGAAATGATCGTAACATTGATCCTCCTTTAGTGTCGAGTAATAAATGCCGGCAATAAAGTGTCACGCAGTTGAAAACCCTTTAACATGTATGATTTAAGTCAACCAACCAGTTTTGCCAATTTCTGGATTGTATTATATGCAAATTAAATATTTTAGAAATATAATAATGTACCAGTTTATAGGCTTGTCTTTAAATTATAAATATAAATATATATGATAACTATTATATTTGAACTGAAGTAAAATAAACTTTAATAAACTTTTTAGACTTTGATCAAATCAGTTGATTAGTTCTCTGGTTAGTAATTGTCTAAAAATCTAAAATTCTGGATTTAGTGTTCATCTTTTAACTCTAGCACTTCAACTTTATTTTCTCCTTGTCTAATTGAATTGATTCCGACCAGTTTTCCCTCACTTATCTACACTGTCTTCAGTTATTACACGGGATATTCTGCTGTCAATGTTTTAGTTGTAAGATAAACAGGTTGATTATGATCGTTTTATATTTTCATATTATTATCATTAAGCAACTTGTTTAGTGAACATTGTTGGGCACTTGTGTCTGTGAAAAGGAAAAATGAATCAAAATAGAAATATTCCAAACACAGGTTAGTCTATGTAGATATAAATTTTAATAATATTTGTTTAAGTCATTTCCTCTCTTGTGTCTTTATTCTGGCCCCTAACCAGTTCAAAACAATGTGCTAGAAGACGGTGGCTGCGGGTCTTAATGTCCTGGGTATGACGTTAAACTCTATCTGTGAATGAGGTTCTAGTTTAGAGCTCTGGGGAATGTGGATTTATCGTCATTATTCCTAGGGCTCGGAGTTGTAGTAGCTGTTAGGGTCCCATCTATGGGTTGAAACCCATAGATGGGACCCATAGATGGGACCCTAACAGCTACTACAACTCCGAGCCCTAGGAATAATGACGATAAAAAAAAGTATTTTAAAAGAAATGTGTCTAAAAAAAAGTATTAAGTTACCATCAAGTATGAATGAATAAAAACGTCTTCGGGATAAAATAACCCAAATGGGTTGACATGTCGTAAAACCCAGTCAACCAACCAAACAACCAACCAACCAACCTGTGATGAATGAATAAAAAACGTCTTTGGTATAAAATTACCCAAATGGGTTGACATGTCGTAAAACCCAGTCAACCAACCAACCAACCAACCAACCAACCCATGATGAATAAATAAACAAAAAGGTCTTTGGGATAAAATGGCCCAAAAAGGGTTGATCTGCCGTAAAATCCAAACAACCATCCAACTAACCCACCTAAAACATACAGTTGATTGTCAATTCATTCGTTTCATTCATTGTCATTTCAGTCTCGGAAGACTATGATATAATTTTTGTGCCCCTGAATTTCTCTTGTTTTGTAGTTTGTTTTCCTTTGTCAAGTTTCAACTTTCAAAAATCATTCATAATTGATTTCAGTGTTTGTTGAAACCTCGTCCAATTTCATCAAGTGATTTGCTGCACTCATCACAGTATAAGTTGCAATTGATACTCGTTACTTTTCAAAAAATCCAGAGTCAGGATTTTAAACCCACCCCCTCGGGAGCCGAGGGGAGGGGTAGACTCTTTGCTGTGCATTTTTCTGCATTTCCTGCAACTTTTTTTTATCCAACTTTACTGGCCATGATCGTCTGCTTACTTGACCCTCACTTAGGACCTCCATTTGTGTACGTAATACTGCCTCAGGGCCCCGTCTAAGAGGTTCACAATCACAACAAAGAGAGAATAAAGACAAGACAAAGACAAAATCAGGTGAACATCAAAAATGGTCAGAGAGGTACACAACTCGCATTCATTCTTCATTCCCATCTGCTGCTATTTCCACTTCTCCCATGTTTGCCGAGATGAGAGGGGACAAAATGCGCCCTCTTGTTCTTTTAAGGACTTCTGCTAATGTTGTCTTCTCTGCTATTAAATTTAAGGGCGATCTCTCTCATCCGCAGCTCAACAACTGACACTATGGTCTCCAACAACTAACTCAACTCACTTTTTAACTGGGACTCTCTCTCTCTCTCTCTCTCTCTCTCTCTCTCTATATATATATATATATATATATATATATATATATATATATATATATGAAAGTTATCCAAAACAAAAAATCCAAAGGGATGATTCTATATGTGATATCTAAGACACACTGTATTATTATTGTATGATCCAGTATGTATAAATACAGTGAATCTTTAAATCACTAAAGAGAGCTCAATGTATAATAAACTTTTTAGATTATATACAGAGCAATTTATTTCGACCAAAATTGGGGCCTATATAAATCTAAGTTGATTTAATATAGCTCCCCAAAATCCAGTCTCATCAGATGGGGATCAGATTATTTTTGAATTGCATAACTGAAAAATTTTACTTCTCAAAAAAAACAAAAATAGAATTAAAAAAATAAATAATTTTTTTTTTTTACATTGTAAGATTGTCACCATGGTGACAGGAAGTCAAATGAGAAAAAAGGGATACATCTCAAGTTTTGGCTCCTTAGGGGGGTGGTAGTCAGACAAAATTAAACTATGAATTTAACTAATGAATGGGTCTGAACAAAAATAGGGAAAGAATAAAACAGAAAATTATATTAAAATCTTATTATAATGGAGATTGTGTGTTTTTCTGTCTGTAACCGAAACTATATTCCTACTCAAGTCACAATTCTCTTAGTTATTGACATCACATTCTCCATGATTTTATTTTTTTATCTAAACCTCAATTATTAATAAAATTGTCTTACATTATTAATACTGTTAACTTTTTCTACATACTGACAACATGCAATTATATTTATATATACAACAAAATAGTGGTTTACAGTGTGAACGGGAAGGCTAATTTGCATATTAATATTAAAAAATCGAATTTAATAAATATGTGCGTAGTATTATTGATTTCTAACTGTTTGGTTTTATTTTAATGAATATAAGCAAAAATCTCTTCAATGAATCTTAAATGAAATCCATTAACAAGATAAAATAACTGTCATTTTATTCTTTACTTCCTCTTTTAACTAAATACTTAAATTAGAAAAAATAACAATGAAAGGCGAGAGTGATGGAAGAGTAAATTTCAATTGTTCTATTTTATCGATTATACTCCCTCTGTTTCAAATATTTTATTATACTCCCTCTGTTTCAAATCTTTTTATCTGCATTCTTATTTAGTTTCATTAGCATTTCTAATTTGATACAATATTTTATTACATTAAAACTTAAATACTTGCACCCTCCGGGTGCATATATTTGCTAGTATAAATAAAGGAGTAAATAATTTTTTTATATATTTAAACCTTAAAATATAATAGATAATATAATGTTGTATAAATATACTGTAGATAAAAAAGGAAATAAAAAAGGAAATAAAAAAGGAAATAAAAATAAAAAATAATAAAAATAAAAATAGTAAAAATAAAAAAATACACATATCTTACATGATCAACACTACACACACACACACACACACACACACACACACACACACACATATATATATATATATATATATATATATATATATATATCTTCAGATATATATATATACACACAAATACATACATATAAAGATATAGATATATATATACATTGTTCTTTTTTATGTATAATATATAGATATATGTTAGCGTGTGTGTAATTGTATATATATATATGTACATTTATCTATATATTATACATAAAAAAGAACAATTTAAAAGAAAAGAAGAATATAAATCAGCTTAAAATAAATTAAAAATTAAAAACAAAATAAAAAATAAAAAATAAAAAATAAAAATAAATTTTATATTTTAATAATTTTATATTTTTTATTTTAATTTTATTTTAATTTTAATTTTATTTTTATTTCCTTTTTTGTTTCCTTTTTGTTTCGGTTGGATATCAAATATCTTCCCATCACTCCTTTTTTATTTAATTATTCATTCATTAGTCATTTTCACTCAGGTATACACACGATTCACTATCTCCCCTCCAAACACACAGACATTCATGTGTAAACACATATGTATCCATAATCTTACATACTATATATTCACAAAACTAATTATCACACCTATATATATATATATATATATATATATATATATATATATATATATATATATAAAAGTAATTGGTAATTTGCTTGAAGCATTGTTAAGTATGTTATAAAATAATAAAATTCGAAGGCAATACAATGCGTAAAAAATAAAGACAAAAAGATGTTTTATAAAAACATCTTTTTGTCTTTATTTTTTACGCATTGTATTGCCTTCGAATTTTATTATTTTATATATATATATATATATATATATATATATATATATATATATATATTATATATATATATATATACTTGCATGTCTCCAAATGCATTCAGCACTTGATGCAATGCGTAGTATCACAGTTTGATGAGGAGTATCACATATTAAAAGATGGTTGAATGATGTTGAGAATTGGGGGAGATATGGGGCTCCAAAGGTGCCCCCCAAATGCAATTTTTCAGCCATTATAAGACTACGTATTTTGATGAAAATGTACGTTATCGATTTTATTGTTTTTTTTTTTTTCTCATCGATTCTAATGCCTTGAATTTACTGATGGTGAAAAAAGTGCTCAATTCGGAGTTTTAAGTGACTTTGGAGGTCTGATAATCCCCCCCCGCCTGAGAGTGGGCAAAAATGGCCAATTTCGTGCAAAATATGATTTTCTGACCGTAACCGTATCCCTTACGAAGAGAACCAAATTGTGCCTCTACAAAGCGTGCGTTCTCAGTACTCTCCTCCACAGTAGCGAAGCCTGGATCACATACTCATATCACGAGAGGAAACTGGAGAATTTACACCTCAGATGCCTACGCCACATCCTATGCATACGTTGGCAGGACAAAGTTCCAAACACAGAAGTGTTGGAACGAGCAAACATGAACAGCATGCTCGCCATTATCTGTGAGAGACGCCTACGTTGGCTTGGGCACGTCAGGAGGATGGACAAAGGCGGCATCCCCAAAGACCTACTGTATGGTGAATTAGCAGAGGGCACCCGACCAGTAGGGAGACTACGCCTGCGCTTCAAAGATGTCTGCAAGAGAAACATGAAGACATGCCACATTAACACCAACACATGGGAGGTTTGTGCAGAAGACCGTGCAACCTGGCGACTTCTTGTCAAACAAGGAACGAAAAGGAGTGAAAAAGAGAGGAAAAAAGCCACCACAGAAAAGAGAGCCAGAAGGAAGGAGAGACAACAGCAACTCCAGCAAGCATCACTGTTCGTTTGCAGTCACTGAACCAGAGATTGCCATTCAAAAATTGGTCTGTTCAGCGATTACAGACTAAAAAAAGTGGACACTATACCATCGTCTTTAGTAGACGGACGGATGCCAAAACCAGTTGATTGCAATTAAAAGAAAACGAATTCTCTTAAATATTGCAAATTTCTGTTCATTGGAATTAAAAGAAAATGAATTCCCTAAAATATTTCAACATTTCTTTTGGTTGTATAGAAGGGGGGAAAATAGAGGGGGGAAAATAGATATTTGAGTTCCTGCTGAGGGAGGGGGCAAAGAGAAGCGAGTCCACCGTCTTCTCGCAGCCCAAACTTTCTTTTGGTCAATACAGTCTTCGTCTTCGTCTTCGTCTTCGACCAGCAGCTGAAAATCCGTCGTCGTCGTCAAAATAATCTTTAGCAGCTGAAAAATCGCAACTCTCATTTAGTTTTATTTCTTTTTTGGATTAAAATCAATTTCTTTACTGTGTCGTTCACAAAGCTCTTCGTCGCTGACTACCGTTTCACGTCGGTCAACTGCTTCTCACTTCACGCTCCGCTCGCTTTGATTATTTATGGGCATATTACCCAAACATCCGGGCACATCAGTCGAACCTCGCGTCCGTCCAGTGCCTAAATCGCATTTGTATTTGCATGCGGGAGGACGTGGGTTCGATCCCGGCAGGCAAGACAATGTCTTGCTCTTTTTCTTTTCTCGTTCTCCGTCACAGGTTGGAATTAAAACAAAATGAATTCCCTAACGTATTTATTATTATTATTATTTATTGGCATTAAAAGAAAAGGAATTCCTTAACGTATTTTAAAATCTTTATTTATTGGAATTATTAGAAAATGAATTATCTAACGTATTTCAAAATTTATATTGATTGAAATTAAATGAAAAAGAATTCCCTGACGTATTTTAAAATTTCTTTTGATTGAAATTAAATTAAAATAAATTCCCTAACGTATTTTAAAATTTTCTATTCATTGTAATTAAAAGAAAATGAATTCCCTAACGTATTTTTAATTTTCTATTGATTGGAAATCAAAGAAAATGAATTTCCTAACCTATTCTAAAATGTTATCACTGTTACAGTTTAATTACGAAATAAAAAGCATCATTTCGTTTCAAATGACAATCTTTTATTTAATATTAAAATTTCTAACATTTTTTATGCTATTTCCTCAAGTAAAGATCTAGTTTTTGCTATCGCTGTTTGAGAGAATTTGATATTTTTAAAAAGTCAAATATCAACCTACCCTAATTAGGAGTCTCTAGTGTCCTGTTGTTATATTTTGAAATCTTTGTGTTGTTTAAAGTGTGGTAACTTCTGTTTTTTTTAACGCAACACGTTTTCTTTTAACAAAATCAACCATATTGTAAGGGAAATAACAACAAAGATTATTGACAGAGTTATCTCCCTTAAATTGCTAAATTATTTTTTTAGAAGCATTTGCTAATTGGTTGAGGGTGTAATCTAGGATGGCCCAAAAACTCGTTTGCTACGTTTTTTTAAACGAATTAGAATTAATTAAATCTATTATTTAAGGTCAAACTTTGTCTAAATAAATAAGTAGTAACATAATATACCATCATTAAAAAAAAGAAAAATATCATTACATATGCAGTTTATTTTCAAAAGATTTAAAACGATTTGTTTTGGTCAATTTCGACGCGATCCGCCATTTTGTCTTTTTTCAATGGTTTTACGCACTTGTTTACAATTTTTAAGTAACATTCGTGATTGCAAAAGAATTTACCAAAAATCAGGTAATAATCTGATTTTAATGAAATTTTCAGTATTGATTTATCAATTACTGCATTTTATAATGCATCAGTTATTTTATTTCAAAACTTTAATCAAATATATATAAAGATTCATTTAAAATGTGAAAAGCCTGATGTTAATTTTAAAATGTTTTATTTTTAGATTCTAGAAATAAATATCTACTTAATGCAAACCTTATTTTTTTTAGATGAAAGTAATAAGTTTTGGAGAAAAACTCGATTGAAAAGCAGAAAAAATATTAATGTATATATTTTTTTCTTTTATAAGATAATAGCCAATTAAATAATTATCGAAATGAGTAAAAAAGAAATCTCCAAAAAATAAATTATTTATTATTTTTTTACATTTTATTTTTCGATTTTCGGTACTTATTTTCTCATAGAAAAGCCACCGTAATTTTTTTGTTGTTTTTATTCATAACTTCGGTCTTTTATCTATTTATTTATACTGTAATTAGTACAGAAAATGACCAACTTGAAAAAACATTTTACGCCCCCAACATAAGGGGGGTCAAAATTAAGTGACCTGAAAAAAATGAGAAAGTTTTGAAATAAAATAAATAATGCATTATAAAGATCATTCATTGATGAATAAACACTGAAAATTTCATTAAAATCCGATAATTCCCTGATTTTTGGTCAATTATTTTCGGGTGGGTGGGGGAGCTAAATTCATTTTGTCAAAAACGCATTTTCGGCTCATTTTTGGCCACCCTAGTGAAACAAATTGAGTGAAAATCATTTTTTGTGTGAAACTCCAAAGAATTGGAAAAACAGAAACAATAAAAAAAGAAGACGATAGCATTTGAGAGCGGAAGTTCGTTGAATTTTCTCCTCAGTAGTGTTATAAACAGGGTTAGTATGAAGCGTATGGTGACGAGGAAAAACAAACACAGATTTTAAGTTTCAAATTTGTATTGGAAAAAGAATAACATGATGAGCGAGGAAAAGATAGAAATGAATTTAAGGGATATTTTGGTGATAGTTGTGTCTTGAATACTATAGTCAGTGAAGGGTCCGGTGGCCGAATCAGTTGTAGTGTAGGTGGAGAAGTGGGCAGATGAACCAGTGGTAGTGGTTAGGTGTTGATTAGGTGGGCAGGGTCTTGTGTTTTTAGTAGCCGATAGCGGGTTGGTATCGTGTATCAGTCGGCGTAGTCTTGTTGTTGTATGAGGTCACCCCTTTAAGAGTCGGTCGGCAGTAAGGGTCTAGGGGGTAGGTGAGAAGATACATGTCGGTCGACCTGAGTTATAGAATTTCGTGCCGCCGGCTTCCCTTGTGATGTGGACTGTTCGCTGTCCCGGGTATCTCTGCCTTGTCGGCTTTTCAAAGTCGACTTTAAATAGAATGTCACGACCCAAAATCGGATCAACTGAAGTCATTTTCATTTCACCCACGAATCGTTCGGATTGGATGAAAATGCGAATTTTATTTACAAATTAATTTTCTTTAATGTTTAGGAATTCTTGTTTTCCAAACGGAAGTTCATCTGGAGCCTATGCGTAGAATCGTGTTAATTTGGTCACTTCGTTTTAGGCTACCATCGATTAAACTTCCGTTTTGGCGTCAGCAACTTATGTTTTGTTTTGTTGGCGAGTATATCACTTTATTGCGGTATGTGCGCGAATTGAATTACTGAGTTAGTGAATCGGGAGATATCTATATTTGTGTATGTAACAGTAGCAGCCAGGTAGTTTTTCTTCTGGCAAAAGGTTTGTCATGTTGATAAAAAAAACTTGGGGGCTGTAAAATATCGCTTTCATACAAGTTACAGATGAACTCGGGGTTAAACTTTGTCAATGAAACACTCGATGATTTTCCATCGAGATACTGTTAAATTTAAAATCTAAACTACACTTCATTACAAGAATGATAGGCTATGCTTAAGCTTTATCATGCTTTTCTTTATATTCCCATATGTACGTTTCATAATTCTACCAACTCTCTCTCTCTCTCTCTCTCTCTCTCTCTCTCTCTCTCTCTCTCTCTCTCTCTCTCTCTCTCTCTTCTCTCTGAGAAACTAGCATACAGAACGAGTAGGTAATCAAAATATACATAGAGAGGGGGAAAGTGATAGGTAAAATTTCAAGTAAGAGTCGGGTCAGTGTTTGATTTAATTACAAATTACGACTAATGAAAACCCATCAAAATAGATGTTTTTTTAAAACATAACTCAATCATAAAACTAAGGAATAATTTAGTATAACTTTCATGTCATTAAACTAAACAGTAAAAAACATTTAGGAGATAATCATTGATTACCTCAGTTTTTGTATAATAATAGATATATATTTACCAACATCTCTGCGCGAGCATTAAGGCATCACATGGTCAATTTCTTAAGCAGAGTTTAACAAGTTTGAATTCGGAGTTGTCCTTTTCCTAGACTGGTTGCCAAACCAAGGTTAAAGTGCCCAGTCTGTCCTACTATTTGCTCATAGCTGGAGGAAGAGTTGTGGGATTCCTACCTTTACCGAGTGTACTAGCGCAATGTGAAATGTAAACAGCCTCGTCCAGGATTTGAACTCGGATCGACGACGCCATTTCCTACGACTCTAACCAATACACCATGTACCTCCAATGTCGTGTCATATATAGATCATTGGGTACGACCAATTTTCCCTGTGAAATTTACCACCCCTATATTTAACAAAACTTCTCCGCATTCTTCAGTCCTTTCACACTGACATGCAAGGCACCATCCAGTTTGATGGGTCCACCTTAGACCCTTTCAGCATCCGTTGTGGTGTCAAGCAGGGATGCGTGTTGGCACCCACTCTGTTTGGGATCTTCTTTTCCCTCCTTCTGCGCCAAGATTTTGGTAAAACAACAGGTGTCTACCTTTACACAAGGACAGATGGTAATCTGTTGAATCTCAGCCGTCTAAAAGCCAAAACAAAGGTCAAGCAATTTGTCATTCGGAACATGCTATTTGCTGATGATGCAGCAGTGGTAGCACACTCCCAGGAGCACCTGCAAACACTCATGGACCAGTTCACCCAAACCTGCCATGACTTCAGCCTGACCATTAGTATAAAGAAAACCAAGACGATGGGTCAGGGAACTGTAAATCCTCCCTCTATCACCATCAACAGCTACACCCTGGAGGCGGTCAACACCTTCACCTACCTTGGATCCACCATCACTGACAACCTGTCACATGATACTGAACTCAGTTGCTGGATCTGAAAAGCTGACTCAACTTTTGGGGAGCTCACGGCGAGAGTGTTGGACAACAGCAAGCTCACTATCCGTACAAAGGTACACGTGTATAGGGCATGTTATCAGCACCCTTATGTCTGGAAATGAAACATGGACCTTATACTCTCACCAAGAACGGCGGCTAAATAACTTCTACCTTCCCTGCCTTAGACGTGTACTGGGCATCACCTGGAGGGACAGGATCATTAACCCAACAGTTCTAGAGAGAGCTCAACTCTCCAGCTTGTGTTCTCTACTGAGGCAACGTCGTCTCCGATGGCTGGGTCATGTACGTCGGATGGATGATGGACGAGTCCCGAAAGACATCCTCTATGGAGAGCTTACGTCTGGTAAAAGACAGATTGGTCGCCCCCTACTGCGATTCAAGGATGTCTGCAAGAAGGATCTCAGGTGCTTTGGCATTGCCCCTTGCAGCTGGGAAAATTTGGCTCAGGACCGCCCTCAGTGGCGGCAGAATCTCTATAGATGACTGTACATGTCAGAAGTCACCCTGACACAACACCATGAAGCTAAGAGGTCCAGAAGAAAGCAACGGTGACAAAACACCGGCACATCAACATCTTCAGGGAGAGCCTTTAAATGCAAAATCTGTGGTCAAGAATGTTTTTTAAACATTGGACTTCACAGTCAGAGGAGGCGCTGTAACTTCAGGGGCACACAAAAAACTTTATCATAGTCTTCCGAGACTGAAATGCCAATGATAATATTTAACACAATGAAACTTGCATAAAGGTTAATATTATCTTGAAATTTTTTTGTCCTTTCGAAAGACGAAACATTAAATAAACTCATGATATTTTTTTTTTAATTCAGCTCACGGAAATAATGAAAAACAATGTTTTCATTTTTGCACCGTTGAATCAAATTAAATTTAACGTAGCCAAAAACAAGTTGCGACAAGAGGATTTTTTAAAAAATATGAAAAATCAATTAATCGTCTAATTTTCACGTAAATTTCCAGAATTGCTTTTTTTTTTATGAAAATATGTCTGAAATAGTTTTTTTCCTAAAATATATTAGGGAAAATATTTTATTTTGTCAGATATGAAAAATATGAACCGGAAAATTTTTAAAACTTTTTTTCTATAAGCATAAGAGTCTGAATAACTATATCAATAGATTGGTATAAAATTTAAGGCGGTAGTTTTTGTAGAAAAAATCATGAATTCTGAAATAAAAAGTGATAAAAAATGTCATAATATTATAATTTGAAATGTTTCGGGGTTTTTTTAAATTTTTTATTTGATATGTACTATATTCTAATAAATTGTCAAGAAATTTTGTTTTTAGATAATTTTTAAGAGATTTTAAATGTTTTGGGTGCTTAAATAATTTTGTTTTTTTAATGTTTAAAAATCTTTTTTTGTTTGTACAAATTGGATTTTTCCCTAATATTTAGATATGATATAACACTGAATTTTAAAATTCACGGAACTAAAAATTTGTCCAAACCACGATATATTAATATTTTTAAGAGGATTTGTAATTTTTTATTGTTGAATGGTAATGTTTGATTCTTATAATGTACGGAAGAGCAAAACTGACAATATTTGTAATACTTATTGTCTTTTCTTTTGCTTAGTTTACACTATAAGGCCAACTAAAACAATATTCCGGAAACTACCACAAAAAATCTTTCAAAAATCATTGAAAACCAATAATAGGTTATTGAATATACACAAGAAAACAATTATGTCGAATACAGCCACCCATCCATTTAAATGTATCATTGTCAAAGAGAGATAATATGTAAATTTGCAGTCCCGATTTCTACATAAAAATCACCCTTTTACAAGTAAAACGAACTGTTTTATCTATTTTTCAAGATAACGGAGTAATTTTTCCCAATTGGATAATTTGATCTTTGAATTAATTGTTTTTCTTTGTAACAACTCCGTATGATCGTTACTTTTTTGCGGGATTTTTAAAAAACGAAGTTCAAAAATATTTACTTTCGTTTATTCAATATGGCCTAAACTGATCACATGACCCGATTTTGGTTATACCCAATAAATAAAGACTATGATACAAATAACAAATAAATAGATTGTGTTGAGTGGCTGAACAGACCAATTTTTGAATGGCAATCTCTGGTACAGTGACTGCAAACAAGCAATGATGCTGGCTGGAGTTGCTGTTGTCCCTCCATCGTTCTGGCTCTATTTTCTGTGGCGGCTTTTTCCCTCGCTTTTTCACTCCTAATCGTTCCTTGTTTGACGAGGAGACGCGCCAGGTCGCACGATCATCTGCACAAACCTCCCATGTGTTGGTGTTGATGTGGCATGTCTTCTTACTTGTTGATAACAAATTGGGAACTGTAAAATATCGCTTTCTTATCGCATTAATTTGTCGATAAAAACGCCCTCAAACCGCTTATAGGATTCATAACTAGCATGGGCCACTTTTTCAGCGGGCACCGCCTAGCGTATTTTAGGGCAGGAGGCCGGGACGATAGCATCCGAAAATTACCGAATATTAATTGTTAACTTCCCGGTTTGCAGCGTTCATATAGATTGATAAATAACTGGTAAGGGCGTGTCAAATCTAATCCAATAAAAAATTATTTGCCCATCTGACGTCACATCTTTTTCCCCTAAGTGAAGTCTACAGTTTAAAATCCACAGTCGCTCGAGGAGGAATAAAAATACTTTTTAATCTTGACACGAACGAATTAAAGAAAAGATTGAAAGCTGAAGTGTAAGTAAAAATTTGATCCATTTCAGAATATTAGGTACCACCAATTTTCCCTGTCAAATTTATCACTCCCCCCCCCTATTTTTAACACAAAGAAACTTGCATAAATGTTAATAATATTTTTAAAATTTTCTCTCCATTTAAAAGAAGATACATTAAACAAACTCATGATAATTTTTTTTTAATTTCAGTTTACGAAAATAATGAAAATTATCAACAAAAACAATGTTTACATTTTCGCACCGTTAAATCAATTGAAATTTGACGTAGACAAAAACAAGTTACGACTAGAGGCTTTTAAAAAAAGTTATATGAAAAATCAATCTAAAAGCTTTATAATAATAAGTATACACACATTTTGATCTGCATTTCATTTTAAAAACGAAATAAAAATTAATTAAAGCGATTATTTCAGATCAATTTTTTTCTAAGTCGAAAAGCAAATAATATTACACATGTAAGTTTTTTTTAATACATTCAAACTATTTTTTCGGTCAATTTTGATCAAATATGACCGCCTTGAGTCGCCGTAAAATCCGGGATTTAATAAAATTTACCAAAAATCAGGAAATTATCCGATTTAAATTAAATGTTCAGTCCTGATTTATAAATGAATGGAATTGTTATTTTATTTAAAAACTTTCGGATTTAATTAGATATTTCTGCTATGATAGATTAAAATTCATTTAAAATATGAGCAGCATGATGTTAAGTTTAAAATGTCAGATTATTAGACTCTAAAAACATTTTTTTTAGTAACTCTTGTATCAATCACTAATAAAAAAATTTTATCAAAAACTACATTAGACATTTAGCGCCCCCTTTTTTAAACGGAACAAAAATTGATGTATATTTTTCTTTTATAAGATAATAACCAATTAAATAATTATCGAGAGGAGTAAAAATTATCTCAAAAAATTATTCTTTTAGTTTTTATTTTCATTTTATTTTCCGATTTTCGGCACTTATTTACTACCAGGGCAAATTCCTTAAACATGTTTTTCTTCTATTCACACCTTCGGTCTTTTGTCCTTTTATTTAGGTAGAAAAAAGGTATCAATCACATATAAGCCCACCGATATGTTGTGCCCCCAAAATAAGAGGGGCGTCAAAGTTAAGTGACCTGAAAAAAAAACCCAGAAAGTTTTGAAATAAAATAACTGATGCATTAAAAAAAATGGCGCCGTTAGAGTATGTGGAGCACGCGGTTTGAATGTGTCTTACCTCAGTAAGAGTATATTTATAGATATAAGTAGTAAGCAATTTATTGAAATTAATTATTCTTTCACATGTATTCAATTTCAAGAAATACAAATCAGTCATAAGTTGTAAATAGTAATTAAGAATTAAAAAAAAATAATCTATCCATAATTTACATGAATCAGAGATCTATTAAATTCTAAAATATTCTAAAATTCTGAAATAGGGTTAGGGTTAGTAGTTATTATTATAACCTTATAATATGCTTTTTATGGTAGGCCACTTACTATAAGAGAGACATAATTTTGTAGGCCACAATTAAAAGGTAGGCCACATAGTATAATTGTAACAAAAAGGTCATTCATTGATAAATTAACGCTAAAAAGTTCATAAAAATTGGATAATTCTTTTTCAAACGGGTGGGGGGGGGTAAATTTATATTGGAAAAACACGGATTTTTCGACAAATTGGGTATAATTAATATAAGGGCTTTGAGTGTCTAACAGTTTCGCGTGTGTGTGGGTTCGCACATGCATCTATTGAGATATACCAACTGAACTATTTGTTGCTCATCTATTTACTACCTGTCTCTGTTTGTCTGTCTGTCTGTTTCTCTCTCTCACTCTCTCTCTCTCTCTCTCTCTCTTTCTCTCTCTCTCTCTCTCTCTATATATATATATATATATATATATATATCCCTTTATATATTATATATATATATATATATATATATATATATATATATATACGTATGAGGGTTCATACATACAATGAACATCCACACAGTGATTTGTTTATAGTGGTGAAGGCTTGTGTTGGACCATTCCACACTTTTTGGCACAGTCGATAGGAAAGAATTGGTGCATCAAGGGTTGCCACAAACCCAATCAACGACCGACCTCAGGAATTTTGAATTCAGAGTTATCCCTCTCCTAGACTGGTTACCTACCCAAGGCTGAAGGGCCCAGTCTGCCCTACTATTTAACCCATAGCTGGAGGGAGAATATATGGATTCATACCTTTCCCAAGGGTATTAACGCTATGTGAAATGCCAACAGCTTCGTCTAGGAATTGAACTCGAATCGACGAGTCCAATTTCCACCCAACTCCATATATATATATATATATATATATATATATATATATATATATATATATATATATATATATATATATATATATATATGCTTTTTAAATACATAATTACGAATGATACAATGAAAGATTTGTAGCGGAGATATTTTTCGAATTTGTTAAATCGTAGAGAAAAGTGTCGTACAAAGAAATTTATTTAGTATTTAGGAGTTTAAATAGAAGGGGAACTCGTAAAAATAGGGACTGGCAAACTGAGCCTAAAATGCGTTTTTGACAAAATGACTTTAGCCCCCCCCCCCCCCCAGAAAATAATTTACCAAAAATCAGGAAATTATCGGATTTTAATGAAATTTTCAGTGTTTTATGTATCAATGAATGACCTTTATAATGCATTATTTATTTATTACAAGACTTTCTCATTTTTTTCAGGTCACTTAATTTTGACCCCCCCCCCCTTATGTTGGTCATTTTCGGTACAAGATGAATAATGAGATAAAAGACCGAAGTAATGAATAGAAACAAAAACAAAAATTACAGTGGCTTTTTTATGAGAAATTAAGTACCGAAAATCGAAAAATAAGATAGATAATTAATTTTTTGGAGATTTCTTTTTTACTCATTTCGATAATTATTTAATTGGCTATTATTTTATAAAAGAAAAAAAATTATACAATGATATTTTTTCTGCTTAAAAAGGGGGCGGGGGTAACATTTTCAAAAAATTTTTTCTTCAAAACTTATTATTTTATCTATCTAAAATAAGGTTTGTATTAAATAGATATTTATTTCTGGAATCTAAAAATATAACATTTTAAACTTAACATCAGCATTTTCATATTCTAAATGAATTTCATATATTAATTTTTCATAGCAAAAATACTAAATTAAAGTTTTTAAATAAAATAACTGATGCATTATAAAATTCATTAATTGATTAATCAATACTGAAAATTTCATTAAAATCGGATAATTACCTGATTTTTGGTAATTTTTTTTGCAATCGCGAATGTTACATAAAAATTGTAAACAAGCGC
>CM042177.1:48869198-48916698 GCA_023376005.1 Doryteuthis pealeii
ACACAAAGAAACGAAATTCTGTTTCTTGTTCGGTTTGTCAAATAAAAAAAACAATTTTAATTTGTGATTGGAATTTTCACATTGATGTTTACACAGAAAATGGCGTCTACATAAGAACCATTGACACAGGGGAGTCGGATGGTGATTGTCCCCTAATTCGGGCTAATCCCTCAACTGGGAATTTTTGGATGGCATTGCCAAATACTGGCAAATTATTTCAATTTAATGAAAACGGCAAAAAACTTCAATCATTCGAAACTGAGGAAAATATTTTGAATTTTTTTATAAATGAATTTGATAATTTTTATTTTCTTAATCTTGATGGAATTTTTTCGTTTTTTCCTGAAATTAATTTGCATAGAAATTTGCATAAATTTAAGAAAAAATCAGAAAAATGGCCGAAAATGTTCGTTTCAAGTAAAAAAATTCATGTTTGTGTTCAAATTGATAAAACATATCTAATTAAAATTTTCAAATTTCTCGACTGATAAAATAAAAAATAGCATGTATGTATGTATGGTGAGAACACGGGGGGCTGGAAGTGTCAAACATGTGACCGGGTTCTACTTTCTATGTCAATCATAGGAAATCTCACCAGGGACAATTCATGCCAATATATATATATATATATATATATATATATATATGTGTGTGTGTGTGTGTGTGTGTGTGGTGAGAACACGGAGGGTCGGAAATGTCAAACATGTGGTCGGTTTCTGCTTTTTATGTCAATCATAGGAAATATCACTAGGGACAATTCATGCCAAAAAACTAATATGTATGTATGTATGTATGTATGGTGAGAACACGGAGGGTTGGAAATGTCAAACATGTTGTCGGATTCTGCTTTCTATGTCAATCATAGGAAATTTCACCAGGGACAATTCGTTGAAAAATAAATAATAATAATAATAATATAATAATATAATAATAATAATGAATGGAATACAACTACCAAATCAGGAAAATCAGGAAACTATAAAATCTCTTGATGAAAATGAAAGCTACAAATACTTAGGAATTTTAGAAGCGGACAATATCATGCAAGCAGAAATGAAAGGAAAAGTTAAAAAAGAATATCTCAGGAGAACTAGAAAACTTCTAGAAACCAAACTTAACAGCAGAAATCTGATCAAAGGAATTAATACCTGGGCTGTCCCCATTATAAGATACTCAGGACCATTCTTAAAATGGACAAAAGAAGAACTCAGACAGATAGACCAAAGGACGAGAAAATTAATGACCATGCACAAGGCTCTCCACCCTAGAGATGATAGAGATAGATTTTATGTGTCAAGAAAGGAAGGGGGAAGAGGTCTTGCCAACATAGAGGAATGCGTAGAAACCACAATCCAACAACTTGAAGATTACACAAGGAAGAGCAAAGACAAATTACTTATGGCGGCCAACAATAGTAGAAACGGCAGATGGACAAACAGAAAAACGACAAAGACTAGAAAACAAAAATGGGAAGAAAAACAATTATATGGACGCTTCAAACGACAAATAGATGAGGTTGCACATCAAAAGACTTGGACATGGTTAAGAAAGGGAAACCTCAAAAGAGAAACAGAATCACTTATAATTGCTGCACAAAATAATGCCATAAGGACAAACTACATCAAAGCGAAAATTGATAAGACCCAACAGAATAGTAAATGTAGACTTTGCGGTAATAGAGATGAGACTGTTAACCATATACTCTGCGAATGTAGCAAACTAGCACAACGAGAATACAAAACTAGACACGACTGGGTTGGGAAGGTGATCCACTGGGAATTATGCAAAAAATTAAATTTTGACCACACAACAAAATGGTATATGCATAAACCAGATTCTGTTCTTGAGAACGAAACGCACAAAATTCTCTGGGACTTTGAAATAAAAACGGATCACCTTATCCCAGCAAGAAGACCAGACCTAGTGTTGATAAACAAAAAAGAAAGAACTTGTCAACTGGTGGATTTTGCAGTGCCAGCAGATCACAGGGTCAAGCTAAAAGAAAATGAAGAAAAAATGGACAAATATCTGGACCTTGCCAGAGAACTGGAAAAGTTATGGAATATGAAAGTGAAAGGGATACCAATTGTAGTTGGTGCACTTGGAACAGTCCCAAAAGGATTAGAAAAGGGTTTGGAAAGTTTGGATATCAGAGGAAGGATTGAAACCATTCAGAACACTACACTGCTGCAATCTGCCAGAATACTCAGAAGAGTCCTGGAGACCTGAGGAGACTTGCTGTCACTCAGCCTCCAGTGAAAGACCATCAACTAACACTGATGTGAAAACTCAAAAGGAGTAAATAATAATAATATGTATTTATGTATGTATGTTTTTATTTATGTATGTATGTATGTATGTATAGTGAGAACACGGGGGGTTGGAAATGTCAAACAAGTTGTCGGATTCTGCTTTCTAAGTCAATCATATTTAATTAAAATTTTCAAATTTCTCAATTGATAAAATTTAGAAAATAGTATGTATATATGTATGTCCGGGTGAAACAAAGAAAATATTAAATTAAATATAAACTAAATATATGTGTAAATATGTTTTTCTTCAAATTGAAAAAAAAGATATTTAATTAAAATTTTCAAATTTCTTGACTTATAAATTTTTAAAAAAGTAATATGTATGAATGTATGGTGAGAACACGGGGGGTTGGAAATGTCGGACATGTTGTCGAATTTTGCTTTTCTAAGGCTGGATATGCGAATCATAGGAAATCTCATCAGGGACAATTCATGCAAACTCCAGGAACAAACAATGTGTCTTGTGCAATCTGTAACAAAATCTGTAAGTCAGCTTTTGGTCTTAAGAGACATATATGGTGGTGCATAAGCATCACATTTTATCATCTGATCCATCTGATCCAGTGGGAAGGATATCCTTCCTATGTCATATTTGCATCCAACCTTGTGGATCTGCAGCGGGATTGATATGTCATTTGAGGGCTCATGAGAGGAAAGGTTCTGGTGGTGGGGTTGTAGGATTGTGAGGGATGGCAGTGATTTATAAAGATTATGCTATTGACCGGATGAAACTAGGAAAATAAAACAATTAATGACAAAGTAAATATATATATACACATTCACTATCAGCAGTTCTTTAATGCAAAAATTATAAATATTTGATTTATATTCGAAGATATTTAAAGGTCGCCTTTTTGATCTTCCTGTTTCTAACACACGTGGGCATGCCTACAAAGTCAGAAAACAGCATAGCTCACGTGACTTTCGGAAACATTTTTTCATGTTCAGAGTTGCCAAGGCATGAAATAAACTGCCCGCGTCCGTTGTAGGCTGCCGAAACACTGTATCTTTCAAAGCCTCCATGCTTCCTGTAATCCGCTAACACTATACCTGATAACTCCATCCACACACATATGCACGCAAGTGCATACATAAAAAATTAAAGTCGTCGGGGCGGCCTAATGTCGGTATCAGACAGACAGCGAGGGAGTCTATCCCCTTTTCAATAGCACTAGACCAAGGAGATTATTTTAGCATCTGAGGTGGAGCACCACACCTAACATCAGCTCCTCACTTTACCGCACACATCCCTGTGCTACTCATACGCTGATTTGGCGAGAGTCGGTATCGAACCAAGAACCTTGTGATTCCTAGCTGCACACTCTACCGACTGAGCTAAACCTGCCCTTCATACATACATGTATATTATTACTGTACGCTGTTCATGTTCCTGGCACTAATATAGGCACTGGCAAAAAAAATCGGATACTACGAGTTTTAAAAGCGAATTAAAAATAATCAAATCTATTATTAAAGGTCAAACTTTGTCTAAATCGATAAGTAGTAGTCAATATGACCATCATTAAAAAAAGAAAAATATCATAACATATGCAGTTTATTTTTAATACATTTAAAAGGATTTGTTTTGGTCAATTTCAAAGCGATCCGCCATTCTGTCTCTTTTTCAATGGTTTTAAGCGCTTGTTTACAATTTTTATGTAACATTTGCGATTGCAAAAAAAATTACCAAAAATCAGGTAATTATCCGATTTTAATGAAATTTTCAGTATTGATTTATAAATAAAATTTTAACTTTTTTATCGATTATTTTTGTTGTTTGGATTTTTCAAGCGAAATTTTGTTTTCATGTGTAAAATTGAGATTTTTATGAAAAGTTGTTCAATCATAAACAATATGATATGAATCAAATAATGAAATATTTAGATTCTCCTTTTTGTAATATTTGAATTATTCGGAGTATTGTCCTCATCTTCGAGGGTGTGTCAAAAAGTAATACCATTTTGTTTAGGACATGTATAATTACCAGCACGACACCATTATTGTTGTGGGGTAAAAAATAAGACAAACGACTGGTAACAATGTAGACAAACGTCTTGAACAAAATTGCGTCCGACCAATATAGTTACGAGCTGACTCGCATTTGCTTCGTCTCAAGCCACAATTGTTCCTATTACTTATAGTAGCCGTCGGCGCATTCCATTATTGTCCATAGGTTATATCACCTATAACAATTATCAAACATCAAAATAAAGCTGGTCCTCTGTGGATCACATCCCTACTTCTCCACATAGTCGCCGTTTCTCTCAATAGAAATGTTCCCCCTTCGAATGAGAACATGTATCTCTGCCCCGTAAACATCTGTTGATTGTTCTTTGAGCCACTTCTTCACTACAGATTTCACTTCCTCGTCACTGGAATAATGTTCGTCTCTTCTCGGCCCATGAAAGAGGGTTTTCGAGGCAAACATTATTTCATTATATATATATATATATATATATATATATATATATATATATATATCTTTGAAAGGAAGGGAAAACCCAACACCGTTATTCCATAATAAGTTTATTTCGACCGAAATTGGGGCCTTTATAAATCTAAGTTGATTTAACAAAGCTCCCCAATTAAATCAACTTAGATTTATAAAGGCCCCAATTTTAGTCGAAATAAATTTATTATGGAATAACTGTGTTGAGTTTTTCCTTCCTTTCAAAGATAAATAATGCTCTGTATATAATCTAAAAAGTTTATTATACATTGAGCTCTCTTCAGTGATTTACAGATTCACTGTATTTATACATACTGGATCATACAATAATAATACAGTGTGTCTTAGATATCACATATAGAATCATCCCTTACTACCAAGTTTTGGATAACTTTCATATATATATATATATATATATATATATATATATATATATATATATAATCCAAAAATCCAGAGAAGAAATCTTCCTTACGACATAGTAGTTTTTTTAAACAACCTGTCGCAGTTTGAGAGCTCAATGTGTGCTCTTATTGTTAGAGTCAATTTATAAGTAAAGAAATAACAAAAAACTTAGAGATTTAGCATTATAGTCTATTTCAGGGAGCTTAGACAAAGTGTCTGATTCTCCCAAGTCATCAGATGCGAATAATGAATTCTTTATTCCTTTTAAGGCATTTGAAAACAGATTTTTTTTTATATTGTCCTATATCGCTCAGACAATAAAAAAAATGAAATAAAATGACCAGTTTCTATTGTAAAAATAAAATTTCTAAAAAAGTAAAAAATAAAATTGAAATATAGTTTCTTAAAACCTGTATAACCAGTTGTATACGTCAATAAAATTAAATTTGGTTGAATTAGATTATATTTCATGCACAAATGACATACAATAATAACAATCACTCCTTAAAAATGTTCTACATTTTTTTGTTACATCAAATATTCATTTATGCCTTCAAACTGGAATATGCAAAGTTTAGTATATAAAAACAAGAAGCCTATTTTAGCTTCCCCCCCTCTTTCTCTCTCTCTCTCTCTCTCTCTCTCTCTCTCTCTCTCTCTCTCTCTCTTTATCTATCTCTCTATTTATCTATCTCTCATATATATATAAGTAAGTAAAGTCGTCGGGGCGGCCTAATGCCGGTATCAACCATGCAGCGAGGGAGTCTATCCCCTTTTCACTAGCGCTAGACTAAGGAGATTATTTTAGCATCTGAAGTGGAGCGCCACGCCTACCATCAGCTCCTTACTTTACCGCACAGATCCCTGTGCTACTCATACACTGAGTTGGCGAGGACCGGTATCGAACTAGGAGCCTCTAGCCGAACGCTCTACCGACTGAGCTAACCCGGCCCTTTAATCATGCATATATATACATATTTATACATATACATATAAGTTAAGAGAAAGGAAATGAATCCGACGGTATGAGTATAGATAAAAGAATATGAAAACACACAATGCTGTTAAAATGAAAATATTTTATGTCATATTCATAGCTAAGATTGAACAATATTTCGATTTATAAAAATCATCTCCGGAGTAAATAACAAACTCTGAAGATGATTTTTATAAATCGAAATATTGTGCAATATTAGCTATGAATATAATATAAAATATTTTCACTTTAACAAAATTGTGTTTTCATATCCTTTTATCTATACATATACATATGTATGAATATATAAATATATATATATACAAGTATATATTTATTTAAGAAATGGATATAAAGAAACCTACTCGAGTTTCATCGTCAGAATCATCAGGGTTAAATCCGCTGAATTAATCGAGCTACCGATTAATACCAGTTGATAACACGTATGTTTATTGAAAAGGATTTTTTCGTAACGAAAAAATCCTTTTCAATAAACATACGCGTTATCAACTGGTATTAATCGGTAGCTCGATTAATTCAGCGGATTTAACCCTGATGATTCTGACGATGAAACTCGAGTAGGTTTCTTTATATCCATTTCTTAAATAAATTTTGCTCTACATTGTATTGAGCACTTTGTATTTGTTTTATCATGGACTTAACCTCTGGACCCTGTGCACCCCAAACGATCGTGCCTATATCCACCGTTAAGCCACCATTTATACATAAATATATATAAGTATATACGTATATATTACCAGTATATTTAAATTAAATGGAGTATAACTCGGACGACGTGTGAGGGGTTAAGAAGCCATCTTTTTTCTCGGTCGGCTTTGTACCCAGACCAAGGTTAGTAACTCTTAATGGCGCAATAACATCATATATATATATATAATATATATATATATATATATATATATATATATATTTATAATGGAAAAGGTGACTTACCGGTGAATATGGTCACGATGGGTAGTTGGTGCAGAATTCAGTGAGATAAGTCAGCGATATAACAAATACAAAGTGCTCAATACGTTAGTAGAGCAAATTTATTACAATATAGGTACAAGGAAAAATCTACTCGAGTTTCACCATAATGATCTTCAGGGTTCAATCCACTGAATTAATCAAGATATTGACCCACACATGTAATCGACTGCAATTAATCAATATCTTGATTAATTCAGTGGATTTGACACTGAACATCCTTGTGGTGAAACTCGAGTAGGTTATCACTTGTACATATATATATATATATATATATATATATATATATATATATATGGGAGTAAAGAGATGAAGTCAATTTGACACTATGAGGAGAAAAGTAAACAAACACGGGATGTTTATTATAGATGGTGATGTCGACATTATAACGTTTCGGTCTGTTAGACCTTCTTCAGGACAGTGGATTGACTTCTTGCGTTAAAGGATGTCGATCTCATACTGGCAACTCCCCATTCACGACGTCCAGACTCGCCAATAAAAAAAAGGGGTTACCTCCCTTATCAGTCTAATCTTATAGTTAACTTCCTCAGTGGACGATTTATCAACGGGACAGATTCCTTAAACGTCACCGTTTTGTTCCGTTTCTCTGTCCCCGGTGCCAATTATTTCTTTTAAAATCAGACACCTCTTAGAAAAGATGTGAGTTATTCGTTTTCCACTGTATTTAGATATAAAGACAATTCTATGTCGGACATTCATGATACATTTTAACGACGGTTTGGCACGGACTTTCGCATATCTTGACATATCTTGCTATTATTTTAGCGGTAAAAAAAGAACAATTTCCTTGTTTATTCCAACCATAAAATAAACTGAACCCTCATTTTAAGTCCGTGTTTTTGCAATAAATGTTTTATTTTTCTTGCACCCGTTATTTTACAATATTAAATATATTTTCTTTATTTATTTTAATATTCACTTCAATGTGTATATTCTAAAAGTTTCTGTTTTGTGAGAATGGTTAGTTTCAAAGTGGGAGTTGGTTTTTACACTTCAACTTTTTACTCGTAAATTCCTACCATAAAATGCCCAAGCCTAATTCTATGGTAGGAATTTACGAGTAAAAGGAATTTACGAGTAAAATGTTGAAGATTACCTTTTGTTGTTATTTCTTTTCTTTTTGGCTTTGGTACTCTAAAATAAAAACGTCAGATTTTAATCATCGTCGACGAAAAAACAAAATTACGGTCATAAAAGGAGGATCCAATTTATGCCTAAATTGTAAAACGAGCCCCCACTTTAAAACTAAACATTCTCACAAAATAAAAACTTTTAAAATATACACATTGAAGTGAATATTAAAATAAATAAAGAAAATATATTTAGTATTGTAAAATAACGGGTGCAAAAAAAATAAAATATTTATTGCAAAAACACGGACATAAAATGAGGGTTCTGTTTATCTTATGGTAAGAATATACGAGGAAATTGTTCTTTTTTACCATAAAATATTATATTAAATTAGAAAGGCTAATGAAACCAAATAAGAATGCAGATAAAAATATTTTAAACATAGGACAGTATAATCGAAAAATAGAACAACTGAAATTTACTCTTCCATCACTCCCGTCTTTCATTGCTAAATTTTCCTAATTTAACTATTTAGTTAAAATAGGAAGTAAAGAATAAAAGGTACAATTATTTCTTCTTGTTAATGGATTTCTTTTAAAATTTATCTCGTTTCTTTCAATAGCAATGTTCCACCTTCGATGAGAGTATGTATCCCTGCCCCATAAATTATTTTATGGTCGGAATATATGAGGAACTTGTTTTTGTTTTTTTTTACCATTTTAGCTGTCGATACTCCAACTAGCTATGCTATGTTACCGGCTGTTCGGCCCTGTCTCTCTGTTTAACTTTACACGCCTCGTCATTGTTTATTTAACTGCTGGCCATCCCTTTAAGACAATCTAGTCGCAGTTCTATTTCGCTCAATTTTATTTTCCTATTTCAGCTTTTTATTTTTTCGTGTAATGATAATAGCCACGCTATTCTCGTCAGAGTCTTCATTATTCGGGAGATGTATTTGCCTCATACCCTACTTGTATGGGCTGGGCACAAGGCCTCGTTTTATCGTGGGCCCACCCACAAACCGAAGCTCATAAAATTTTTTTAGAACACTATATTGAAAATTTAAGACCCCTTCCTTTTGAACAGAACAAATATTGATGTATATTTTTTCTTTTATAAGGATGGAACAAAAATTGCGTCGATCCTTTCGGCATTCTCCCTCAAAGTGGGCGCCTTAGGCGCTGGGCAATAAACCCAACCCTGCCCCTTTAAGTCAAGGGGGCAGGTATTGCTTGGAGGGATAGCCCCCTGGGATCGACGCTATTGTTAAATTCTCAAGAAGCCCAGCGGCCGAAGCTCGCTGCACGCCCCCCCCCCCCCCCCCGGCGTTAACCTGGAGATAATTTCATTATTATTCGGGAGAGTTAACCTACATGGGACGAAACACGGTGTCTGACGTCTTGGGATTATTTGTGGAAACGTGATACATTCCATGAGAATGAATTAGGTCAGCCAATCCTTTGAATTTTTTTAAACATCCGTCATCCTTCACGCAACACTAGGCAAATAACAACAAGTCCAAATACCGATACACACACACACACACACACACACACACACACACATATATATATATATATATATATATATATATATATATATATATACTAGAAAACACGTGACCCGTAGATTTATCAATAAATGAATTTTATAATGCATCAGTTATTTTATTTCAAAACTTAATTAGGAATTTCTGCTATGGTAAATTAATATTTAGAATTCATTTATAATATGAAACGCCTAATTGTAAGTTTCAAATTTCCTATTTTTAGATTCTAAAAACAGTTATCTATTTAATAACTACTTTAGTTTATTATTGTTATCTAATAAATTTTTTAGAACACTATATTGAAAATTTCAGACCCCTTCCTTTTGAACAGAATAAATATTGATGTATATTTTTTCTTTTATAAGGATGGCCCATAATTCGTCTGCTCGCGACAGTTCTTTTGTTTTAAAAACGAATTAAAATTAATTATATAAATTATTTAAAGTCAAACTTTTGTCTAAAACGATAAGTAGTAACACAATGACCATCATTAAAAAAAGAAAAATATCATTACATATACAATTTTTTTTAAAAACATTTAAAACGATTTTTCGGTCAATTTCTATCACTTTCGGTCTGAGACGCTGGTTTAAAATGGCTTAAAGTGGCTTTTTTACAAATTTAATATAACATTCGCGATTGCAAAAAAAAATTACCAAAAATCATGGAATTATCCGATTTTAATTAAATTTTCAGTATGGATTTATCAATTAATGAATTTTATAATGCAGCAGTTATTTTATTTCAAAACTTTAATTTAGTATTTTTGCTATGAAAAATTTATATATAAAATTCATTTAAAATAAAAATATTCGGATTTTAAGTTTAAAATGTTATATTTTTAGATTCAAGAAATAAATATCTATTCAATGCAAACCTTATTTTAGATACATAAAGTAATAAGTTTTGAAGAAAAACTCGATTGAAAATGTACCCCCCCCCTTTTTACACAGAAAATGTCGATGTATTATTTTTTCTCTTATAAGATAATAGCCAATTGAATAATTAAAGAAATGAGCAAAAAAGAAATCTCCAAAAAATTAATTATTTATTATTTTTTTATATTTTATTTTCCGATTTTCGGTACATATTTTCTATCATGATATTGCCCCTTATTTTTTTGTTTCTTCTATTTACACCTAAAAAAAAACAAAAAAACATTAGAATCATTTTGTAAAATTTCTAAGAAATGGTTGACCTAGAAATACCCCAAAATTCGGTTGCTACGAATTTTGAAAACGAATTAAAATTAATCAAATCAATTATTCAAGGTCAAATTTTTATCCAAGTCGAAAAGTAGTAATATAATATGAAAAAAAGCAAAATAATATCACACATGTAATTTATTTTTAATACATTTAAAACGATTTTTTCGGTCAATTTTGATTGTGTTCGTCCTGAGACGCTGTTTAAAAATGGCTTGTTTATAAAATTAATTGTAACATTCACGATTGCAAAATAATTTACCAAATATCAGGGAATTATCCGATTTTAATGAAATTTTCAGTATTGATTTCTCAATCAATGAATTTTATAATCCATCAGTTATTTTATTTCAAAACTAAATATTTCTGTTATGACAAATTAATATATAAAATTCATTTAAAATATGAGCAGCAAAATTTTAAGTTTAAAATGTCATATTATCAGATTCTAAAAAAATATTTTTAATAACTACTTTACTTTAGTATCAATCACCCATATATTTTAGTCAAAAACTGTATTTAGAATTTAGCACCCCCGCTTTTAAACGGGAGAAATATTGATGTATATATTTTTTTAATTTATAGAATAATAGCCAATTAAATAATTGTCGAAATGAGTAAAAGAAAATTTTTAAAATAATTTTTTTATTTTTTATTTTCATTTCATTTTCTGATTTTCGTTACTTATTTACTATCCGAGCAGAGTCTTAAAACATTTTTCTTTTATTCAGACGTTCGCTCTTTTGCCTTTTTATTTATACAGAAATTAATGAAACAGATTGTCTCTTAGAAAAATCGGGACGGGAAGAGATAAAAACATTCAAAGGATTGTGGAGTCAAAAAGTCTGAGATTCCAAGATTTCCAGACTTCTCGACTGTTAATGGTTCTTTGATCCGAACAGGCGTGACCCCCCAATGACCTGAAGAATAATTAAAGTTCCAATTATAAACAGCTCAATAACGGCTCAGAACCGCGAAATTAGCCTATCTCAGCGGAATGCACTGCTAATAGAGAGATACAATCGCACAGCACATACACTGTATCCACTTCAAAAGGGAGACACAGTGTCTGTACAACGTCCAAACAACCGTCGGTGGGACATAACAGGCAGAGTTGTCGAAACACTCCCCAATCACCAATACCGAATCAGGATTGATGGATCAGGTAGGATCACATTGCGGAATCGCCGATTCCTCAGGAAGCTCCAAGCACCAGTGGCCCCTGTCCCTATTCCTAGCGCTTTGCCTGAGCCCCCTAAACCAATATTTGAGGATATTCCACAAACCAAAAGAATGGTAACATCAACTAGGGACCAAGCCTCACCCAGTGTCAGTCCAACCCCTAAGCCAATACCATCAGAAATACCCCGTGCTTTATTAAGATTACTCCCCTGTAATTGGGTCGAAAGGAATTAATTCCCCCTCAAAGGCCGCTACGCCCGCGCAATGGGGGGGGGATGAAGAATAATTAAAGTTCCAATTACCGTCGATAATTATGAAGAAGATAATCGAAGGAATAGAACAAAGAGAAAGACGGAGAACATTCTTTTCATTCTAAGAAGAAATAGAATTCTTCGAGAAGAAGATCCTTCTAGATTTGTTCTGTTGGAAATATAAATAGCCTAACCTCTGGCTAAGAGAGGAGTTGGGCATTTGCCGGTGACAGTTAGGCTGAGATCGGGAGCTGAGGAATTTGTTTGCTTGTACCGGGGAAGGTATCTGTTGTCGCTGAGTTACCGACTTGAAAAGTTAATGCCACCTAAAAATTTGTCACCAAAATTTTACTCAAAGTACTGAAACCCTAAGTCGACCATATAATCATCATCATCATCATCATCATGTCGCGCATGCAGCACGGATATCCATGACAATCTCTCGCCAACCTTCCCTATCATTCATTGTACCTGGGAGGTCCTCTGCGGAGCAACCAGCATCTTCGCATATTTGGTCAATGTAGGTCCTTTTCTGGGCGCCCCACACTTTCATATCCATGTGTTGGCTTCCACGGGAGAACGTCGCTTATGAGTTCATCCTTGTTTCTCCAGCAGTGTTCTGCATGCCTTGTCCGTCTCACACGGATAGTTTGTGAGATGGGAGGCAGGTGACCGTACAGCTGCTTCCTTGTGGGGTGCTGTTTCCATGACTTGTTCAAGGCTGCACGCAGCGTTCTTGTGCAGCTCCCATCTAGCTTATTCTCAAGACGCTTCGTTAGGGTCCAAGTGGTGCAGCCATATAGCAGCACTGATATAACCACAGCCTGGAAGAACTGTCGCTTCAGCTTGTCAGGGTGATCGGATCTCCATATGACTGATAAACTATTTGTGGCCGACCATGCCTTTGCTATCCGTGTATTAACATCGCTCTCTGTGGAGGAGATATTACCACCTAGGTACGTGAATTGTTCTACTGGCTTAAGAGGCTTGCCGTTGAGTGTGGAGATATTTCCTTTCTTTTTGAAACTCATGAACTCTGTTTTTCCGAAGTTCACATAGAGGCCAATATTCTGTCTCCTCTAAGCTATGTAGCAGTGATTCAGCCTGAGCCGGTGTATCTGCAAGAAGTACTTATTATTGAAGCTGACTTCCCTCTCTCAAAGTTAAGAAAACGGAATTGAATTGAATAAATAAGTCATTTGAAAAGAAAGGAAAAGTTTGTTATCAACTTTATTTTACTACGAAAAAATACTACGAGAGATGTTATGAATGAAAGTCACTAACAAACAAACGAGATTCCCCTGTCCACAGATGCCAGTGGAGATAAAGTAGTTAACCGTAATGAAGAGCACGTGGCCGGTAAGGTGATACTCCCTTGACTTGAAACTATCTACTGACCACGATAGAACTGCTGGAATCCTGTGTGTGCTGTAAACTGTAAACAAACGAAAGTTTATGCATGTGGCGTTTGTAAACGTCCCCAGACTAGAGACCAGTGACCAGCGTATAAGTTTAATAGTGCACACACGGAGTGTACGGTGTAAAGACGCCATTGTGCAGAGCTCGACGCGTTACATTAGTATTGATCACATATGTACCCCACTGATATTTTGCGCCCCAAAACAAGGGTTGTCAGAGTTCAGGGATCTAAAAAAATTAGAAAGTTTGAAATAAAGTAACTGGTAACATTATAAAATTCATTCATTGATAAATCAACACTGAGAATTTCAATAACATCGGATATTTCCCTGATTGACAAAAACAAAAACAAACCCACCGATTTTTCAACGAATTGGGTTGACCTAATTTAAATTAAAATGGATCAGGGAATTTCATTACATACGCTTTCTTCGCTACAGGAGTTAATCAAATAAGTTGTGAAATGTCTCTCTTAATCCCTCTCTCTTTTACTCTCTAGATAGACTAACACATTTAACGAGGGTGTAATCAAGAGAGACATAGAGAGGAAAAGAGTGATAGACAGAAGTTATGACGGGGATTTGTCAGTTTTTGACTTAATTGCAAATTATAACTAATTAGAACCAATTAAAATGGATTTTTCTAAACATAACGTAATCCTAAAACTAAGGAATAATTTAGTATAAATTTCGTGTAATTAAACTAACCATGAAAAAAATCTTTAGATATTAAAAGGTGATAATCTCAGCTTTAACAATAAAACATGTATTGCAAAAACACGGACATAAAATGAGGGTTCAGTTTATTTTATGGTAGGAATATACGAGGAACTTGTTCTTTTTTTTTTTTTACCTCAAACGTTAAATAAAAACTTTATCATTTCTTTCTTTCCTGTTAGCAGTTTAACGTTACGTTTTATGACGTATATTAATCTCATCCAATGAAATTTCTTGTAGTTCTCTGACGAGGCCATTTTGCTATAGTTTTTCAAACAAGCAACAAGTCTATTTTTGCTCCTTAATTTTGACTCAGACGTCCCATCTCATTGCTTCGTAAAATTCGTGACACGAACGAATTAAAGAAAAGAGTAAAAACAGAACTGTAAGTAAAAACTTTAATGATTTCTGAAGATTTCCAACATTCATAAAAAAAAGACATAATTTAACGCTGTTTTTATTTATTTAAAAAAAATGTTTTTATTTTTAAATTCATAATTACGAATTATATAATGAAAATATGAAACGAGACATTTCATCGGAAACATAAAATAACAAGTCCGGCTCGTGGCACATTTGTAACAAAAAAACGAAACGAAAAAACTACAATATTTCATTTTTATTTTAATCCATTTAATTTTTACGTATTTTTTTTCAAATCATGAATTTTAATTTCGATCAAACTTGAAATAGAAAAAAAAAATGTCCTAACATCATACAATGAAAATACGAAACAAAAATATTTATAACTGGGAAATAAAAAAGTAAATACACCTACATACACACACTCACACACACACTCACACACTCTCACACACACACACACATATGAATATGTGGGTGTGTGTGTGTGTGTCTAACAAATCATGGGTGTGGCACATTCGTAACTAAGAAACGAAACAAAAAATAAACTGCAATTTAAATTTTATTTTAATCCATTTATTTTTTACAAAATCTTCTCAAATAGTAAATTTTAATTTCGATCAAACTTGAAATAGAAAAAGTCCAAACATAAATTAGAATTTTATCGGCAACAAAACATTTCAACAGATTCAATTCACCCACCAAAATTTTCCTATTCTCTCTCATTTACTATAATCACGTAAAGTATTATCTGCGTTAATCGGACTATTGTCCTCATCTTCATTGTTATTCGTACAACGTTTCGGCCGATATGTCCTCCGGCCTTCTTCAGGTATTTCTTGTCGGAGTCGGGAGCCATCACATAAACCATTGGTTATAAATATCGTTCCCATGTAAATAAATAGAAGCTAAACCTTTTATTCGTTCATTCATTCATATATATATATATATATATATATATATATATATATATATATATATATATATATATATGTATATGTATATATATGTATATATATATTATGTATGATATATAATACATATACATAATACATATAATATGTGTGTGTGTGTGTGTGTGTGTGGAGAAAGGTAGACAAACACGGGATGTTGTAGAAAATGGCTGTTTATTGTATTCCTTTTTCTACAACATCCCATGTTTGTCTACCTTTCTCCACATACTGTCGGATTAAATTCCTCTTTTTTCTCCCCACACACACACACATATATATATATATATATCTGTATATATATATATATGTGTGTGTATATGTACGTAAGCGAGAATAAATATTTGTATGTGTGTGTGAATAAGTATATATATATATGTGCGCATGTGTGTGTGTGTGTAAGTGAGTATATATATATATATTATATATATATATATATATATATATATATATATATATACATATATGTAATACATATAATTTATATGTGTGTGTGTGTTGAGAAAGGTAGATAAAACATGTGCGCATGTGTGTGTAAGTGAGTAAATATATATACACACACACACACACACACACACACATATATATATATATATATATATATATATCGCATTTCTAATTTTTAATAAAACTAAACGTTTATTTAATATTACCAAAAATTAGTTGATATATTATTATAAAAACTTGGAAAGAAAACTGAAGATAATTTCTCCCCTTCACTTCCTTTAGCAATGGACCCCCCCTCTCTCTCTCTCTCTCTCTCTCTCTCTCTCTCTCTCTCTCTCTCTCTCTCTCTCTCTCTCTACATTGCAAACTATTTCTCTCTTTTTAAATGTCACACAATAAAATAAAAAAAAACACTTGGAAAGAAAATTAGGTAATTTCTACTCTTCACTTCCTTTAGCACTTGATTCTCTCCCCCCCTCTCTAAATTGCACACTATTTGTGTGTGTGCGTGTGTGTGTGTGTGTGTATGTGCGTGTGTTGTAGCAACAGTCAGCATGTTTCCTCTCTCATTAGTTACCTCTCTCTTTAAATGTCACCCTTTATCTCTCTCTCTCTCTCTCTCTCTCTCTCTCTCTCTCTCTCTCTCTCTCTCTCTCATTTGTCCCTAGATATAAAGCATTTAATGAGAGAGTGGTTAACTATTTCTCTTCTTACTCTTCCTTTCTCTCTCACGGTTCCTTACTCTTTTATACTTCCTACTCCTTCTCTCACTCATTAGTTACTACTAGAATCCCAATTCCCTTAGTTATTTACGTCACATTCTCCATGATTTTATTTTTATTTAAACCTCAATTATCAATAAAATTGTTTTACATTATTGATACTGTTGAACATATCTACATACTGAAAACATGGAATTGTATTTATATATACAATAAAATAGCGGTTTACAGTGTGAACGAGAAAGCTAATTTACATATTGATATTAAAACATTGGTTTTAATAAATATGTGCTTAGTATTATTGATTTCTAATTGTTTGGTTTTATCTTAATGAATATGAACAAAAATCTTGGGGATAAATCTTTTAAAAAAATCCATTAACAAGAAGAAATAACTGTAATTTTATTCTTTACTTCCTATAACTACTCTCTCATTAACAACTTTCTATTTCTCTCTTTTCTCTCTTCTGAGTCACTTTATGTAAAAGTTAATTTTAAAAAAAAGGATTTTGCTATATTTATGGAGTCATTCATTTTTCTTTTTTTTTTTTTGTTTGTTTGTTTGTTTTCTTTTCTTTTTTTATCTTTTTTTTATTCAATTTTATTTTTTTCTTTATTTTCAGTCTGAATTTTTTAAAAATGTCTTCGAACGAAGATTTACGTCTCTTCCAATGTTCAAAATGCCAAATAGGATTGGATATGGAATCAAAGACATTGAAATGTCTTCATTCTCTCTGTAGACTTTGCTTGGATGAAGAACTTCAAGGAAAGACAAGTGGAAACGGTCAGTGTCCAGAATGCCTGGAAATGTTCAAGATTGACCAATTGACCCTCTCATCAGTTTTGGTCAATTCTTTAAAATGTCGACAAATGGAATTAAACGAATGGAGATGCGATTTGTGTTCGGAGGATGGGAAATACATAATCGCCACAAATTGGTGCCACGATTGTGTCAAATTATTTTGCACAAATTGCAATCGATTCCACCAGAGATTAAATCAAAGACATAATTCTGTAGAATTGGACGAAAATAGAAAGGAAGAAATTCGAAAATCGATGAGGACAGACATGTGTAACATTCACAATAAAATCAAAGAGTCGTATTGCAAGCTATGTAACGTGTGTCTCTGTGACACATGTTACACTATACATTTGAACCATTCACCTCAGTGTCCATCTCGTCCAATTTCAGTGAGAGAGGAGGCATTAAAGAAAGAAAAAATACAAGGACCCAACCTCCTTAAAGAAATTTCCGATTTGGAAATTAATCTGAGAAAGAGAAATGAAAAATGTCTGACTTTTAGCGAACAATTAGAAAGAGAATGTCATTCGAAATGCGAAGACATTTGGTTGAATTTCGAGGAAATTGTAGAAGAACTAAGAGAGAAAATGCACGAAATGTGCGATGAATTGAGGAGATTAAAAAATGAGCAAGTTAAGAAATGGCGTCAATTGATAAATGAAAATGAAAAAATGTTGAAAAAATTGGAAATTTGGCGAATTAATTTGCGCCATTTATTGGAAAAAGATCAAAATACAAAAACGGACATTGTTTGTGGCGTAGAGAAGCTGGGAAAGAAATTAGCATCATCATCGTTATCCTCCTCCTCCTCCTCCTCCTCCTCCTCGTCCTCCTCCTCATCATCATCATCATCATCATCATCATATGGCCCCCACTGCCACTCCAAAATAATTGAACCGGTGAAGAAATGTGAATTGGGGGTGAAGCCGTCAAGTTATTATTTGGAATTTCTTCAGGGACTCAAAAGTCAAATGATTGGTTCCGCTTCTTTGAATTATTTAGATGATTTGATTCAATTAGAAAACGAATGGATTCTGCCGGAATCGAATACGTATTGCGATATTCGATCAATTGTTGTCAACGATAAAGACAATCATATTTTTCTTGCTAACGACTGGAATCAATCAATAATCGAATTAAGTGAATCGGGTCAATTGATTTCTGAATTTTGTTTAACACACAAAGGAGTGGACTTTGACCCAGTTGAAATGTTTTTTAGTTCTCCAGAAATTTTGGTAGTAAATTGTTGGGAAAGATATGGGTTGGGAAGATGGAAATTATTTTTTTTGGAAAGAGAAACATTTTCTCCTTTTTTAAAAATAATAAATATCATTGACCCCCTAAAAGACAATTTATTTTCTGTTAGCCAAATAAAAGACAAAATTTTGATTTGTGATGATCGAAAATTCAAAATCAATTTTTACACATTAAGAGGCAAACACATAAAAACCATTGACACTGGGGAGTCAGGAGGGGATGGGGTTGTTTGGTGCCCCCTAATTCGTGCTGATCCCTCAACTGGGAATTTTTGGGGGGCAGCACAAAATAGTTGTAAAATATTTTGTTTTGATGAAAACGGACAAAAACTTCAATCATTCAAAACTGAAGAAGTAATCTTAGATTTTTCGCTAAATGAATTTGGAGAAATTTATTTTTGTAATTTTGAAGGAATCTTTTCCTTTTTTACAGAAAGAAATCTGCATAAAAATTTGTATAAATTTCAGAAAAAATCTGAAATTCGGCCAAAGATTTTCGTTTCAAGGGAGAAAATGTTTGTTTCTCTTAAAATTGATGGAAAATCTTTGATTAAAATTTTTAAATTTCTTGAATAACAAAGAAAAAACAAAAAAATAAATAAAGAAATAAAAACATTTTTCATTTTTTTTTATTCGAAAATAAAGGAATAAAACTTTCTCTTATTGATTAGTTACGTCTTTTCTTTTTTTTTAATTTGAATGAAAGATTTTCATTTTTTGTTTGATTTTATCTTTATTTTTTTATTTCTAATTTTGATGGAAAATCTTTGATTAATATTTTTAAATTTCTCGAATGACCAAAAAACAATCGATTTTTATTTTCTTTAAAAATAAGATTTACCTTTTTTATCCATTATTTTTGTGTTTCGTTATTCGAACTTTGTTTTCCTATGTAATTTTGCCTTTATTAACAATATGAGGTGAGGGAAATAATTTTTAAAAAAATCAATTTTCCGGTTTGATTTATAGGTACCACCAAAATCACGTCACGTGATCAGTTGAGGCAATATTGAAGAAAGAAACGTAATTGTATTTTTTTTTAACTTTTTTTTAAAGATTCACAAAAAAGAAAAAGAAAACGAGTATGAATAGTTGATACAAAGAAAAACAGTTTATTCAAAGATCAAATTATCCGACTGGGGAAAAATTACTCACCGTTATCTTGAAAAATAAGTAAATCAGTCTGTTTTTTTTTACAACAGGGTCAGTTTCTTTATTGATAATTTTAGCAGAATTCTGTATTCATGGTTCTTTTATTAAAAAGCTCTCGCATCGAAATCCTCTGATATAATTATTCAGACTCTTATCTTTAGGTACCACCAATTTGACCCTGTGCAATTTACCCCCCCCCTACATTTAACACAATGAAACTTGCAGAAAAAATAATATTTTCTTGAAAAGATTTTTTCCATTCGAAAGAAAAAACATTAAACAAACTCCTGATGATTTTTTAAATTTTTTATCAGCTTACAAAAATAATGAAAATTATGATTGAAAAACAATGTTTTCATTTTTGCACTGTTAAATCAACTGAAATTTAACGTAGCTAAAAATAAGTTACGATAAGAGGATTTTTTAAAAATTCTATGAAAAATCAATTAATAATCTGATTTTCACGAAAATTTCCATAAATGTTTACCATTGAATGTAAATACATCTGAAATAGTTTTTTTCTAAAATATATTAGGGGAAATGTTTTTTACGAGGTCTATTCCCCACCCCCTATTTTATTTTATGAGATAAAAAAAAATGACGCGTCAGAAAAATTTTTTTTCTTTTTTTCTATAAAGATAAGAGTCTGAATAACTATATCAATGAAATTGTATGAATGTACAAGGTCTAGTTTTTTGAGGAAAAATTAATGAAATCGGAAATAAAAAGTGCAAAAAAATGTCATAATATTAATATTTGAAAACTTTTTTTGCTTTTATAATTGGTATGTACTATATTCTATTAAATTGTCAACAACAAAAAATTTTTTTTTAAGAAATTAATTTTTAAGAAATTTTCAATCTTTTGTGGGATTAAATATTTTTATTTTCTGCGTGAAATAAATTAAATTTTTTTTTTCCTGCGTCAAAAAATCGAATTTTTAACGGATATTTAAAAATACGAATTTTATAATTCAGGTGCACTAAACATTGGTCCGATACGAGCTCGATTAATATTTTTAAAAGAATTTGTAATTTTTGTTGTTGAATAGTAATGTGTAATCCTTAGAATGTACGGAAGAGCATTGCTGACATTTGTTTTACAAAGAGACGAGACGCTTCTAAGTAACCAAAGTTTGTTCCTGTTAGGCTGACAGTGTTAGCGTGAAAAAAATTATTTTATTTAACTTTTTTCAATAATTAAAATAAAAAGTAAGTATAATAGATTATTTTATCAGTTTTTCTCTTAGAAAAAATATTCAAATTTTCATTCCATACTTTTAGGGTTAATCGTAAAAGGGAAATAATTAGTAACTTTTCTGTCTATATTACGGTCTGAAAATTACCCTTTCGCACGTAATATGGATAGGTTTGTTTATTTTTTAAGATAACGATGTAATTTTTCCCAATCGGATAATTTGATCTTTGAATTAACTATTTTTCTTTGTAACAACCCTGTACGATCTTTTTTTTTTACGAGATTTTTGATAAACAAAGTTCGGAAATATCTATTTCCGTTTTATTCAAGATGGCATAAACGGTTTGGTGGTACCTACTTATCTTTATAGAAAAAAAGTAAAATCGTTTTTTGTCGGTTCATTTTTTTTATATTTCCTCAAATAAAATAGGGGATTGGACATCTCGTAAAAAAAAACAATATTTACCCTGATATATTTTAGGGAAAAACTATTTCAGACATATTTTCATTAAAAGGTAAGTAATTCGTGAAAATCGGGCCATTCATTTATTTTTCATAGATTTCTTTCAAAATCCTCTAGTCGTAACTTGTTTTTGGCTACGATAAATTTCAATTGATTTAACGGTGCAAAAATGTAAACATTGTTTTTTGTTTATAATTTTCATTATTTCCGAAACCTGAAAAAAATTTTTTTAATCATCAGGAGTTTTTTTAATTTTTTATCAATGTTTCTTTTTTTTTTGAATAGACAAACAATTTTGAAGATGATATTAACCTTTATGCAAGTTTCATTGTGTTAAATAGAGGAGGGGATACATTTCACAGGGAACATTGGTGGTAAGTATAAAAATGTAACCAAAAAAGTGTTTTTTTTTGGGGGGGGGGGTTGGACCGGGTTAATGGCATTTCAGTTTATTTTAATAGGGAACATTGATTTGATATACGAAGAAATTGGGTTGCGAGAGGAACGAATTAATCTCGTAAGTCAAGGTATCATTGTATCGGCAAAAGTGAATGTAGTAAAAATAGGGCACAGTACATAACTCAGTAAGAATAAATTTCGGCGCAGTGTGTTTTTCTGTTTAATAGTGACATGCGATCCAATCTGACGTCTCAAATTTACACCGCCTATGTTTAACTCAATGAAACTTGAATAAAGGTTAGTATTATCTTCAAAGTTTATGGACCACTCAAAAGAAGAAACATTAAAAAAAACTAATGATTTTGTAAAAATTTTCAGCCTACGGAAATAATGAAAATTATGAACGAAACAATGTTTACATTTTCGCACCATTAAATCAATTGAAATTTAACGTTGCCAAAAACAAATTACGACAACAGGCATTGTAAAAGAATACTATGAAAAATCAATTAAGAGTCAAATTTTCACGAAAAAGTATTTACTTATTCCCCTGTTGATGAAATTATGTTTAAAATAGGTTTTTCCTAAAATATATTAGGGGAAATATTTATTACGAGGTATATCCCCCAACCCTATTTCATTTTATGAAATCTGAAAAAATGAAGTGATAAAAAAACGATTTTAAATTATTTTTAATTTATTTTATCTATTATTCTAATTTTTTAAAATAACTAAAATGTCTGTTCTGTGTATGACCACTAAACTGAGAGTGAAGTTCCAATTCTGCTGATCTGGGAGTTTGAAATGAGGGTAGGTTGATTTTTCACTTTAAAAAATATCTAATTCTCTCAAACATTGAAAGTTGCTATAGTAAATACTGATACCAAAAACTAGATCACTTGCGCCATTGTTTGAGGAAATAGCATCAAAGATCGTCAGTTAAAATGCACTAAGAAGTTTTCATTTTTGGAACATTTGGCCCAGAAATTGGTTAGAAAATTGAGTTATTTCAACCGGAATTTTATTTTACTAATATGAAACAAATAAAATATAACTAGAATTCAAATTGAAAATATCCCCTCCATCATCATCTGAAAATATCCCCTCCATCATCACAGACACTTCCAATATGCTGCATTTTTACCTCATTAATTAAGCTGTAACAGGGATAATATTTTAAAAGATTGTAATCTATTTCCTCAAAAGGACACAAAGTTTCAAAGAAAAATATTTTTTGTGGTAATTGTTTATGCTAATTTACGACATTCGCCACACTGGAGACATTACAGTTGAAAAATCCACCTAGCCCGTTGAACATGCTTATCGCTTCTTATCTTCCGAGTCAAACAAAAGAAAAACTGTTCAAAAATGTTACAAATCTTACAAACATTTGATAATTCTCTTATCAGCAACGACACAACGTGTCAAAAACACAATAACTATGCACTTTGTAGCACTTATTTAAAACTTGACACGATAAGAGGCTACGTATTTTTCTACAAGTTGATAAGCTCAACAATTTAAAATAGCAGTTCTGAAATGGGTCACACTGTCGCGGTGGTTGATAAGTGCATCGACTCCGCGGACTTTTGTTTAAAAGGGATTGAGTGACACAAACCAGGTAAAGGAGGACAAACGAGCAGATTTGGTTAACAAGAAAACAGAAATCTTTATTTACCGAAGTACAAAAGATAAAGGTTGAAAGTTGAAGGATATTGGTCGGGTCGTTGATATCGCAGGTTGGGAAGTGTCGGTTGCGTCAGATGATCGGTTGCGTAGACGATCGGGAATGTGCGCGATGGGCACTGCGGGTCGAAGGTCGATGTAGATCAGGACTGAACGTGATGGGTCTTCCGGAGGCTGGAGATATGTTGATGATCCAATATGAAGTAATGCTGGTAGACGAAGGTAGTAGCTGGTCGCTGAAGGAAGAGTCGAATGAGAAGGCTGGTTCGAGGCTGGATCGGCGGTAGTCAGGGTCATCGGTAGCAAGAAGTAGAAACCTGGCGGGGCCGAGTCGAGGCAGGTCTGGTCGTCGGTTAGCTGGGACGTGTGCAGTTTGCCAGTACGTGGGGTACTGCAGGGTGCGTCGGCAGCGAGGGGCGAGAAGCGGGATACCAAGGCGTAGTCGAGCCGAGGTAGGTCGGGTCGGTCGGTAAGCTCGATACTGCGGGAATCGTCGGCGGTGAGGGGTGAGAAGCGGAGCCAAGGCGTGGTCGAGCGATGGCAGCGGACCAGTCGGCGGTCGGTCGGAACGTGTACGGTTTGCCGGTACGTTGGGATACCGTAGGAACGTGTGCGCGGTTCACCTACGGGTCGGTGATACCGTGTGCGGTCGGCGGGGAGCGTGGACCGAGACGAAGCCGAACGAAAGGGCCGAAACCGAGGTAGCTACGAGTGGGTACCGAGAGACCTAGGCAGGGCCTAGGTGCAGGATCGAACCGGAGCCGAAGGTGGCCAGAGGAGAGACCGGAGGAGAAGAGAAGCGAAACGACTAAGATGGTCTTGAAAAGGACCGTTGTAGAAGAAGAGGCTGGCGCATGGAGCTGGTCGAGCGGGGTCGCACTGGAAGGGCAGGATAGGTCTGGAAGGACTGGAACGTCCACGGGCAGGAACGGAGTAGTGACAGCTAGCTGGCTGGAGGCAGGAGACTGGAGGCGAAGACCGGGAGCTGAGGTGTGGATGCGATGCCGAGCCAAGGCCGAGAAATGGCCGAAGAGAGAAGAGAGAGAACGAGGTGTTTTGCCAGGAATGGAATCTTGCCCGAAGGCTCACCAAACTGGACTTGTTCTTTAGCAACTGGAGGCAACCTGGGTCGGTTTGGTCGAGTCACCGAACTGACGACCGCTGCAGCGAGCCCAAGTGCGCATGCCCAGCGCAGGGAAGCCGGACAGAATCCGGTCGGCCCGACCCCGTAGGGTTTATTTGTCTCATACCCCACCTGTATGGACTGGGCACAAGGCTCCGTTTTAACGTGGGCCCATCCACAAGCCGAAGCTAATGGGTGGGAGAGAACAAAAATTGCGTCGATCCCATCGGCATTCCCCCCTAAAGGGGGGCGCCTCAGGCGCTGGGCAATAAACCCAGTCCTGCCCCCAAAGGGGCAGGTATTGCCTGGAGGGATTATTTGTCTCATACCCCACCTGTATGGACTGGGCACAAGGCTCCGTTTTAACGTGGGCCCACCCACAAGCCGAAGCTAATGGGTGGGAGAGAACAAAAATTGCGTCGATCCCATCGGCATTCCCCCCTAAAGGGGGGCGCCTCAGGCGCTGGGCAATAAACCCAGCCCTGCCCCCAAAGGGGCAGGTATTGCCTGGAGGGATGGCCCTCTGGGATCGACGCGTTGGCCTGAAACCCCATTTCTTAACTGGAAATTTTCGTCGCTAACACGTCGCGTTTCGTGATGGAAATATGTTTGCCGGCTGAATTAATTCTACACAAGCGGTCAGGGCCGGGCTTTCGCAAGGCAGAAAGCCATGACTATTTATGACCTCTCGTTGTGGTCGTTATAGCCTGGTGCTGGTCGTAACGCACCGAAAACGCACATTCCTGCACGAATGTGGGTATTTTCGGCCCGTTTTAGCGACGGAAGTGGCAGCAAAGTCTTTGGGGCGAACTTGACCTTGCTTCGAAATTTGGCCTGGCTGCTGGCCGCTTGCTTGACCCAGTTAAGTTGGGAGTCTGAGAGAGGAAGCGAGCGAGTAGTGAAGCGAGTAATTTGGAGCATAGTAGTGAACGCGACAACATCTTATAAATTGCGTTTTAATGTCAAATTCTTTTTATAAATATGATTTGTTTAAGAAATAATTTTAATTAACTTACTAGCAAATATATGCATCCTCCGGGTGCAAGTATTTAAGTTTTAATATAATAAAATATCATATTAAATTAGAAAGGCTAATGAAACTGACTAAGAATGCAGATAAAACGATCTGCAACAGAGGGGGTATAATCGAAAAATAGAACAACTTTGAAACTAACTATTCCATCATTTTCCATTACTCCCCTCTTTCATTGGTAAATTTTCCTAATTTAACTATTTAGTTAAAATAGGAAGTAAAGGATAATATTACAGTTATTTCTTCTTGTAAATAAATTTCTTTTAAGATTTATCCACGAGATTTTTGTTTATATTTCTTAAGATAAAACCAAACAATTAGAAATCAATAATACCAAGCACATCTTTATTAAAATAAAATTTTAAATATCAATATGCAAATTAGCCTTCTCGTTCAAACTGTAAACCGCTATTTTGTTGTATATATAAATACAATTGCATGTTATTAGTACGTAGATATGGTCAACAGTATTGATAATGTAAAACAATTTTTATTAATAACTGAAGGTTTAAAAGAATGAAATCATGGAGAATTTGACGTAAATAATTAAGGGAATTGTGACTTGAGTAGTAATATAGTTTCGGTTACAGACAGAAAAACACACAATCTCCATTATAATAAGATGTGTATTAATCTATACTAGGTACTGAGCCTAAAATGCGTTTTTTGACAAAATGACTTTAGCCCCCCCCCCGAAAATAATTTACCAAAAATCAGGGAATTATCAGATTTTAATGAAATTTTCAGTGTTTATTTATCAATGAATGATCTTTATAATGCATTATTTATTTTATTTCAAAACTTTCTCATTTTTTTTCAGGTCACTTATTTTTTTACCCCCCCCCCCTTATGTTGGGGGCGTAACTTTTTTTTCAAGTTGGTCTTATATTTTTCTAATTACAGTATAAATAAAAAGATAAAAGACCGGAGTTATGGATAGAAACAAAAAAAAGTTTACGGTGGCTTTTCTATGAGAAAATAAGTACCGAAAATTGAAAGATAAAATGTAAAAAAAATAATAAATGATAAATACTTAATTTTTTGGAGATTTCTTTTTTACTCATTTCGATAATTATTTAATTGGCTATTATCTTATAAAAGAAAAAAATTATACATTGATATTTTTTCTGCTTAAAAGAGGGGGGGTACATTTTCAATAGATTTTTTCTTCAAAACTTATTACTTTATGTATCTAAAATAAGGTTTGCATTAAATAGATATTTATTTCTAGAATCTAAAAATATAACATTTTAAACTTAACATCAGGATTTTCATATTTTAAATGAATTTTATATATTAATTTTTCATAGCAAAAATACTAAATTAAAGTTTTGAAATAAAATAACTGATGCATTATAAAATTCATTAATTGATACATCAATACTAAAAATTTCATTAAAATCGGATAATTACCTGATTTTTGATACATTTTTTTTGCAATTGCGAATGTTACATAAAAATTGTAAACAAGCACGTAAAACCCTTGAAAAAGAGACAGAATGGCGGATCGCGTCGAAATTGACCAAAACAAATAGTTTTAAATGTATAAAAAATAAACTGCATATGTAATTATATTTTTCTTTTTTTAATGATGGTCATTATGTAACTACTTATCGATTTAGACAAAGTTTGACCTTAAATAATAGATTTAATTATTTTTAATTCGCTTTTAAAATACGTAGCAGACGACAAAAATGCCAGTCCCTAATTTATACATATATAAAGGACAGTAAGTGTGTATGCCGGGAGGAGGATACTACAAAAAGAAAACAATTAACGACAAAATAAATCTATATACACATTCACTATCACCAGATCTTGCTTTTTGAGCAAAAATAAAGAAGATTTGATTTCTATTCGGAAAGATTATGTACCACCAATTTCCTCTCTGAATTTAACCCCCCCCCCCCCATATAACACAATGAAACTTGCATATCATCTTGAAAAATTGTTGTCCATTCGATAGAAGAAACATTAAAAACAAAAACTCCTGTTGATTTTTTTAATGAATTTTCAGCTTACGAAACTAATGAAAATTATAAACAAAAAACAATGTTTGCACCGTTAAATCAATTGAAATTTAACGTAGCCAAAAACAAGTTATGACTAGAGGCTTTTTAAAAAATTCTATGAAAAATAAATTAATGGTCCGATTTTCACGAAAATTTCCAGAATTACTTTCCATTTGATGGAAATATGTGTGAAATAGTTTTTTCCTAAAATATATTCGGGGAAATATTTTTTGGAGGTCTACTCCGCCTTCATTTTACTTCATGAAATATGAAAAAATGAACGGACAAAAAACGATTTTTATTTTCTTTCTATAAAGATAAGAATCTGAATAATTGTATCAGAAAATTTGTATAAGTTCCTAGACGGGAGTTTGTTTAGTAAAAGAATCAGGAATACAGAATTCTGCTAAAAAATATCAATAAATAAACTGACCCTGTTGTAAAAAAAAAAACGGACTGTTTTACTTATTTTTCAAAATAACGGTGAGTAATTTTTTCCCAGTCGGATAATTTGATCTTTGAATAAACTGTTTTTCTTTTGTAACAACTCTTTATGCGAGATTTTAAAAGAAAAAGTTTTAAAATATTTACGTTTCTTCCTTCAATATGGCCTAAACTGGTCACGTGACCTATTTTGGTGGTACCTAATGTACACATTCACATTTACTATTTTTGAGCAAAAATAAGAATTGATTCAAATTCGTGAAGATAATTAAAAAATAAAATTTGAATAACAGTATAGAATTTTTTTAGCATATAATATTGTAAATAGTAGACATTTTTTTAGAGTTGCCGGATGAATGCAACGTGGGGATCTTAATGGGGCATCCTGCGGGGATCCAACTCACCATTCAGTAATAATGGACCTGGGAGACTAACTTTTAAAAAAATTTACCCACTACCCAGGCGACACGGGGTAGGCGCATCTGGTAGATACTAATGGTTGACCCTCAGCCACCAGTTTCTAGCACCGATAAAATAAATAGGAGTGGTGTAATGGTTATCGTTGTGAGAAGTGGACACACCGATGCGAGGTTCAAATTCTGGTCTAGGCCCGTTGCATTTCACATAACGCTAATACCCATGGGGAAAGTATGATTTCAACTATTCTTTCTCCAGTTATGGGTAAGTAGTAGAGCTGACTGGGCTCTTTAATCCTGGTTAGGCAACCAGTCTAGGAGAATGATAACTCTGAAATCAAACCTATTACTCCGTTTAAGACATTGACCTTGTGTCACATCCTACTCATGTGGAGAGGTTGGTAAATATGTTTATGATAAAAAAAGGTATGTCCAAAATATCATCACGGCAGTACCTCTGTGGCGATAAAAATAAAACGAAAATAAAATTATAATTAAAAAAAAAATATCCCACCGGAAGAACCATCTGCGCAAGTCCGACAAAAAGGACTGCCCCCCCCCGACCCCAAAAAGAATCTCTTGGCCTTTTCGAGTTGAGGCCTTAACTGGGTCTAGTCGCTCCTACTAGACAGGGAGATATTCCCTTGCTACAATTCCATTCTTCCATCCTTTCTTTCTTTCCTTCTTTTTCTTTCTTTCTTTCCTTGCTTTTTTCTTTCTCTCAATTCTTTCTGTTTTTCTTTCTTTCTTTCTTTTTCTTCACAAAACAAAAATGACAAAATTATTTGAATAACTTCCAAAACAACAAACTACATGAAATAATGCCACAAATAGGAAAACTTCAAATAAATCAAACCAAAATATCCAGAAAAGAAGAAGTAATATTATCCAGACTAAGAATAGGACACTCATACATTACCCATTCATACCTCCTCAAAAAAGAAGCAGCCCCATATTGCATACCATGCCAAAAACCCTACACAATCAAACACATACTAACAGAATGTAGCAACCTAAAATAAATACAAAAAAAATACTACCAAACAACAAATCTAAAACAGATATTCTACCAAATAAACCCAGAAAAAATACTTGGATACATAAAAAACGCATACATCTACAACAAAATCTAAAAATCTTCCAAAAAACTGAAAACCCCAAAATATATGTTACCAAAATCATTTAAAAGTTTCATTCACAAAAGAAAATATGTAAAAAAAAAAACCTTTAGAAAATTAAACATTATCACCAATTCATTTCAAAAACGTAGTCGGCATTAAATGACCCATTGAGGTTGATATGCCGTAAAACAAGAACAAATCAAATCAAAATATTTTTCTTCCATTCTTCCTTCTTTCTTTCATGCATGTCATATCTATCTATTTATCTATTTCATTTTGTTACTATCTCTCTCTCTCTCTCTCTCTCTCTCTATATATATATATATATATATATATATATATATATATATATATATTTAACATCCTTCATTGAATCGCCCCGCACCCAAACTGGTGACAGTATCACCCCCCAACCCCATACACACCCCATGCCAACATCCGCTCATACAAAAAAAAAAATACACCCACCCACGTACACATATGCACGAGAATACAAACGCTCACAAGTCCGCATTGATCAAACGTTACACATTCATAGAATAATGTAGATGTGTGTGAGAACCGTTGTCCCGTATACATAACATTTACACTGTCCATAAACACTCACATACACATTCAAAACAACACCACACACACACGCATAACATTTCATCCAATCATACACATCCTATGTCTATTGATCTTTTTGTCATTTTTGTCATTTTTGATTTTCCTTGCATTTGAAACAACGTCACCTGAAGATTGCTTACGCATGAAACCAAAATGGTTGTGAATGTTCCTTTGTCATCAAATAAATAGATATGTAAAACCTTTATATATATATTTCATTATATATACTAGCAAATATATGCACCCTCCGGGTGCAAGTATTTAAGTTTTAATGTAATAAAATATTGTATTAAATTAGAAAGGCTAATGAAACTAAATAAGAATACAGATAAAAAGATTTGAAACAGAGGGAGTATAATAAAAGATTTGAAACAGAGCGAGTATAATAAAAAATGGAATAACTGAAACTTACTCTTCCATCACTCTCGTCTTTCATTGTTAGTTTTTTCTAATTTAAGTATTTAGTTATAAGAGGAAGTAAAGAATAAAATGACAGTTATTTTTTCTTGTTAATGGATTTCATTTAAGATTCATTGAAGAGATTTTTGCTTATATTCATTAAAATAAAACCAAACAGTTAGAAATCAATAATACTAAGCACATATTTATTAAATTCGATTTTTTAATATTAATATGCAAATTAGCCTTCCCGTGCAAACTGGAAACCGCTATTTTGTTGTATATATAAATATAATTGCATGTTGTCAGTATGTAGACATAGTTAACAGTATTAATAATGTAAGACAATTTTATTAATAATTGAGGTTTAGATAAAAATAATAATCATGGAGAATGTGATGTCAATAAGTAAGAGAATTGTGACTTGAGTAGAAATATAGTTTCGGTTACAGACAGAAAAACACACAATCTCCATTATAATAAGATATATATATATATGTGTGTGTGTGTGAATATGTCATTCTCTTTCTCTATTTAACTATCCCCCCTCTCTCTCTCTCTCTCTCTCTCTCTCTCTCTCTCTACAAGCAACTATGACATAGTCAATAAAGCCTGGGTCATAATACCACTTCCTGCATTTGTCTCTTTCCTTTTTGTTCAGCGCGACCAACAAAATGAGAATTGGGTTAAAGCCAAAACCATAAAAACACGCAACCAAAAAATATCCAGCTACATTAAAAAAATTTTAAAAAAAAAAAGACAAACAAAAATTGGGTACTCTATGAGGAAGTTCGAAATTTGCTGTTCGGTGATGATTTGTTACTTGAAAGAAAACAACCAACTCAAATAACAATCCCAACTATCGTATCGACGCCTTTTGGGAATTCTAATTTTTCTTTTTTGTCGTAATTCTTATTAAAATGAATTCTAATTGTCGTAATTCTTATCGTAATTTGTCGTAATTCTAATATCGATATTTTCGACAGATTGCGATAGGCGGGATCTATATCTATCCCCCCGACAAAAAAAATGTTTTAATAAGAATTACGACAAAAAAAGAAAAATTAGAATGGCGTCGATACGATAGTTGGGATTGTTATTTGAGTTGGTTGTTTCTTTCAAGTAACACCGCTCTAGCGGTTATAGTTGGGGTTGAAATTTGATACAGAACAGCAAATATAGAGTACCCAAATTGAAACGGTTGAGAAAGTTCAAGAGAGCCGGGACTCGTAAAAAATGAATCTCTTGCGGGTCCCCATAGCTTGCGGGTCCCCATAGATAGAATATGGTCCCATTATAAACACTAAAAAAAAAGAGAAAAAAAAAGGGAAACTAAGACTAAAAAATTATTATTTAGATTTTTAAAAATTTCAAGTTGTTGCCTAGTGATTCAGTTATACGCTTTTTTTTTTTTTAGATTATAAACTTATCGAGCCTTAATTGAAATAAACTAAAAATTTCGCTGGTATTTTTACCGAGTATTTAATAATATTTCTTTTTCAGAGTAACAATAAATTAAAAAAACTTAAAACGGTCCACTTTTGCAGTTCAGAGGTATAACTGAATCACTAGGCAACAACTTTAAATCTATACAATATTAATTAATGCTGTCGTTTAATTATTTTTTTAATGAATTAACGTATTAAGTTATGTTATCCTTTAAGATTCGTTTTTTTTTAACTTATTCATCCTAAATTAAATATATATATATATATATATATATATATATATATATATAGAGAGAGAGAGAGAGAGAGAGAGAGAGAGTACTTCATTTCATATTCCACTAACATCTGTCCAGTAGACTGTGGTGAAAAATTAGGAAGAGGCTATCCTGCCGGTCGTGGTCAAATAGACAACCCTGCTTGAGAAATTAAACATTCCGGTAGATGATAAAAATTTACGACCTTAAATTCACAGTCTATCTAAAAAGTTTGATCTGATCTTTTTTTTTTTGCCTTTTTTTAATAAGATCCTTGGGTACCACCAAAATACGTCACGTGATCAGTTTAGGCCATATTGAAAGAAGAAACGTAAATATTTTAAAACTTTTTGAAAAAATTTGAAAAAAGAAATAACGAACATAAAGAGTTGTTACAAATCAAAAACAGTTTATTCAAAGATCAATTTATCCGATTGGGGAAAAATTACTCACCGTTATCTTGAAAAAAAGTAAAACAGTCTGTTTTTTACTACACGGTTAGTTTCTTTATTGATAATTTTTAGCAGAATTCTGTATTCATGGTTCTTCTACTAAAAAAAAAAAAAAAAAAAAACTCTGACATAGAAACTTATAAAAATCTTCTGAAATAATTATTCAGACTTTTATCTTTATAGAAAAAAAGTAAAATCTTTTTTGTCGGTTCATTTTTTCATATTTCATAAAATAAAATTGGGGGATAGACCGCGTAAAAAATAACATTTTCCCTAATATATTTTAGGAAAAACTATTTCAGACATATTTTCATGAAAAGGTAAGTAATTATGGAAATGTTCGTGAAAATTGGACCATTAATTGATTTTTCATATAATTTTAAATAAAGCCTCTAGTCATAACTTGTTTTTGGCTGCAAAAATGTAAATAATGTTTTCCGTTTATAATTTTCATTATTTCCCTAAGCTGAATTATTTTTACAAAATTCATCAGGGGGGGTAAATTTCACTGGGAAAATTGTTGGTACCTACAGATCCCTAGTAGATTAATGACAAAAAAAGAATAAAGCAAAAAAAACCAAAAAAACTCATTGACGTATTTTACAAAATCAATTTGCCCCCCTTGATTGAAAAAAAAATTACCAAAAATCAGGGAATTATCCGATTTTAATAGAAAAATACATCGATATTATTGATGCTCATTATGTAGCTATGTGCAAAACAGGCTCTTTTAAAACGCCAATAAAAAAATTGAAAATTAACTTTTTAATGTTTTCTTTTACGTTTAATATAAAGAACAATTCCAAGTTTATGTGTTATTAAAAAAAGAAAAAAACAAATTTCTCTTACATAAAACCTAAATTTTTGCATTTTAAAGTAAATTCCCGTAAATTCTTAAGCTCTGTGGACATAGTTATCGCATCTTGATGTGTGCACTATTTTTTTCTATGGAGGATCGTACGTATAATAATTTCTTTTCTGAAGCAATAACAAATTACTAATTTAGCATTTCCTTGATGTCTCCCGATTTAACTTATGTATCTCAACAACCCAGCGGTACAACAACAACAATAACAACAACTAGAAGAGTTTTCCTCAAAAACCAAAGTGGATATTATTTCCGTTAGATCCATCCATTAATAAGAATGACGACAATTTGTAATTCAAACATTATTTTCAAAATTTTAAAAAATAAAAACCAAAATATGTTATGTCATTATTTTTAGCTAGATATTTTTTATACAATATTTTCTTTGATTAATAAATACGATTTTGATATCTGCTAAAGAAAAGTATTTATTTTACATTTTATAATTTTTTAAAAATCCCTGAAAAAAAAAAAAACAAGTAGACAATAGGAACTTTTAATATAAAATTCTTTAGAAAATAACCTAACAATTTAGAAAAAAAAAAAAAAAAGATACATATTTTTTCTTATTTACGAGATTTAAGTTTCAATGTTAAAGGTGCCCTATTACCAAAACCGAATTAGTAGCGATTTAGTTTTTTTTACATATGTTCTGTCGTTAAATTATCTTTCCAAAAATATAAAAATTATGTATATCCCAAAAAAAAAAAAAGAAAAAAAAAAGATCTTTGGACGGGGGATCAATGCGCGAAACAAAAACTAACGATTAAAAATTATTAGCCTTTTCAATTTAGTAAACATTTATTTACAATAAAAGTTCTTCTTTTATTACTTCATATACCGAAAGTTTTATTAAAATCGGTTTGTTAGTTTATTTTATATGATTTTTAGAAGAATTTCCTGTGATCACCCTTTTTAGAGCCAGCGACAAAATGCACATGCCTATCATTATGTTACTACTTATAGAAAATAAAATAAATACAAATAATTGTCCCTTTTACTTTTTTGTCAGTCGGGAAATTTAAGAATTTTGATTAATTTAGTTTCAGTTAAATCAACAACTCCGCTCCTCATTAGCAAAAAGTCCCAAATCGCCGATGGATTTTATAAATATCTATTGTGAAAATAAACAGATTGGATTTCCAAATGAGTCATGTTTTTAGTTTGTTTTTTTTTTTTTTGTTGTTATTTTTTTTTTTTTTGGGGGGGGGGTTCAGGGAAAATGACGTAGTTGTTTTTCTAAGAATACGAGTCTAAAAATAGTTTCATTTTCTCTTTTCCTGACACGCCATCTTAACTGCAATGAAATAAATAGAACAAAAATAAATGAAGTCGAAGCAATATAAATAATAAAGACTAGGTACCACCAATTTCCCCCGTGAAATTTACCCCCCCCCCTATATTTAACACAATGAAACTTGCATAAAGGTTAATGTTATCTTGAAAATGTTTTGTCCATTCGAAAAAAGAAACATTAAACAAACTCTTGATTTAAAAACGAAATTCAGTTTACGGAAATAATAAAAATTATGAACGAAAAACAATGTTTAAATTTTTGCACCGGTAAATCAACTGAAATTTAACGGAACCAAAAACAAGTTATGACTAGAGGATTTTTAAAGAATTCTATGAAAAATAAATTAATGGTCCGATTTTCACGAAAATTTCCAGAATTGTTTACCTTTTGATGAAAATATGTGAAATAGGTTTTTCCTAAAATATATTAGGGGAAATATTTTTTGCGAGGTCTACCCCGCCTTCATTTTATTTTATGCAATATGAAAAAATGAACAGACAAAAAACGATTTTTATTTTCTTTCTATAAAGATAAGAATCTGAATAATTAAATGAGAAGATTTTTATTTTTTTTATTTTTATCTATACGAGAGTTTGTTTAGTAAAAGAACCATGAATACAGAATTCTGCTAAAAAATATCAATAAAGAAACTGACCCTGTTGTAAAAAAAAAACGGACTATTTTACTTATTTTTCAAGATAACGGTGAGTAATTTTTCCCCAATCAGATGATTTGATCTTTGAATAAACTGTTTTTCTTTGTAACAACTCTTTATGTTCGTTATTTCTTTTTGCAAGATTTTAAAAGAAAAAGTTTTAAAATATTTACGTTTCTTTCTTCGATATGGCCGAAACTGATCACGTGACGTATTTTGGTGGTATCTAGAAAAAAAAACCAATGAAAATAATGTATAGAAAAAGAGAGATTGAATAAAATGTGTCAGTCCAAATACGTCTGGTATTTTTCGATACTGATACCGGCCATTATGAACACAATGAGTCACTGTGTCCATATTAGGTTGTATATACTTATACCAATGTCTGTTACTTATTGGCAAGTAGATTTAGGTATACATTAGAGACAAACAATATTTTCGGGTCAGTTAACTTTGACCCTCCCCCTATCTTTGGGGCGCAACATATTTATTGGATATTTAAGGCTGACTCTAATTTTTTTATAGACAAAAATGGTAAAAAAGAACAATTTCCTCGTAAATTCCTACCATAAAATAAACTGAACCCTCATTTTATGTCCTTTTTTTTTTTTTTGCAATGTTTTATTTTTCTTGCATATATTTTCTTTATTTATTTTAATATTCACTTCAATGTGTATATTCTAAAAGTTTTTATTTTGTGAGAATGGTTAGTTTTAAAGTGGGGGTTCGTTTTTACACTTCAACTTTTTACTCGTAAATTCCGACCATAAAATGCCCAAGCCTAATTTTATGGTAGGAATTTACGAGTAAAAAGTTGAAGATTACCTTTTGTTGTTGTTATTTCTTTTCTTTTTGGCTTTGGTACTCTAAAATAAAAACGTCAGATTTTAATCATCGTCGACGAAAAAACAAAATTACGGTCATAAAAGGAGGATCCAATTAATGACTAAATTGTAAAACGAGCCCCCACTTTAAAACTAAACATTCTCACAAAATAAAAACTTTTAGAATATACACATTGAAGTGAATATTAAAATAAATAAATAAAATATATTTAGTATTGTAAAATAACGAGTGCAAAAAAAATAATATTTATTGCAAAAACACGGACATAAAATGGGGGTTCAGTTTATTTTATGGTAGGAATATACGAGAAAACTGTTCTTCTTTACCCACAAAAAGAGAAAAGACTGAAGTTATGAAGTAAATGATAATTTATTTTTTTGGTAATCTGAACATTAGCTACATAAATGAAAGTAGCCTTCCCTGGTTTGTTTCACTTTGAGAAAGCTGTGAATTTTGGTCGGCCATTTTCATTTTACCGTAAATCTACTCTGAAAATACGAATTTGTTCGAATCAATACAACTGCATATTTTAACACGAAAATATCATAAAATGTGTTCTTAATTGTGCTTGCGCATTATTTGAAATGAACTTAATCGTTCTTAATGTTGAGGTTTGGTAAGTAGCAGAGGAGTGCATAGTGAAAATAATGCGTGAAATAATAATAGAATTTACAATAGGTAAAAGTATAAAGTGAGGAGCTGGTCACATAGGGTACGGATAAAGATAAGTCAGCAGCGGTTAACACCACGAGGTGAATTCAACAAGGGTTTATTACGAACTGATTCAATCTCATACAAGGGTTAAAAACGCGGGAACAAACCTTTTGGGCGGAAGTGGGCAGAGTCCACTCCTGCTGGTGTTGCATCAAATATATTTATAGAAATATAAGCTTTTAAAAAACTTAACACTTAAGAACACATTTTATGATATTTTCGTGTTAAAACATGTAGTTGTATTGATTCGAACAAATTCGTATTTTCAGTGTAGATTTACGGTGAAATGAAAATGGCCGACCAGACTAAAGGGTTTCGTCAAAGAGAAATAAACAATGGCAGACTCATAAGTTATGTTCTACTGTGAACACCTACACAGGGAGACACCAGTGTTGACTGACCAGCAAAGATTCACATCTCCCAGCTCTTTATTGATACTGGATGCCATGAAGAGGACTTGCCAGGAGCGATGACCGATAGGGTTGATAGTGAAAAAGAGTCATGGGAATCCGTGCAATCAGCGGGTGATGGATAATGATTACATATAATTATACACAATTTTCAAAAAGATACTTATATATGTGTACATAAGAACATTTCAAACGAATTCAACTGAAAGAAACAAGGGGAGGTTACTCTTATTTATGTAGTTAATGTTCAGATTACCCTTCTTTTTTTTTCTTTTTTTTTTTTTTGATTGAACGCATTTTGAAGAAAAGGAATACAAAAAATCAAATTAAAAAAAATGTAAATCTTTATTCAGATTCTTTAATTACACTTATATACATGTTGAATATGATATACGTTGAAAAATATTTTTAAAACTAAGTTTAATTGAAATTATACATTGCAATACTAACACAAACAACTGTCTCAATAATAGATTCAATAATTAATTTCAATGGTTAATTGAATGTAATTTGGGTTTTTTGTTGTTTATTTTTTTAAACAATACGTAGTTAAAAACAACCTTAATCGCCTAAAATCGTAACCCAATTCGCAAAATGTTAATTCATAGACTGTTGTTAAACTGTCATTGGGGACCACTGTAACACTATTGTGTTATGGGTTGATTGGCGACCTATTAATTAAGTACTAATTAATTAAAACTACCCTAATTATTAATTATGGTGGTTTGTTAAAATTAAAAGTAATAATAATAAGAAGAAAAACAATAAGAATAATAATAATTGTTTATATTAAAAATATAAATTCATCTAAGTAAAGAATTTTCACACAGACAAAGAGATTCCTGAAATTATGGAATTTGATATACATCATCGGAATTTTAAATTCCACAAAATGAAATAATAAATTTAATAAATGAGATTCCAATTTTTGTAAAGTTCGGCAACAATGTCAAAAACTTAGATAAATAAAACAATGGTTGGCCTTGACTCCAAATGGAAAGATACAAGCTAGGCTGGCACAAGGCATTTAGACACGTAGGCAATGTTATCGAGTGGCTGACCAATCAGAGGCATATGTTAGGGGTGGGGAGGTCTGGATGCCATAAAGAAGACAGGCCAGAAAGAGGGAGGAGATCAGACACACGAAGCCACAGAATCTTTCCGTTTTAATTTTACGACCTAAATCAGAAGTCAGCCCGATACTGATGATTATTTTTTTTAAATACGGATGTGCTGGTCTTTTTTTCTTTTTTTTTTTTTTGTTAATTTTTTTTCCCCGGATGCCAGTTTGAAATTTTTTTTTGCTTTGAAAAAATGAGATATCTGGGTTTTTCCCACGTCGGTATAGTCTAGAAGTAACAATTATATATATATATATATATATATATATATATATATATATATATATATATATATGTGTGTGTGTGTTTAATTGGAGTCGTACCTAATTTTGAAAATTAATTAATTAATAATGAATTAGGCGGGAATACCTATTAAATGTATGGCTAAACAAATCGAGAAAAATCAATCTCTGTATGTACATTTCGGCCTATTAGGCCTTAGGTACGACTCCAATTAAACACTTATTCTCCAAAAAATTATAGGCAAAAAGCCATTCTAAACAAACCTTGTATATATATATATATATAACTTTCCGAAAATATTTTACCCTGTCCGTCCACTGACTGGCATAAGGCACATTGAGCTCTTACACTTTATATCATTACGTTTAAAACATACATGGAAAGGTCCTAACTACGACTAAAGGTTTTTCATATCTATTTATTTGGTGACAAAGGAACATTCACGACCATTTTGGTTCACCTGACGATTGCCTCGCATGAAACCAATATGGTCGTGAATGTTCCTTTGTCACCAAATAAATAGATATGTAAAACCTTTATATATTTATTTTGTTATATTATATAACAGCTCTATTTTATATTGAGCACTCGACCAATAATACTGCCTTTGGTACGCCATTCCACCAAAAGCTGAAACAGTGACCATCTCACACTATATATATATATATATATATATATATATATATATATATATATATATATATATTAAAAAGTGAAGTCGTCGGGGTGGTCTAAAGTCAGTATCAGCCAGACAGCGAGGGAGTCTATCCCCTTTTGACTAGCGCTAGTCCAAGTAGTTTGTTTTTGCGTCTGGGCCGGAGCGCCACACCTACCATCAGCTCCTTACTATACCGCATAGATTCCCGTGCTACTCATATGCTGAGTTGGCGAGAGCCGGTAGTTTATTTGAATTACATGTAAGGTTAAGAAAATTTTTATTAATGTATCAAATTTGTATTTTATATTACTAAAACGCAACCTTTATGTAATATTAATACAAATCAAAGTTAGCATAATATTATATTTTAGGGGAAGAAAACTTAAAAAAAAAAACTTTTCCTAATAATGTCGTTTTGAAAGAGGCAGACGACAATATATCAGCCATCTTTTCCCTCCCCCTGCCACTCTCTCACACACATCATTCTCCTTCCCCCCTCTCCCCCCTCTCTCTCTCTCTCTCTCTCTCTCTCAACACTCACTCTTTTTCTCTGCTCTTGGTCACTTAGCGAGTGGGCACAGAAACAGACACACACACACACACACACACACACACACATACACATACACACACACACACACATACACACTGATATTTTATAGTGACTAAAGCGAGATGGTCTGATAATTTCATTCAATGAAATTCCTTATCAACCCCACCCCCACCCTCTCTCTCTCTCTCTCTCTCTCTCTCTCTCTCTCTCTCTCTGTGTGTGTGTCATACACACACACACACACGTTACGTCATATTAATATCATCCAATGAAATTCATGTCACGTGACTTATCGACGTGACGAGGCCATTTAGGAACTTGTTTTGTTACAACTCTGTTTTCGACTCTGATGATCCATCTCTTTGCTTCGTAAAATCCTCAGTTTTAAATCCACTGTCAATTGAGGAGGAATAAAAAATATTTCCTTTTTAATCTTGACACGAACAAATTAAAGAAAAGAGTAAAAACAGAACTGTAAGTAAAAACTTTAATGATTTCTGAAGATTCCAACATTCATAAAAAAAGACATAATTTAACGCTGTTTTTATTTATTTAAAAAAATGTTTTTATTTTTAAATTCATAATTACGAATTATATAATGAAAATATGAAACGAGACATTTCATCGGAAACATAAAATAACAAGTCCGGCTCGTGGCACATTTGTAACAAAAAAACGAAACGAAAAAACTACAATATTTCATTTTTATTTTAATCCATTTAATTTTTACGTATTTTTTTTCAAATCATGAATTTTAATTTCGATCAAACTTGAAATAGAAAAAAAAATGTCCTAACATCATACAATGAAAATACGAAGCGAAGAATTTTATAACTAGGAAACAAAAAGTAAATACACCCACAGACACACAGACACATACATACGCACATACACCCCCATATATATATATATATATATAATATATATATATATATATATATATAATATATATATGAGTGTGTGTGTGTGTGTAAAATCATGGGCGTGGCACATTAGTAACAAAGAAACAAAACGAAAAACTAAAATATTGAATTTTTATTTTAACACATTTAATTTTTACTTGATTTTTTCAAATCATGAATTTTAATTTCGATCAAACTTTAAATAGAAAAAAAATGTGGTAATCAAGGACTATTTGCTCGTAAATTCCTACCATAAAATAAACTGAACCCCCATTTTATGTCCGTGCTTTTGCAATAAATGTTTTATTTTTCTTGCACCCGTTATTTTACAATCCTAAATATATTTTTTTAAATTTATTTTAATATTCACTTCAATGTGTATATTCTAAAAGTTTTTTTTTGTGAGAATGGTTAGTTTTAAAGTGGGGGTTCGTTTTTAATTTCCGAGTAAAAAGTTGAATATTACTTTTTGTTGTTGTTATTTCCTTTCTTTTTGGCTTTGGTACTCTAAAATAAAAACGTCAGATTTTAATCATCGTCAACGAAAAAACAAAATTACGGTCATAAAAGGAGGATCCAATTTATGCCTAAATTGTAAAACGAACCCCCACTTTAAAACTAACCATTCTCACAAAATAAAACTTTTAGAATATACACATTGAAATGAATATTGAAATAAATAAAGAAAATATATTTAGTATTGTAACATAACGGGTGCAAGAAAAATAAAACATTTAATACAAAAACACGGACATAAAATGGAGGTTCAGTTTATTTTATGGTAGGAATTTACGAGCTAATAGTCCTTTATTACCAAAAATGTCCTAACATTAAACAATGAAAATACGAAACGAAAAATTTTGTAACTAGGAAACAAAAAAGTAAAACACACACACACACGCACACATACATATACACACACGTACACATACACACATACACACAGACACACACACAAGTGTGTGTGTGTGTGTGTGTGTGTGTGTGTGTGTGAAATCATGGGCGTGGCATATTAGTATTAAAGAAGCGAAACAAAAAACAACAAAATTGAATTTTTATTTTAATCCATTGAATTTTTAAGTAATCATTTCAGCTCCTTTTTGTAACTAGGAAACAAAAAAAAGAATGCACATACAGACACAAATCTTATTATAATGGAGTTCGGTGTCTGTCTGTAACCGAAACTACGTCACCACATAGTTTATGAATTTATAGTCAAAATCATTAATTCATAGAATAAATTTCATTTATTAACGATGTCTCTATGAAAATCTGAATTAGATTTGCATTAAAAAAATCCATGTTATTAGTGCGTTGAATGTGGCGTAGGCATCGGAGGTGGAAATTGTCCAGTTTTCTGACTAGTATCACAAGTATTAACCAAAGGTTCCCAAAGGCTTGATAATTTGTATTATTTGTATTATTCAGACTATTGTCCTTATCTTTATTGTTATCTGTACAACGTTTCGACCGATGTGCCCCCCCCCCGGCCTTCTTCAGGTATTTCTTGTTGAACTTGGGAACCTTCTTTTCGAACTCGGAAATCTTCTTGTCGTAATCGGGAGTCAACAATGAGAACAGGATACCCTCGTGGATTGAATAAAGGTTTGGCTTCAAAGTTCCGTGATGGTTGTCGATTACGAATTGAAGGTTCCCGAGTTTGAAAAGAAGGTTCCCGAGATTAATATATAGCGAAATTGGGCGAAATTAAGGGTTTAAAATCTATTAAAAGTAAATTACATATGTAATATTATTTTGTTTTTATTACTGATACTCATTATGTTACTACTTTTCAACTTGGACAAAATTTGACTTCAAATAATCGATTTAATTGATTTTAATTCCATTTATAATTTGCTTGAAGCATTGTGTTTATATTGGTTTGCTGGTTGGTTTTGATGTAAAAAAGAACAGTTTTCTCGTTTATTCCTAACATAAAATAAACTGAACCCTCATTTTAAGTCCGTGTTTTTGCAATAAATGTTTTATTTTTCTTGCACCCGTTATTTTACAATATTTTTACAAAATTTCAGTATTGATTTAACAATTAATGAATTTTATAATGCATAAGTTATTTTATTTTAAAACTTTAATTTAGTATTTTTGCTATGAAAAATTAATATATAAAATTCATTTAAAATAAAAATATTCAGATTTTAAGTTTAAAATGTTATATTTTTAGATTTTAGAAATAAATATCTATTCAATGCAAACCTTATTTTAGATACATAAAGTAATAAGTTTTGAAGAAAAACTCGATTGAAAATGTACCCCCTCCCCTTTTTAAGCAGAAAAATATCGATGTATAATTTTTTCTTTTATAAGATAATAGCCAATTAAATAATTATCGAAATGAGTAAAAAAAAATTCCAAAAATTTAATTATTTATTATTTTTTTACATTTTATTTTTCGATTTTCGGTACTTATTTTCTTATAGAATAGCCACCGTAAAAAAATTGTTTTTGTTTCTATTCATAACTTCGGTCTTTTATCTCATTATTTATACTGTAATTAGTACAATATAAGACGAACTTGAAAAACATTTTACGCCCCCAACATAAGGTTTAAGTGACCTGAAAAAAATGAGAAAGTTTTGAAATAAAATAAATAATGCATTATAAAGATCTTCGATAAATAAACACTGAAAATTTCATTAAAATCAGATAATTCCCTGATTTTTGGTAAATTATTTTCTGTAGGGGGGGGGGGGGCTAAAGTCATTTTGTCAAAAACGCATTTTAGGCTCATTTTGCCAGGATCAATCCAGATTTGATCTATCCCTTTTTTTTTCTTTTTTTTTTGGTGGTGGGTTGTTGTGGGGGGGGGTAAGGCAGGCCTTAGTAGTTTTTTTGTTTATTTGTGCATTTTTATTCGTTTTTAAAAATAAAAATGAGCAAACAAATTGGTAGTACGCCTAAATATAATCTTAAAACACGTATTAATTTCCTTTTTGTCAAAAATATTTTCTTTAAAACTTAAGTTAACCACTCTCTCATTAGCTGCTCTCTCTCTCTCTCTCTCTCTCTCTCTCTCTCTCTCTCTCTCTCTCTCTCTCTCTCTCTCTCTCTTGCGTTACGTCATATTAATATCATCCAATGATATTTATCTATTTATTTATTTTAAAAATATTTTCTTTTTAAATTCATAATTACGAATTATACAATGAAAATATAAAACGATAAAATTCATAACAAATATATAATACGTATATATGTGTGTGTGTGTGTATATATATATATGAAATAAATCTTGGGCGTGGCATCTTCTTGACAAAGAAATGAAACTAAAAAAAATTGCAATATTTATTTATTATTTTTATCCATTTAATTTCTAAGTAATCTTTTCAAATTGTAAATTTTAATTTCGATCAAACTAGAAAGGTTCAAACATTAATTTTAATTTTATCGACAACAAACAAATCCATCAGGTTTAATTTTAAAACGTTTTTATTTCTCTCTCTCTCTCTCTCTCTCTCTTCTCTCTCTTCTCTCTCTCTCTCTCTCTCTCTCTCTCTCTCTCTCTGGATAGAAAACATGTAATGAGAGAGTGGTTAACTTTTTTCTTCCACTCTCTTAATATCTTCCTTTCTCTCTGACTCTTAATTCCTTACTCTCTCATATTTTCTACTCCTTCTCTCAATCATTAGTTTATATATAGTTAACCTCTCTCTCATTAACTACTTTCTATTCCTCTCGTCTCTCTCTCTCCCTCTCTACCGTGTCTTTAATGTAAACTTTTATAGGCAATTTTTCTATATCTATTTAGTCATTCATTCATTTAATTTAAATCTATTTTTTATTCACTCACTCAATAGAAAAATTTTTTTTCACTTTTTATGGGGTCGTCTGGAATTTGAAACAGACAATCTGCCAACCACAATTTTCTCCCACGGACCCAGCACCACACACACACACACACACACACACACACATGATCCCCCCGTCTCTATTTCTTTCTCTCTCTCTCTCTCTCTCTCTCTCTCTCTCTCTCTCTCTCTCTCTCTCTCTCTCTAGATAGATAGATAGATAGATAGATAGATAGATAGAAAGCATTTAATGAGAGAGTTAATCTATCACTCTCTTAACATCTTCCTTTTTCTCTTCCGTACTCTCTTATATTCCCTACCCCCTCTCACTCATTAGTTTCTTCATAGTTAACCACTCTCTCATTAACTACTTTCTGTTCCTCTCTCTTCTCTACCAAGTCTGTTGATGAACATTTTATATGTAAACTATTTTGTTATATTTATTTTCATTTGATATTTTTACGTTTACTTTTTACTTTGGATTTCGTTTTTATTCCATTTTTTTTTTTTTTGTTAAATCAAATTTCTTTTTTCTATTCAGGCTGAATTTTTAGAAAATAAAAAATGGCAACCTGCAGCGTTCAACCTATTCTGAAATGTTCAACTTGTAAAAGTATTTTGGACATGGAATCGAAGACATTGTCATGTTCTCATTCATTATGTAAAAATTGTTTGAAGAAAGAAATTGAAAGATCGACAAGTGGAAAAGGAAATTGTCCAGAGTGCCATGAAATTTTCACAGTTGAACATTTAACCCTTTCAATAGTATCGGGCAATGCTTTAAAACAACCTGTATGCAATTTCTGTCAGGAAGATGGAAAAGAATCAAATGCCACAAATTGGTGCTGTAATTGTGTCAAATATTTGTGCAAAAATTGTAACCAATTCCACCAGAAATTTCATCGAAACCATAATTCAGTAGAATTGGATGAAAATGGAAAAGACAATGGTCGAAATTCAAAAACAGATTTTTGTTTGAGTCATGATAGAATCAAAGAATCTTATTGTAATAAATGTAACGATTGCTATTGTGGCATATGTTACAGTGAACACTTGAGCAAATCACCTCAGTGTCCATCTCGTCCAATTTCAGTGAGTGATGAAGCATTAAAAAAAAAAGAAAGTGAAGGCCCTACCCTTCTTAAAGAAATTTCTCATTTGGAAACTGATTTAAAACAGATAAACAAACAATGTCTGACTTTTAGCGAACAATTAGAAAGAGAATGTCATTCGAAATGCGAAGACATTTGGTTGAATTTCGAGGAAATTGTAGAAGAACTAAGAGAGAAAATGCACGAAATGTGCGATGAATTGAGGAGATTAAAAAATGAGCAAGTTAAGAAATGGCGTCAATTGATAAATGAAAATGAAAAAATGTTGAAAAAATTGGAAATTTGGCGAATTAATTTGCGCTATTTATTGGAAAAAGATCAAAATACAAAAACGGACATTGTTTGTGGTGTGGAATTGGTGAGAACTAAATTGGCATCATCATCATCATCATCATTATTACGCCCTTACGCTCAAACCAAAATAACCGAACCGGTGAGGAAATGTGAACTGGCGGTGGAGTTTTCAAGTTATTGGCTGCAATTCCTCGACGGACTCAAAAATCAGATGATAGGTTCCGGTTCTTTGCATTTAGATGATTTGATTCAATTTGAAAACGAATGGAATCTGCCGGGATCGAACCCGTATTATATTACATCTATTGGGGTCAGCCAAGAAGACCAACACATTTTTCTTTGTAATGGACTGACCAGAAACATAATCGAATTGAGTGAATCGGGGACAACTCTTTCACAATTGCCTTTGTCTGGTGGCGGAAACAATTTACAGCCATATGACATGTGCTTCATTTCCCCAGAATGTTTATTAGTTCTTTGTGAGTTCAATTCAACAGCGAAACTTTTATTTTTAAAGAAAAGTAAAGATCGTCCTTTAGAAATACAAAAGATTATTGAAACAAGCGATTTAGCAATGGCCGTTTCTCTATGTCAAATAAAAGATACAATTTTGATTAGTAATACGAACTTTCAAATCCACTTTTTAACAGAATCCGGTGAAATGATAAAATCAAATCAAATTGAGAATATAGAGATTGGGGGCTGGCCCCTAATTCGTGCTGACCCTT
>CM042177.1:48921698-49126914 GCA_023376005.1 Doryteuthis pealeii
ATCTGCCCTACTATTTACCCATAGCTGGAGGGAGAATAGTCGGATTCATGACTTTCTCAAGGGTATTAGCGCTATGTGAACAGTGGTTTCGTCCAGGAATTGAACTCGGTTGACGAGTCCATATCCTGTGACTCTAAACGGTACACCACCGCGCTTCCCACACTGACTGGCTGATACCAACTTTAGGCCAGCCCGACTACTTCACTTATATATTATAACGTCCAGCGTGGGGATAGCTTATAGGGGGTAGTGTCGTTCCGAATATAAGGATGTTACCCAGTGTTTATGCCCTAGCCTGTATGAAGTCAGTCATAAGGTAAATTTAAGTAATTTTTTCATGTTATGCTAGATGATAGACAGTGGGTAACATACCTTATATTCTGACCCACACTACCCCCTATAAGCTAGCTAAACCCTCGGTGAATTTTATAATACATAAGTTAAGTCGTCGGGGTGGCCTAAAGTCGGTATCAGCCAGACAGCGAGAGAGTCTATCCCCTTTTCACTAGCACTAGACAAAAATATAGTTTTTAGCGTCTTAGGTGGAGTGCCACACCTACCATCAACTCCTCACTTTACCGCACATATCCTTGTACTACTCATACGCTGAGTTAGCATCCTTTTGTTTGCGAAAGACGATGGCGTAGTGTCCATTTTTTAAAATTACGTAACCTGGGCAGGTTGATATGGAGAAAGTGCTGTTGCACAAGCAGCAGATACCCTTTCTCCCCCACTGACGCTGTGACCGAAAGAAAATGTAAGAAGCCAATGCAATATGCGGGGTTGTTGTGTAGCAATGAAATTCAGCGTTACTCCACCTTAGACATTCCGGATTCAGAATTCTTTTCGTGTTTTACTCCCCTACCCTTTCCTCGGGATCGTGTAAGTCGCTCGGCAGCGATAGTTTTACAACATTCTTCCTAGTCGTAGATGGGTTGACGATCAGGGTCAGTTTAGGGGTTTATGTGCTCTTTTAGATTCAACAACAGCAGCAAATGACACACATATATTAGAACATCATTCTGTCTTCCACAACACTAACTCTAGACATCAGTCATTCTCAAAGTTCGTGACTTGAAAGAGCAGATTATTGTATTAAACAGGCTTAGTATGAAGCGTATTGTGGTGAGGAGAAACAAACACAGACTTTATGTTTTATCAATAGTGTAATAAACCGTATTAGCATACAAGCGTATGGTGATGAGAAAAGGAACAAAATACAGATTTTAAGTTTAAAATTGTATTAAGAAAAACAACATGAGAACGGTGAAAGGATAGAAATGAGAATTACAGGATAAATTTGGTGATAGTTGTGGGTGGATATTAAGTCCGTAAAATGTCCAGCTTGACTGTGGTAGTGGGGTGGTGATGTAGGCAGAATATTGTGTGTGTGGTGGTAGGCGCTATGTCTTGAATAAAAGTCAGTGAGTGTCAGGTGGCCGAGTCAGTTGTAGTTAGGTAGGTGGGCAGAAGTCGAGTCTTGTGTTTTAGATTCGTTAGCGGTTGCTGAACGAAATGGAATTTCCTTGTTTCAGTCGGTATAATCTGTTGTTGTTGTTGTTCTAGGCAGAATATTGTGTTTTAGTAGTAGCGTTTTTTGTATCGTCGTATGATATAGAAATGTTTGCTTGTTGACTTGACTGCCTTGTGAGGTCAGGTTTGGGTAAGTAGGTGGGGTTTGTGATCGGCGCGTTTGATGTATCCTTCGCTGTGATAGCCCTCGTTGGTGAGATGTGTTCGCTCGACGCCTGAACCCTTGACTGTCGGTGCCTTTCAAAGCTGTTCGTTTTATAGAGAGTGGCAGCCGAAGTTGGATCAAATGAAGTTATTTTCATTTCGCCCGGGAATTGCTTTCATTGGATGATAATGCGAATTTTATTTACCAATTTTTTTTTTTTTATTTAATGTCAGGAATTGACTATCAAAGCGGAACTCCGATCGGAGCCTATGCGCTGATATGTGTTAAAATGGTCATTCTGTTTTAGGCTCCGATAGAGGGTACTTCCGGTCTTGGGGTCTCTGCCTTATGTTTGTTTTGTTGGCGAGTGTATGTATCTTTTATTAGTGAATCGGGAGATTTCTACATTTGCTCATACAACAATAGTATTGTTAGAAAGGAACATGAAAAGCGAGGAAAAGCTAGAAATGAATTTAAAGGAGATTTTGGTGATAGTTGTAACGTGAATAATGAAGTCAGTGAAATGCCCGGTGGCCGAATCAGTTGTAGTGTAGGCAGTGATGTGGGCAGATGAACCAGTGGTAGTAGTTAAATATTGGTTAGGTGGGCAGAGTCTTGTGTTTTAGTAGTCGATAACGGGTTGGTATCGTGTATGGTAGTTGGCATAGTCTTGTTGTTGTAGGATGTTTGCCCCTTTAACTTGCCGGTCGGTCAGGGTAGAGGGTAGGTGATACATGTAAGTCCACCGCCTTGTGATGTATGTTTCGTTTTGCGAGGTCGGCCCCTGTTGATGCTCTCGGTACTGTCCCCAGGATATCTCTGTCATGTCGGCATTTCAAAGCCGACTTATATAGGTTGTCGTGATCCAAAATCGGATCAACTGAAATCTTTTTCATTTCACCTGGGAATCGTTTGGATTGGAGGAAAATGCGAATTTTATTTACAATATTATTTTTTATAGTTTAGGAATTCTTGTTTTCCAGCCAGAATTTCTGCTTGGGCCTATGCGTAGAACTATGTTATTTTGGTCACTTCGTTTTAGGCTACCGTAGAGTTAACTTCCGTTTGGCGTCAGCAACTTATGTTTTGTTTTGTTGATGAGTGTATCTCTTTATTGCGGTGTGTGCGCGAATTGAATGGTTGAATTTAGTGAGTCGGGAGATATCTATATTTGTGTATGTAACATTTTGCTGATGAAAGCTCAACGTTATATCTCTCCCAAATGCCCAATGTGCAGTGAAGAGAACCGGTAAACCCGCCTTATTGTCCTCTTCTTATAACACATGCATGTGTACAACTGGCATATCTTCCCACAATGGGCTGTAATATATCCGGGTTATGACAATGCTGGTCATGTCAAGCCCTAGCACCTATATGATTTTCCCAACCCTATTGCCCTTATAGCAAGCCCCAGTCCCTTGTATCATATGGGTGCTAAAAGGGGTGGCTGAGGGTCTACATGTCCTGGGAATTACATTAAACTTTATCTGATGGTAAGGTTCCAGTTCTGGAGGTTTGGGAAATGTGGAGCACCCCTTCATCACCATTGCTCCCTGGTCCACTCTGACCCGGAGTGGTAGTACCTGTTAGGGTCCCATCTATGGCTTAAATAGAAAACATGAGTTTATAAACAAAATTGTATTATCCATTAAAAATGAAATTATTTCAAAACTTTGTTAGCATTAAACATTTTTTTACCAATAGAAGTATTCGGCATAAAATAACCCGAAGGGGTTGACATGCCGTAAAACCCAACCAACCAACAAACCATACTTTTCCCAAATGTATTAGCGTATTATGGGAAATGCAAGCCTATTTATATAGTATTTGAATTCGGGTTACAGTATCCATTTCATACGTCGATTATCATTGCACACAAATGACGCTTCCCAGTGTGTAGAAGTACCGTTGGATGGCTTCAAGAGTATTAATTTCTTTGATTTTCACCTTCAGTCCCTATCGAAGTAAGTGGCCGTTCGTTTTACAGTGGGTCCAACAGAAAGATCACATTTCAAAATCTCGACATATCCTACGCAGTTCATATCTTATTTTAATGAAGATTGTGTATTTATGTCGGTAACAGAAACTATATTACTACTCAAGTCATTACATGACACTGTCCAATATTAGAAGTATTATTTAAGCAATTATATCCCTTTGTCTATAGCAACAGAACCCTAGTGACTTAGCCATAAACAGATGACAAAACTCATGCGATTGGCTAAGGGCCTTTGTCGGCGACCGATCAGAGCACACGTTACAAGGCTCAGTTTGGGCCGCCAATTTTGATAGTGGAACACTGCTATCATGTTTTTTTTTAGCTGGGACTCTGGTCAAGCACGACGTATTTTTATACAGCAGACGTCGGGAAGATGGAGTCAATGGAACAGCATGGAGCCGTAGATTTTGTAAAAGTCAATATAAGAGACAGATAAGTTTAGCAAAGGCATTAATTTGCAAACCACCATTACACACCATTACATCATTATACAATACATTTTGTAAACCTGCATACATTTGTACCTCAACCTTACATATTGTATTTCGTATGTTAAATGTTCTCTTGTTTGATAAACGCATTGTTTTGTTTCTAAGCCTTGTTGTGTTCATTACCTGTAATCTTTATCCTTGTCTTATCTTGTCTCTATAATTCCAACACCAATCAGATTATAGTGAGGAGGTACCTAGGTATTTACATACTCATTACACCAGGCAGCAGTACTCTTACTTTTCCACGAATCATTTGCTATTGGCAAACAACGATCACTACTCACATTTCATCCACACAAGTAACACTATCTACAGACACAAGCAAAATTTTGAGTGTATTTTTTATTCTATGTTATGACAATTTTGGGTAATGTGACGTAAGCAGTGACGTAATTTTTGTTACAGACAAAAACCGGAAGCGAATCTCCATTATTAATAGATACTAGCAAAATAAAAACACACCCTCCGGGCGATGTAAAAATAATTTTTTGAAAGATATTGCCTGAGGGTATGGGAGCTGAAAATTCAATGTCATAGAGTGTGTACCATAAGTATGTAAAATCGTCAAATTTATATATAGATTGTTTTATTCTAATATAATATTTAAAGTTATCGGAACTGTTTCCATTTCAAATTGTCTTTCTTTCTTTTTTTTACTCCTTTAATAAAAGGAGTAATAAAAAAAATAAATAAAGAAAGAAAGACAATTTGAAATGGAAACAGTTCCGATAACTTTAAATATTATATTAGAATAAAACAATCTATATATAAATATATAACGCCGGGCATCTATTTATTGAAACAATGAGGATTGTCTAACGTTGCATGCTCACATTTTGAGTATATTTATTCTATGTTATGACGTTGGATTATGTGTTGGGTAATGTGACGTAAGCAGTGACGCAGTTTTTGTTACAGACAAAAACCGGAAGCGAATCTCCATTATTAATATAATAGATAATAGATATATTCCACACAGAATATATTTTATTTACAAACCGACTTAACAAATGTGCCCAGGTTATATTTCAATTGTAACTAAATTGTAGAAATGAGATTTGGTTTACTCCTGATGCACAATGAAAAACTTCTTCACACCACATTGAAACCATTAGCTTTCATCTGACACACACACACACACACACACACACACACACACACACACACACACACTTGCTATAAGTTCATAACTTTACTTTAGGGACTAGCAAACAGAGGCTAAAATTCGTTTTTGACAAAATGACTTTAGATCCCCTACAGAAAATAATTTACCAAAAATCAGGGAATTATCGGATTTTAATGAAATTTTCAGTGTTTATTTATCAATGAATAATCTTTATAATGCATTATTTATTTTATTTCAAAACTTTCTCATTTTTTTCAGGTCACTTAATTTTGACCCCCTTATGTTGGGGCCGTAAAATTGCTTCAAGTTGGTCCTAACTTGATACTAATTACAGTATGAATAAAAAGATAAAAGACCGAAGTTATGAATAGAAACAAAAACAATTTTTTTACGGTTGCTCTTCTATGAGAAAATAAGTACCGAAAATCGAAAAATAAAATGTTAAAAAAAAAAAAAATTTAGGAGATTTCTTTTTTACTCATTTCGATAATTATTTAATTGACTATTATCTTATTAAAAAAAAATTATACATCGATATTTTTTCTGCGAAAATAGAATTTTTCTTCAAAACTTATTACTTCATGAGTATAAAGTAAGGTTTGCATTAAATAGATATTTATTTCTAGAAACTAAAAATATAACATTTTAAACTTAATATCAAGAGTCACATATTTTAAAACAATTAAATTGATTTTCAATATAAAACCATAATGTTAGAACATTAATTGTATGGAAGACAAGACCAAATACATAAAACATAAAATATCTTCCTCTCTATTCAGGAGAGTTAATGTTTGTGTCAGTAATTTAACCGAAAGATTCAATATCTAATAAGTTAAGGTAAGTTCATTTCATTATTACTATTTTTAATTCAATTATTCCTTTTTAATTAAAAATATTCAAATTCTAATTGATGTTTCTGACTTTTTATCTTTAAATTAACAATTTTTTTTTTTTTTTACTAAAATAAAAAAAGATTGCAATTGTCATGTCTAGCCGGAAAATATTATCATCTAAAATGTTTGTTTTTAATTTTTTTTTTTCAATGGATTATTATCGATTGCACACCAATCTATAAGATTGTAAAAAAAAATTCTAAAAAGTTCTTTATTTTTCGAGTTCCCCGTCGTACATATTGGAAACGTTACAAATTTTTTTCCTTCCTTCAATGGATTATTATCGTTTACACACCAATCTATCAGATTTTTTAAAAATTCTTAAAAGTTCTTTACTTTTGAGTTTTTAGGGCTGCTCATTTTCCCGTACGTGGAAATGTTTTACGTCAATCAAACAAGACAAAAAAGTTAAAAATATTATGGCAATTATGGAATACCATACACGAAACGTAAATAATATGCAAATTTTATTTTCAATGAAACTAAATATATTTTTGTTTTTTTACATACAAAAAACGGATTTTCCTTGGTTAAAAGTTAAAACGAGTGTGAAAAATTTCAGTAACATTTAATGAATATGTATTTAAAGTAACGCTTTACTTATTTCTAAAAAGAAATGTTTATAAGTATTTTAAAAATATTTTAAAACCATTATTGAACACGATAAATCAAAATAAATTCAACGTAACTTTTTGTTGAAATTCGGACGATTTTTAATGTATAAAATGTATTAAAAATAAATTGCCTATTGTAATAATATTTTTCTTTTTTAATGATGGTCATTATGTTACTACTTATCGATTTAAACAAAGTTTGACTTTAAATAATAGATTTAATTATTTTTAATTCGCTTTTAAAACTCCTAGCAGACGACATTAAAGCTAGACCCTACTTTACTTTCATTAAAGAATATACTGATATACTTACCTTATGATATACTCTAATTATCATTTGCTTAGAAATCTTTATTGTAGTATCTATTTTACTTGTATGTTGTAATGTTATTTCAATGATAACTTTCACTCAGTATCAATATGTAATAGAAAATGTATTCTGTATTTATACACACAGCTTATTGGTGGTCTGCTTCTGGTATTGATGAATGTTTCTACCGGCGTTCCGCACATGCGTACTGCTTTTCATTGTTAACCCAATCTCCACGGTGGAAGGGAGGTAACTTATCATATGATAATATTCATCAGAATCTTCATAACAATTGTCATTGTCAGCCAATATTTCACTTAAATTTCCATAGTCATCATCATTATCACAGTCAGATTATCACTTATTTCATCATTTTGTACTATGACTCCATCCATGGTCACTGACTGGTTGAGGCATATCAGGTTTAGTAATATCTACCCGTTGTTGGGATTTTTGTCCTCGGAAAAGCACTGTTTAAACCCTACGTTTTGTAGGAGGATAAACCGTACTTCGGCCGCAGTGAGGAGATGGGTGCTGCCTTTGAAGAAAGGAGACAAACGACTTTTTATAAAACAAAATTTTTACTTTACATGTAAAACATAAAACAAATATCAAACAGGGGTATCAATATACATAAAATGAAACAATCAAACGAGTTTTAAAGAATGTTCATAGAGTTCAGTTCAAGTTAAACAGCACCAAAGTATGGTATAGCCGTAATTAGTTAGAAATTTAGGTTTAGTTTAGTTAAGAGTTCAATGCGTTTGGTTGGTAAAGAATATAAAGGAGAATTGAATGTAGTTAAAAGGTAGGTTGCAGATAAATAAGCCTGCAGAAATTAGCTGAAATCTTCTAGATCTGTTCCTCGTAACCTGTTGAGACCTGCAGAATGGGTTTTAGGTGTTCGTTTGTCGCTCCAGCTTCTAACGAGGTGAGGGTTCCGATTCGTCACCGTCTGGGGGCTTTTAACGATACGGAACAAGCAATTCTCTCGAAGGTTGAGAGTGTAAAAAAAAAAAAAAAAAAACAGGCCGTTAACTCCGAACGCCAGAGTAGAGACGCCTAGAACGTTTTATTTATTTTAATCTTATTCTAATTTAATTCAATTTTATTTAAATCTCCACAGGCCGCCACCGGCGCCCGCTGAAAGAAGATCACCGTTCCTTTAATAGATTTTCATACCGTTTCCAAATTCGAATATGGTAGTTGACACTATTTAAATATTCCCGGGGTGCAAGGTGTTAATGCACTTGTCGTAATTTAGGTAAGACTGAAATATTGAAATGAATTCAAGTCTCACTCAACTTAATGTTGAGTGCACAAACTGATAAAAGAACAGAGGTCTATTTTCACTTTTGTCTATAATCCGTAAGATTTCTTTTAATGTCAAATGAACTGAAAATAATTAACTACCAAATTCTTTAAATGTAGCACAATTAGGGGGATATCAAATTTTTTTATTTCTATTCATAACTTCGGTCTTTTATCTCTTTATTTATTACTGTAATTAGTACCGAAAATGACCAACTCGCAAAAATGTTACTTAATTTTGACCACCCCACCTATGTTGGGGCGTAACAGTTTATTCGAGTTGATCTTATACTGTACTTGTACTAATAAAAGACCGAAGTTATGAATAGAAACAACAAAATTTACGGTGGCTTTTCTATGAGAAAATAAGTACCGAAAATCAAAAAATAAAATGTAAAAAAATAATAAATAATTAATTTTTTGGAGATTTCTTTTTTACTCATTTCGATAATTATTTAATTGGCTATTATCTTATAAAAGAAAAAATTATACATCGATATTTTTTCTGCTTAAAAAGAGGGGGAGGGGCATTTTCAATCGAGTTTTTCTTCAAAACTTATTACTTTCATCTAAAAAAATAAGGTTTGCATTAAGTAGATATTTATTTTTAGAATCTAAAAATATAACATTTTAAACTTAATATCAGGCTTAAGTATTTTAAATGAATTTTATATATTAATTTTTCATAGCAAAAATACTAAATTAAAGTTTTGAAATAAAATAACTGATGCATTATAAAATTCATTAATTGATAAATCAATACTGAAAATTTCATTAAAATCGGATAATTACCTGATTTTTGGTAAGTTTTTTCCATCCCAAATGTTACATTAAAATTGTAAACAAGCGCCTAAAACCATTGGTGGATCGCGTCTAAATTGACCAAAACAAATCCTTTTAAATCTTTCAAAAATAAACTGCATATGTAATGATATTTTTCTTTTTTTATAGACAAAAGTTTGACCTTAAATAATAGATTTGATTAATTTTAATTTTTTTTTAAAAACCTAGCAGACGACAAATTTGGGTAACCCTATAAATAAACACTGAAAATTTCATTCAAATCCCATAATTCCCTGATTTTTGGTAAATTATTTTCTGTAGGTGGGGGGCGGGGCTAAAGTCATTTTGTCAAAAACGCATTTTAGGATCAGTTTGCCAGTAACTAAAGTAATTATATTGGGTGTTAATACAATGATAACTTTGACTCCAAATTTAACATATAACAAGAAATTTATTAAACAAAGATACACTCAGTTTATTTGCGTTGGCTTCGATTTTCCTCGCAATATTTACTAGGACTTTGCGCAATATTTACTTGGGCTAACTCAGTCCACGGTGGAAGGGAAGCAACTTATCATATTATAATATCTAGAAAATCGAAAATTTTATTAAAATCGTATCATAAGATTTTTCAAAACCAGAAGACGACATTAAAAAGATTCAAAAACAAAATGAAAAAAGTTACTTGAAAATTTAAAAGTTATTTTTTCAACTCAAAAAATTATTTTTGTAGCGTGATTTCTCTTTTCGTAGTTTAAAAAACAATGTTTTTTGTTTTGTTTGTGTGTGTGTGTGTGTGTGTGTGTTTTCAATTGATGCAACAAGGTATTCATATAAAATTATTCACTTTAAAATTTAATAGTGAACTTTAAACGTTTGAAAGATAGAATGATGTAAATTCTAATTTTATCATAAATAAATATTTATTTAATCAATGGAAAAATGTATGATTAAAAAGCGCAATTTTACACAACATATTTTCCGAGATTTTTTTATATCTAAAAATTTTTTTATTAATAACGATTTTTCTCTTTCATTTACGGTTGACTACTGGGATGTGGGTACATCAGTCAGAAGGGGACAAAGTAGTTATGACACCGGTAATAAAAAGAGGATGACCAAAAACAAAGGAAAGAAATTGACACGCCCACTGTTGTTGTGATCAAATGAAGATTTTTAAATCCCAAATCCTTCGCAATTCTTATTAAAGATATTAAATTGGCGACGAAAAAAAGAAGGAAATAGTTATCCAGTGAAAGAACAGAATTTTCTCCTTACTGTAAGTACTTTTTGAAGTAGAGGGACCTCCGTTACGTGATCAGTAGGTACCACCAATTTGACCCTGTGAAATTCACACCCCCCCCCCTATATTTAGCACAATGAAACTTGCAGAAAAATTAATATTTTCTTGAAATTGTTTTTTCCATTCGAAAGAAAAAACATTAAACAAACTCCAGATGATTTTTTTTTTCAGCTTAGGAAAATAATGAAAATTATGATTGAAAAACAATGTTTTCATTTTTGCACTGTTAAATCAACTGAAATTTAACGTAGCTAAAAACAAGTTACGATAAGAGGATTTTTAAAAAATTCTATGAAAAATCAATTAATTATCTGATTTTCACGAAAATTTCCATAAATGTTTACCATTGGATGTAAATACATCTGAAATAGTTTTTTTCTAAAATATATTAGGGGAAATATTTTTACGAGGTCTATCACCCCCCCCCTATTTTATTTTATGAGATAAAAAAAATGACGCAATAGAAAAATGCTGTACTTTTTTTCTATAAAGATAAGAGTCTGAATAACTATATCAATGAAATTTTATGAATGTACAAGGTGTATTTTTTTTTTTAGGAAAAATTAATGAAATCGAAAATAAAAAGTGCAAAAAAATGTCATAATATTAATATTTGAAAACTTTTTTTGCCTTTGTAATTGGTATGTACTACATTCTATTAAATTGTCAATTTTTTTAATTTTTTTTTTATTAATTTTTACGAGATTTTCAATCTTTTGTGTGATTAAATATTTTCATTTTCTGCGTGAAATAAATTAATCCTTTTTTCTCTGCGGAAAAAATCGAATTTTTCACGGATATTTAAAAATATGATTTTTAGAATTCAGGTGAACTAAAGGTTTGTCCCATCCGAGCTCGATTAATATTTTTAAAAGAATTTGTAATTTTTATTGTTGAATAGTAATGTATGGTTCTTAGAATATACGGAAGAGCAAAACTGACATATTTGTTTTACAAAGAGACGAGACGCTTCTGAGTAACCGAAGTTTGTTTTTCTTTGGTCAAAAAAGTTAAATAAAATAACTTTTTCACTATTAGAATAAAAAGTAAGTATATATGATTATTTTATCAGTTTTTCTCTTAGAAAAATATTCAAATTTTCATTTCATTTCATTTTCGATTTTAAGAAGTAATACCAAAAACTGAAGACATTTTTTAATGTCAATTTCACGGTGACATTTTAATATTAAATTTTTTCAAGTTTTTATTCATTTTAAAAGTAAATTTTAATATGAAAGTTTTTAACGATTTTATTCATTTTAATAGTAAATTTTGGCTAAATTTGCAAATCGTTGGGAAAATTAAAACAGAACACAAATTATTTATTTAGTTTCCCATTAAACTAACCCTAAACCCCAACCCTAAACTCCAACTCCCAACCCTAACTATAATCTCCAACCCTAAACCCCAACCCTAAACCCCAACCCTAAACTTCCTAGTTAAAATTAACAGTTTTATAGGGACTGGCAAACAGAGCCTCAAAGTCATTTTTGACAAATTTGAATTATCAGATTTTAATGAAATTTTCAGTGTTTATTCATCAATGAATGATCTTTATAATGCATTATTTATTTTATTTCAAAACTTTCTCATTTTTTTCAGGTCACTTAATTTTGACCCCCCTTATGTTGGGGGCGTAAAATTGTTTCAAGTTGGTCCTTACCTGATACTAATTACAGTATAAATAAAGAGATAAAAGACCGAAGTTATGAATAGAAACAAAAAAAATTTTTTACGGTTGCGCTTCTATGAGAAAATAAGTACCGAAAATTGAACATTAAAATGTAAAAAAATAATAAATAATTATTTTTTTGGAGATTTCTTTTTTACCCATTTCGATAATTATTTAATTGGCTATTATTTTATAAAAGAAAAAATTATACATCGATGTTTTTTTCTGCTTAAAAAGGGGAGGGGATACATTTTCAATCGAGTTTTTCTTCAAAACTTATTACTTTCGTCTAAAAAAATAAGGTTTGCATTAAGTAGATATTTATTTTTAGAATCTAAAAATATAACATTTTATACTTAACATCAGCATTTTCATATTTAAATGAATTTTATATATTAATTTTTCATAGCAAAAATACTAAATTAAAGTTTTGAAATAAAATAACTGATGCATTATAAAATTCATTAATTGATAAATCAATACTGAAAATTTCATTAAAATCGGATAATTACCTGATTTTTGGTAATTTGTTTTTCCATCCCAAATGTTACGTTAAAATTGTAAACAAGCGCCTAAAACCATTGAAAAACAGCCAAAATGGCGTCGGCGAACAAAATTGACCAAAACAAATACTTTTAAATCTTTTAAAAATAAACTGCATATATAATGATATTTTTCTTTTTTTAATATTGGTTATTATGGTACTACTTATCGATTTAGACAAAGTTTAACCTTAAATGATAGATTTAATTATTCTTAATTCGCTTTTAAAACTCGTAGTATCCGATTTTTTTGCTACTCCCTATATGACAAAATTTGTGGGTTCTGTTTTTTCTGGGTCACCCTAATTTTCTGACAGATTTGCACCTTTAGCCTAAATTTTAATAAAGTTTTTCAAGTTTGTTTTTTTTCTAAGTTGAAATTTTTTTTTAAATCATCAGGATTTTTAAAAATGTTTCTTCCAAATAGATATGAACTGACTGGGAGGATAGATAGATAGATAGATAGATAGATAGATAGATAGTGAAAAGACTGGAATAGATAGATAGATAGATAGATAGATAGATAGTGAAAAGACTGGAATAGATAGATAGATAGATAGATAGATAGATATAAACAGACTGAGAGGGATAGATAGATAGATAGATAGATAGATAGATAGATATGAACAGATTTGGATAGATAAGTAGAATGCATAGACTGAGATAGTTAACGTCGTCTTCATCACTTCTAGTGTATATAATACTCTGAGAAATAGAAAAAAGTAAATTAGAAATTGGTTTGTTGGTTGGTTTTGAAGGCTGTCACAATGCGAGTGTAAAGAAAAAAGAAGGTAACTATGATGTTTTTTATTAACCTGTCATTTATTTCTCAATATTTCAGGAAGAGATTCCCATCCTCAGAAGAATACTGGAACTGAAGTTGTCTTAGCGGCTGCTACATTCGTTCTGCCTTGGGTCTTCCAAATTCTGTGTGTGTATGTGTATGGTTGGGGTGCTTGCTTATGTGTGTGTTTGTGTGTGTAAGTGTGTGTGTGCGCGTGCTTGTGTGTGTAAATGTAAGCGTATGTGTGTGTGCGTGGTGCTTATGTCTGTGTGTCTGATCATTTCTTTTTATTTTATTTTATTACTATTCCAGATTTGTTTCGCCTCTAAGCAAGGTTTTATTTTTATTTTATTTTATTTATTTATTTTTTTGTTTGTTTGCTTATTAACAGGATCATCTGATCTCTTTTTTATTGCTATGTGTCTGAGACTAACATTCCAGATATTGCTTGATTGTATATGGGTGCGGGTGTGTGGATTTACTGTCTATCAGGCGGCGTATCTGGTCAGTCCTAACACCATGAGTGTGTGTGTGTGTGTGTGTGTGTGTGTGTGTGTGTGTGTGTGTTATATGTGGCGTGTATGCCTATTTCCTGTACATTAATGTATGTGTGTGTTATTTATAGTGTGTGTGCTTGTACATGTACATTAATATATATATGTGTGTGTGTGTGTGTGTGTAGAAATTATTTATAGTGTGTGTGCTTGTACATGTACATTAATATATATATGTGTGTGTGTGTGTGTGTAGAAATTATTCTTTCCTTTTTAGCGAGTCATCAGCCGAGATTTCAGAAACATATTAATTAAATGAGATGCTAATTAAGATTAGATAATGATTATGTAATAATTCTTTAGAATATAAACTAGCTTCTGGCAAATGGAGCCGAAAATGCGTTTTTGACAAAATGACCTTAGCCCCCCCCCCCTCTACAGAAAAATCAGGAAATTATCGGATTTTAATGAAATTTTCACTGTTTATTCATCAATGAATGATCTTTATAATACATTATTTATTTTATTTCAAAACTTTCTCATTTTTTTTCAGGTCGCTTAATTTTGACCCCACCTCCTTATCTTGGGGGCGTAACATTTATTCGAGTTGGTCTTATATTGTACTAATTACAGTATAAATAAAGAGATAAAAGACCGAACTTATGAATAGAAATAAAAAATAATTACGGTGGCTGTTCTGTGAGAAAATAAGTACCGAAAATCGAAAAATAGAATGTAAAAAAATTATTTATTTTTTGGAGATTTCTTTTTTACTCATTTCGATAATTATTTAATTGGCTATTATTTTATAAAAGAAAAAATTATACATCGATGTTTTTTCTGCTTAAAAAGGGGAGGGGTACATTTTCAATAGAGTTTTTCTTCAAAACGTATAGTTTTTTCGAAAAAAAATAAGGTTTGCATTAAATAGATATTTATTTCTAGAATCTAAAAATATAACATTTTAAACTTAAAATCCGAATATTTTTATTTTAAATGAATTTTATATATTAATTTTTCATAACAAAAATACTAAATTAAAGTTTTGAAATAAAAGATCTGATGCATTATAAAATGCATTAATTGTTAAATCAATACTGAAAATTTCATTAAAATCGGATAATTATCTGATTTTTGGTAATTTTTTTTTCCATCCCAAATGTTATTTTAAAATTGTAAACATGTGCCTAAAACCCTTGAAAAAGAGGCTGAATGGCGGATCGCATCGAAATTGACCAAAACAAATAGTTTTAAATCTATCAAAAATAAACTGCATATGTAATGATATTTTTCTTTTTTTAATGATGGTTATTATGTTACTACTTATCGATTTAGATAAAGTTTGACCTTAAATAATAGATTTAATTATTTCTAATTCGCTTTTAAAATTCCTAGCAGATGACAAAAATGTCAGTCCCTAAATATAACGTAAATAACAAAGAGAATTTTGACTTTGGTTGATAAGTCGTTTCGGTTAAATACAGACATATCATCTTCATTACAATAAATTAAGAAAATACTGAGCTCTCTTAGCGCAAGTATGTAAGTTTTAAAGCAATAAAACATCACATTGAATTACAAATACTGACACATCTAAGAACAGTTGCAGGAGGATAGATATTTCTAATTTACCTAAAATTTCATACTACAAATATAAAATTTATAAGAGGAATTACGGGTTTAAAGAGGGAGCCACTTAAATCTCCCAGTTGTAGGTAAATTGTCGGACAAAGAAGACAAACACACAATGGAAATCTAAATACATGTATTGACAAATAATACAAGAACTTGTTGCAAATTTTATTGGTATTTGCTACGAGACTTATCTGTGAGTTTAAGTACTGTTCGTAGAGTAGTGGTGATAACAGGGGTATTCTGTCGCTGGTTGGAAAGTTGATAGTACGCTTCTTCGGGTCGTTTCTTGTTCTTCAGTCAGTATGCTATTGTATCTGCCTTATAACGTTTGCTGATACAATGCCTTAGAAGTGAGCTGGTTATGTGCAAGGTGTTTGGTGGCGCTAATTTCCACATCCTTCCCTGGTAACAGTTCTGTGATAAGTGGGCCTTGTTTTTGGGCTAGGTGATGAGAGCGTTTATTTTTACGTCTCTCTTTGGTAACTGCTCCCTGATAAGAAGAAATTTGGTTTTGGCGCCAACATACGATGTTGGCGATTCACCCTCTAGCGGCAGGGGAAAATAATTCACTATAGAATTTCCAACATTTAAATTCATGTAAAACGATTGACGATTACTGGACGGTTATTTTTGTTGGTTATTTTAATCAATTATCAACCGAATAAATTCATTTATTTAATTAGTAAGTTGAGTAACAATCAAGCAAAATACACCTATCATCATCATCATCATCATCATCATCATGTCGCGCATGCAGCACAGATATCCATGACAATCTCTCGCCAACCTTCCCTATCATTCATTGTACCTGGGAGGTCCTCTGCAGAGCAACCAGCATCTTCGCATAGCTGGTCAATGTAGGTCCTTTTCTGGGCGCCCCACACTTGCATGTCCATGTGTTGGCTTCCACGGGAGAACGTCGCTTATGAGTTTATCCTTGCTTCTCCAGCAGTGTTCTGCGTGCCTTGTCCGTCTCACTCGGATAGTTTGTGAGATGAAGGGCAAGTGACCGTACAGCTGCTTCCTTGTGGGGTGCTGTTTCCATGACTTGTTCAAGACTGCATGCAGCATTCTTGTGCAGCTCCCATCTAGCTTATTCTCAAGACGCTTCGTTAGGGTCCAAGTGGTGCAGCCATATAGCAGCACTGATATAACCACAGCCTGGAAGAACTGTCGCTTCAGCTTATCAGGGTGATCGGATCTCCATATGACTTTGCTATTCGTGTATTAACATCGCTCTCTGTGGATGAGATATTACTACCTAGGTACGTGAATTGTTCTACTGGCTTAAGAGGCTTGCCGTTGAGTGTGGAGATGTTTCCTTTCTTTTTGAAAATCATGAACTCTGTTTTACCGGAGTTCAAATAGAGGTCGATATTCTTTGCTGCCTCCTCTGAGCTATGTAGCAGTGACTCAGCCTGTGCCGATGTATCACCTCCCACAAGAAAACAAATTTCTGTATAAGAATTGAAAGTATAGTTTGTTGTCATTGGTGACATAGTTTCAATTAGATAGACACATAATCTCTGGTACTTTTTTTTTTTTATTGATTACAGATTTTTAACTTCAATGAAAAACTCAATTTGATTTCAGAATTTCCTTGGTGACCTGAATTTTCAAAGAAGTCACATCCAAAGAAATGTAAGTAAACACATATATGAGAAATGGATACAAAACAAAAAAAATCAAAAACTAAATTTTTAAAATTGCAATATTAAAAAAAGAATCAAATGCAAATGATGATAATTTTTGTTTATTCATAAATAACTTTTCAGAATGCCTATATATATATATATATATATATATATATGTGTGTGTGTGTGTGTCAGGTGTGTCAGGTGTGTCTCCTGACGATTGAAGATGAGAAACTTTGAGTCGTGAATTATTATTTCGGTTCTATAAAATGCAGATAAATAATTTTTCTTATCTTCTTCAATCTTTTTCCTTTCTAATGACACAAAAATGTTTGATAGCATTAACATTGATGCTATATTTTTTCCTTCTCTACTCAAGGGAAAATCTTTTCTATTTTACAATTGTGAATATAATATTAAGTACATCCAAACATATTAAAATATATAATTTTATATAAACTGCATTTTTTATTACTCTTCGTCTTTTACTCATAGTTTTCTCTTGTCTTCTTGATTACAGATTTTTTTTTATGTGGATGAAATAAAGCCGTGAATTTAAATACCATATTTTCTTGATGACCTGGATTGAAAGAACATTTAAAGCAACAAAAGTGAACACATACTAGAGAAAATCCTATTCCTGTGAAGTCCATTTTTTCTTCTCATGGAAATCAGATAGGGAGAGTATATGCAAATAAAGACAGGAGAGAAATCCTAATTTTGTGAGATCTCTGATTCTTTCTTTTTGGCATCTTTTTTTGTGAAGTATGCAAACACATAAAGAAGATAAACCATGTTCGTGTGAAGTGTGTGGATCTTGCTTTACATTACCATCAGAATTGCTGACACATATGCGAACGCACTCAGGAGATAAGCCACATACGTGTGAAGTGTGTGATTTTTCCTTTTCACGGAAATCAACTTTGCTGAGGCACATACGAACACACACAGGAGAAAAGCCACATTCTTGTGAAGAATGCGGCTCTTCATTTGCCCGAAAATCACATTTAGTGATGCATATGCGGACACACACAGGAGAGAGGCCATATTCTTGTGAAGTGTGTGGCTCTTCATTTTCACGGAAATCAGATTTGCCGAGGCATATGCTAACACACACAGGCAAGAAGACATTTTCTTGTGAAGTATGTGGCTCTTCTTTTGCACACAAGCCAACTTTAGTGAACCATATGCGAACACACACAGGAGAGAAGCCACATTCTTGTGAATTGTGTGGATCTTCTTTTTCACAAAAATTTAATTTGATAAAGCATATGCGAACCCACACAGGAGATAAGCCATTTTCTTGTGAGGTGTGCGGCTCCACCTTTGTAGAAAAACATCGTTTGGAGATGCATATGAGAACACATACAGGAGAGAAACCACATTCTTGTGAAGTGTGTGGTTCTCATTTTTCACTGAAATCAACGTTGCTCAGGCATGTACGAACACACACGGGAGAGAAGCCATATTCTTGTGAAGTGTGTGGCTCTTCATTTGCCCGAAAATCATATTTAGTGATGCATATCCGGACACACACAGGGGAGAGGCCATATTCATGTGAAGTATGTGACTCCTCATTTTCACGGAAATCAGATTTACTGAGGCATATGCAAACCCACAGGCAGGAAGGCAGTTTCTCGTAAAGTTTGTGGCTCTTTTTATTCACAAAAGTCAACTTTAATTAACCATATGTGAAATTACACAGGAGAGAAGCCACATTCTTGTGAAGTGTGTGACATCTCGTTTTCACAAAAAGTATGTTTGGTGTTATATATGCGAACACACACTGGTGAGAAACCATTTTCTTGTGAAGTGTGTGGCTCTTCTTGTATAGAAAGATCAAATTTGGTAAGGAATATGCAAACACACAGAGGAGAGAAGCCACATTTTTGTAATGTATGTAATTCTTCTTTTTCAATAAAATCACATTTACTGGTGCATATGAAAACACATACATTATTGTGCAATTCTTCTTTTTCAATAAAATCACATTTACTGGTGCATATGAAAACACATACATGAGAAAAGCAATAAGTGTGAAAGTCTTTCATTTTAAGGAAGTTATGTTTTATTGTACATATACAGAACCTTATGATGGATGGGATTATTGTTTTTAACTCGACACATTTGCTGTTGCATTGTACATTGACAATAAAAAGTTTAACAAACACTCTACACATTGATATTCTATTTGTTTTTATTATTTACAACACATCAATATTGACTTTAAGGAACTTTGAAGAGCATATTTTACTGTAATTAGTTTTTATTCATGTAGAATGTGCATTATTATTTAATGTTTAAAACGTGAAGTATTAAGAAATCTTATTTCTTAATATTGGTTGCAAATTCACAATAAACTGATGTTTCTTTCATATTTTAATCAACTTTCAATTCGGTAATTCTTCATGCTATTTCATTGTAATTTGCAGCGATGAACATGATTATTTGGGAATAATAAAATATTGGAATGCATTTTTCATTCTGTTTTCATTCTGAGGGCCCTTGTAGGCACCTTCTGCTGCGCCTCTTACTGCATTTCCAACATTGTATTTCATGCAACTTCTAGTTTTTCCAACTTTACTGTCCATGATCGTCTGCTTACTTAACCCTCACTTAGGACCTCCACTTGTGTACGTAGTACTGCTTCAGGGCTCATCCAGGGGGTGGTTACAATCAATTATCAAAGAGCGAATAAGAGAGGAACAAACAAATAAACAAAGTCAAATCAGGTGAACATTCAAATGGCCGAGAGGAGGTATATAGTTCATACATTGCTTCCTTCTTTCATTTCTATCTGCTAATCACACATTCTTCTCTGTACTGTCAAGATGAGAGAGGGCAAAATGCCCCCTCTTGTTCTTTTAAGGACTTCTGCTAATATTGTAATCTCTGCTCCCAACACTCAACTCTTCGGTTCCCAGCAACTAACTCGACTGCAACTAAAACTCCACTCTCTACTGCCAACTAAAAACTCAACTCCCATGTTTGTCGAGAGCGGGGACACCCCCTGTTCCCCTGGGGACCTCTGCTGGCGCTGGTTTCTGGTGGATAGCTAAACTGATCTTCCTTCTTCGGTGTCCAAAACTCAACTAACTTCCCCGGGGTCCAGAAAAACTAACTCTTTTTTGCTGGGACTGTATGTATATATATAAAATTCCACCCCCACCATCTCCTTTCTGAGTAACCTTGCTGGACACTCAATCTCATCTACAGATGTTCTTTTATTTAAAATACTAAAACGAACAATGATAATACTGGCACAACTGATAAACAAATGTCCACATTATCAATTAACAATGAATAATTAGGCCCAAAATAAACATTTGTCTCTTGGTTTTGAGACATTTGTCTCGGTTGGATATCAAATATCTTCCTATCACTCGTTTTTATTTAATTATTCGTTCCTTAGTCATATTCACTCATGTATACACACATGATGCACTATCTCCCATCCAAACACACAGATCCATAATCTTACTATATATTCACATAAGTAATTATCACACCTATATATATATATACACACACACACACTTGCATGCCTCCAAATGCATTCTGCACTTGATGCAATGTGTAGTATCACACAATGTTTAAAAAAATGTTATAGGTGCAATAACATAAAATACTCTAAGACTAAGTTAGTAATACTAGATACACTAAGAATGATTTTGGAATCACTTAAGTATTTGGTACACACCTAGCACCATTGGAATAGATTTAGATGGTTGTTACCATTTTTTCTGCCTCTCAAGATTTTTTCTTTTCTCAGGTTATACACAAGGACCGATGAAAGAATTTGCAAAAATGTTAACATTATGACGGCAACACCCAGGCAAGGAATGAGATTGACACACTTATTTACAAAAAATACGGGAGTTGACACTTATCCTCCTGCGTCTTCAACGTTAAATAGAAGACAAAGGACTATGTACTTTCTCTAATACACAACTAATAAAAAATCGAGAAAAGGAGGAAAAATCCGTGATGACACTATCTTGTCTCCTCGGTTCCTGCCTGCTGAAAGACTTTAAAAACTAGCGCCACACGCACATGTGACTTTCTATCGGTGTCGAATGGTGTTTGCAATAACATAAAATACTCTAAGACAACCGGTCTAGGAGAAGGAAAACTCTGAATTCAAACCTGTTAAACTCCGCTTAAGAAATTGACCTTGTGTCACATTCTGCTCGTGTGGAGAGGTTGGTATATATATATATATATATATATATATATATATATACTTCCTATCATTTATATTCTTTTGTCACATGTAGGATAGAATAAGTGATTTCAGTCATTTGTTGAAATCAGCATCATATTAAATAAATTGTAAGTCATGTATGACAAATGATATGTTATATATTGATGGGGTACTATCGCTTTTAGATGGTTAGTATAGAAACAGAATTATGTTCAGGATTACTGAAATTCAAATCCAAACTGTTAGGTGATTGACATAAGATAACCTTCACATAACTTTCTTTCCAGTTTGGCTAACCGTGGGACAGAAAGGTTTTAGTTAGTCAGTCACGAGCCCTCATAATGTTAGGATGACTTGGTGAGTGACCCTCCACATGTGGTTGAGAAAATCCTAAGATAAGGTCTGGCGCTGAAGTTAATAAAAATGTGATCCCTGAAAACCATATGCTTTGTGTCTGTCTCTAAAATCTAATGACAACCTTGGCATAACCAGAGAACTACACCAGACCAGTCAACAACAGATCAGAAAAAAATGTTAGAAGAAATAGAAAAAATACTGAAAAAAGAAAATGCACCAGTCTTAACCTAACTCCTTTATCCACTAGGCCATGTGTCCAATTGGACAATTCAGTGTGAATTTTGGGAACATAAACCTAAAGTCTTGTTTTTTGACTTGAATATCTACCTATTCATTTTATGTATGATTTTTTTACCTAGGCTCATATTGTGTTTTTTTAAAAATCTGATCTAGCCTTCTTAATTATGGGTTCCCATATTGTATTAATTTCTATGCTAGGTCTACTTAACAGTAGTTCACACTGAATTGTCCAATTGGACACATGGCCTAGTGGATAAGTTAGGTTAAGACAGTTCTAAGTGACAGTTATCTCTGGATTCAGGGTTCAATCCTGAGTAGAGGCAGTAACATAGAAAAATAATTAACACAACTCCTACCCCAGCTATGGTTAGTGGAATGAGAACAGGATACCCCCGTGGAATAAATAAAGGGTTAGGTTCAAAGTTCGGTGATGGCTCCTGATTACGACAAGAAAGTTCCCGAGTTCAAAAAGAAGGTTCCTGAGTCCGAGAAGATTTCCGAGTCCAACAAGAAATACCTGAAGAAGGCCTGAGGGTATATCGGCCGAAAAATTTGTACAAATAACAATGAACATGAGGACAATAGTCCGAATAACGCAGATAATACTAAAATGAGAGTAATTATTTTGGCTGAGGTTGACCATTACGCCCTCCATCCAATAAAATTTTTATTAGACATTGAAAAGTTATTTTAAATATAAATTTTCCACCTAGAACATTTCATAGACATCCAAACTGATTTTGACACTTTTGTTTTCATACGTATGAGTCCATAGGAAAACATTGATTATGTGTTTGTCCTAACTTAACCAGCTGTGTCTAATATATTTTGTTTGAATGATTAGATAGAATGTAATTGGACATGTAATTGCTGCTTTATATGATGATGTTTGCAGGATTTGCTCAATAACAGCATACAACATTATTGTGTAGTTTCCATGTATCTTTTTCTCAAAACCATTTATTAGAGTCCAAGTGGTACAACCATACAGTAGTACTGACATGGCTACAGCTTGAAAGAATTCCCATTTGACATTAAAGCAAAAAAAATAATGAGATATGTATTTGAATGGCTATATTATACTTGGAAACAATCACCTTGATCTCTTGTCATACGAAGAGTGAGGGCTGGTTTAGCTCAGTCGGTAGAGCACTTGACTAGAAATCCCAAGCTTCCTGGTTCAATACCGACCCTCGCCAACTCGGCGTATGAGTAGCACAGGGATATGTGCGGTAACATGAGGAGCTGATGGTAGGAGTGGTGCTCCACTACATATGCCAAAAAAATCTCCTTGGTCTAGCACTAGTGAAAAGGGGATAGACTCCCTCACTATCTGGCTGATACTGACATTAGGTCACCTGAATGGCTTTACTATCTACAGGTATTTATCCCACGTGTTTGCCACTAGCAGGATGGGACATTGCAAGTAAGGGGGCATCCAGTGGGAATCGAACTTGCTATTCAGTTGTAATAGATCTACGAAACTAGCTTGTAAACCATTACACCACGAAAGAGCACCCTTTTCTACCCAATCACTTCCCCATGGGCTGGATGTGACACAAGGTGGCAAGTATGTGGCATACAGAATATGGTTAGTAACCTATCAATAGCTGTCCTGGCTTTATCTATGTATATATTTAAATCACTTTCAGTAGATTAGATATTGCTACCAAGGTATATAAACTGGTCTAATAATTTCAGAGGGTAATTGCGATTTAATGAGAAGATGTTTTCATGTAAAAATACATCTTGTTATTCAAAAAGAAAGAAAAATGGTGAGATTGAAGAGAAAGACAAAGACAAAGAAAGAGAAAAAGAAAGAAAGAAAGAAAGAGATAGAAAGAGAAAAAAAGAAATAGATAGAAAGAGAAAGACAAAGAGAGAGAAAGAGAAAAAGAAAGAAAGAAAGAAAGAGAAAAAGAAAGAAATTACCTTTAGACAAGTTTAATGGAATCTTCATAATTCCAAGTGGCTGTTCTTCCGATTCTACAGAACTGAAATGTTAGGAGTTGAGAAGAAAGAATTTAGGATGTTTTGGATCTGAAATTCGAGACAAACAAAATATTAGTATTATCTGCGTTATTCGGACTATTGTCCCCATCTTCATTGTTATTTGTACAACGTTTCGGCCGATATGCCCTCCGGCCTTCTTCAGGTATTTCTGGTCGGACTCGGGAACCTTCTTTTCGAACTCAGGAACCTTCTTTTCAAACTCGGGAACCTTCTTTTCCAATTGGACACATGACCTAGTGGATAAGATAGTTAGGTTAAGACAGTTCTAAGTGACAGTTATCTCTGGATGCCGAGTTCAATTCTGAGTAGAGGCAGTTAGAAAAATAATTAGCACAACTCCTACCCCGGCTATGGTTAGCGGAATGAGAACAGGATACCCCTGTGGGCCGAATAAAGGGTTAGGTTCAAAGTTCCGTGATGGCTCCCGATTACGACGAGAAAGTTCCCGAGTTCGAAAAGAAGGTTTCCGAGTCCAACAAGAAATACCTGAAGAAGGCCGGAGGGCATATCGACCGAAACATTGTACAAATAACAATGAAGATGAGGACAATAGTCCGAATAACGCAGATAATACTAATCTTCAAGCCTCATCTCAAACAGTCAGAGAAATAGTACAGATAACAATAAAGATGCGGACAATAGTCCGAATAACGCAGATAATACTAATCTTCAAGCCTCATCTCAAACATTCAGAGAAATAGTAAAACAAAATATTTTCAAAAGATAAACATTAAACAATACAATTCATACTAAGTAAACTCTCCTAACTGATAAATATTAACCTTTTCACTGACATGTTTAATAATATTAACCAATGATTTCAATTAATTAATAATAATAATTTATAAGAAATTCTCAATGTTATAAAGAAAAGTAACAATAGCGGCAATACTCCTAGGTTTGACTGGAGTTAACCGCAAATGTGGCAGACGAGTTAAGAGTTAAAGAAGTAAAACAACGACAAGATAAGAATAAAAGACTGTATTAAATATAAAGCTTGCAAACTTTAGTCTCGTTTGCAGACAAATAATAATATGTATATAATGTGTATGCAATATGTTTGCAATATGTATATAATATTTATATAAATGTCACTTAGCTGTTTATCCTGGGATATGGGGTATTAACGGAGCCCCTTGCTACGGCCTTCTGTTTATAATTCGGATATATTTGGACTTCTGAATGCGTCCGACTCCGATCTGTTGTAATATAGTAGGAGCGACCTTTGTACGGTCCGATTCCTTTCGTTGCTGTTGCAGAAGAGGTGGAATGAGTCTGCACTTTTTGGGTTTAGCGCCAAAGTATACTGACTCATGATTGGTTGGTTTGAAACAGAGGCTCGCAGACAAGGGACGATAACCCATACCCCAGAATTCTTAATATTCTCCCGACAAGGAAAAAACATGCAATAATGCAATTATTGTATGTTTGCATGCATGTGTAATTTGTTAAGAAATATTTTCGGGCTCGACTGCCCTGATATTTCGGCATTATTCTGGCCATGCTAAAATTGTTTGAAATTTTTTGTTATTGTAATGGACCCATTTATTAGGGGTATATAAATGTATAAAAAATGGTTCTGTATGTAAGAATGTATTTTTTAATAGAAATATCTACGAGTTCGAGACTCAGATATTTCGGGCATTATTGTAGCCATACTAATTGTTTTATAATATTTTGTAATTATAATGAACCCATTTATTAAGGGTATGTAAAAGTTTGTATAATATTTTGTAATTATAATGAACCCATTTATTAAGGTATGTAAAAGTATAAGTGTTATAATATTTTGTATAATGAACCCATTTATTAAGGGTATAAAAGTATAAAAATTGTTTTATAAAATTTATTAAGGTATGTAAAAGTATAAAAATTGTTTTATAATATTTTGTAATTATAATGAACCCATTTATTAAGGGTATGTAAAAGTATAAAAATTGTTTTATAATATTTTGTAATTATAATGAACCCATTTATTAAGGGTATGTAAAAGTATAAAAATTGTTTTATAATATTTTGTAATTATAATGAACCCATTTATTAAGGGTATGTAAAAGTATAAAAATTGTTTTATAATATTTTGTAATTATAATGAACCCATTTATTAAGGGTATGTAAAGTATAAAAATTGTTTTATAATATTTGTAATTATAATGAACCCATTTATTAAGGGTATGTAAAAGTATAAAAAATTGTTTTATAATATTTTGTAATTATAATGAACCCATTTATTAAGGGTATGTAAAAGTATAAAAATTGTTTTATAATATTTTGTAATTATAATGAACCCATTTATTAAGGGTATGTAAAAGTATAAAAATTGTTTTATAATATTTTGTAATTATAATGAACCCATTTATTAAGGGTATGTAAAAGTATAAAAATTGTTTTATAATATTTTGTAATTATAATGAACCCATTTATTAAGGGTATGTAAAAGTATAAAAATTGTTTTATAATATTTTGTAATTATAATGAACCCATTTATTAAGGGTATGTAAAAGTATAAAAATTGTTTTATAATATTTTGTAATATAAAAATCCCATTTATTAAGGGTATGTAAAAGTATAAAAATTGTTTTATAATATTTGTAATTATAATGAACCCATTTATTAAGGGTATGTAAAAGTATAAAAATTGTTTTATAATATTTTAATGAACCCATTTATTAAGGGTATGTAAAAGTATAAAAATTGTTTATAATATTTTGTAATTATAATGAACCCATTTATTAAGGGTATGTAAAAGTATAAAAATGGTGGAGATTTCGATATTGTGTTATCTCATGCAAATTGTTTGTATGTAATGGACCTTTTCTGTGGTCCACAATGGAAGTGTGTAGTCTAGGAGTAATTATTTTTAGTTAATAATGATCCTGTTCTCCCTTTTAAAGAGAAAATCTATAATGGAGTCCTTGAAGTTCATTTTAATTTCAGGGGGTCATTTGCTCCATGACACAAATTATTTTGTGTGTATTAGACCCTATGGTAAGGTCAATAAATTGGTGTAGTTTTAAGTCATGCCCCAGGACTATTTATTTCATCCATGCTGGAGGTTGCCATTCTTTAATTGGTCCTGCGTTTAAGGGATGTAGCCTTTCGTAGTGAATTGGAAGTCTAAATTTCTTTTTTCTTTCTTTTCCAATTTGGCCTTTTATTTTATTTTGCTTGTGGAGAATTATAATTAAATTTCTCCTTTTTAGTTTTATGCTCTGCTTCTTCCTTTTTACTTTACGCAGAGTCTCCTTGCTTGGTTTCTTTTTGGATAGCTTAGTTCTATCGGACAATTCTGGAGCTACAAAGTGATTGGAGGTTACAGACATGACATTGTCCTCACTCCAAGGAAGTTTCACCACATAACCATTGAGTCTTTCCTCAACGGAGAAAGAAGTAGGTTCTACTGCGACCATTTTAGGATTTCTTCTGACTGCGACCAGTTTTCCATCTGGGAATCTTTCTGTGTCGACAGTTTTTTCTGTAATTCCTGGGACTTCTACTCTGTCTAGAAATTTTTCTGTGCCCATTGCGGTTTTCTCTGAGCTTCCCTTGACGTCTAGTTCTATGTCTGGAAATTTTTCTGTGTCCATTGCGGTTTTCTCTGAGCTTCCCTTGACGTCTAGTTCTATGTCTGGAAATTTTTCTGTGTCCATTGCGGTTTTCTCTGAGCTTCCCTTGACCTCTGGTTCTATGTCTGGAAATTTCTCTGCATCGACCACAGCTTTCTCAGTTACCACACTTTCTGTAAAGACTTCTTCCAGGTCAGATAGTCTGTTGGAAATGCTTATCCTAAAATGGAACTCATTTTTTCGTTCCGTTAGGAATCCACATTCCGCCAAATCTAGCTTTGCCTTAGTAATGATATATTTGATTCTATCATTCAAGACATTTACCCCTTTCTGTTTTTGTCTTATGCTAATTTCTTCCTGTTCGAAAATACTCTTCTTCCCCCTCCAAGTCCGCTCTAACATTTCCATGTTAAAGGAAATATCCTCTTTTAACGAGTTTCTCATTTGTAAAAGATGAGGGACTCCCTCCAATTCCATGAAATGCGCCATAGGATTCGTTCTTTTTTATTTATTTTTTTTCTTTCCTTCTCGCTAGCCCTGTCAACTACAATTTTAGTAGTAAACCTTTATGAATTGGTTACAAGGGGCGAGGGAGGTATTGACCCTTCTTAGCCGGAACAAAACATCTAAGCAGCAGTGGTTGCGAGGGGGTGAGGAAAGCTGAAATTTTAGTGTTTCTTAGACCTTCCTCTTTTGGTAGAAAGGTGACAACTGGAAATATTTTTGGTTTATTTTCTCGTAGCCTGATAATTTTTAGGCTTCGTTAATTTTGATAAAAATTTTTTTTTTTTTTAAATAGCTGTTCATTCAGCAAACGAGGAATATTTGTTCGTTTCCAAATTTTTACATTTGCTATGAATGTATAAGTGTCTTTCTCTGTGGGTATGAAGCTTTTATTTCTTCTTGTCTCTCATTTACGAAAAAGATGTCTTCGTTTGTTTTTTTTGTTTTTTAATTCAAGGGGCATATATTAATGCTTGTTTCTTGAAAGAAGTTGCCAATATTTGTTGTAAATTCGTAAATGGCAGCTTTATTTTATTTTATTTTATTTTAATTCAACAAGTTAGGAAAAGTTTGTTTTTTCTTTTCCAAATTGTTACGAACGAGGTTTCATTCAACAAGTTAGGAAATGTTTATTTTTCTTTTCCAAATTGTTACGAACGAGACAGGAAAACTCAGCAATGAAGTTGTCTTAATTCTATCCGTTTTCGCTTAATTTCACACTCCTTTACAACTCCAAAGTCCTATATTTAGTAAATATTAGACTTAAAACATTAAAGTTTGCAAAATATAAAGAAAAATAACAATAGCGGCAATACTCCTAGGTTTGACTGGAGTTAACCGCAAATGTGGCAGACGAGTTAAGAGTTAAAGAAGTAAAACAACGACAAGATAAGAATAAAAGACTGTATTAAATATAAAGCTTGCAAACTTTAGTCTCGTTTGCAGACAAATAATAATATGTATATAATGTGTATGCAATATGTTTGCAATATGTATATAATATTTATATAAATGTCACTTAGCTGTTTATCCTGGGATATGGGGTATTAACGGAGCCCCTTGCTACGGCCTTCTGTTTATAATTCGGATATATTTGGACTTCTGAATGCGTCCGACTCCGATCTGTTGTAATATAGTAGGAGCGACCTTTGTACGGTCCGATTCCTTTCGTTGCTGTTGCAGAAGAGGTGGAATGAGTCTGCACTTTTTGGGTTTAGCGCCAAAGTATACTGACTCATGATTGGTTGGTTTGAAACAGAGGCTCGCAGACAAGGGACGATAACCCATACCCCAGAATTCTTAATAATGTGTCAGTAGAGCGTCTGACTAGGAACCACAAGGTTCCGGGTTCAATACTGGCCCTCGCCAACTCAGCTTATGAGTAGCACAGTTATATGTGTAGTAAAATCAGGAGCTGATGGTAACTGTGGCACTCCATGTAATATTCAAGGCAGTTCAGCAGTTTCCTAACGACATAACTCTTGCACTTGAGTGGTGCTAATTTTGAGAATGCAAATTGCATTAATTGAAAATTCACGGTTAATAATTCATATTGAAATTACCCCCTCAATATCAAATTGGACACCGTTGGGTTTGATAAAAACACATCCGTCTCTTGGCCTTTTCTCGATTTTACAAACTACAAACATTTGAATTAAGTCAAACAAGCAAAAGTCTTACATAAGTTACTAAACCAAATGGTAATTTATGAGGAAGTGCGTCCCGTTCTCCTGTCTCAAAAATTGCTACCCGGTGACTATCAAAATAACGACCCAGCTCAGTCTATTCAAAACTATCCATCTTCATATCTATCTATCTATCTATCTCAATTTGTTTATATTTATCTATATTACTTTAAATACTAAGATTTTTTATTATTATTCATGTTTGTTTAATGTCTTGTTTTTAGTTTAAATAAACGACCCCCCCCCCAATACATTTACTTGTCGAAAATATATCTATCTATCTCCATTTGTTCGTATCTATCTATATTATTTTGTTTGTTTATCTATCTATCTCAGTCTATTCAAAACTATATATCCATCTTCATATCTAAACAAGAATTACGACAAATTACGATAAATAAACAAGAATTACGACGAGCTGGGGTTGTTATTTTGATAGTCATTGGGTAGCAATTTTTGAGGCAGGAGACCGGGACGCAATTCCTCATAAATTACCAACCAAATAGTAGTGTAACAATACAGCAAGATTTCTTTCTGGTATTGTCTAACCGATAAAGGCTCTGCTTTCTCTATATATATCTCTCCTTCTTTTCGTCTTTCCTTGGATCTGCCCTCTCTCTCTCTCTCCCTCTCTCTCTCTCTCTCTCTCTCTCTCTCTCTCTCTCTCTCTATCCTTTATTCCTTCTTTCTTTGTCTCTCATGAAAATAATATGGATTCGTGAAGACATCCTGAGTGTGAATCTGACATTGATAATTGATGATGACCATGAAGATTCAAATGGAATATCAGTTGACAGTTTTGATGAGGATTTTGAAGCAAATGCTAACTGATTGGCATCCTTCTGTCTACTAAAGACGATGGCGTAGTGTCCACTTTTTCTTCTTTTTTTTTATCTGCAACTGTGTGAGTGGCTGAACAGATCAATTTTTGAATATCAATCTCTGGCGTAGTGACTGCAAACAAACAGTTGTTGTGTTTCTTCTTTGTGGAATTATTAACAGAAAATACAAACTGTTGATTTAAATGAGGTTTTATTTTTGGTTTGAGAAAAATTCTGCTTTTACATAAAGTTGTACTAAGCTTGGTTGTAACCTCTTAAACTGTCGTGTGGATCCAGGAGCTGAAAGCTGAGCTGAGGTTTTCCGGTGACTGTCGTGGAAAGCTGGTCTCTCCCTTCTGGGTTCTAGTCGTCAACTCACTTCTTCCACATGTCCCTTTCAGAGACCCTTTACAATTACTACTACCTCTACCTCCTATTATTATCTACCTCTTACTGCTACCTCTCCTATTCCCATCTAAAAGAAACGGTCCTTATTTTACCGCCCAAATTTAAATTCTTGGTGCCAGTGTGTCTACATTTTTCTATTTTTAGAACACTAGCCAAACGCCATTGTTTCAACCATTACACAGTGATGCTTGCTGGAGTTGCTGTTGTCTCTCCTTTCTTTTGGCTCTCTTTTCCGTGGCGGCTTCTTTCCTCTCATTTTCACTCCTTGTTCCTTGTTTGACGAGGAGGCGCCAGGCCGTATGGTCTTCTGCACAATCCTCCCATGTGTTGGTGTTAATGTGGCATGTCTTCATGTTTCTCTTACAAACATCTTTAAAGCACAGGCGTGGTCTCCCTACTGGTCGGGTGCCCTCCACTAATTCACCATACAGTAGGACTTTGGGGATGCAGTCTTTGTCCACCCTCCTGACGTGGCCAAGCCAACGTACGCATCTCTTGCAGATAATGGCGGGCATGCTGTTCATGTTTGCTCGTTCCAGCACTTCTGTGTTGGGCAGTTTGTCCTGCCAGCGTATGCGTAGAATGCGGCGTAGGCATCTGAGGTGGAAATTGTCCAGTTTCCTCACGTGGCAGGAGTATGTGATCCAGGCTTCACTACTGTAGAGGAGGGTACTAAGAATGTGCGCTTTGTAGACGCGCAGTTTGATTATCTTAGTAAGGCTGGCATTGTCCCAGATTTTCTGGCTAAATGCTAACTAGATCATATTATAAGAGGTTCACAGTGTTAACTCTGATTCTTATAAAGTATTAGGTTACTGTTAAGGTTTGTTCCCGCCTTTTTAACCCTTGTAAGAAATTAAATCAGTTCGTAATAAATCATTGTTGAATTTACCTCGTGTGTTAACCTCTGCTGACCTATCCTTATTCTACCCTGTGTGACCAGCTCCTCACTTTATACTTTTACCTATTGTAAATTCTATTATTATTTCACGCATTATTTTCACTATGCACTCCTCTGCTACTTACCAAATCTCAACAGTTACTTATATGATAAGTACTTCATGCGGAATACTTCAGTTAGGAAAACAACAAACGCGTTAGTTACATTTTATATAACTTTTATTATAACATATTTAGGGGAACGAAGTTCCCCAGGCTATTTAATGTCACAAGTGTCCAAACATACAAAGTAGTGCTAATAGACAAAATAGGTGGAAACCACTTACTTAAGTAGAGTCTGTGGCGTCTGGCATGCACCATGGGTGTCTGCTGGAGAGAGGTGACAAGCACGTCCGCACTTGTTAGTGGCATCGGAAAAAGAGGGTTCTCTTCTTAGGTTCCTGTGTCACGTGACCAAAAATAAAAGGGTCTCCTGACACAAGAGGTTATCCAGAACCCTCAGACAAGGGAGACTACTCTTACAATATCACTAGGTGAATATTGGTTGATTTTTCAATTAAGAAAAAGTTATAAACAGTCAATTTAATTCGAATCAGTGAAAAACGTAAGACACACAAATTAAACTGAACATCATAATAAAATAATTGATGTATTGATCCTTTAATTATATTATTATTCGTTATCTTGATATACTAATTTAATAAACAGCGTATGGTGACGAGGAAAAGAACAAACACAGATTTATAGTTTCAAAATTGTATTGAAAAATAACATGAGAACGATGAAAAGATAAAAATGAAAATTAAAGGATAATTTTGGTGATAGTTATGTCTTGAATAAAAAGTCAGTGAGTGTCCGGTGGCTGAATCAGTTGCAGTTTAGGTGGAGAGGTGGGCAGAAGAACCAGTGGTAGTGGTTAAGTGTTGGTAGGTGAGTAGAGTCTTGCGTTTTTTGTTCCTTGTATCAGTCGGCGTATTTATTCTTGTTGTTATAGGCAGAATTTTGTGTTTCGGTTATTCTGAAGTCGATAGCTGGTTGTATCGTCTATAATAGTTGGCGTATTGGTATCGTTGAATGATGTTGAATTGTTCGTTTGTTGACTGCCGGTGATGTCGTATTTGGGTTTGGGTAGGTGAGGGTGTAATCGGCCGCCTGTGTTGTAGATTTCGTTGCTGGTGTCGGCCCCGTTGATGTGTGTGCGACTTGACGCCTGGATCTCTCTGTTCTGTCGGCTTTTCAAAGCCGACTTTATATAGAATGTCGCGACCCAAAATCGGATCAGCTGAAGCCTTTTTGTTTTGTTTTGTTTTTTTTGGGGGGGAGAAAGCTTTAGATTGGCTGAAAATGTGAGTTTATTTACAAAATTATTTTATTTTTATTTTTTGGGCATTCTTGTTTTTCAACTGGAACTTCATTGGAGCCTATGCGCAAAGACGTGTTATATTGGTCATTTCTTTTAAGGCTACCATGGACTAAACTTCCGGTTGGTGTCACAACTTATGTTTTGTTTGCTGTCGAGTGTGTGTGTTTTTTTTATTGCGGTGTGTGTGCGAATTGAATGAGTAATTAGTGAATCGAGAGATATCTATTATTGTTTATGTAACACTAATAAAATTTTTACTTAATTTTCTCGGTTTGTTCTTATAAGAATGTTCTCGCGGGGGGGGGGCTCAGTTAAGTCCGACGCTTTTACTCTCCCAGCAATGCTACACTCTTCTCACCAACACTATCAAAATATCTTGTCTCTCGTCCACTCGTCACCACAGCCAAAATGTTACTGCAAGCTTTTCTCCCGGTTTGTGAGGGCTGGTCAAATAAATACACAATTACAGTGTTCATCCGGGCTCCTTACTCTGACCTGCCGGTGCAGCACGTGCGACACTAATCAGCACGCGTCAATCCTTCCCATCCGGGCCACTCTGGATAGTTTAGCAATTCCCATGTGTCAGGCCACGACTCACGATCAGGAGAATGCGAGTTCAATCTCCCCATTCGCCTCTGATCTCATTCTGCATGCCAAACACAGTCGTGCACGCTTCGAACTACTACGTTCGTGGTTTCTCTCGCCACACAACAAAAATTACGTCACTGCTTACTTCACATTACCCAAAATCGTCACAACATAGAATAAAAAATCCACTCAAAATTTGAACATGCAACATTAGACAGTCCTCATTGTTTTTGAAAACAAATTTTGATAAATACATGACTGATATTATATATCTATATATAGTTTGTTTTATTTTAATACATATTTAAAGTTTACATTTCAAATTGTTTTATTTTTTAATCCTTTAATGAATTTGATGATTTTACTTACTTAGGGTACAAACTCGCTGACATTGAATTTTTTACTCCCACCCCTCAGGCAATATGTTTTAAAAATCTATTTTTACATCGCCCGGAGGGTGTTTTTTTAATTTATTTTGTACTAGTATATATAATACAGTTATCATTTCATATGTTCAATCCATCTGAGGGTGATAAGTAATTTTTTTTCTTAATGGATAATACAATTTTTTTATAAATACATTTTTCTATTTAACCCATAGATGGGACCCTAACAGGTACTACCACTCCGGGTCAGAGTGGACCAGAGAGCAATGGTGATGAAGGGGTGCTCCACATTCCCCAAACCTCCAAAACTGGAATCTCACCATCAGATAGAGTTTAACGTCATTCCCAGGACATGTAGACCCGCAGCCACCGCCTTCTAGCACCCATATGATAAAAAGGGGTTGGGGCTTGCCATAAGGGCAATAGGGTTGGGAAAATCATATAGGTACTAGGGGTTGACGTGACCAGCCGATTGATCGGAGGGGGCCTCTCCGACCGCCCGTCTAGCCCAAGATAGGGCCAAAGTGGAGTATTGCATGTCATGAACCCGGATTTTTATTGTAAATGGTGAATAATTTATAACACTATGTAAAAATATTATCGTTAGTAATCATTTTTTAAATATATAAAATCTAGGAAAATATGTTGTGCAAAATTGCACATTTTTAAATTAACATTTTTAGATGGATTTATCTAATTTATCTAAAGTGATCAAATTAAGAATTAAAAATTAATATTTTTTCATAATTCAAAAAAAAAAATTGTAAGTATTGAAAAAAATTCGTCAACTTCTGTTTAATAAGCAAAATTTCTGATTTGTTAAAGTTAGGAACTGGCATTAAAATCGTCTGCTACGTGTTTTAAAAGCGAATAAAAATAATTCAATCTATTATTTAAGGTCAAACTTTGTCTAAATCGATAAGTAAAAATATTATTACATATGCAGTTTATTTTTGATACATTTAAAACTATTTGTTTTGATCAATTTCGACGCGATCCGCCATTCCCCTGTATTTTTCAATGGTTTTACGCACTTGTTTACAATTTTAATGTAACATTCGCGATTGCAAAAAAAAAAAATACCAAAAATCAGGTAATTATCCGAGTTTAATGAAATTTTTAGTATTGATTTATCAATTAATGAATTTTATAATGCATCAGTTATTTTATTTCAAAACTTTAATTTAGTATTTTTGCTATGAAAAATTAATATATAAAATTCATTTAAAATATGAAAAGCCTGATGTTAAGTTTAAAATGTTATATTCTTAGATTCTAGAAATAAATATCTACTTAATGCAAAATTTTTTTTTTTTTTTTTTTTTTTTTTTTAGATGAAAGTAATAAGTTTTGAAGAAAACCTCGATTGAAAATGTACCACCACCACCATTTTAAGCAGAAAAAATATCGATGTATATTTTTTTCTTTTATAAAATAATAGCCAATAGAATAATTATCGAAATGAGTAAAAAAGAAATCCCCAAAAAATTAATTATTTATTATTTTTTTACATTTTATTTTTCGATTTTCGGTACTTATTTTCTCATAGAAAAGCCACCGTAAACTTTTTTTTTGTTTCTATTCATATCTTCGGTCTTTTTATCTTTTTATTTATACTGTAATTAGAAAACTATAAGACCAACTTGAAAAAAAAACGCCCCCAACGTAAAATTAAGTGACCTGAAAAAAATGAGAAAGTTTTGAAATAAAATAAATAATGCATTATAAAGATCGTTCATTAGGTACCACCAATTTGACCCTGTGCAATTTACCCCCCACCCCTACATTTAACACAATGAAACTTGCAGAAAAAATAATATTTTCTTGAAAAGATTTTTTCCATTCGAAAGAAAAAACATTAAACAAACTCCTGATGATTTTTTAAATTTTTTATCAGCTTACAAAAATAATGAAAATTATGATTGAAAAAACAATGTTTTCATTTTTGCACTGTTAAATCAACTGAAATTTAACGTAGCTAAAAACAAGTTACGATAAGAGGATTTTTAAAAAATTCTATGAAAAATCAATTAATAATCTGATTTTCACGAAAATTTCCATAAATGTTTACCATTGGATGTAAATACATCTGAAATAGTTTTTTTCTAAAATATATTAGGGGAAATATTTTTTACGAGGTCTATTCCCCCCCCCTATTTTATTTTATGAGATAAAAAAATGACGCGTCAGAAAAATTTTTTTTTCTTTTTTTCTATAAAGATAAGAGTCTGAATAACTATATCAATGAAATTGTATGAATGTACGAGGTGTAGTTTTTTGAGGAAAAATTAATGAAATCGGAAATAAAAAGTGCAAAAAAATGTCATAATATTAATATTTGAAAACTTTTTTTTGCTTTTATAATTGGTATGTACTATATTCTATTAAAATGTCAACAAAAAAAATTTTTTTTTAAGAAATTAATTTTTAAGAGATTTTCAATCTTTTGTGTGATTAAATATTTTTATTTTCTGCGTGAAATAATTTTTTTTTTTTTTCCTGCGTCAAAAAATCGAATTTTTCACGGATATTTAAAAATATGAATTTTATAATTCAGGTGCACTAAACATTGGTCCGATACGAGCTCGATTAATATTTTTAAAAGGATTTGTAATTTTTGTTGTTGAATAGTAATGTGTGATTCTTAGAATGTACGGAAGAGCATTGCTGACATTTGTTTTACAAAGAGACGAGACACTTCTAAGTAACCAAAGTTTGTTCCTGTTAGGCTGACAGTGTTAGCGTGAAAAAAATTATTTTATTTAACTTTTTTCAATAATTAAAATAAAAAGTAAGTATAATAGATTATTTTATCAGTTTTTCTCTTAGAAAAAATATTCAAATTTTCATTCCATACTTTTACGGGTTATCGTAAAAGGGAAATAATTACTAACTTTTCTGTCTATATTACGGTCTGAAAATTACCCTTTCGCACGTAATACGGGCAGGTTTGTTTATTTTTTAAGATAACGATGTAATTTTTCCCAATCGGATAATTTGATCTTTGAATTAACTATTTTTCTTTGTAACAACCCTGTACGATCTTTTTTTTACGAGATTTTTGATAAACAAATTTCGGAAATATCTATTTCCGTTTTATTCAAGATGGCATAAACGGTCTGGTGGTACCTAACGTCGTTCATTGATAAATAAACACCGAAAATTTCATTAAAATCCGATAATTTCCTGATTTTTGGTAAATTATTTTCTGTAGGGGGGGGGGCTAAAGTTATTTTGTCAAAAACGCATTTTAGGCTCATTTTGCCAGTTCCTCTACTTCAAAAATTACTTACAGTCACAAGAAAATTCCGTTCTTTTACTGGATATCAGTTACCTCCTTCCCTTCGTCGCCAATTTAATATCTTTAATACGAATTACAACAGAATTAGGTTTTAATAGTCTGTGTTTTGATGTATATCACATCAACAGTGAATGAGTCAATTTTGTTTCTTTGTTTATTCTATTTCTACCACCGATGTCTTGATTATTTGTCCCTTGCACATACCTAGTTAACACCGACGACAAAATGGACACAGCAATTATTTAGTGTCTGCTTTGGCGATTATTGTGACATTCCTTATTGGAAAATGTTGAAAATGTGGTGACTTCGGACCCCATGTAGGTAGATTAGTTAGCATGGAACAGGTCAGTCAGGACACCGATACTTCAAACAGAACAAAGGAACGAAATTGACTCACTCACTGATGTTGTGCTATGCTTCAAATGAAGACTATTAAAACCCAATTCATCGGTAATTCTTATTAAAGAAGTTACATTAGCAACCAAAAAAACTGAGTAAGTAAACTGCTACTCAGTGAAAGGTCAGAATTTGCTTCTTACTGTAAGTAATTTTTGAAGTAGTATTTTTCTTTCCTGGTTATATGTGCGTGTAGAGGGGACCACGGATTTTGTTAGGCACACTTGAAAAACAGCTCATAATATTAGGTTATTAGGAAGGACTTACATCACCTACCTACAGTTTACACTTCCTTGGTATTTTATTCTTACACTGGGTCGTGTGTAAACTCATTATCACTATCCCTGACTATAATATAGTCAGAGATAGTGAGAATGAGTTGATTGAATATTCACTACTAGGATGTGCAAATAATCGCTGGCTCTATAAAAGGGTGATCACATGAAATTCTTCTAAAAATCATATAAAATAAACTAACAATCCGATTTTAATAAAACTTTCGGTATATGAAGTAATAAAAGACGACCTTTATTGTAAATAAACGTTTACTAAATTGAAAAAGCTAATAATTTTTTTCGTTAGTTTTTGTTTCGCGCATTGATCCCCCCAACAAATATCTTTTTTTGGGGGGTGGGGGGATATAAATAATTTTTACATTTTTGGAAAAATAAGTTTTTTTTTTCTAAATTCTTAGATTATTTTCTAAAGAATTTGATATTAAAAGTTCCTATTGTCTACTTGTTTATTTTATTTATTTTTTTTTTAGGGATTTTTTAAAATTCATAAAATGTAAAATAAACACTTTTGTTTAGCTAATATCAAAATCGTATTTATTAATCAAAGAAAATATTGTATAAAAAATATCTAGCTAAAAATAATGACATAACATATTTTGGTTTTTATTTTTTTAAATTTTGAAAATAATGTTTGAATTACAAATTGTCGTCATTCTTATTAATGGATGGATCTAACGGAAATAATATCCACTTTGGTTTTTGAGGAAAACTCTTGTAGTTGTTGTTATTGTTGTTGTTGTACCGCTGGGTTGTTGAGATACATAAGTTAAATCGGGAGACATCAAGGAAATGCTAAATTAGTAATTTGTTTTTGCTTCAGAAAAGAAATTATTATACGTACGATACTCCATAGAAAAAAATAGTGCACACGTCAAGATGCGATAACTATATCAACAAAGATTAAGAATTTTCGGGAATTTACTTTAAAATGCAGAAATTTAGGTTTTATGCAAGAGAATTTTTTTTTTTTTCTTTTTTATAACACATAAACTTGGAATTGTTATTTATATTAAACGTAAAAGAAAACATTAAGAAGTTAATTTTCAATTTTTTATTGACGTTCTAAAATATTTTTTAACAATCCACGTGCGTATTAAAAGAGCGTGTTTTGTACATAGCTACGTATTTATCACTGAAAAATTTAACCGTGAATTTTAAATGTATTACGATTATGATAAAAATACATTCGTAAAAAATAAAGTTTAATACAGATTTATTTTAAGTAGCGGTATGAATTTAAAGTATGCGAAAGGAGAAAAAACAAAAACAAAAAAATTAAAAGCTTTTTTTTTCTTTTTAAAAAAAATCTTAACCTCTTTAATCATAAATAATTACAAAAGTTATTTTGTTAATAATTTTAGAGTGTTACATTTAATTTTCCATGATTTTACGGTATATTCAATTATAACATTAATTTAATTTTTGTAAACAAGGTATGTTTGGAATGGCTTTTTTGCCGACAATTTTTGGGAGAATATGTGCTTAATTAGAGTCGTACCTAATTTTGAAAATTAATTAATTAATAATGAATTAGGCGGGAATGCCTATTTAAATGTATGGCTAAACAAATCGAGAAAAATCAATCTCTGTATGTACATTTCGGCCTATTAGGCCTCATCAGCAGAGCTATAGATAGGAAGGCCGCCCTCTGCGTGATTTGAAACCGGACTGCCAAGCTGACAGGCCGATCCCATAACCTCTACACCAAACGGACCTCTTAGATTTTACGATTTGTTTAGAGTAGGTTAATATTCCTCTTCTAGTGACTTTTTATTACACGACGATATGATAAGTTGTAAACACGGTATGTTTGGAATGGCTTTTTTGCCGACAATTTTTGGGAGAATATGTGCTTAATTTATGGGAATTAAAACTGTAAAAGGATTAACTCTCACTTGTGGGGGAATTACCGCAACTTTCAAGTTCGGACACTGAATGAAAAGACAAGACAAGACAAATATATTTAACAACAAATTTAATATGTATAAACAAAAAAAAGGGAAAGATAGATTTAAGGATAGTTTTTGCAAATTTTGGTGTGATTTGCGGAGAACTTAACTCAGAGTCCGGTTAACAAAGTTCTTTGAAGTGAAGAATGACCCGCCAACCTATCGGCAGTGGCAGGTTGAAATTTCGCATGTTTTGTTGGTGATGAATTTTAGAGGTTGCTTTTGGGAAGCTGTCTTTGAGTTGCAAACCCTAATTGAGTTGAGATGATTTCTGTAGTATAATTCTTTCAAGTTGAATTTGTCGAATTTCAAGGTTTGCTCCTGGAAGCGAGTGGCAACTTATTTACCAATTCAGTCTGAGGGAGTTAACTCATTCAGGTCCTCACAGGCTTAAGCCGAACCGACCACTGACTGTTTTCTCGTTAACAGTGGGGATCGATGACGTAGCAGAAGGGCACTGGAATATGGCGCCTTAGAGTCCCAAGTCTTTCGGGTTAAGAAATGGGACATATCTTTAATAGACACGTCATCTTTAATCAAGTTTTTATTGTGATTTTTAAAGGAAATTTTCATATACATTTAAATTCGCGTTTTCTTTTTTTGACATATACTTTAGTCATTTTTGATTTGATTTTTAAAGGAAAATTTCATAAATTAGAGTCGTACCTAATTTTGAAAATTAATTAATTAATAATGAATTAGGCGGGAATGCCTATTTTATTTATTTTTTCTGTGATTGTCAAAAGGGTTGATAATCGAGATCACAGGATTTTTTTTACTTTTTACTTCCCTTGTAAATAATAAGAGCCATGTTCTAATAACTGGAGATTTTAATTTGTTTACACTTTAAATTAATAATATAAGAACTTTTAAAAAATGTATTATCTTACTTCCCTTGTAAATAATAAGAGCCATGTTCTAATAACTGGAGATTTTAATTTGTTTACATTTTAAATTAATAATATAAGAACTTTTAAAAAAGTATTATCTTACTTCCCTTGTAAATAAAAAGAGCCATGTTCTAATAACTGGAGATTTTAATTTTCCAGAAATTGATTGGGATCATGGGACTTCTCTTTATTCAAAAAAAGCTCCAGACTTTATGGAAGCTCTACATGACTCCTTCCTTTTTCAACACATAAAAAACCCAACACATTTTCAGAAACAATCAAAACCCAAATATATTAGACCTAATCATTTAGAATAATATTAGGAATTTTGTGATTATTGTGCCATTTTTCATTGGAAATTTTGAAAAGGAAAATTCAAAAGATGTAAAAAAAGAAAAAAGAAAAAAGTTACATAATATAAAAAAGTAATTAAAGTACTGAAAATATCTATTGATATTCAATGAGTAGATCATTTTTGGCCTAATTCATAAAAAATAGAATTTTTTAGTAGCAGTTTACAGTTTTTGTTTACACGTAAATAATTTTTCACAATTTTCTATAAAGTGTAGATAAATAATTTTTCTGATCTTCTCCAATAAACAGCACAATGTATGTGATGGTAATATTCAAATTTATATAAAATGCAAAATATTTCTGTCTAATAAACTTTTACACGATTATTTTACAATTGAATAAATTTTTATCAGAAAATAAAGAATGTGAAATACGAGACTTTATTTAACTTTAGACTAAAAATATTTGTAAGACAATTTGTTTGTATTTGCGGTAGAGAAATGAATTCCCCGAACAAAAAATGTTAGATTATTTTAACAAATGGGAATATTGAAAAAAATGTAGCACAATTAAAGGAGGTGAAATATTCTGGTTTTTACGATTTTACTATTAACTGTGGTTTATCTAGATTTCCCCGAGAAATTGCTCAATTCCTTTGGCATCCCCTTTCAAGGGCGCCTGGCAATTAAGTGAGTCCGAACCTCTTTTATCTTCCTATTAACTTATTGCAAAAACAATGTAAAAAATAAATGTAAAAAAAAATAATACTAAATTTAAAAAAAACTTCAATGAAAAGGAATATTTTAAAATTAACATATTTTTTTATAAGAAAATCAACAGCAGGTATTAAAATATTACTTTACAGGTAAACAACTTTTCGCAAAAATATCTTTTATAAAATATGAATAAATAATGTAATAAACAGGGTTAGTAGCAATCGTATGGTGGCAAGGGAAAACAGACACAGATTTTAAGTTTCAACAAATGTATTAGAAAAAGGAACATGAAAATCGACGAAAAGCTGAAAGTGAATTTAAGAGAGAAAGTCTGATTTTGGTGATAGTTGTAAAGTGAATAATAAAGTTAGTGAAGTGTCCAGTAGCCGTGGTAAAGTTGTCGTGGGTTGGTGATGTGGGCAGAATTTAGTTGTTTTTTTTTTTTTTGTATTCTGAAGTCGATAGCGGGTTGTATTGTGTATGATAGTTTGCGTATTTTTGTTGTTGAAAGATGTTTGCCCCTTTAACGCTGACGGTCGGTCAGAGTAGGGGTTGGGAGATAGAAGTATGTCCGCCGCCTGGTGATGTATGTTTCGTTCTGCGAGGTCGGCCCTCGTTAAAGTGTTCGACGCTGACGCCAGGATCTCTCTACTTGTCGGCTTTTCAAAGCCGACTTTAAATAGGTTGTCGGGACCCAAAATCGGATCAACTGAGATCATTTTCATTTCACCCGGGAATCGCGAATTTATTTACAAAATTGTTCTTTATTGTTTATGAATTCTTGTTTTCCAGTCGGAAGTTCATCTCGAGCCTATGCGTAGAAACGTGTTATTTTAGTCACTTCTTTTTAGGCGACCGTAGAGTTCACTTCCGTTTTGGCGTCAGCAACTTATGTTTTGTTTTGTTGACGAGTGTGTGTATCTTTTTATTGAATTGCTAATTAGTGAATCGAGAGATATCTATTTTTGTGTATGTAACAATAATGTTCATTAGCTTCTTCAATCTGCCTTCTTTCACAACAATTGCTAATTAGTGAATCGAGAGATATCTATTTTTGTGTATGTAACAATAATGTTCATTAGCTTCTTCAATCTGCCTTCTTTCACAACAATTGCTAATTAGTGAATCGAGAGATATCTATTTTGTGTATGTAACAATAATGTTCATTAGCTTCTTCAATCTGCCTTCTTTCACAACAATTGCTAATTAGTGAATCGAGAGATATCTATTTTGTGTATGTAACAATAATGTTCATTAGCTTCTTCAATCTGCCTTCTTTCACAACAATTGCTAATTAGTGAATCGAGAGATATCTATTTGTGTATGTAACAATAATGTTCATTAGCTTCTTCAATCTGCCTTCTTTCACAACAATTGCTAATTAGTGAATCGAGAGATATCTATTTTTGTGTATGTAACAATAATGTTCATTAGCTTCTTCAATCTGCCTTCTTTCTTATGACACAACTATCAACTTTTATGCAATATTTTTTCTTTCTCTATTCAAGGGAAAAATTCATGAAAACTTTACTAAATTCAATAAATGGAGTTGTTTACTAAAAATATTTTCACCAAGTAATCTTTTCATATATCTGCTAATCAATGAATAACTAAGTAATGATTTTTCTAAATAAAATCCGATATAATCTAAGAAAATACTTTGTATTTCATATTTGTTTACATATTATTGAATACATATAAATATTGAAATATATAATTTTATATAAACTTCCATCTTTTAACTTTTGTTTTGTTGATTGCAGATTTTTAACCTGAATGAAAGAATTCCCAGAATTTGAATTTTGTATTTTCTTAGAGACCTGGATTTTCAAAGAAGTCACATTTGAAGAGACATAAATTAACATATTATTGGTAAAACGCATATTCTTGGGAAATACAGAGTTGTTGTTTTTTCACCGAAGATGGACTGGAGTATATGCAAATAAACACAGGTAAGAAATAACGTTTTTGTGAAATTCTTTCTTTTCTGTAAAATTATGTAAACTGACAAAGGAGATAAAGCATGTTCGTGTGATGTGTGTGGGCCTTCGTTTTTATAAAAATCAATTTTGCTGTTGCATATGCAAACACACAGAGGAGAGAAGCCATTTTCTTTTGAAATGTTTGGGTCCTTTTTTTTACACAAAAAAGGGGTAAAAAGAACAAGTTCCTCGTAAATAATCGTTTTATAATTTAGGCATAAATTGGATTCTTCTTTTATAACCAAAATTTTGTTTTTTCGTCAACGATGATTAAAATCTGACGTTTTTATTTTAGAGTACCAAAGCCAAAAGAAAAAAAAAAAGAAAAGAAATAACAACAACAAAAGGAGCCCCCACTTTAAAACTAAGCATTTTCACAAAATAAAAACTTTCAGAATATACACATTGAAGCGAATATTAAAATAAATAAAGAAAATATATTTAGTATTGTAAAATAACGGGTGCAAGAAAAATAAAACATTTATTGCAAAAACGCGGACGTAAAATGAGGGTTCAGTTTATTTTATGGTAGGAATATACGAGGAACTTGTTCTTTTTTACCCAAAAAAGTTTGGTGCAGCATATGCAAACGCATACAGTAAGCTAACTATGTTCTTGTGAAGTATGTGGGTTTTTTCTTCTAAAAAGAAAAGAAAATTTTCTAGTACTTATATTGAAAAAGGATATTCAAAAAATGTAAAATAAAGGAACTTCATATAAAAACATTTAATACTAAAAGTAGTGATAAGATTACTGAATTAATTCTCTCTCTCTCTCTCTCTCTCTCTCTCTCTCTCTCTCTCTCTCTCTCTCTCTCTCTCTCTCTCTCTCTCTACCGACTCAGCTAACCCGTCCCTATGACACACAGCCTAGTGTTGGTTAAAAATGTATCCAGTTACTTGGCAATCATGAATTCAATCTTCTCTGAGTTGAAAAGTGAAAAACCAAAAGTCATAATATCATATAATCTGTTTCGCGGTGAAAGAAGACAAACAAGATGAAAGAATAAAGTGATATAAAATATCCATTCAGCATCAACAGTGGAATGAAAACAATCTACTTAACTTCACCTGAATAAAAGGGGGGGGGGTCAGTTTAAAATTCCCAAAAGGTTACCAAATACAATGAGAACCCATTCACCACAGGATTTGACACAAGTTACAGGGTACAACAGCCAGAAATATTCTATTCATTAACATATCAACACTGAAAATTTCATTAAATTCGGTTAATTCCCTGATTTTTGGTATTTTCTTTTCTTTCGGTGGGGTGACATGCGATGGTGGAATCTTGGTCCGTTAGGTTCGATTTAACCACAATTTTTTAAATTCAAAAACATGTTTTCCTGCACGTTAGATATATTTAAAAAAACAAAATAATAATCCAAGCAAATAATAACATACACATAATGCATATAGTTGGGGGCGAAGACAAAGACAACTGTAATTATCATCGTGGTTATTGAAGTCAGTCAGTCAGTATACTGTTGGTTTGGACTGGGAAGCTTAAAAAAAACATTAGAATGTTTTTCAAGTACCGATTATTATAATTTTATTCACATGTAAATTGCTTTTCTCAAATATTTTCAAATCTATGACGTGTAGATAAATATATTTTCTTATCTTCTCTCCAGGAAGAAAAAACTACTCAGATCCTTCAACATTCAGGGGTACTTTTTATTCAACATTTATGAAAATAAGAGAATATATTTGAAAATATTGAATCATATAATTGTATATTAACTGCATTCCTTTATCATTATTCATTCTTTTAACAATGAATAAGTAATTGTCTTATATAAAATCCTGTATAATCTTAGAAAATCATTTTCATTGTGATATTTAATACATCTGCACATATTGAAATATACGATTATACATAAACATATTTTTTCTTCTAACTTATAGTTTTCTCTTGTTTTATTGATTACAGATTTTTAACCAGACTGAAACAATTTCCATGACTTTAAAAAGTCTCATTTGAGGTGATATAAGTGAAAACATACTCTTGTGAAGTACAGAGTTGAATCTTTTCACAGAAATCGGATTTATTGAGTAAAGTCTTATTTTCCGATGTCTTTGTAAAAATATGCAAATGCCCAAAGGAGATAAACCATATTCATGTGAAGTATGCCCATCTTCTTTTCCTAGTCCATCAAAATTGCTGAGGCATATGAGAACACACACTGGAGAGAAACCATTTTCTTGTGAAGTGTGTGGCACTTCATTTTCAGAGAAGTCAACTTTGCTGGGGCATATGCGAAGACACACAGGAGATAACCCATATTCATGTGAAGAGTGCGGGTCTTCCTTTCCTAGTCCATCAAAATTGCTGGTGCATATGAGAATACACACTGGAGAGAAGCCATTTTCTTGTGAAGTTTGTGGCACTTCCTTTTCACTGAAGTCAACTTTGGTGTCACATATGAGAACTCACACTGGAGAGAAGCCATTTTCTTGTGAAGTGTGTGGCACTTCATTTTCAGAGAAGTCAACTTTGTTGGGGCATATACGAAGACACACAGGAGATAACCCATATTCATGTGAATTGTGCGAGTCTTCCTTTCCTAATCCATCAAAATTGCTGGTGCATATGAGAATACACACTGGAGAGAAGCCATTTTCTTGTGAAGTTTGTGGCACTTCCTTTTCAGATAAGTCAACTTTGCTGGGGCATATGCGAACACACACAGGAGAGAAACCATATTCTTGTGAAGTGTGTGGCTCTTCCTTTTCACGAAAGTTCACTTTGCTGGACCACATGCGAACACACACAGGGGAGAAGCCATTTTCTTGTGAAGTGTGTAATTCTTCCTTTTCAGTCAAATCACATTTGCGATCGCACATGCGAACACACACAGGAGAAAAGCCACATTCTTGTGAAGTATGTGGCTCTTCGTTTTCACAAAAGTCAACTTTGCTGAGGCATATGCGAACACACACAGGAGAGAAGCCATTTTCCTGTGAATTGTGTGGCTCTTCCTTTTCTCAAAGGTCAACTATGCTGAAGCATAGGCAAACACACACAAGTGAGAAGCCATTTTCTTGTGAAGTGTGTAGCTCTTCCTTTTCACTAAAGTCATATTTGGTAAAGCATATGCAGAGACACAGAGGGGATAACCCATAATCTTGTGAAGTGTGTGGCTCTTCCATTTCAAGGAAATCAGATTTATTGACCCATATTTGAATGCACACAGGATAGAAGCCAAATTCTTGTGAAATATGAGGCGCTTCCTTTTCAAGTAGTTCAGGTTTAGTGATGCATATGCAAATCAACACTGGATAAAAAATAACCTCATGATGGATCAGATTCTATGTTTTGACTCTTGTTAAATTAACTTCTACTTTGTATATACACAATAAAATCTTTAAAGAAACTCTTTAAACTTGGTTGTTATACATTCTTTTAGTACTTGCTATGAACATATTATGGACTTAGGAAACAGTAATATTTAAATGAAATTTGTGCTTTGCAGTATTCCCCTTTGCAGCTGCCATTTAAGCTTATTCAATTATAGTATTGTCTATTCAAAACGTTTGCTCTCTTTTATGTGTTCAGTTTTTCTTGTCTAATCAACCATTTGCAAAAGAGAGAATAGTTGAATGGAGAAACAGTTGGAAGTGAATCGGAATCAGGGTGATATGTGGTTGGAATGCATAGAATGGACATTTGTGAGAAAGAGTAACGATCTGAAAATAACTTATAATTCTTTTCTTTTTTAAGCAGTAGTAACACTAGAATAAAATATATTTTTTTTAATTTCTCAACTGGAGTCTGTTCAATTGAAAACAGTAATTCCTTTCGCCGTCAGCAAAGTCTCTACCAACTGAGCACGTTCCTCTCACTTCCTTTGTTCAACGCCCCAAAACACAGCAGTCGTCGAATTTCACCTTTGTCGCAGACAGTTGATTTTTTGCTGACTCACAGTATCGGCCATTGTCCGTTTTTATCATCGCTCGGCTACCCTTTATGCAAATTCCGTCTCGTCCTATCCGGGTCTCTGGTGCATGGCACAAGTGATTCTTTGCCTTTTATGTCGAGCGGATTGGTCATGCCATTACCCCCCCCCCCCGTTATCATCATCACACACATAACAGCTGCGTGGCGCCTCCTTCTTTTGTAGCTTCTTCAGAGACGCAGCACGGCACGTTCAGTCGTTTCTTGCGGTGATCCTAACGAGACTTGTTGATCATCGTTGCCATCTCTGTTGATCGAACAATTAAGGCCATCATCATCAGAGCTATCGTCCATCAATGGCACACACAATTCGTCATCACTTGATGCCGGGCTTTCACTGTCTTCGGAATTGTTTACCATCCAAGGGTACAGGCGGAGGTCTCTTACGTGGCGAGGCACCCCATCCACACACACACTGTTTGTGGATTCACCACTTCCGTCAGAGTTCCCATCCTCCATTCAATAGTGCACCTGTTTGGCCGGGTCCCCACCAGCACAGCATCTCTTTTTTATATATAAATTCCATGCTTGGGTTCTGTTGGCAGTGAAAGAGCCTCATCAATGCCTTTCACTTCATACAGGTACAGCACATTTGCTGGAGCCGTTGCACTATGGACACCGTCTATCGGCGTGATATTGTACCAATAAACCGCCTCTTCGGCAGTGCATTGCTTCCTAACGGCAATCCTTTTTATTGATCTGTGGGATCTCTCCACAATGCCATTCCCAGACGGTGAGTTTGCACATCGGAAACGCAGTCGGATACCCCAGCTCTCAGCAAACATTTTAAAGCTTCTGCTGCTAAACGCCATTCCGTTGTCAGTCAAGATTTCTTGCGGTGGGCCCCTTTCCAGGAAAATAGAACTGAGACACTGTATCACAGCGGCAGAATCTTCTCGCCGCAAGGATCGCCAGGTGGCAAACCGGGTAGGTCCAGAATCGATGAGGGTCAGATAGTGAACACCCCCATAGTGGGTGACATCCATGCCTATCCTTTGCCATACGCTAGAGGATTCAAGTTTCCCATGTTGCCATCGTATTGGCACAGGATCAATAGACAGACACTCGCGACAGGATCCAATTGCAGATTGCACGGCCCCTCTCGTTATCAGAGGCGCAATCCTCCTGACGAAGTACATCGTCCGTTTCATTCCTGGGTGACCGCTGTTTGAATGGATCCGTCGTATTTGATCCGGTTCCATGCTGCCACCGGTGGCGCCACATGTCTGTGACGTAGGCTCTGCTTCCCACCTCATTGCATTTATCCATCTCTGTGGGATTCTGGTGATCTTATCGGCTTTATTTTGACTAGATCCAATCAACGCAACATCAAGCTCCAGCACTTACTCTTTGATGAGCTCTGAAAATGTTCAAAGCCGTCTTCTGATGAGCATTTCAGTAGCAGCCTTTGTGCTCACTCTGGATTTACCAGTCAACGTATTGGTGAGCCATCGGTAAACACACAAGGTGTCAGTTTTTAGATGGATAGATTTAGCCCCCCCCCCCTCCCCAGTGTATGGCAAGATTTACTCCTTTGAGAATCGCATCCAACTCTGCAAGGTTGATGTGTCGCGTGTCAGATTCTGGTTGCATTCAACACGCATCCTCGATCGTGGTCCCATCCGATTCAAGAAGGACCCCAGGGAACCTGTGTCAACCCACACAGGTCCTTGCCATTAACACACCATTAACGGCCTGACTCACTCTATTGATGGTTTCCATTAGCATGCGTCTTAGTGGGACATCGTCGGTCTGGTCGTCCCATCCTTCTGCCACCGCACTTGCCCTTCGCTTAATAACACTGGTCGCTACTCTTAACCAACTGCATACTGGGAGATGTCCGACGAACTTTCCACAGAGAGAGAACACCTTCCTCCTGGTAATATCGTCCGGGATGTCCGGTAATTCGTTCCCACGTTTCCAAAGCAGGGCATTGTCTACTCCCCAGACAGTTAAGCCAAGTACTTGGTCTCTCCGGAGTTTTGCTGGCCAGTTCAAAGCGCGATAAATGTTCAGCAACTTCGGTTGCGGATTAGACACTTTCACCGACATCCACATCCACATCATCGATGTAAGCAGAGGTTGTCGTTTTGATTTGATCGTCCTGCGATAAGACTGCATTCACAATGCATTCACATTAACATTTATTCAAGTTTCATTGTGTGTAGGGAGAACCATAATTGGATCATGTGATCAGTTTAGGCAATATTGAATAAATGAAATTAAATATCTTTTAACTTTGTTTTTTTTTTTAAATCTCTAAAAAAAAGTAACGATCATCCAGAGTTGTTACAAAGAAGAACAGTTAATTCAAAGATCAAATTATCCGATTGTGAAAAATTACTCACCGTTAATAAAAAAAAAAAAAAATAATAATCCGTCTGTAGAGAACTAACTCAGGTTTAACGTTTTATAAACAGGTTTTATTACGGGAATATGTACAATTGAGGTCCGTGTGGCTGTATGTCCACGTTAGTAGTGAAGTCCTTATTTCCGGGGTCTCGTACTATCGAGATTTGTCCCTTAATCTCGCTAAGTCGAGATGTCAGGACACTACACCGTCTTACATGCAACACAGTGATGTTTATGTAGAAATGGGGATTGTATTTTTACATATTATCTCTCTTCGACAATTATACATTTAAATGTATGGGTGGCTGTATTCGACATAATTGTTTTCTAGTGAATATTCAATAACTGATTATTGGTTTTCAGCGATTTTTGAAAGATTTTTTTTTTTGTAGTTTCAGATTAACTCCGAAATATTTTTTAGTCTAACTTTTAGTGTAACTAAAGCAAAGAAAAGACAATAATTATTATGAATGTTGTTATAAGAATCGTTATAATAAAATATTACTATTCAATAGGTACCACCAATTTCAGCTGACGGAAATAATGAAAATTATGATTGAAAAACAATGTTTTCATTTTTGCACTGTTAAATCAACTGAAATTTAATGTAGCTAAAAACAAGTTATGATAAGAGGGTTTTTTTTTAAATTCTATGAAAAATCAATTAATAGTCCGATTTTCACGAAAGTTTCCATAACTATTTACCTTTAGATGTAAATTTATCTGAAATAGTTTTTTCCTAAAAATATATTAGGGGAAATATTTTTTTACGAGGTCTACACTCTCCCATTTTATTTTATGAGATAAAAAATGAACCGTCAGAAATTTTTTTTACTTTTTTCTATAAAGATAAGAGTCTGAATAACTAGATCCCAAAAATTGTATAACATACAACACAGCAGTTTTTTGGGGAAAAATTCTTGAAATCGGAAATTAAAAGTGCAAAAAAATGTCATAATATTATTATTTGAAAATTTTTTTTTTGCTTTTGTAATTGGTATGTACTAGGATGGCCCCAAAAAATCGTTTACAAAACGAATTGAAATTAATCAAATCAATTATTTAAGGTCAAACTTTTGTCTAAATCGATAAGTAGTAACATAATGACCATCATTAAAAAAAAAAAAGAAAAATATCATTACATATGCAGTTTATTTTTAATAGATTTAAAACCATTTGTTTTGGTCAATTTCGATGCGATCCGCCATTCTGTCTCTTTTTGAAGGGTTTTACGCGCTTGTTTACAGTTTTAATGTAACATTCACGATTGCAAAAAGATTTACCAAAAATCAGGTAATTATCCGATTTTAATGAAATTTTCAGTATTGATTTATCAATTAATGAATTTTATAATGCATCAGTTATTTTATTTCAAAACTTTAATTTAGTATTTTTGCTATGAAAAATTAATATATAAAATTCATTTAAAATATGAAAATCCTGATGTTAAGTTTAAAATGTTATATTTTTAGATTCTAGAAATAAATATCTATTTAATGCAAACCTTATTTTTGATACATAAAGTAATAAGTTTTGAAGAAAAACTCTATTGAAAATGTAGCCCCCCACCTCTTTTAAGCAGAAAAAATATCAATGTATAATTTTTTCTTTTATAAGATAATAGCCAATTAAATAATTATCGAAATGGGTAAAAAAGAAATCTAAAAAAAATTAAGTATTTATCATTTATTATTTTTTTACATTTTATCTTTCAATTTTCGGTACTTATTTTCTCATAGAAAAGCCACCGTAAACTTTTTTTTTGTTTCTATCCATAACTTCGGTCTTTTATCTTTTTATTTATACTGTAATTAGAAAACTATAAGACCAACTTGAAAAAAAAGTTACGCCCCCAACATAAGGGGGGGTGGGGTCAAAATTAAGTGACCTGAAAAAAATGAGGAAGTTTTGAAATAAAATAAATAATACATTATAAAGATGATTCATTGATAAATATTAAATAAACACTGAAAATTTCATTAAAATCCCATAATTCCCTGATTTTTGGTAAATTATTTTTGTAGGGGGGGGGGGCTAAAGTTATTTTGTCAAAAACGCATTTGAAGTTTATTTTGCCAGTACCTAAACTTTTTTTTTTTTTTTATTATTTTCCCAATCGGATAATTTGATCTTTGAATTAACTATCTTTCTTTGTAACAATCCTTTACGATCTTTAAATGGGGATTGTCCAATTTCAGAAAGTTTTGTATCATTTTGTATCGATATGATAATTACATTTAAAGATCTCATTATATTTTTAAAATCGTGTAAATAATAATTTCTCTGAAGACGGAGAAATCAAATAGCAAAACATTAATTTCAAATGGAAGAATCGCAGAGAAAATTATTTACGTTGCCCTCAAACTAAACTGGTTTGGTATTTTCCTGTAGTTTTGAGTTTTGTTTAACAATAAAATCATGATAATAGCAAAAATTTTATTTAAAATTCACTAAACACACCAGTTTTTAACAACTTCGCTTCATGGCGTAAACATAAACTTTATTTGTTTTTTAGTTGGCACCCCCAATCAATTTTGCACGATGAATGTACATATGATGGGATAAGTTTAGCCATAGGCACTTTTGTCATCTGCTAGGAATTTGAAAAGCATATCAAAAATAATTAAATCTATTATTTAAGGTCAAACTTTGTCTAAATCGATAAGTAGTAACATAATGACCATCATTAAAAAAAGAAAAATATCATTACATATGCAGTTTATTTTTAATACATTTAAAGGGATTTGTTTTGGTCAATTTCGATGCGATCTCCCATTCTGTCTCTTTTTCGATGGTTTTAAGTGCTTGTTTACAATTTTAATATAACATACGCGATTGCAAAAAAAATTACCAAAAATCAGGTAATTATCTGATTTTAATAAAATTTTCAGTATTAATTTATCAATTAATGAATTTTATAATGCATCAGTTATTTTATTTCAAAACTTTAATTTAGTATTTTTGCTATGATAAATTAATATTAATAAATCATTTAAAATGTGAAAAGTCTGATGTTAAGTTTAAAATATTATATTTTTAGATTCTAGAAATAAATATTGAAACTTGTCCTTAGCTTCTTTTTCCTCTTCTTCCTCTTCTTTCACTTCCTCTTTTGCTCTCTCGACACTCTGTTACTGAAGAACAAAAATGCAGTGCCCTGTTCAGGCCAAAAGTTACAATGCACCATGGGTAGTCACCCATAATTCCTCGTAACTTCTATAAAAAGTCCATTCTGTCCCCTCCAATTTCTTAACACTTTTTACACAGAGTGGGCATAATGACGTACCACATTCCTTCTTCCCCCAACCACATTTCTTTCCTTGCCAGAGGCAGTTTCGCAGGCCAGGCATCGAGGACACTTTGAGTCAGGTAAGTTCGACTCGTTACTACATCCCCCCTCTGATCTCATGAACACAAAAAGTACAGCCGTGAGTAGGACGTTTTTGACGTGTGCTCCTCCTGAAGGGGTCGGGGTCGGGGTTGGCTTGATTATCCTGGCGATGGCAACAAACTGTGATAGTGGGATCGCTTGGCAATACCGGGTTGTCTGTGGATGTCTCGTCGTCAGACGACCTTTGTCTAGCTCTCAGTCGAGTAACACTGGCTTGCCCTCCTCATTGATTGCAATGCTCCCTAGTGTCAATCTCCTCTCTCCTGATGGCACGGGGATGATGTCCCAAACTCGGCTCGTATGTAGATGATTCATCTGAAGAATCACTGGCAGTGAATGATTCTGATGCGGAGGATCCCACCTGAACCAGCCTCATACTTTCTTCAGAGGAGCTCTCATCTTCGGGAATGTGCGGCTTTGAATAGGGGCGCAAGTGTGTCTGACGTGGCATGGAGTCCCATCAATTACTACAGATTGCTGACTGTTGACTCCAGTCACACAACCTACTTTGAATCGTGTGGTGCATCTGCTGTTTGGGACCCTGACCCAAACATAGTCCCCACTTTGTACGTCCCTTGTTCATGTTGCGAATCAGGTGGGAGGACGGCATCAATCCCCTTAACCCTGACATGGTAGTTGTGTATCTGATTGGTTGGTGCTGAAGAAGACGAAACCTCGTCTTTGGGTGTTACATTATGCCAGTACACAACCTCTTGTATGGTACACTGCTTCCTGGCCGCAATTGTTTTTATTGTCCAGTGACACTGTTCAACGATTCCGTTCCTGGATGGCACATATGCACATCGGAGACACAACCGTACCCCCCAATCTTCCAGGAAGTTTTTGTCACAAATTGACGGGTTACTGTACCCGAATCCTTGTACCGAATTGGTCGCCACATAGCAAATCGGGGTGGGGTGGGGGTCCACAGTCGATGAGACTTAGGAAGTGTTCACCTACATAGTGGGTAATGTCCATTCCTAGCCAACTCCAATTAGTGCCCACGTCCAGTTTTCCCTTCCTCCAGTGCACTCGTGCTGGGTCGATGGATTGACAGTCCACACAGGATCGCACTATAGATCTTACAGCTGCATTTGTCATTGATGGGCTAACTCGACGCGTAAAATAGGTTGTGCCCACTATGCTGGTGCATATTTAATATCTGGCGCTCACTCAGAGCAGCAGCGCAAACATCCTGCGCCATCTCATTCCCCTTTTTCATGGTCTTAAACCATTGTTGTGGCACTCTCGTCACTTTGTCAGCTCTGTTCTGCTTTGACCTTACCAACGTCACATCAATGCTCAGCTCATACTCTTCAATCAGCTGCGAGAGTGTGTAGAGCCTCCTCCTAACCAGCATCTCTGCGGCCGCTTTCGTTCATACTTTTGACCTTCCACTCAAACTGTCCTTGAGCCAATGGTACGTACACTGTGAGTCCGGTTTTAGGTGAAGCACTTTGGCCTGCCATTGAAGGGCAGGGTTGACACCCTTCACCACCGCATCTAGCTTGGCCAAGTTAATATGCTGGAAGTCATTATCTGGGCGCAGCCAGCATGCACCCTCGATCACGACTCCGATTTCTTCCAATGACACCTCCGTAGCAAGCGAGCTTGCGTCAACCCACAAATCCATCTCCAGGTCGGCGGTGCACCACTTTATCTTAACTGGATCATTCCGCTTAACCTGGGCAACTGTCTCTCATATCATCATTTCCAGCAGAGGATCAGTAAGTGCAGTATCCCAACTGTCGGATACTGCATTTGCCCGACGCTTGATGAATCCAGCAGCCACTCTGAGCCAGCCACAGACAGGAAAATGATCCACAAGTCTCCCGAACACGGAAAATGTATTTTATGGTGTAATAACATTGGGAACTTCACTTATAACCCGTCGGTCGCTACTGAGCTAAAGGGCTCATGGAATTTCTGAAATTGGGCGTCAAGATTGGATTTTCTGCATCAACCATGGATTGCAAGGTCTCTATATTTGCTGAAAATCTAGCCGAATGCCCACGTTGTGTTCAGATCTCAAACAACTAGAAATCTGCTATAGAAACTGATTTCCAAGGTTAACGGCAGCAGAGTGGTCACATAAAAAACAACGACTCTTTTTCTTCTTTTAAAAAACTCAACAACATTTATATTCAAATAAAATACAAAATCAATTCTTACTCAAAGCTGTGGGAATGATGGACCTCCAATTAATAACTTCTGGTCTTCTGCCGGGTATTGTACAAAAAAGTTTGCAAATTTGACAAAGTTTTTCAATGGTCTTAGCTGAAGTCAGTTTCTATCGGTATTTGCGTTAATCTTCTCTACTAGCCCAGTCAGCTAATCCTCAAGCCCGCTTTGGTTTCATCTGATTCTCAAGCAATCACAGCTTCATCTGATTTTTCATCAAAAACGTCTCAGTTAAATAATATTTTCAACCGGACATTCTGATTTCTGGCTGATGTGGGGGTATTAGGAATTTTCTCTGTACCTCCCCCACCCTGTCAGGGTAGCCGCCCTCTCCTCAATTCTAACTACCAATAAAATTCACTTCTGCCCACCAATCGACATGGGCTCAGTTTTTCTGGTGTTCTCAAGTGTTTTCCAATAAAATGTGGAGTCTTAAATACATATAGGTTTAATTTGTTTCTATAAGATTTTCAACAAAGAGGTTATCCTTTTTCACTTAAGAAAAAGGAAAACAATAAAAAGATTTTCTTCAAGGGCCCAAGATAATCATGGTCAACCGACTTCCCGGTTATCTTTTTCTGCAACCTTCATCTGGTCACATCAAAGGACTGTCTCAATCGCAGCCAATTAAGTAGCCTCGCTTCTGGAAGGTCTTCTGACCCATTTGAGATTTTACTTTCGATACCGACATTTCCGAATCGCTTTGTGTAGCCTTATCGTTGCTACCATCTGTTTTGACCTTACTCCGACTCAAGTTATCAGAAGATTTTAAACTTCCGATTTTTTTTCTTTCTTTTTCTAATTTCAAACCAAGAAATCAGGTCACACACTCCCCCGCTTCCAACGGAGGATACCATTTTCCCTCCAGACCTGCAGACCAAGGACTTTGGTACCATCCTGCAGTCGCTCTGGATCCTTACAAATTAAGCCGTATTCAGACAGGTGTGTCCTTACCCGAGCTGTCGAAACTAAATCTTCATTGATGAAAATGTCGTCGATGTACGCTGACGTGGCGCTCTTGATAGTCGGGTCTCGGGACATAACGGCTTCGACAATAGATTTCATGATAAGAGGCGCCACATTGAGGCCAAAACCCAGCCAGGTGAAGCAATACCTTTGCCCCCCTGAATATCACAGTCTGATATGGCCACAAAGATTTGTCAATGCAAACTTGAAGATAAGTTCGTTTCAAATCAAGCAGTGACACATTCGCACCTTTCTTACGCCATTCTCTCAACGTGGCAGTGCACACATGAGCATTAGCCATAAATGCATCGACATGCTCATTCAGCTCTCTGTAGTCTATGTGCGGAACCAGTCCTTTAGGTGGACCAAGTCTCTCTTCGGGGTAGGACAGCAACCAGCCATTCTCTATCTAATCATGAAGTCCGGCCATCGTAGCTCTTTCTGGTATGTTTGGGAACTTGGTACTCCGGTACCTTATTGCACAGCAGCTCTGGAGCTCGTCCCCCGGACCATTTCCATTTGGCAATCCAACAATTCTGTCTTTTATCATAATCCACACGGAAATCCAGCTCATCATGTTGGATTGCTGCGCATACATTTGCCTTTCGCCCACCAAAGCTCACTGTTCTAGCTTGCGTGATGGTCATGCCGCCAAAAGCTCTGATGGTGTCATTCCCCAGTATGAGGTCAAACCCCAACAACCGCGTATTTACAACTAGGGCATCAACGTATCCAGGCTCAGTGCTGTTTACACAGAGCTGAATTCAGCTTCGCCCACAGCACTTTATTGTTTTTCCATCCGCTGTTAGCACCCTAGCTTGTCCGAGCCTCCAGGCATGGCACACAAATCTGGTGACCAACGTCCGTGTACATCCAGTGTCTACTAGGCTATACATTTCCTCCTGTTAACATGTACGTCAACTGTTGGCAGCGCCTCATTTCTCCTTTCCCTGAGGAGCAAGTTGACACTGATTACTTCTCCCCTGCAGCGTTTCCCCGGACACTCCGAAAGCAATGTGTCCGGTCTTCTTACACCGGGAACATCGAATCGTCCGTGGCAACAGAGATGGTCGTTCAGGGGCTGTGCCTGAGCGTCCTAGCAAGCAATCTCTGGACAAATGGTTGGGACCGGAGCACTTGTAACAAATAATTTCGTTCTTCCAGGTCCCAGCTGGCACGGAAGCAGGTTGAGCGGCCACAATGATCTCTTCGGGCTGCTCAGTGTCGGTCATAATAGCCTGTACCCGGTCCACAAGTTCACCCATTTTCATATCATCCATGCGCGATGACGCTCGCAGCAACCGACGTACGTGCTGTGGCAGTCCAGCAACAAAAGCACAGATCATTTTACACGACAAGCTGATCCAGTCACTGCAGGTCCGCCAAATACTCGTTTACTGTCTCCTCGGGTCGAAGTGACCACGCCACGAAATAATCATACACGCTGAACAAGTCAGGGGCGTAGGTGGCTATAAGAGCCTGCTTTATGCGCTGAAAATTGGCCTTATCTTCCTTGTTCAATTGTTGGTATACAGTGAGGGCACCACCTCACAGACGCAATGGTAGTATCAGCTCGACATCCGTTCTCCTGCAAAGTTCGCAAATCATTTCAACGCGCTGAATCCATTCGATGACGGGTTCGTCAGAAGGAGACCCACCAAACTCCGGGATCAACCGGTAGTAGAACATTCTGTCCATGTTTCCGAGTTTTTAGCCGAAATAGCTTGAAAATTGTCCAACAGCTTCTCTTTCTCTTTCTTCCTCTTTTTCCTTTTCTTCCTCTTTTTCCTCTTTCTTCCTCTTTTTCCTTTCTTTTTCCTTTTTCCTTTTCTTCCTCTTTTCCTCTTTCTTCCTCTTTTTCCTTTTCTTCCTCTTTTTCCTCTTTCTTCCTCTTTCTTCCTCTTTCTTCCTCTTCTTTTCCTTTTCCTCTTTTTCCTTTTCTTCCTCTTTTTCCTCTTTCTCAACACTCTGTTATGAAGAACAAAAATGCAATTCTGCCGTTCAGGCAAAAATGGGTTGCTTTTATAGCCAAATAAAAGTTGCAATGCACCATGGGTAGTCACCCATAATGCCTTGCAACCTCTATAAAAAGTCCACTCTGCCCCCTCCAACTTCTTGACACTTTTTACTCAGATTGGGTACAATGGCGTACCACCCCAACTACATTCCTTCTTCTACCATGGGTAGTTTTGTAGGCCAGGCACCGAGGACACTTTGAGTCAGGTAAGTTCGACTCGTCACTACACTTTTGTGTTAGAAATATTATTAGAATTATTTTTAATTTTCTTTTTCCCCACCCCCCAAATAATTCTAAATTTAAAAAAAAGCTTTTCTTTTTAACAAATAATTTTTATTACTATAAAGATGTCTTAACAATATAAATCAGTTGAATTATCTAACGGCTCGTATATAGATTTTTCTAAAAATCAACCAATAATCAAATATTAAAATTGAAAAAAAAAAAAAAGAAAAAAAAGAAAAAAAAGAAACAAATTTAAACAGTTTAGCTATTTATTTTATCAATTGCTAGATTTAGAATTTTTTCAAAAGATACTTAAAATGTTGAAAATAAATTTTTGAAAGATTTTTGTTATTTTTATTTATCTTTTATTTTTTTACGATTTCATTATTACTTGTACTTGTAAAAAAAATCCATTTTTAAATTATAGAAAGCTGAAATCTGATATTATTTTCTAAAAAAAAAAAAAAAAATATATATTTTTCATAATTAAAAAAAATATTATCTATAACAAAATTGACACTATTTTTGAAAATATAGATTTGAATATTTTTGATAAGCTAAAATATGGTTAATTAAAAAGTATGGTGTTCTATAAAAGAAATAATTCTGTGGCTTATTTCCATCGAAAATTTATTTTTAAAAAATGATCTTTTTTTATTCTTTAGATTTATAGGTACCACCAATTTGACCCTGTGAAATTTACCCCCCCCCTACATTTAACACAATGAAACTTGCAGAAAAATTAATATTATCTTGAAATTTTTTTTCCATTTGAAAGAAAAAACATTAAACAAACTCCTGATGATTTTTTTAAATTTTTTATCAGCTTACAAAAATAATTAAAATTATGATTGAAAAACAATGTTTTCATTTTTGCACTGTTAAATCAACTGAAATTTAACGTAGCTACAAGTTACAATAAGAGGTTGTTTTTTTTTTAAATTCTATGAAAAATCAATTAATAGTCTAATTTTCACAAAAATTTCCATAACTATTTACCTTTGGATGTAAATTTATCTGAAATAGTTTTTCCTAAAATATATTGGGAGAAATATTTTTTTACAAGGTCTACCCACCCCCCTCTATTTTATTTTATGAGATAAAAAAGAGTGAACTGTCAGAAAACTTTTTTCTATAGAGATTAGAGTGAATAACTATATTAAAAAAATTGTATAACATACAATGCAGTAGTTTTTTTTTAGGAAAAATTCATGAAATCGGAAATAAAAAGTGCAAAAACTGTCATAATACTATTATTTGAAAACTTTTTTTTGCTTTTTTAATTGATATGTACTATATTCTATTAAATTGTCAAGAAAAATTTTTTTTTTTTAATTTAATTTTTAAGAGATTTTCAATCTTTTGTGCGCTTAAATAATTTTCTTTTTTAATGTTTAAAATTTTTTTTTCTGTTTACAAATTGAATTTTTCACGGATATTTAAATATATGAATTTCAGAATTCAGGTGAACTAAAAAACTGTCCGAGCCACGATATATTAATATTTTTAAAAGAATTTGTAATTTTCATTGTTGAATGATAATGTTTCTTATAATTTACGGAAGAGCAAAACTGACAATATTTGTAATACTTATTGTCTTTTCTTTGCTTTAGTTACAACTAAAAAAATAATGGAGTTATTCTGAAACCACCACCAAAAAAAAACTTTCAAAAATCGTTGAAAACAAATAATCGGTTATTGAATATACATAAAAAAACAATTATGTCGAATACAGCCACCCATACATTTAGATGTATAATTGTCAAAGAGAAATAATATGAGACGTTACAATCCCCATTTCCACATAAAAATAACCCTTTTGTATGTAAAACGGATTATTTTATTTATTTATTTTATTAACGGTGAGTAATTTTCCCCCATCAGATAATTTGATCTTAGAATTAACTGTTTTTCTTTGTAACAACTCTGTATGATCGTTACTTTTTTTAGAGAGATTTTTTTTAAAAAAAACAAAGTTCAAAAATATTTACTTTAGGCTATTCAAAATGGCCTAAATTGATCATGTGACTGTATTTTGTTATCTCTTTAGATTTATATTAATATTTTAAAGTTTTTTTTTAACAATTATATTAAGTCAATTATTTAAATTTATACTTGAAGTATATAATTTAAATGACTTAATATAATTGTTTTAAAATACAAAATTAAAATTTAATCTAGATCTGTAGATTTTTAAAAAAAGTGTAGTTAAAAATTATAATACCATTTTAATATTTTCAAAAATACTTATTTATAATTCAAATTTATTTAAAAAAATTGATATCTATTATTTCTTTAAATAAAAAAGGTTAATTCATGGAGTTTTTGGTCATCCATTTTTTTTTTTTAATTCATATAATTGAAAATTAAAGGAAACAATTTTGTTCATATATAGTTTCTATATAGAATAATTGATTTTTGGGACTTTTTTAAATCAGAGATTTTTTTATCGATTGATCATTTATAATGTCATATTTTTTCAAAACTTTTCAAAATATGCCAAATTTTTTGAAATTGAAAAATTTATTGGATTAGAAGTTTTAAAACTTAAAAAATATGCATTTTTTTTTACTGTGACTAATTTTATGTTTTTATTTCGTGATTGAAGCTATATTTTCTCATGACAATGTATTTGAATTTTAAGGTAAAACCTGTGTTCACCTGTTTTGGATGTCCATGGAAAATAGTATCCAAAACTATTAACTTTTCATTGGATCGAGCAATTACATAAACATTATTTTGTAGGATTATAAAAACGTTATTATGAATAATATCACGGTAGTAAATAAGGCTGTTATATACTCTAGTTATCATTTGTTTCATCAGAATCCTCATCACAACTGTCATTGTCAGCTGATATTTTATTTAAATCTCTAGTCATCATCATCATTATTACCAAAGCAGATTCATTAGCTAAATCTGCACTGCACCAGACAAAAACTACAAAATACCATACAGTGATCTTAAACCAAAAATCAAGCAAATAATGACAATCAAATGGCAGCAATTATGGGATGAAAATTTCCACAACAAACTCTACAAACTACAGCCCAACTTAAAAGAAAGGACACCTGATCCTAGTAATAACAGAAGAGAAGAAACCACTATCACCTGCATAAAATAACCCAAGGGGTTGACATGCTGTAAAACCCAACCAACCAAACCAAAACATGATGTCTTCACTAATCCAATGTGGTATTATTTTATGATGGCTACTTTTGAATGTTTGAAGCAAATCAGTTTTATCAATATTTACTCGTTTTCAAAAAAAAACAGCATGCTAGTTGATGCAATTTAAATGTTCCCAGATAAATAATGCAATTGTTTTTGTTGCATACTGGCATCAAATGTCTGTATGTTATATAGCACCCTTCTTCGCTACTCTCACTCGTGTACGTTAGTACTGGGGTTTTCACTGTACCCAAAGCAATGTATGTTAGTAGTCAGTTACGACCGACTACTGGACTTCAATAAACAACAGATACGTATGTACAAAGAGAGGACCCTTCTTTATTTTCTTCGGTGTGTGGGTGGTGAAGGCACAGAGCTTACAATGAGGGGTGGTTGCTGACGGGAGACGTGAAGTGTCCTTTCCGCTGTCGGCTGGTGTCTGACTGCTGTCGGCTTGACCCTCTGGCTTTTTGTATTGACGATACGCCTACGCATCTCTACCCCCCAATCTGATAACTATTCCCAAATTTATTGTTACTTTTGTTATACTTATTGTTATATATTGAGGGTTGCCATAAGGGCAATAGGGTTTGGACAATCGTAGATGTGCTAGAGCTTGACTTGGCCAGTCGATTGATCAAAGGAAGCCTCTCTGACTACCTGTCTAGCCTAAGTAAAGGATAAAGTGTAGTCTTGCATGTCATGGACTGCTCACCCACCAGGATTCCCTCCTTCAGCATCATGGGTTGCCAAACATGACTAACAGGTGGTCCCATTGGGGGAATGTTATTCTGCAGCAGAGGTGCTGTCTGTATATTCTAAAACCCCTGCCAACAGGGATTTGTGGGAAAGAAAAGATTTCACTAAACAAAAGATATTACATTATTCATTTTCAGAAAAATGAATATTGGAAACATGTAGCACAATTAGAGGAAGTGAAATCTGCTGGTTTTCACTATCTTACCTGTATAATACAACAGTGGGTGCAAGTATGTGTGTGTACATATAAATGCATAGTTATATTGAATACATAAGTTTAAAAAATATAATAAGTCCAACAGTACAATAGATGAAAGGGGGATAATTCACAAAAAAAGGAGTTATTAGAATTTTGAACGTTTAAAACAAAATGTAGCGTCCCCCAGATTTTTAACGGTGCAGCGTTTCAAGAGTTGGGACAGAAAAATTGCCGGTTAAAGGACCATCTATGCGAATCTCGCAGCCTCAAAATTATGAAGAGAAATAAAACAGAATATTACAAAATAAGTAAAAGGAACAAAAGAAAAATTATATGAAGAAGTGAAATCAAACAAACGAACAAGAAACTGAAACAGATAAGTAAAAGGCTGAACTGTATTTTTCCGAGAAAAACCTCTATCTCTCACTATCCCCATATGTTGGACATTTTTGATTCTCCCGCTTCTTCTATTATTTTTGATTGAACAAAACCAGGAAAAGATCTATGAATGAATAAATTAAATCATTAATTATTAAAATATATTTTTGTTTTTAATGTTATTCTTTCTGTCAAACTTCATATATGTATTTTCTCTCAATTATTGTGGGTTTCTCAGAGGAATTAAAATCCGGCGTATTACACGCTTGAGAAGACGAACGTAACAATACGTAGGAGCTAGTTATATGTAATAAGTAGTAAGTCAAACTACATATATGTATAGATAGATAGATACATATGTGCGTATGTATACATACATACGTGTGTGTGTATACATATATATTGTATGTATAAGTAGGTGTATTGTTTGTGGGTGTCAATAGTTCAGTCCACCCATTAAAACTTAAGGAAAATCTAGAATGATGATAATCTCTTCTTAGGAGACAGACAGACTGCGTTTTGACCACTTTGAGAGTTAACAAGAGTTCACAGCAGTAATAAAAATGCGACCTAATTTTGAAAAGTTATTTGTGTTTAATACACAAATAACTTTTCAAAATTACGTGGGGGATAGGCACAAATCTCGTGGACGAGATTTGATAGTGAGAATTGGGACCTCTGTGAGATTTTGAAAAAGTTAAGGAGTTGTTGAAGAAGGCAGTTGAGCTTTGGATGCTGAAGAAGTAAGATGTGAGTTGCCACTAGAAGCCAGCTTAGCAGAGGTCCCCAAAGGAACGGGGGAGGGGGGTGCCTCCCCCTCTCGACAGACATAGATAAATTAGAAGCTGATGGGAGCAGATGGAAGCCAATAGGACAGAAGCAATGCAAGTTATATACGCCTCTGCCATTTGATTGATGTTCACCTAAGATTGTCTTTGTTTGTTGTTGTATTTTTTCCCCTTATGACACATGGGTGCGTTCCAGACATGGCGTTGGGGTTGACAGACTATAAGACGGCCTGTGACAGAGATCGATCCGGAGAGACTGCTATTGCTCATCAATATTCTCTTCGGCGTCCTGTTCCAATGATTCAGAGTATCGATCTGGGAGATTGCTATTAGTGGTAATCGATATTCTCCCAGACGACCTGGACGAGAATGGTGTAAGCGATTATGTGACCCCCTATTGTGTCATACCTGTGATATAAAGATAAAAAAAAATGAAACTCGTATTACCTCGAGCTTGGAAGAAAATGGCGCCCAAAATTTAAATTTTCTTTTATAAGAGTGCAAACCGGAAGTGATGGGGTTGTTGGGAGTGGAGTCATAAATAAGTAGAATTTCTTGGCAGTTGTGTGAGTGACAGTTTTTACGAGCAGACTGAATTCCTGAGTTGAGATTTCACATTACCATTAACAAGGGTTTATCTAGATCGCTACAAGGCAATGTAATGTAAGATTCCTTAGAGGAAGCACAAATTGCTCATCTCCTTTTGAATCCCCTTTCACGGTTTCCTGGCAACCAACTGGGCCCTTAACTCTTTTATCTATCTTAGTATTAAATTATTGCAAAAACCATGTAATATAAAAAATGTGAAAATAAAAAAATACTGAATTTAAAAAAAAAGATCAATGAAGAGGTATATTTTTAAATCAATTTTTTTTTTTTCAAAAAATATTTTAACAGCAGGTATTACAATTTTTCTTTATGGGTAAACAACTTTTCACAAATATATTCATTTCCATAAAATGCGGATAAATATTTTTCCTTAGCTTTAATCTTTCTTCTTTCTAATTGCTCAACTTTTATGCAATATTTTTTTTCTCTATTCAAGTGAAAAATTTATTAAAATTTTACAAAGTTCAATAAATGGAGTTGTTTACTAAAATATTTCCACCAAGTAACCTTTTTATAGTCACCGAGTAGCAATTTTTGAGGCAGGAGACCAGGACGCACTTCCTCATAAATTACCATAAAATCTAAGAAAATACTCTTGTTTTTACATTTGTTTATATATTATTAAATTCAACTTTTTATAAATCTGCTGATCAATCAATAAGTAATTTGGTTTCTTTAATAAAATTGGTAATTTATGAGGATGTGCATCCCGGTCTCCTGCCTCATAAATTGCTACCCGGTGACTATTAAAATAATGATCCCAGCTACGGTGTTACTTGAAAGAAAACAACCAACTTAGGGCGTTAAATGTATTTTAGGGGGAAGGCTTCTCTTTTTTTTGTTGTAATTCTTATTTATTTATAGAAATTTGTTGTAATTCTTGTTTATTTATCATAATTTGTTTTATTCATGTTTGTTTAATGTCTTGTTTAATGTTTAAATAAACAAGAATTACAACAAAAAAAGAAGCGATCCCCCCCCCCAAATACATTTACTTGTCGAAAATATCTATCTCCATTTGTTCATATCTATTTATATTATTTTGTTTGTTTATCTATCTATCTATCTATCTCAGTCTATTCAAAACTATATATCCATCTTCATAAATAAATAAGAATTACGACGAGCTGGGGTTGTTATTTTGATAGTCACCGGGTAGCAATTTTTGAGGCAGGAGACCGGGACGCACTTCCTCATAAAATCTAAGAAAATACTCTTTTTTTTTTTTTACATTTGTTTATATATTATTGAATTCATCTAAACATATTGAAATATATGATTTTATATAAATTTCCTTTATTATTTCAATATTAATAACTAATAGTTGTCTTCAATAAAATCCTGCATAATGTAGGAAAATATATTTTTGTTTTACATTTGTTTATTATTGAATTCATCTAAACATATTGAAATATATGATTTTATATAAATTGCCTTTCTTTATTTCTCTTCCTTCTTTTAACTTAAAGTTTTCTCTTTTATTGATTGCAGATTTTTGGATTTTCAAAGAAGGAGGCACATTTGAAGTGAAATAAATTAACATTGGAATTGGTAAAAAACAAATTCTTGTGAAGTACCGTTTCTTTTCACAGAAATCAGATTGGAGTATATGTGGATAAACACAGGTGAGGAATGATACTTTTGTAAAATTCTTTCTTTTCTGATGTCAAATCTTTATAAATATATACAAACTAACAAAGAAGATAGAATTGTGATATTGATGAAGACATAGTTTTGGTTACATATTGTGAGACTACCTGTTCTGCGCTCTGCACCCTCAATGCACGATGTCTAGACCCCAAACGTTGTAACACTCTGCGCTGGCCAATTTGAGTGCATGAGTCAGAAACAGTAGCCACAAGTATTAAATAAAAACAAACAACAACTACAAGTGTTTGTAAACAAGACGCGGATGGAAAAAGGGTGTGTTTGATACTTCGCTGGCTGCTACTGGCTATCCCTACCGGTGATCTTAACACCTCAACGGCCAAGTCCTAACTGGCTTAGTGCTCAAGTTTAGCTGTATTTGTGTCAAATTCCCCTTCCCCAACCATCTTCTCCGGACCACACAGATGGCCAGCACTTAAATAAATCGCAGACTTCTAGTCGTCATTAACCCTTAAAATTAAAGTACTTAAATATTTTTTCAGACACTACGCATAGATTATGTAACACCAATTTCTCTAAATGTTTGAGATGAGGCTTGATGATTACTATTATCTACGTTATTCGGACTATGAAGATAGGGACAATAGTCCGAATAACACAGATAATACTATAGATACCAATGTTTTTAAAAACAACTGCGGGATAAGAAACCATACACTTATTACAAAAACATTTATACTGAATTTAAAAAATTCAATGTGATGGTAACTTTTTATATCACAATATCTTACGATAAAATTTTCAAATGTAGATTAAAATTTTCACCACGAATACCTAACAACCTAAAAGAGTTAACACCCTTTCTTTTATTTATTTATTTTTTTATTATCAGTATCCAATTTTATACTATGATGCCATCATTGGAAAAGAAAGTAAAAAAGTAAAAAAATAAAATGAAAAAAAAATCCCCAAAAAACAACTAGCTTATATAAATTTTTAACTTCCAAATTAATAAAATATTAATAGTAATAAATAACTTAAATAACAGTAAGTCATAAACAATTTTTGTTGAGATGAGAAATAATTTTACACTATGATTCCATCATTGTTTTAAAAAAAAGATTAAAAGCATGAAGAAAATATGTTTTTACCCAACCACTGTGCACTGGCAGGATGTGACACCCGGTCGATTTTTAAATGGTGTTTAACAGGATTTAAATAGGAGTTTTTCCTTCTCCTAGACTAGTGGCCATACCGAGTTTATTTTTCTGCAAATTATGTACAGTGCTGAAAAACTAGTGTTACTGAAGCTGTGTTTACTAAGACAGAAATGAACATTGAATGGAACATTAATTTTCTTCAAAATACGAGTTTTGTTCAACTACCTTAAACTTATTAATGACATCAATTTTCAAATTCCATATTAATGGATTTCTAAAATATTACTAATAAATAACTTAGTAACTGACTGAATCATTTTTTGTTGAGATTAGAAATAATTTTGCAAAAGATTTTTAAAAAAAACCAAAAAAAACAACATTAACTTCTATTAGTTTTTAACTTCTTTTACCAGTAAACAACATTTCATAATTATCTTCAGTTCCATGAAATGTTGATAAATAATTTTTCTTATCATCTTCAATATCTTCAGTTCCATGAAATGTTAAATAATTTCTTCAATTCTTTCTATTCAGGGTTTCCTTAAAAGTTGCCTTATTTCTTTTATCTTACAATGCAAAAAATGACAAACTAGATAGAATTGGATAGCATTAACTAGGGAGGCCCTAAATTGACATAAAATTCCTTTTTGACAAAATGACTTTAGCCCCTACAGAAAATAATTTACCCAAAATCAGGGAATTATCAGATTTTAATGAAATTTTCAGTGTTTATTTATCAATGAATGATCTTTCTAATGCATTATTTATTTTATTTCAAAACTTTCTCATTTTTTTTCAAGTCACTTAATTTTGACCCCCCTTATGTTGGGGGCGTAAAATGTTTTGTGAGTTGGTCATTTTCGATATTAATTACAGTATAAATAAAGAGATAAAAGACCGAAGTTATGGATAGAAAAAATATTTTTTATGGTGGCTTTTCTATAAGAAAATAAGTAACAAAATTCGAAAAATAACATGTAAAAATAACATAAATAAAAATTTTTTTGGAGATTTCTTTTTTACTCATTTTGATAATTATTTAATTGGCTATTATCTTATAAAAGAAAAAATCATACATTGATATTTTTTCTGCTTAAAAAGGGGAGGGGGTACATTTTCAATCGAGTTTTTCTTCAAAACTTATTACTTTTTGCACCTAAAATAAGGTTTGTATTAAATAGATATTTATTTTTAGAATCTAAAAATATAACATTTTAAACAAATTTTATATATTAATTTTTCATAGCCAAAATACTAAATTAAAGTTTTGAAATAAAATAACTGATGCATTATAAAATTCATTAATTGATAAATCAATACTGAAAATTTCATTAAAATCGGATAATTACCTGATTTTTGGTAAATTTTTTTTTTCAATCTTAAGCCATTTTAAGCCAGCATCTCAGAACAAAAGTGATAGAAATTGACTGAAAAAATCGTTTTAAATGTTTTTAAAATAAACTGCATATGTAATGATATTTTTCTTTTTTTTAATTATGGTCATTATGATACTGTTTATCGTTTTAGATAAAAGTTTGACCTTAAATAATTGATTTAATTGATTTTAATTCATTTTTAAAACAAAAAATCTGTCGCAAGCAGACGATCTTTGTGCCATCCTAGCATTAACTTTTATGCAATATTTTTCATTCTCTGTTCAAAGGGAAAATTTCTGATAACTTCACAAAATTCAATAAATGAAGGGATTTACTAAAAATGTTTCCACCAAGTAATTTTTTCATATATCTGCTAATCAGTAAAGGTTTTCTTATATAAAATCCTTTATAAAATTAAATACTTTTAAATTTAATCTAAAGGCATTCTTTTTATTTATTATACATTTGTGAAAATAATATTGAATCTGTTTAAAAATATTGAATCATATGATTTGGTTCTATAAAATGTCAATAAAAAAATTTTCTTATCTTCTTCAATATTGCTTCTTTTTAATGGCACCAAAAATTAACTTTTATGCAATATTTTACCTTCTTTATTCAATAAATGAAGTGATTTTCTAAAGCAATAAATGGAGATGTTTGCAAAAAATGTTTCCACCAATTAATCTGCTAATCAATGAATAAATCACTAAAGGTATTCTTCTTTAAAATCCTTTATAAAATTAAATACTTTTAGATTTAATCTAAAGGCATTCTTTTTATTATACATTTGTGAAAATAATATTGAATCTGTTTAAAAATATTGAATCATATGATTTTATATTAACTGCATTTCTTTATTATTCATTCTTTTAACAAAGTAAATGTCTTCTTATATAAAATCCTGTATAATCTAAGGAAATCATTTTCATTTCATATTTGTGAATATCGAATATATCTACACATTTTGAAATATATGATTATATATAAACTGCATTTCTCTATTATTCTTTTTTGCAATTAATTTTCTCTTGTTTTTATTGATTACAGATTTTTTACCTGAATGAAATAATTCCCAGGAGATAAATATTTACTTAAAGTTGTGGATTTTCAAAACTGTCACATTTGAGGTGATGTAAGTGAACACACACTGGAGAAAAAACATATTCTTGTGAAGTACACAAAAATCAGATTATCAGAGTAGATCCAGTTGAACAAAAGAGAGAATATATTTTGCGAAATCTCTGCGTCTTTCCATTTTTTGTAAGAATATGCAAATGCAGAAAGTAGATAAACCATATTCGTGTGATGTGTGCACGGCTTCCTATGCTTATCCATCAGCATTGCGGTGTCATATGCGAAAACACACGGGAGAGAAGCCACATTCTTGTGAAGTGTGTGGCACCTCCTTTGCTCAAAAATCAGGCTTAACAATGCATATGCGAACACACACAGGAGAGAAGCCATATCCTTGTGAAATGTGTGGCCGTTCTTTTTCAGCTAAGTCAACATTAGTGGAGCATATACGAACACACACAGGAGAGAAGCCATATACTTGTGAAGTGTGTGGCACTTCCATTTCAACAAAATCATATTTGATTAAGCATATGCGAAAACACACAGGAGAGAGGCCACATTCTTGTGAAGTGTGTCACTGTACCTTTTTACAAAAATCAGACTTGGTAAAACATATGCGAAAACACACAGGAGAGAAGCCACATTCTTGTGAAGTATGTAACTCTTCCTTTTCAGAGAAGTCAAATTTGGTGTCACACATGCGAACACACACAGGAGAGAAACCATTTTCCTGTGAAGTATGTGGCTCTTCGTTTTCACAAAAATCAACTTTGGTGGAGCATATGCGAACACACACAGGGGAGAAGCCATTTTCTTGTGAAGTGTGTGGTTCTTCCTTTTCACAAAAGTCAGCATTGCTGCTGCATATACGAATACACACAGGGGAGAAGCCATATTCTTGTGAAGTGTGTGACACTTCCTGTTCAACTAAAGCAGGTTTGCTGAAACACATACGAACACACACAGGTGAGAAGCCATATTCTTGTAAAGAGTGTGGCTCTTCCTTTTCACAGACATCAAATTTGCAGGTGCATATGCGAACACACACTGGAGAGAAGCCATTTTTATGTGAATTGTGTGGCGCTTCATTTTCACAATTGTCAACTTTTCTTGAGCATAATCGAACACACACAAGTGAGAAGCCATTTTCTTGTGAAGTATGTGGCTCTTCCTTTTCACTAAAATCTTATTTGGTACGGCATATGCGGAGACACTGAGGTGAAAACCCATATTCTTGTGAAATGTGTGGCTCTTTTCAGCAAAATCAGATTTGTAGAAGCTTCTTGTGAAGCGTCACTCTTCCTTTTCACAAAAATCAATTTTGGTTTGGCATGTGTGAATATACAGAGGAGAGAAGCCACTTTCTTGTGAAGTGGGACGCTCTTCTTTATCATTTACATTCTACTTGGTAAAACATGTGGACACAAGAGAAAAGTCACATTCTTGTCAAGTATGTGGCACTTCCTTTTCAAGTAGATTAGATTTGACGGTAAATTTACACTTACAAAATATATAACCTTGTAATGGATTATAATACTTCCTTTAATTCAAAATTCAAATTATTGGCTAGCACATGAAATACCAAACAACAATATAAAGTCCTTCCTGTATATAAAGTTGAGTTTAAGGGACTTACCGGCGCGTTGGAGAAGATATCTTAGGGTGATTTTTTGGAGTACCTTCAAGTCATTGCCTCGTGGTACCACTGGTTGAATCTATCTGCCTGGGCTTTTGGATATTGCGCCTAAAACTCTGTGCTATCATGTGATTGGTATATCCAATCACAGAGCCTCTCCCTCACTCTATATACAGGAATCAACATTTTACTGACCCAACACTTGTAATGGACTAAATTCTGTGTTTTGACGCCTATTAAATTTACCTGTTCTTTGTACAAAGAACAGGTAAATTCACAATAAAAAGATTAAACAAAAAAATTAAACTTGGATATTTTACTTTCTTTTAGTATTTGCTCATACCATCTCACTAAATGCTATTACTTGGCGCAAATATTGGATCCAATTTTCATGAAATATTTTTGATAAATTTCATTTTTATTCACATGGACGTGCACAAGATTTCATTTTTATTCACATGATGGGGGTGTACAAGATAGACCCTTAAATAGAAAGAAAAATTTGAAAAAAACACTAGTTTAATGGTAGCTATGAGCCAACCCTAGGCTGTGCTTAATTTTTAAATGGTGCCTTGGATAGTTTAATGGTTTATGAGCTAGAATTTTTAAAATTTGCTCTTGGAGTTGGCTTGATTCACAAATAGTATGATATATTGGGCTATGGCCTCTAGGAGTAAAGTTGAAAAATCTGACACACTGACATTTGTATTCATCATTTTTAGTAAATTTGCTGTAAATACATTTTCTAATTAGGAAACAATAATATTTAAATGAAATTTGCATTTTGCATTATTCCTTTCAGCTGCCATTTAAGCTCATTCAATTATACTGGTTTACAAAGAAATTGAGGCAAGCATAACATTTTTGAGTGCTGAATTCAGATTTGAAATTCGTTTTTACTCATCACCTCTTGTTTTTTTAGATATGCATACTGTACATTTTGTACACATACTCTACATAAAGGCATATATGCATTCAGGGTTAATTTCTAATATTGTGTGACTTATGTCTTCTTTTTTAGTTATTATGCAATAAATGTAAGTGATAGCATTACATACATATATATATATATATAGCTATATATCAAGACGGATTTTGGCAGTTAAGCATAGCCAACACGTCTCAACAGTCATTAGTGCACTGGCAGTCAACGCAGGAGGAAGGTGTCTTTTGGGTATATATTTGTATTACAATTTCCAATGACGCACATTTTATTGCCTTACATATGATTTAATTTTACTTTGTTGGATGCTCTTGCGTGACATCCCGGAGGCAAAATACAGCAGATCATCTAGGAAAACACACTTCTAACTGTCTGCGGTAGTATGAATTGTGTGCATCCAAGTATATTTATTCCATCAATGTTCTTTATCTATCCTGTTTTATCTGTAATAAGCTGTTGCAACTGTTGAAATAAGCACGTATATACTCTGTATATACTAAAATGAGACTATTTAAAAGACAGAAAACTAGAGGTGATAGAGCAAAACTGTTTATAAATTTGAATTCAGCACACCCAAATTAGTAAAAAAAAAACACCTATTCACATTCTTGCCTCAGACAAAAAATATTATTTTGTAAACCAGTTTTATCTTATTGACTCTTCAAATAGTTTGCTCTGATTTATTTGTTTTTGTCTAAGCGGCCATTTGTAATGTGATATGTGTGTATGCACCTGTTCCAGTCTGTAATATTACCATTGTATACTAACATGCAGAAGTTTTGCGTACATAGATGATAGCAAAGAGACTTGAAGGGAGAAACAGTTGAAAATGAATCAGAATGAGAGTGACATGCGGTTGGAGTGAGAAAGAGTAACGATCTAAACATCATCGTGATTGACTTTTTTTAGCTTTTTCCTTTAAAAAAAACAAGAGTAACAAGATTCATGTTATTGTAATGCTATTGGGTAATTTATGAGGAAGTGCATCCCGGTCTCCTGCCTCAAAAATTGCTACCCAGTGACTATTAAAATAACGACCCCAGCTATGTCGTTTCGGTGGTGTTACTTGAAAGAAAACAACCATTTAGGGCGTTAAATGTATTTTAGGGGGGGGGGGCTTCTCTTTTTTGTCGTAATTCTTATTTATTTATCGTAATTTGTCGTAATTCTTGTTTATTTATCGTAATTTGTCGTAATTCTTGTTTAGATATAAAGATGGATATCTATTTATCTATCTACCTCAAATTGTTCAAATTTCTATAAATAAACAAGAATTATGACAGATTTCTATAAATAAACAAGAATTATGACAAATTTCTATAAATAAATAAGAATTACAAATTACGATAAATAAGAAATTTAACACCCTAATTTGGTTGTTTTCTTTCAAGTAACACCGTAGCTAGGGTCGTTATTTTAATAGTCACCATGTAACAATTTATGAGGCAGGAGACCGGGACGCACTTCCTCATAGATTACCTGCTATTGTTTTGGTAACTAATGGAAAACATTTTTTGGCATAGTACAAAGAATTAGTTGTGAAGAAAGAGATAAACTCAAAAAGAGGCTGAGTATTTGGAATGTTTGATGGAATCACATTTTCTTGCAAGTAGTATACAACTCCTAAAAACAGACTGGTTTTACATAATGGCCATCCCAGCACCTATATTTGTGGCCTTGTGCCAGACTCAGAGAAACCTTAAAACAAAAATGTATTTCTGATTCCCTGCTACCTTGGGTGGCCTTTGAAGAATCACCGAAAAAGAAATAAAAAACTTAAATGTGATTTCGGTGACGTTAGGTCTGCTTTTAAGGAAAATCCAGTCTTTTCGACGACCAATGGTTCTTTGATCTAAAAGGCCGTGAACTCTATTTGACCAGAATGATTCGAAGAAATGGAATATTCTATTATTTCGAGAACGAACTGGATGGTTCCAGAAAAATATCTTTCTGGAAAATTACTTTGATATAGTATTTAAGAAACCCGTATGAGTAGATAGTTAGTCAGTGGAGATCAGAGCAGGTGACACAGTCGGCCGGAGAGGCAGTGATCAAGGGTTAGTCGAGGCCGTACGGAGTTTGGTAAACTGTTGTCGCTGAAGACGATAAGGAATGGCCTGTTATTGTTAAGAAAAGTTTGTCACCGAGAAGTTGACGAAGAACTGCTAGATATTTGGATATAGTAAACAAGAAGTGTGTGGAAGAATTTTGGGGCTTGAAGGCTGACTACTAGAGATTCTGCGTGGAGTTGTAAACAAACCCCAGAAGTTACATGCCTTGTGAGCGTCCAGCGACTTGTGTGAATTTAATAGTGCCATGCATTTCGAGGCACTGGAAGACGCGGTAAAAACCCCGCAACATTACACTGGTGGCTAACGTCAATCATCTTGCCCAATTTTCCATGCAGCATATTATAGGGATTTGGTCCCTATATTTTTATAGGGATTTGGCCCTATATTTTTATAGGGATTGGCCCCTATATTTTTACGGCATGTGGAATTGAATAAATTAAAATAATTAAGTTTTCTTAAATTACTAGTTTTACAATTGTATGTCATGAGTTTAGAATTAGGTAAACAAAAGATAATCGAAATAATATTAGTTTGGAAATATTTTAGAAACAATAGATAATTGTTTATAATGTAGATAATCTAAGGACAAAGGATTGTTTACAAACGAGAAATAATAGTTGAAAATTCCAATGATAATATTTATATCAATAGAAAACTGAACGGTCATTGGAATGCCACAAGTAACAGAATCAGCTGATATTTGAACATTCCGACGGCAATATCTACATCATTAGAAAACTGCCGATATTCAATGGAATGCACAAAGATCAGCTGATTTTTTATGAATAATTAAAATTATTAAAAGACCCTTTTAGCTGAAAAACTACAGAGGGGAGCTTATGCTCTTCCCAACTCAACAGAGTTGGAGCTGCTGCTCCTAACTTGACAGTGGGAATGAATGCTCTTCCCAACTCAACACAATGGGGAGAAGACGCTGTCTGAAAAAATAAAATACGACTCAACAGGTCCGTCTATTTTTTCGTTTCCTATTTTCTCTCTCTCTCTCTCTCTCGCTCAACAACAACAAAATTCAATCACAAAATCTACTACAATGTTGACACAACCAATCACACAAATATAAACAATACATGTCACACTTTACAAACACAATTACGTACAGACACATACAGTCTGCAACACCGCTGAAAGAACAATTGAATATACCAATTGTAAATTAATGTATATAAAGTTTATTTCCTTTATCAATTTTGTCTTCTTTTGTTTTCTATGGAAACTTCATTTCCGTAGTCTTATACATTTAAATTGTGGGGATCAAAACTCGGATCTTTTTCAACTACATAAACACACTCACTAAACAACAATGGTCCCTACAATATCTAGGGTTGACTTTCCCTTGTGTAATCCCTAATGTAATATTTTAGAAGTATCTGATCGTGAATAAGGGTCAGATATTTCTTCTAAAATATATCGTCTGTCTGTTTGATGCTAGAATTGTGGCTCCTAAAGTGTTATATATTGTACAAACGGAAATATGAATTTCAGGTTTTATTAAACAAAGAAATATAACAAATGCCCGTTATCAGATCAAGAGATAAAAATGCGTAGGAGTAGCTATGAATAAAAAAGAGCTGCAGGCTCGAGACAGGTCAGTCATCAGTCAGCCCCGGAGGCAGTCAGCCGGAGAGAGAGTGAGGTGATCGGGGTCAGTAATCGGGAGAGTCGATGCGAGTTAGTTGGCCGAGCGGGATCTCGTGTAGTTGGTGTTGGAAAAGCTAGCCTTAATATTTACCAACTAAAAAAGCTTGTCACCCAGAAATTTAATCAAAGGACCGAAAGTCTAAAGACTAAATATATTAATTAAGCTGACTCTCTCTCTCGAAATAAGAAGCTTGAATTTATTTCAATAAACTTCTGGAGGATAACTTTGGTGTTATTGTCATCCCTTACAACGAAGATAAAACTATTGCAATTTAGTACCGTGACGATGCCGCTACATTACAAAAGGACTAAGTATCAGTACAAGTTTAACCTGTGTCAAATTCTGATGGTCATTTATAAACTGTTGTCACGTCTGTGATCTGCAGATCATGGGGGAGTGTAGTGAGATAGAAGGGCAAAATTCATGAACCTGTGATGAGCCAACAACGGTCCGTCGATCGAAGAGACAGCGGGTGGCATGTTGCACGTGTGGGCGGAAGAACAAAACATGTGACGAGTCTGACTAGTTGTGGCGGTAAACTCCGTCCTTGGGGGTCACATTGTACCAATACCCAGCTTCAAGGGCTGAGCACTGTTTTCGTGCCGCAATGGTCTTTATGCTACGGTGACTTCGTTCCACTATACCATTCCCAGAGGGCACGTATGCACACCGATAGTGGACATGGACACCCCAAAACTGTATGAATTCCTGAAAGCGGTGGCTAGTAAATGCTGTATCGTTATCCGTGAGAAGCTCCAAGGGGGGACCTCATTTGCGAAAGACAGCCTCCAATTCGCGAGTGACACTGGTAGAGTCCTGCCGATGTATCGGTTGCCAAATTGCATACCGTGATGGCCCGCAGTCAATTAAGGTGAGGTAATGAATACCATTATAGTGTGTGATATCCATACCCACTCTTTCCCAATTGTTCGTCACACTCAGATGCCCCTTGTCCCAGCGCACCAGCGGTGGGTCGATCGACGGACCGTTGTTGGCTCATCACAGGTTCATGAATTTTGCCCTTCTATCTCACTACACAAACAATCTCTTAAGTGGACCAATAGATTTAACTCCTGATTATCTGCTGTTGCTTATCAACTGAATTCTTATTTCTTATGAATGTCGTCACCTCAGCTAAATAATAGACTATTCCGTTTTTATTAGAAAGAAAGAAAGAAAGAACACGCTAATCTGTTTTAATCGAAGATAATGAAAAGATGAAAATAAGGAAAGAGAGAGAGAGAGAGAGAGATTGAGTTAAATCAAGATTAGTATGCATTTTACATATTGAATTATTTGGCAATAGTTCTTAAGTAAACATATCAAACATTGTAATAATTAAATTATCATACTGTATTATTTCCACATAGCGTAGTATTTCTCATGTAATATTTTTCAGTAAACACATTTTTATACTTTTCAGTTATACATTTTCGTATAATTTCGCATTAAACATACAGGTGATTTATTTCAATAACAATGAATTTAGTACTTAGTTATGTTAAAACCAATGTTTAAAACAACAAGTTATTTTTAATAAACTTAAAGAAATTTCCAAATAGAAAAATCGACAGATTCGTATTAAAGAAATCAGAGATAACTTGGTGAAGTGAGATAGTGCTACAACCACTGGTTCATAAGTCCTATAAAAAAAAGTAGGACCTGTTTTATGTGTGTATTTGCCCAAACCCTACGTCGCAAACAGGATGAGTCACAAGGTTTATTTCTTTAAGCGAAATGCAATTTGTTTGAATTCATACTTTTCCTTCTCTTAGACTGGTTTCCTAACCAAGAATAAAAAATCCAGTCGATCCAACTATTTATCCATAGCTAAAGAGCGTAGAGATCGAGACCAATGTTGGACTTGTTGTGCTGCCATCAAAACAGCTCTGAACAGAATATCATTTTGATATAGAGAGCAACCAATGGTGTGTAATTTTCATTTTCTTTGTTTCTCTAGAACTGAAACTAGCTTGTGTTAAAGTTAGACCTGAAACTAGCTTGACATTCCCCAAAATTTGAGCTTCCAATTCCAAAGATTGTCGAAGTTGTGTTGATTTTTAGCTCTCCAAATTTGGTAGGTTTTGAGAAAAATGGCGACTTTTTATAATATTTGTCTGTAAAATGGGTTCTAGTGCTTCCCTACTCCTAAAAGTTGGTTTAAAAAAGCATTTTTACCCGAATAATCGCCATCGAAAAAGTCTGAAAGTCAACCAATGTTAAGTTATTGATGATTTCTAATTTTTTCATATCAAAATCAAATGTAGCACTGAATCTAAGACAAAATTTTTTTCTATTATTATTTCACATATATTGACCTTTATTTGTATCAAAAAGATAGTTTGGTGTTTGTCCAGAACCGAAGCTACAACATCGGTTGAAATTTTGCAAATCAGAAATCATTAATAATTTAAAACTGGTTAACTTTAAGACGTTTTTGATAGCATTTTTGGATTCCTGGGCCAAAAATATTTTTATAAACCAAATGTGAGGAGTAGGGAAGTTCTAGAATACATTTTACAAAGCAAAAATAGATTACAAAATGTCACCATTTTTTACGACCAACTACCCAAATTTGGATAGCTAAAAATCAATGTAACCCCGCCAATTCTTGGAATTGGAAGCTCAAATTTTGAGGATGGTCTAACTTTAAGATAATCAAATGATGAGCAAAAACCAAAACTGTTTTTCGTACAAATAATCTTCAATAGATATTAATCTAATTTATGAGGAAGTGTGTCCTGGTTTCCTGTCTCAGAAAGAAAACAATCAACTTAGGGCGTTAAATATATTTTAGAGGTGGGGGGCTTCTCTTTTTTTGTCATAATTCTCATTTATTTTTCGTAATTTGTCGTAATTCTTGTTTAGGTATGAAGATGGGTATCAATCTATCTATCAATCGATCTACCTCAATTTGTTCATTTTTTACTTTGTATATATATATCTATCCACCCATCTCCATTTGTTCATATCTATCTATATTATTTTGTTTGTTTATCTATGTATAAGGTCTCAGTCTATACCAAACTATATATCCATCTTCATATCTAAACAAGAATTACGACAAATTTCTTTAAATGAACAAGAATTACGACAAATTACGATAGATAAATAAGAATTACAACAAAAAAGAGAAGCTCCCACCTCTAAAATACATTTAACGCCCTAAGTTGGTTGTTTTCTTTCAAGTAACACCACCGAGACAACATAGCTGGGGATGTCATTTTAATAGTCACCAGGTAGGAATTTCTGAGGCAGGAGACCAGGACGCACTTCCTCATAAATTACCGATACTAAATAATGATAGAAAAAATCTTTGTCATAGATTCAGTGCCACATAAGGATATTGATCTTGCAATGAAAAAAATCAAAAACCATCTATAACTTAAAACTGGTTAACTTTTAACTGGATAGCATTTTCGGATTCCTCAGGCAAAAAATTATTTTATAAACCAATTTTTAGGAGTAAGGAAGCTCTAGAACTCATTTTACAGACAAAAATAGATTATAAAAGGTCGCCATTGTTCATGACCCCTCTCAAATTTGGAGAGCTACAAATTGACATAAATTCACCAATTTTTGGAATTGGAAGCTCAAATTTTGGGGATTGTCTAACTTTAACAAATTCCATACCTGTACAAAATTCCAGAAAAATTGAAGTGGATGGGTGACATGGCCAGGATGATTTGACATGGAATTACCCATATAATTATGTATCTATATATAAGTAAAGTCGTCGTCGGGGCGGCCTAAAGTCGGTATCAGCCAATCAGCGAGGGAGTCTATCTCCTTTCCACTAGCGCTAGAACAAGGAGATTGTTTTGGCATCTGAGGTGGAGCGCCACACCTACCATCAGCTCCTTACTTTATCGCACAGATCCCTGTGCTACTCATACGCTAAGTTGGCGAGGACCGGTATCGAACTAGGAACCTTGTGGTTTCTAGCCGAACACTCTACCGACTGAGCTAACCCGGCCCTTATCACTTTTGATAAACCAATAGTGTTACATGTTCTGAGGTTAAATTCATTAAAGTTTTGATCTTAAAAAGTATATTTTAAAATCAAAACTTCTTATAACTATGGCAGAAGTATCTCCAAATGACCCATCAATGTTTCAGTTTACTAAGTTCATTTCCCTCTCTCATAAGATTTTATTGATTAATTCTACATTAAAAATCAATATTCATTTATTACCCACTAGAATGTAAGTAAAAAAAAATTTCAACTATAATTATGTATCTCTCTCTCTTTCTCTCTTATATATATATATATATATATATATATATATATATATACCTGTAATGTGGGATTGTCACCATTTCAGCTTTTGCTAGAATGGTGTGCCAAAATGCAGTATTATTGCTGTTCCTTTGTCACCTAATAAATAGATATGTAAAACCATTATATATTTATTTTATTATATTATATTATATTATATCATATATATATATATATATATATGGCTAAATATGGTGTATAATAGATCTACCAATTTTTACTTCATAGATGTATTTTACAAAATAAATTTACCCTGTCCCGATTGAAAAACAATTACCAAAAATCAGGGAATTATCTGATTTTAATGAAAGTTCCAATATTGAACAAATTTTACAATGGATTATTGATTTATTAATTTTATTAATCACACCTAATTTTTTAAAAAACCTTATTTAGAGTGAATTATGAACAAGTTATGAGCATTATTAAGGATTTCCCAATCGACCATCTTGGATGCCATTGTAAGGATGGTTTAAAGTTCAACATGCTTTAATTACAAATAACTCCGACAAAGGTTAATAGACAAACATTTAATAACACAGCACATGGATAACAGTAGATACAACGTTCATAATAAGGTAAACAGAGTTACACAAATAAAGATAGAACACATTCATGAAAGATACAAAGTATAACATAAAAGAGTACAGACATGAGACTAGCGATAGTCCATGCTGTAAAGAACTTACAGTAATGTAAGGGGGGCGGAGCCCCACGAGAGGGTTTAGATAGAATCTACCCCATGTGGCTCGTAGTTGCTGAAAACTATAAAGAGAGAGAGCGAAGGTTTTGAAACCGGCGCTTTTATACTGGTGCCCTAGCGGGCATCATCAAACTAAAAGGGGCAGACAACTCCACCAGGCGAATACAAACAAACGCTACACCATCTTTAACATTTTCAGCTTTTTAAATGTCAGATATTGATCAATATGTTATCAAGCACATCAAATACAATTGTACCATAGCACAACACCAAAATTGTCGTACATTACATTGTAGTGTAGCGTTTGTTTGTATTCGCCCGGTGGAGTTGTCTGCCCTTTTTAGTTTGATGATGCCCACCAGGGGCACCATAGTATTTAAGCGCCGGTTTCAAACACTTTCGCTCTCTTGATAGTTTTCAGCAACTACGAGCCACATGGGGTAGATTCTATCTAAACCCTCTCGTGGGGCTCCGCCCCCCTTACATTACTGTAAGTTCTTTACAGCATGGACTATCGCTAGTCTCATGTCTGTACTCTTTTATGTTATACTCTGTATCTTTCATGAATGTGTCTATCTTTATTTGTGTAACTATATTTACCTTATTATGAACGTTGTATCTACTGTTATCCATGTGCTGTGTATTAAATGTTTGTCTATTAACCTTTGTCGGAGTTATTTGTATTTAAAGCATGTTGAACTTTAAACCATCCTTACAACTGGTGACGTCCCGACGTGATATGAACACGCACCCTTTTTGCCCAAGTCGACCATAAAAATGGTCGTAAAAGTACTTGGGACTTTCAATACGAATTTTTTTAAAAAAAGAAAAAACGGTGACCCCCTCAAAGAAATTATTTCTTTTTTCTCCGACAGTTATGGACACATTTTTTTACAGCGCTGGATATCTTCTAAGAAGTTTTAAAGGAAGATTCAACACCAAGAATTTTTTTTTTTACCTCGAGGAAATAGTATCAGCCATCAGCCAGGGACAGTGACACGTTCCCCCCACCCTAGGGATACAGGCAGCTTCAATTCAGCGATTACTACTAAGGATACGCACATGGCCACACCATGTGACCCGGATTCCAACCGCAGGGCAACTCAGCAAAAATTTTTTTGCTACACCTCAGAAAGTGAGATGTTCATCTAAAATGTCCATTTCAGGATTACGGTATTTTGTGCCTCTCAGACTCAAGGTACCGACCTTTAAAATTTCAACTCGACCTTGGCGTCGAAGACATTTAACCAGGTCAGCATTGAAGAATGGAATGAAGAGACGTTGAATTTCAAGTTTTTTATCCACACCACACAGAGACATTTGCTCCATATTTTTCCTCAAACTGTTGAAAATTGTACACCTGTACAGAAAATTTTATATGCTAAAAGTTGAACCTGAAATAATGTTCGTAAAATTCTTTTAACATTTGTTTCTTTTGAAACACCCCTTTAACGATTCCCGTCGTTTTTTGGGCATTTTGTGCCTACCATTTTGTTTCCAGGAGAAAAATTATTCCTCAAGGATAAAAGCAGTCCTTATTTCAACTCAGGAATTTGGAAGAAAGTTGATTTCTTTAAATTGTAACCATACCACATAGGAGTTTTTCCCACTGGACTTATACATGAAAATTCTCTTGTGTGTATTTTAAATTACATTCCTGTTTTTCATGTTTTTATTTTATAGTTTGCAGGAATATGTATATGCAAATTTTATTTCTCTGTTTTTTGGAACTTTTGAACTTCGAACATTCGAGACTCTGTTCTTTTCCTTAAAGGAATATATATATTTTTTTTTTGTTTGTCATGCTTGTCTATAAATTTTTTGCCCCGCTAAAAATTTAGGGGGGAGTATTTGTAGCGTTTGTTTGTATTCGCCTGGTGGAGTTGTCTGCCCCTTTTTAGTTTGATGATGCCCACCAGGGGCACCATAGTATTTAAGCGCCGGTTTCAAACACTTTCGCCCTCTTGATAGTTTCAGCAACTACGAGCCACATGGGGTAGATTCTATCTAAACCCTCTCGTGGGGCTCCGCCCCCCTTACATTACTGTAAGTTCTTTACAGCATGGACTATCGCTAGTCTCATGTCTGTACTCTTTTATGTTATACTTTGTATCTTTCATGAATGTGTCTATCTTTATTTGTGTAACTCTGTTTACCTTATTATGAACGTTGTATCTACTGTTATCCATGTGCTGTTGTATTAAATGTTTGTCTATTAACCTTTGTCGGAATTATTTGTATTTAAAGCATGCTGAACTTTAAACCATCCTTACAGTAGGGTCTCAATTTAAGAAATGGAGTATTGTATTATTTATATACTTATCTCTAAACTAACCAGAGATTAATGTGAGTCTCTGCTAATCTGGATTGAAGTAGCTGGATTTGTTGTTGGTCTGGCATTCTTTCTGTTCTTCTTGGGGTCTGGAATCTTTTTAGGTTCTTTCTGGTCTAGCGTCCATTGTTAATTTTCTAATTGATGAACACAAGACTCGTTGGTAAAGTACAGGGGGGAATCTTGGGGGGACATTTTATAATACAAATTAAACAATAAAATCTTATGAGAGAGGGAAATGAACTTAGTAAACTGAAACATTGATGGGTCATTTGGAGATACTTCTGCCATAGTTATAAGAAGTTTTGATTTTAAAATGTACTTTTTAAGATCAAAACTTTAATGAATTTAAACTCAAAACATGTAACACTATTGGTTTATCAAAAGTGATAAGGGCCGAGTTAGCTCAGTCGGTAGAGCGTTCGGCTAGAAACCACAAGGTTCCTAGTTCGATACCGGTCTATTGGTTTGTCAAAAGTGATAGTTACATCAATGAGAGTATAATACAACCAGTAATATTATTTTCTGTTTTGGTGAATATGTTAGTCTATTGAAAGTGATAGTTACATTGATTTATAATGAGAGTATAATACAACCAGTAATATCATTTTCTGTTTTGGTCAATATGTTAGTCTATTGAAAGTGATAGTTACATTGATTTATAATGAGAGTATAATACAACCAGTAATATTATTTTCTGTTTTGGTCAATATGTTAGTCTATTGAAAGTGATAGTTACATTGATTTATAATGAGAGTATAATACAACCAGTAATATTATTTTCTGTTTTGGTGCATATGTTAGTCTATTGAAAGTGATAGTTACATTGATTTATAATGAGAGTTTAATACAACCAGTAATATTATTTTCTGTTTTGGTGAATATGTTAGTCTATTGAAAGTGATAGTTACATTGATTTATATGAGAGTATAATACAACCAGTAATATTATTTTCTGTTTTGGTCAATATGTTAGTCTATTGAAAGTGATAGTTACATTGATTTATAATGAGAGTATAATAGAACCAGTAATATTATTTTCTGTTTTGGTCAATATGTTAGTCTATTGAAAGTGATAGTTACATTGATTTATAATGAGAGTATAATAGAACCAGTAATATTATTTTCTGTTTTGGTCAATATGTTAGTCTATTGAAAGTGATAGTTACATTGATTTATAATGAGAGTATAATACAACCAGTAATATTATTTTCTGTTTTGGTGAATATGTTAATCTATTGAAAGTGATAGTTACATTGATTTATAATGAGAGTATAATACAGCCAGTAATATTATTTTCTGTTTTGGTGAATATGTTAATCTATTGAAAGTGATAGTTACATTGATTTATAATGAGAGTATAATACAACCAGTAATATTATTTTCTCTTTTGGTGAATATGTTAGTCTATTGAAAGTGATAGTTACATTGATTTATAATGAGAGTATAATACAACCAGTAATATTATTTTCTGTTTTGGTGAATATGTTAGTCTATTGAAAGTGATAGTTACATTGATTTATAATGAGAGTATAATACAACCAGTAATATTATTTTCTGTTTTTGGTCATATTGGGTCAATATGTAGTCTATTGAAAGTGATGTTTACATTGATTTATAATGAGAGTATAATAAACCAGTAATATATTTTCTGTTTTGGTGATATTGTTAGTCTATTGAAAAGTGATAGTTACATTGATTTATAATGAGAGTATAATACAACCAGTATATTATTTTCTGTTTTGGTCAATATGTTAGTCTATTGAAAGTGATAGTTACATTGATTTATAATGAGAGTATAATACAACCAGTAATATTATTTTCTGTTTTGGTGAAATATGTTAGTTCTATTGAAAGTGATAGTTACATTGATTTATAATGAGAGTTAATACACCAGTAATATTATTTTCTGTTTTGGTGAATATGTTAATCTATTGAAAGTGATAGTTACATTGAATTTATAATGAGAGTATAATACAACAGTAATATTATTTTCTGTTTTGGTGAATATGTTAGTCTATTGAAAGTGATAGTTACATTGATTTATAATGAGAGTATAAATAGAACCAGTAATATTATTTTCTGTTTTGGTCAATATGTTAGTCTATTGAAAGTGATAGTACATTGATTTATAATGAGAGTATAATACAACCAGTAATATTATTTTCTGTTTTGGTCAATATGTTAGTTCTATTGAAAGTGATAGTTACATGATTTATAATGAGAGTATAATACAACCAGTATATATTATTTTCTGTTTTGGTGAATATGTTAGTCTATTGAAAGTGATAGTTTACATTGATTTATAATGAGAGTATAATAAACCAGTAATATTATTTTCTGTTTTGGTGAATATGTTAGTCTATTGAAAGTGATAGTTACATTGATTTATAATGAGAGTATAAATACAACCAGTAATATTATTTTCTGTTTTGGTGAATATGTTAGTCTATTGAAAGTGAATAGTTACATTGATTTATAATGAGAGTATAATACAACCAGTAAATATTTTTTCTGTTTTGGTGAATATGTTAGTCTATTGAAAGTGATAGTTACATTGATTTATAATGAGAGTATAATACAACCAGTAATATTATTTTCTGTTTTGTGTAATATGTTAGTCTATTGAAAGTGATAGTTACATTGATTTATAATGAGAGTATAATACAACCAGTAATATTATTTTTCTGTTTTGGTCAATATGTTAGTCTATTGAAAGTGATAGTTACATTGATTTATAATGAGAGTATAATAGAACCAGTAATATTAATTTTCTGTTTTGGTGGCAATATGTTAGTCTATTGAAAGTGGATAGTTACATTGATTTATAATGAGAGTATAATAGAACCAGTAATATTATTTTTCTGTTTTGGTCAATATGTTAGTCTATTGAAAGTGATAGTTACATTGATTTATAATGAGAGTATAATAGAACCAGTAATATTATTTTCTGTTTTGGTGAATATAGTTATCTATTGAAAGTGATAGTTACATTGATTTATAATGAGAGTATATATAACCAGTAATATTATTTTCTGTTTTGGTGAATATGTTAGTCTATTGAAAGTGATAGTTACATTGATTTATAATGAGAGTATAATACAACACAGTAATATTATTTTTCTGTTTTGGTAAATATGTTAGTCCTATTGAAAGTGATAGTTACATTGATTTATAATGAGAGTATAATACAACAGTAATATTATTTTCTGTTTTGGTCAATATGTTAGTCTATTGAAAGTGATAGTTACATTGATTTATAATGAGAGTATAATAACCAGTAATATTATTTTCTGTTTTGGTGAAATATGTTAGTCTATTTGAAAAGTGATAGTTACATTGATTTATAATGAGAGTATAATACAACCAGTAATATTATTTTCTGTTTTGGTGAATATGTTAAGTCTATTGAAAGTGATAGTTACATTTGATTTATAATGAGAGTTTAATACAAACCAGTAATATTATTTTCTGTTTTGGTGAATATGTAGTCTATTGAAAGTGATAGTTTACATTGATTTATAATGAGAGTATAATACAACCAGTAATATTATTTTTCGTTTTGGTGAATATTGTTAATCTATTGAAAGTGATAGTTACATTGATTTATAATGAGAGTATAATACAACCAGTAATATTATTTTCTGTTTTGGTGAATATGTTATCTATTGAAAGTGATAGTTACATTGATTTTATAATGAGAGTATAATACAACCAGTAATATTATTTCTGTTTTGGTGACATATGTTATCTATTGAAAGTGATAGTTACATTGATTTTATAATGAGAGTATAATACAACCAGTAAATATATTTTCTGTTTTGGTGCATAATGTTATCTATTGAAAGTGATAGTTACATTGATTTATAATGAGAGTATAATAAACCAGTAATATTATTTTCTGTTTTGGTGAATATGTTAATCTTGAAAGTGATAGTTACATTGATTTTATAATGAGAGTATAATACAACCAGTAAATTATTTTTCTGTTTTGGTCAATATGTTAGTCTATTGAAAGTGATAGTTACAATTGATTTATAATGAGAGTATAATACAACCAGTAATATTATTTTCTGTTTTTGGTGAATATGTTAATCTATTGAAAGTGATAGTTACATTGATTTATAATGAGAGTATATATACAACCAGTAATATTATTTTCTTTTTGGTATATGTTAGTCTATTGAAAGTGATAGTTACATTGATTTATAATGAGAGTATAATACAACAGTAATATTATTTTCTGTTTTGGTGAATAATGTTAGTCTATTGAAAGTGATAGTTACATTGATTATAATTGAGAGTATAATAGAACCAGTAATATTATTTTCTGTTTTGGTCAATATGTTAGTCTATTGAAAGTGATAGTTACATTGATTTATAATGAGAGTATAATACAACGCAGTAAATATTATTTTCTGTTTTGGTAATATGTTAGTCTATTGAAAGTGATAGTTACATTGATTTATAATGAGAGTATAAATAAACCAGTAATATTATTTTCTGTTTTGGTCAATATGTTAGTCTATTGAAAGTGATAGTTACATTGATTTATAAATGAGAGTATAATACAACCAGTAATATTATTTTCTGTTTTGTGCATATGTTAATCTATTGAAAGTGATAGTTACATTGATTTATAATGAGAGTATAATACAACCAGTAAATATTATTTTCTGTTTTGGTAATATGTTAGTCTATTGAAAGTGATAGTTACATTGATTTTATAATGAGAGTATAATACAACCAGTAATATTTATTTTCTGTTTTGGTGAATATGTTATCTATTGAAAGTGGATAGTTACATTGATTTATAATGAGAGTATAATACAACCAGTAATATTATTTTTGTTTGGTAATATGTTAAGTCTATTGAAAGTGATAGTTACATTGATTTATAATGAGAGTATAATACAACCGTAATATTATTTTCTGTTTTGGTGAATATGTTAGTCTATTGAAAGTGATAGTTAATTGATTTATAATGAGAGTATAATACAACCAGTAATATTATTTTCTGTTTTGGTCAATATGTTAGTCTATTGAAAGTGATAGTTACATTGATTTATAATGAGAGTATAATACAACCAGTAATATTATTTTCTGTTTTGGTGAATATGTTATCTATTGAAAGTGATAGTTACATTGATTTATAATGAGAGTATAATACAACCAGTAATATATTTTCTGTTTTGGTGAATATGTTAGTCTAATGAAAGTGATAGTTACATTGATTTATAAATGAGAGTATAATACAACCAGTAATATTATTTTCTGTTTTGGTGAATATGTTATCTATTGAAAGTGATAGTTACATTGATTTATAATGAGAGTATAATACAACAGTAATATTATTTTCTGTTTTGGTGAATATGTTAATCTATTGAAAAGTGATAGTTACATTGATTTATAATGAAGAGTATAATACAACCAGTAATATTATTTTCTGTTTTGGTGAATATTGTTAGTCTATTGAAAGTGATAGTTACATTGATTTATAATGAGAGTATAATACAACCAGTAATATTATTTTCCTGTTTTTGGTGAATATGTTAGTCTATTGAAAGTGATAGTTTACATTGATTTAATGAGAGTATAATACAACAAGTAATATTATTTTCTGTTTTGGTGAATATGTTTAGTCTATTGAAAGTGATAGTTACATTGATTATAATGAGAGTATAATACAACCAGTAATATTATTTTCTGTTTTGGTGAATATGTTAGTCTATTGAAAGTGATAGTTACTTGATTATATAATGAGAGTATAATACAACCAGTAATATTATTTTCTGTTTTGGTGATTAGTTGTATGTTATTGAAAGTGATAGTTACATTGATTTATAATAGAGAGTATAATACAACCAGTATATTATTTCTGTTTTGGTGACATATTTTAGTCTATTGAAAGTGATAGTTACATTGAATTTATAATGAGAGTATAATACAACCAGTAATATTATTTTTCTTGTTTGGTAAATATGTTAGTCTATTGAAGTGATAGTTACATTGATTTATAAATGAGAGTATAATACAACCAGTAATATTAATTTTCTGTTTTGGTGAATATGTTAGTCTATTGAAAGTGATAGTTACATTGATTTATAATGAGAGTATAATACAACCAGTAATATTATTTTCTGTTTTGGTGAATATGTTAGTCTATTGAAAGTGATAAGTTACATTGATTTATAATGAGAGTATAATACAACCAGTAATATTATTTTCTTTGTTTGGTGAATATGTTAGTCTATTGAAAGTGATAGTTACATGGATTTATAATGAGAGTATAATACAACCAGTAATATTATTTTCTGTTTTGTAATATGTTAGTCTATTGAAAGTGATAGTTACATTGGATTATATAATGAGAGTATAATACAACCAGTAATATTATTTTCTGTTTTTGGTGAATATGTTAATCTATTGAAAGTGATAGTTACATTGATTTATAATGAGAGTATAATACAACCAGTAATATTATTTTCTGTTTTGGTGAATATGTAGTCTATTGAAAGTGATTAGTTACATTGATTTTATAATGAAGAGTATAATAACAACCAGTAATATTATTTTCTGTTTTGGTGAATATGTTAGATCTATTGAAAAGTGATAGTTACATTGATTTATAATGGAGAGTATAATACAACCGTGTAATATTTTTTCTTGTTTTGGTGAATATGTTATCTATTGAAGTGATAGTTACATTGATTTATAATGAGCAGTATAATACAACCAGTAATATTATTTTCTGTTTTTGGTGAATATGTTAGATCTATTGAGAAGTGATAGGTTCCATTGATTTATAATGAGAGTTTAAATACAACCAGTAATATTATATTTCTGTTTTGGTGAATAATGTTAGTCTTTGAAAGTGATAGTTACATTGATTTATAATGAGAGTATAATACAACCAGTAATATTATTTTCTGTTTTTGGTGAATATGTTATCTATTGAAGGATAGTTACATTGATTTTTAATGAGAGTTAATACAACCAGTAAATTATTTTCTGTTTTGGTGAATATGTTAGTCTATATGAAAGTGAATAGTTTTACATTTGATTTATAATGAGAGTATAATACAACGCAGTAATATTATTTTCCTGTTTTGGTGAATATGTTATCTATTGGAAAGTGATAGTTCACTTGATTTATAATGAGAGTTTAGATACAACCGTAATATTATTTTCTGTTTTTGGTGAATATGTAATCTAATTGAAGTGATAGTTACATTGGATTTTATTAATGAGAGTATAATTACAACCAGTAATATTATTTTCTGTATTTTGGTGAAATATGTTAGTCTATTGAAAGTGATAGTTACATGATTTATAATGAGAGTAATAGATACAACCAGTAAAGTTATTTTTCTGTTTTGGTTCAATATGTTTAGTCTAATTGAAAGTGATAGTTCATTGATTTATAATGAGAGTATTAATACAAAGTTAATATTATTTTTCCTGTCTTTGGTGAATATGTTAGATCTATTGAAAGTGATAGTTAACATTGATTTATATTATGAGAGTATAATACAACAGTAATATTATTTTCCTATGTTTAAGGTGTAATATGTAGTCTATATCGAAAGTGATTAGTTACATTGATTTTTATACATGAGAGTAATAATACAACAGTTAATATTAGGTTCTGTTTTGGCTGAATATGTTAGTCTATTGAAAGTGAATAGTTACACTTGATTTATAATTGAGGAGATATAATAGTAACCATAATGATTATAATTTTCTGTTTTGGTGCATATGTTAGTCCTATTGAAATGGTGCATAGTTACATTGATTTATAATGAGAGTATAATACAACAGTATATTATTTTCTGTTTTTGGTAATTGTGTTAGTCTATTAAAGGTGCATAGTTACACATTGATTTATAAATGAGAGTATAATTCAACCAGTAATATTATTTTCTGTTTTGCGGTGAAATGTTAAGTCTATTGCAAAGTGATAGTTACATTGATTTTATAATGAGAGTAATAAATCGAAACCAGTAAATTATTTTCTGTTTTTGTGTAATATGTTAGTGCTATTGAAAGTGATAGTTACATTGATTTATAATGAGAGTAATAATAAAGCCCAGTAATATTATTTTCTGTTTTGGTGATATGTTAATCTTTGAAAGTGATAGTTCATTGATTTATAATGAGAGTATTTAAACAATACAGTAAGTATTTATTGTTCCTGGTTTTTGGTGATTATTGTGACAATGTGACATTTTTTATTGGAAAATGTTGAAAGAATATTTTAAAAAAATGTAAAAAAGAAAAAATAACTCAATAAAAAATTGGGCAATAAAATCAGAAATTAAAGTAATGAAATAATTTATTAATATTCAATGAGTTGGGTTAAATTTTTGTAGCATGTCTTTAAAAAAATTCCAATAGTTTTTCAATTGCAAGTTTTATTACATTTTGTTGTTTCTAAATAATTAACTTTTTCACAAATATTTTTGGTTCCATGAATAATATGAATAGATTTTTATCTTATTCTTTAAATGCATAATAAAATTTTTTGTTTATCAAGTCATGTTTTTTTCTATTAACCCATAGATGGACCCTAACAGGTACTACCCACTCCGTAGTCAGAGTGGGCCTGGGAGCCAATGGGTGATGAAGGGGTTCTTCCACATTCCCCAAACCTCCCAAAAACTGGAACTCTCCATTTTAGATATGTTTAACGTCATTCCCATGGACATGTAGACCCTCAAGTCACTTGCGCTTCTAGCACCCATATGATAAATAAGGGGTTGGGGCTGTGCCATAAGGGCAATAGGGTTTGGGAAAATCATATAGGTGCTAGGGCTTGACGTGACCGAGCCGATTGATCAGAACGGGGGCCTCTCCGACCGCCTGTGCCTAGCCAAGATAGGCCAAGTGGAGTAAAATTGCAAGTCATGAACTGCTCATGCCACCTGGGTTTCTATCCTAAAGCATCGACAGGTCGTCCACCCCACTGGTCAACAAGTGGCCCTATGGGGAATCTTATCCCTCTACAGCTGTAACAGTCGGTGGCATTCTAATTACCGCCTCAGCCGACAGGGCGGTCCCTGCTTATGGTGATTATTGTGGACAATGTGCACATTTTTTATTGGAAATTGTTGAAAAGAATATTTAAAAAAATGTAAAAAGAAAATAACTCAATTAATATAAAGGGCAATAAAGGATCAGAACATTAAAGTAATGAAGAGAAGTTTATTAATGATTCAATGGTAGTTGGGTAAATTTTTGTAGCCCATTTCTTTTGAAAAAATAACAATAATTCATTGCAGATTATTCAATTTTTTTTTGTTTCTAACCTAAATTACTTTTCACAAAATATTTTTGGTTCCAATGAATAATATGCATAATTTTTTATCTATCCACAGCTTGAAATTCAAAATTGCTATGCTACCTCAAAAATTTCAGCAAACTTTGTAGCGGTTTTTGAAAGAGAATTGTGGACACCAATGGAAGAAGCAGTTTCTGTTACAGACACATAATCCACAATTATAATAACTACGCAAAATAAATGAGGGCCTCATAGGGCACAAGTTTAATGTTTTAAAGTACAATAAAATTATTTTTCAACGGGAAAAATTTCTGACAATTTTCACAAATTCACAATTTTTATCATAAAGAATGTTTTCTAAATAAGTCATATTTTCAAATATAACTGGCTAAACAATGAATAAATAACGGTAAAAGATTTTTCTTATTACAGAAAGTTCCCCGTATAGATCTAAGAAAATCCCTCTCTTTTTTTTTTTACGCATTTAATGAGATAGTTGAATACATCGTTGAGCATATTGAAATATATATTCCTATATGTGTTATGGTCTGTTGTGATTTCTTATTTGTGGTTACCGTAATTGAGATTGTCGGTGTGACCGTGGTGAGTATTAGCATGGTATTGGTTGTGTGTTTTGCGGGCGTGTGTGTTTTGGCTTGGCGGCTGTGGGAGGGGTATGGGTGGCGGCGGTGTTGTTCGTGGGTGTGGGGTCAGTTTGTCGGTGCGGCGTTATGTTTTGGGGGCTGGCGTGTGCTGTGCGGAGGAGGAGAGTCCATCACTAAATACTTCAAGTGAGTTCTGTCCAGAGTAATATGTGTGTTCTTTAAGATAGTGCTAGAACTATCACCACTATTAGGTAAGGGGGAGATAGGTCATTCCCATATATCATTATAAACAGCATTTCTTTATTACTTTTCTTTTCGTTCACTTAAAAGTTTTCAGTGGTTTATATGGATTACAAGATTTTTATTTCAAATGAAAATAATTCGCCTGAATTTGAATACAGTATTTTCTTGGTGACTTAAAATTTTTCAAAAAAAGTCCAATTGGCATAGGCAAAGAAATCTGGAGAAAAGCATATTGTCAAGTAAGTGCGAAGGTTGGGGTGTTTGTCTTTTTCAGCAAAATCAGGATTAGTGGAGTATATATAGCAACGTGGGAGAGACATCCTATGTTGAAACACAGAGGAAGAAAGTTTGGCATTCTGTTTATAAGTGGTGTTGGCTTTTTAGCTTTTTACATAAATCAGCTTGAGGATACATATGCCGAACACACACAGGCAGAAGAGTCCACGTTTATTGTGACGTGTGCGGTTTCTTGTCTTTTGTAAACATCCAATTTGTGTGAGTCATATGCAAAGTCCCATACAGCAGAGAGGTTCACATTCTTGTGACGTGTGTGAAAAAAAACACTTCTTTTTTGTAATAAATCCAGATTTGGTTGAGTCATATGCAACACACACACAGTAAAGAAGCACTGTGCTTGTGACGTGTGTGACTCTTTTTGTATGGAAAATCAAAAGTTTTATGATGCGTATGTGAACACACGCAGAAAAGTTTCATTTTTTGTGGTATCAGCTTTGGGAATGAGAGAAAGCGCACAATCTTTTAAGTCTTTTGATGTAATAGTGGCTTTCTTTTTTGTTGATAAATCAAGTTTGGTGATGGCATATGCGAACATATAGAAAGAAAATTCCACATTCTTGTTTGAGGTGTTTGCCTCTTCCATTTCGCCAAAAACCTGATTTGGTGAGAACAATATGCGAACTTACAGAAGGAGAAGCCATAACAAAAAAACTGGGATTTCTTCAGTCAAGGTCGTTACATATGAATAAGTTTTCCAATGTAAAGCAGACCCTTCGTGGCATCATCTAAAGTGGATGCCCAGATTTCCAGGCAAGCAGCTGGGCATTTATAAGAGATAAGAGGATATGCATGCGAGCAGTGACTGCCTTGGCCATATATGAGGGAGCTAAACCTCCTCCCCATGGATAGTATAATTGGTGGCTTCAGATGCAACAGCTTTAACCAAGCAGTGAAAAAGTTTGCTTGAGGTTAAGATGACAGGAGATGATAAGCGAGATGACCATATAAGGAGTCGTGTTCTATTTCCATTGTCATAATTTAGGTCATTAAGTTGAAATTGAAACAGAAAGAGATACATCAATGCAATCAATCTTCTCTGGAAGAAGCAAGTACCTGGCACTTATGTTTGGTTGTGGCCCAGGTTGATGGTAGATCCATGCAGCTGCACTGGTGGATACTGTTGTCCAGCAGAATATTTCAGCCATGGCAGAAAGGACATATATTGCATGACAGTGACAAATGTCATTTTCCCCTCTTTTTAAAAAAATCATCAATTTAACAAGTTTGATATTATACGATAGTAGATAGAAACGACTGGAAATAGATAGTATAGATATAACAGATGGGAAGAGATAGATAGATAGATATAAAAGACTGGGATAAATAGATTTGAAAAAGACTGAGATACGATAGATGATAGATAGAAACAGACTGAAATAGATNAAAACCTGATATGCCTCACCCAGTCAGTGGAATCAGTAATGGCTTATTAAAAATGATGAATTAATACTACACTGGATTAGGTGGGGATATCATGAGTGTGAATCTGACAATGGAGATTTAAAAACCTGATATGCCTCAACCAGTCAGTGAATCAGTAATGGGCTTATTAAAATGATGAATTAATACTACCTGGATTAGTGGGGATATCATGAGTGTGAATCTGACAATGGAGATTTAAAAACCTGATATGCCTCAACCAGTCAGTGGAATCAGTAATGGGTTATTAAAATGATGAATTAATACTACACTGGATTACTGGGGATATCATGAGTGTGAATCTGACAATGGAGATTTAAAAACCTGATATGCCTCAACCAGTCAGTGGAATCAGTAATGGGCTTATTAAAATGATGAATTAATACTACACTGGATTAGTGGGGATATCATGAGTGTGAATCTGACAATGGAGATTTAAAAAACCTGATATGCCTCAACCAGTCAGTGGAATCAGTAATGGGCTTATTAAAATGATGAATTAATACTACACTGGATTAGTGGGGATATCATGAGTGTGAATCTGACAATGGAGATTTAAAAACCTGATATGCCTCAACCAGTCAGTGGAATCAGTAATGGGCTTATTAAAATGATGAATTAATACTACACTGGATTAGTGGGGATATCATGAGTGTGAATTCTGACAATGGAGATTTAAAAACCTGATATGCCTCAACCAGTCAGTGGAATCAGTAATGGGCTTATTAAAATGATGAATTAATACTACACTGGATTAGTGGGGATATCATGAGTGTGAATCTGACAATGGAGATTTAAAAACCTGATATGCCTCAACCAGTCAGTGGAATCAAGTAATGGGCTTATTAAAATGATGAATTAATACTACACTGGATTAGTGGGGATATCATGAGGGTGAATCTGACAATGGAGATTTAAAAACCTGATATGCCTCAACCAGTCAGTGGAATCAGTAATGGCTTATTAAAATGATGAATTAATACTACACTGGATTAGTGGGGATATCATGAGTGTGAATCTGACAATGGAGATTTAAAAACCTGATATGCCTCAACCAGTCAGTGGAATCAGTAATGGGCTTATTAAAATGATGAATTAATACTACACTGGATTAGTGGGGATATCATGAGTGTGAATCTGACAATGGAGATTTAAAAACCTGATATGCCTCAACCAGTCAGTGGAATCAGTAATGGGCTTATTAAAATGATGAATTAATACTACACTGGATTAGTGGGGATATCATGAGTGTGAATCTGACAATGGAGATTTAAAAACCTGATATGCCTCAACCAGTCAGTGGAATCAGTAATGGGCTTATTAAAATGATGAATTAATACTACACTGGATTAGTGGGGATATCATGAGTGTGAATCTGACAATGGAGATTTAAAAACCTGATATGCCTCAACCAGTCAGTGGAATCAGTAATGGGCTTATTAAAATGATGAATTAATACTACACTGGATTAGTGGGGATATCATGAGTGTGAATCTGACAATGGAGATTTAAAAACCTGATATGCCTCAACCAGTCAGTGGAATCAGTAATGGGCTTATTAAAATGATGAATTAATACTACACTGGATTAGTGGGGATATCATGAGTGTGAATCTGACAATGGAGATTTAAAAACCTGATATGCCTCAACCAGTCAGTGGAATCAGTAATGGGCTTATTAAAATGATGAATTAATACTACACTGGATTAGTGGGATATCATGAGTGTGAATCTGACAATGGAGATTTAAAAACCTGATATGCCTCAACCAGTCAGTGGAATCAGTAATGGGCTTATTAAAATGATGAATTAATACTACACTGGATTAGTGGGATATCATGAGTGTGAATCTGACAATGGAGATTTAAAAACCTGATATGCCTCAACCAGTCAGTGGAATCAGTAATGGGCTTATTAAAATGATGAATTAATACTACACTGGATTAGTGGGGATATCATGAGTGTGAATCTGACAATGGAGATTTAAAAACCTGATATGCCTCAACCAGTCAGTGGAATCAGTAATGGGCTTATTAAAATGATGAATTAATACTACACTGGATTAGTGGGGATATCATGAGGTGAATCTGACAATGGAGATTTAAAAACCTGATATGCCTCAACCAGTCAGTGGAATCAGTAATGGGCTTATTAAAATGATGAATTAATACTACACTGGATTAGTGGGGATATCATGAGTGTGAATCTGACAATGGAGATTTAAAAACCTGATATGCCTCAACCAGTCAGTGGAATCAGTAATGGGCTTATTAAAATGATGAATTAATACTACACTGGATTAGTGGGGATATCATGAGTGTGAATCTGACAATGGAGATTTAAAAACCTGATATGCCTCAACCAGTCAGTGGAATCAGTAATGGGCTTATTAAAATGATGAATTAATACTACACTGGATTAGTGGGGATATCATGAGTGTGAATCTGACAATGGAGATTTAAAAACCTGATATGCCTCAACCAGTCAGTGGAATCAGTAATGGGCTTATTAAAATGATGAATTAATACTACACTGGATTAGTGGGATATCATGAGTGTGAATCTGACAATGGAGATTTAAAAACCTGATATGCCTCAACAGTCAGTGGAATCAGTAATGGGCTTATTAAAATGATGAATTAATACTACACTGGATTAGTGGGGATATCATGAGTGTGAATCTGACAATGGAGATTTAAAAACCTGATATGCCTCAACCAGTCAGTGGAATCAGTAATGGGCTTATTAAAATGATGAATTAATACTACACTGGATTAGTGGGGATATCATGAGTGTGAATCTGACAATGGAGATTTAAAAACCTGATATGCCTCAACCAGTCAGTGGAATCAGTATGGCTTATTAAAATGATGAATTAATACTACACTGATTAGTGGGGATATCATGAGTGTGAATCTGACAATGGAGATTTAAAAACCTGATATGCCTCAACCAGTCAGTGGAATCAGTAATGGGCTTATTAAAATGATGAATTAATACTACACTGGATTAGTGGGGATATCATGAGTGTGAATCTGACAATGGAGATTTAAAAACCTGATATGCCTCAACCAGTCAGTGGAATCAGTAATGGGCTTATTAAAATGATGAATTAATACTACACTGGATTAGTGGGGATATCATGAGTGTGAATCTGACAATGGAGATTTAAAAACCTGATATGCCTCAACCAGTCAGTGGAATCAGTAATGGGCTTATTAAAATGATGAATTAATACTACACTGGATTAGTGGGATATCATGAGTGTGAATCTGACAATGGAGATTTAAAACCTGATATGCCTCAACCAGTCAGTGGAATCAGTAATGGGCTTATTAAAATGATGAATTAATACTACACTGGATTAGTGGGGATATCATGAGTGTGAATCTGACAATGGAGATTTAAAAACCTGATATGCCTCAACCAGTCAGTGAATCAGTAATGGGCTTATTAAAATGATGAATTAATACTACACTGGATTAGTGGGGATATCATGAGTGTGAATCTGACAATGGAGATTTAAAAACCTGATATGCTCAACCAGTCAGTGGAATCAGTAATGGGCTTATTAAAATGATGAATTAATACTACACTGGATTAGTGGGGATATCATGAGTGTGAATCTGACAATGGAGATTTAAAAACCTGATATGCCTCAACCAGTCAGTGGAATCAGTAATGGGCTTATTAAAATGATGAATTAATACTACACTGGATTAGTGGGATATCATGAGTGTGAATCTGACAATGGAGATTTAAAAACCTGATATGCCTCAACCAGTCAGTGGAATCAGTAATGGGCTTATTAAAATGATGAATTAATACTACACTGGATTAGTGGGGATATCATGAGTGTGAATCTGACAATGGAGATTTAAAAAACCTGATATGCCTCAACCAGTCAGTGGAATCAGTAATGGGCTTATTAAAATGATGAATTAATACTACACTGGATTAGTGGGGATATCATGAGTGTGAATCTGACAATGGAGATTTAAAAACCTGATATGCCTCAACCAGTCAGTGGAATCAGTAATGGGCTTATTAAAATGATGAATTAATACTACACTGGATTAGTGGGGATATCATGAGTGTGAATCTGACAATGGAGATTTAAAAACCTGATATGCCTCAACCAGTCAGTGGAATCAGTAATGGGCTTATTAAAATGATGAATTAATACTACACTGGATTAGTGGGGATATCATGAGTGTGAATCTGACAATGGAGATTTAAAAACCTGATATGCCTCAACCAGTCAGTGGAATCAGTAATGGGCTTATTAAAATGATGAATTAATACTACACTGGATTAGTGGGGATATCATGAGTGTGAATCTGACAATGGAGATTTAAAAACCTGATATGCCTCAACCAGTCAGTGGAATCAGTAATGGGCTTATTAAAATGATGAATTAATACTACACTGGATTAGTGGGGATATCATGAGTGTGAATCTGACAATGGAGATTTAAAACCTGATATGCCTCAACCAGTCAGTGGAATCAGTAATGGGCTTATTAAAATGATGAATTAATACTACACTGGATTAGTGGGATATCATGAGTGTGAATCTGACAATGGAGATTTAAAAACCTGATATGCCTCAACCAGTCAGTGGAATCAGTAATGGGCTTATTAAAATGATGAATTAATACTACACTGGATTAGTGGGGATATCATGAGTGTGAATCTGACAATGGAGATTTAAAAACCTGATATGCCTCAACCAGTCAGTGGAATCAGTAATGGGCTTATTAAAATGATGAATTAATACTACACTGGATTAGTGGGGATATCATGAGTGTGAATCTGACAATGGAGATTTAAAAACCTGATATGCCTCAACCAGTCAGTGGAATCAGTAATGGGCTTATTAAAATGATGAATTAATACTACACTGGATTAGTGGGGATATCATGAGTGTGAATCTGACAATGGAGATTTAAAAACCTGATATGCCTCAACCAGTCAGTGGAATCAGTAATGGGCTTATTAAAATGATGAATTAATACTACACTGGATTAGTGGGGATATCATGAGTGTGAATCTGACAATGGAGATTTAAAAACCTGATATGCCTCAACCAGTCAGTGGAATCAGTAATGGGCTTATTAAAATGATGAATTAATACTACACTGGATTAGTGGGATATCATGAGTGTGAATCTGACAATGGAGATTTAAAAACCTGATATGCCTCAACCAGTCAGTGGAATCAGTAATGGGCTTATTAAAATGATGAATTAATACTACACTGGATTAGTGGGGATATCATGAGTGTGAATCTGACAATGGAGATTTAAAAACCTGATATGCCTCAACCAGTCAGTGGAATCAGTAATGGGCTTATTAAAATGATGAATTAATACTACACTGGATTAGTGGGATATCATGAGTGTGAATCTGACAATGGAGATTTAAAAACCTGATATGCCTCAACCAGTCAGTGGAATCAGTAATGGGCTTATTAAAATGATGAATTAATACTACACTGGATTAGTGGGGATATCATGAGTGTGAATCTGACAATGGAGATTTAAAAACCTGATATGCCTCAACCAGTCAGTGGAATCAGTAATGGGCTTATTAAAATGATGAATTAATACTACACTGGATTAGTGGGATATCATGAGTGTGAATCTGACAATGGAGATTTAAAAACCTGATATGCCTCAACCAGTCAGTGGAATCAGTAATGGGCTTATTAAAATGATGAATTAATACTACACTGGATTAGTGGGGATATCATGAGTGTGAATCTGACAATGGAGATTTAAAAACCTGATATGCCTCAACCAGTCAGTGGAATCAGTAATGGGCTTATTAAAATGATGAATTAATACTACACTGGATTAGTGGGATATCATGAGTGTGAATCTGACAATGGAGATTTAAAAACCTGATATGCCTCAACCAGTCAGTGGAATCAGTAATGGGCTTATTAAAATGATGAATTAATACTACACTGGATTAGTGGGGATATCATGAGTGTGAATCTGACAATGGAGATTTAAAAACCTGATATGCCTCAACCAGTCAGTGGAATCAGTAATGGGCTTATTAAAATGATGAATTAATACTACACTGGATTAGTGGGGATATCATGAGTGTGAATCTGACAATGGAGATTTAAAAACCTGATATGCCTCAACCAGTCAGTGGAATCAGTAATGGGCTTATTAAAATGATGAATTAATACTACACTGGATTAGTGGGGATATCATGAGTGTGAATCTGACAATGGAGATTTAAAAACCTGATATGCCTCAACCAGTCAGTGGAATCAGTAATGGGCTTATTAAAATGATGAATTAATACTACACTGGATTAGTGGGATATCATGAGTGTGAATCTGACAATGGAGATTTAAAAACCTGATATGCCTCAACCAGTCAGTGGAATCAGTAATGGGCTTATTAAAATGATGAATTAATACTACACTGGATTAGTGGGGATATCATGAGGTGAATCTGACAATGGAGATTTAAAAACCTGATATGCCTCAACCAGTCAGTGGAATCAGTAATGGGCTTATTAAAATGATGAATTAATACTACACTGGATTAGTGGGATATCATGAGTGTGAATCTGACAATGGAGATTTAAAAACCTGATATGCCTCAACCAGTCAGTGGAATCAGTAATGGGCTTATTAAAATGATGAATTAATACTACACTGGATTAGTGGGGATATCATGAGGTGAATCTGACAATGGAGATTTAAAAACCTGATATGCCTCAACCAGTCAGTGGAATCAGTAATGGGCTTATTAAAATGATGAATTAATACTACACTGGATTAGTGGGGATATCATGAGGGTGAATCTGACAATGGAGATTTAAAAACCTGATATGCCTCAACCAGTCAGTGGAATCAGTAATGGGCTTATTAAAATGATGAATTAATACTACACTGGATTAGTGGGGATATCATGAGTGTGAATCTGACAATGGAGATTTAAAAACCTGATATGCCTCAACCAGTCAGTGGAATCAGTAATGGCTTATTAAAATGATGAATTAATACTACACTGGATTAGTGGGGATATCATGAGTGTGAATCTGACAATGGAGATTTAAAAACCTGATATGCCTCAACCAGTCAGTGGAATCAGTAATGGGCTTATTAAAATGATGAATTAATACTACACTGGATTAGTGGGGATATCATGAGTGAATCTGACAATGGAGATTTAAAAACCTGATATGCCTCAACCAGTCAGTGGAATCAGTAATGGGCTTATTAAATGATGAATTAATACTACACTGGATTAGTGGGGATATCATGAGGTGAATCTGACAATGGAGATTTAAAAACCTGATATGCCTCAACCAGTCAGTGGAATCAGTAATGGGCTTATTAAAATGATGAATTAATACTACACTGGATTAGTGGGATATCATGAGTGTGAATCTGACAATGGAGATTTAAAAACCTGATATGCCTCAACCAGTCAGTGGAATCAGTAATGGGCTTATTAAAATGATGAATTAATACTACACTGGATTAGTGGGGATATCATGAGGTGAATCTGACAATGGAGATTTAAAAACCTGATATGCCTCAACCAGTCAGTGGAATCAGTAATGGGCTTATTAAAATGATGAATTAATACTACACTGGATTAGTGGGGATATCATGAGGGTGAATCTGACAATGGAGATTTAAAAACCTGATATGCCTCAACCAGTCAGTGGAATCAGTAATTGGCTTATTAAAATGATGAATTAATACTACACTGGATTAGTGGAGATATCATGAGTGTGAATCTGACAATGGAGATTTAAAAACCTGATATGCCTCAACCAGTCAGTGGAATCAGTAATGGGATTATTAAAATGATGAATTAATACTACACTGGATTAGTGGGGATATCATGAGTGTGAATCTGACAATGGAGATTTAAAAACCTGATATGCCTCAACCAGTCAGTGGAATCAGTAATGGGCTTATTAAAATGATGAATTAATACTACACTGGATTAGTGGGGATATCATGAGTGTGAATTTGACTATGGAGATTTAAAAACCTGATATGCCTCAACCAGTCAGTGGAATCAGTAATGGGCTTATTAAATGATGAATTAATACTACACTGGATTAGTGGAGATATCATGAGTGTGAATATGATGACAGTGACAGTTTGGTTTGTTTTGTTTTACAGGACATCAACCACAGTGAGTCATTTAATGCCAGAAATGTTTTCAAATAAATTCCATTTTAATGGATACTCAATTTTTTATAAACATATTTTTCTATTTAACCCATAGATGGGACCCTAACAGGTACTACCACTCCAGGTCAGAATAGATCAGGGAGCTATGGTGATATAAGGGTCCTCCACATACCCCAGAACTGGAACCTCAGCATCAGAGTTTAATGTCATACCCAGGACATGAAGACTCTCAGCCATTGCCTTCTAGCACCCATATAATAAAAAGGCAATAGGTTGGGAGAATAGGGTTGGGAGAATCATATAGGTGATAGAGCACGACGTGGCCAGTCGAATGATAGGAGGAGGCCTCTCCAACTGCCTAAGTAAGGGCCAAAGGGGAGTATTGCATGTCATGGACTGCTTAGCCACACGGATTCCGTCCTTAAGCATCATAAGATGCCACCCACAGTCATATCATTACGTTAATATTGGAGGAGGGTTCTTATCCTTCTACAGAGGTGCAGTCGGTGTATTCTAAAGCCCCAGCTGACATGACATGAAATGATAACTAGATCATATCATTACGTTAACATTGGAGGAGGGTTCTTATCCTTCTACAGAGGTGCAGTCGGTGTATTCTAAAGCACCAGCTGACATGACATGAAATGAAAATAGATCATATCATTACGTTAATATTGTGGGGGGTGGGGGTTCTTATCCTTCTACAGAGGTGCAGTCGTTGTATTCTAAAGCACCAGCTGACATGACATGAAATGATAAATAGATCATAGCATTACGTTAATATTGGTGGGGGTGGGGGGTTCTTATCCTTCTACAGAGGTGCAGTCCGTGTATTCTAAAGCCCAGCTGACATGACATGAAATGATAACTAGATCATAGCATTACGTTAATATTGGTGGGGGGTGGGGGTTCTTATCCTTCTACAGAGGTGCAGTCCGTGTATTCTAAAGCCCCAGCTGACATGACATGAAATGATAACTAGATCATAGCATTACGTTAATATTGGTGGGGAGGGGGGGTTCTTATCCTTCTACAGAGGTGCAGTCCGTGTATTCTAAAGCCCCAGCTGACATGACATGAAATGATAACTAGATCATAGCATTACGTTAATATTGGTGGGGAGGGGGGTTCTTATCCTTCTACAGAGGTGCAGTCCGTGTATTCTAAAGCCCCAGCTGACATGACATGAAATGATAACTAGATCATAGCATTACGTTAATATTGGTGGGGGGGGGGTTCTTATCCTTCTACAGAGGTGCAGTCCGTGTATTCTAAAGCCCCAGCTGACATGACATGAAATGATAACTAGATCATAGCATTACGTTAATATTGGTGGGGGTGGGGGTTCTTATCCTTCTACAGAGGTGCAGTCCGTGTATTCTAAAGCCCCAGCTGACATGACATGAAATGATAACTAGATCATAGCATTACGTTAATATTGGTGGGGAGGGGGGGTTCTTATCCTTCTACAGAGGTGCAGTCCGTGTATTCTAAAGCCCAGCTGACATGACATGAAATGATAACTAGATCATAGCATTACGTTAATATTGGTGGGGGTGGGGGGTTCTTATCCTTCTACAGAGGTGCAGTCCGTGTATTCTAAAGCCCCAGCTGACATGACATGAAATGATAACTAGATCATAGCATTACGTTAATATTGGTGGGGGTGGGGGTTCTTATCCTTCTACAGAGGTGCAGTCCGTGTATTCTAAAGCCCCAGCTGACATGACATGAAATGATAACTAGATCATAGCATTACGTTAATATTGGTGGGGGTGGGGGGTTCTTATTCTTCTACAGAGGTGCAGTCCGTGTATTCTAAAGCCCCAGCTGACATGACATGAAATGATAACTAGATCATAGCATTACGTTAATATTGGTGGGGAGGGGGGTTCTTATCCTTCTACAGAGGTGCAGTCCGTGTATTCTAAAGCCCCAGCTGACATGACATGAAATGATAACTAGATCATAGCATTACGTTAATATTGGTGGGGGGTGGGGTTCTTATTCTTCTACAGAGGTGCAGTCCGTGTATTCTAAAGCCCCAGCTGACATGACATGAAATGATAACTAGATCATAGCATTACGTTAATATTGGTGGGGAGGGGGGTTCTTATCCTTCTACAGAGGTGCAGTCCGTGTATTCTAAAGCCCCAGCTGACATGACATGAAATGATAACTAGATCATAGCATTACGTTAATATTGGTGGGGGGTGGGGGGTTCTTATCCTTCTACAGAGGTGCAGTCCGTGTATTCTAAAGCCCCAGCTGACATGACATGAAATGATAACTAGATCATAGCATTACGTTAATATTGGTGGGGGGGGGTTCTTATCCTTCTACAGAGGTGCAGTCCGTGTATTCTAAAGCCCCAGCTGACATGACATGAAATGATAACTAGATCATAGCATTACGTTAATATTGGTGGGGGGGGGTTCTTATCCTTCTACAGAGGTGCAGTCCGTGTATTCTAAAGCCCCAGCTGACATGACATGAAATGATAACTAGATCATAGCATTACGTTAATATTGGTGGGGAGGGGGGTTCTTATCCTTCTACAGAGGTGCAGTCCGTGTATTCTAAAGCCCCAGCTGACATGACATGAAATGATAACTAGATCATAGCATTACGTTAATATTGGTGGGGGGGGTTCTTATTTTCTACAGAGGTGCAGTCCGTGTATTCTAAAGCCCCAGCTGACATGACATGAAATGATAACTAGATCATAGCATTACGTTAATATTGGTGGGGGGGGGGGTTCTTATCCTTCTACAGAGGTGCAGTCCGTGTATTCTAAAGCCCCAGCTGACATGACATGAAATGATAACTAGATCATAGCATTACGTTAATATTGGTGGGGGTGGGGGTTCTTATCCTTCTACAGAGGTGCAGTCCGTGTATTCTAAAGCCCCAGCTGACATGACATGAAATGATAACTAGATCATAGCATTACGTTAATATTGGTGGGGGGTGGGGGTTCTTATCCTTCTACAGAGGTGCAGTCCGTGTATTCTAAAGCCCCAGCTGACATGACATGAAATGATAACTAGATCATAGCATTACGTTAATATTGGTGGGGAGGGGGGGTTCTTATCCTTCTACAGAGGTGCAGTCCGTGTATTCTAAAGCCCCAGCTGACATGACATGAAATGATAACTAGATCATAGCATTACGTTAATATTGGTGGGGGGGGGGGTTCTTATCCTTCTACAGAGGTGCAGTCCGTGTATTCTAAAGCCCCAGCTGACATGACATGAAATGATAACTAGATCATAGCATTACGTTAATATTGGTGGGGGTGGGGGGTTCTTATCCTTCTACAGAGGTGCAGTCCGTGTATTCTAAAGCCCCAGCTGACATGACATGAAATGATAACTAGATCATAGCATTACGTTAATATTGGTGGGGTGGGGGGTTCTTATCCTTCTACAGAGGTGCAGTCCGTGTATTCTAAAGCCCCAGCTGACATGACATGAATGATAACTAGATCATAGCATTACGTTAATATTGGTGGGGAGGGGGGGTTCTTATCCTTCTACAGAGGTGCAGTCCGTGTATTCTAAAGCCCCAGCTGACATGACATGAAATGATAACTAGATCATAGCATTACGTTAATATTGGTGGGGGGGGGTTTCTATCCTTCTACAGAGGTGCAGTCCGTGTATTCTAAAGCCCCAGCTGACATGACATGAAATGATAACTAGATCATAGCATTACGTTAATATTGGTGGGGGGGGGGTTCTTATCCTTCTACAGAGGTGCAGTCCGTGTATTCTAAAGCCCCAGCTGACATGACATGAAATGATAACTAGATCATAGCATTACGTTAATATTGGTGGGGGGGGGGTTCTTATCCTTCTACAGAGGTGCAGTCCGTGTATTCTAAAGCCCCAGCTGACATGACATGAATGATAACTAGATCATAGCATTACGTTAATATTGGTGGGGGTGGGGGTTCTTATCCTTCTACAGAGGTGCAGTCCGTGTATTCTAAAGCCCAGCTGACATGACATGAAATGATAACTAGATCATAGCATTACGTTAATATTGGTGGGGGGGGGGGTTCTTATCCTTCTACAGAGGTGCAGTCCGTGTATTCTAAAGCCCCAGCTGACATGACATGAAATGATAACTAGATCATAGCATTACGTTAATATTGGTGGGGGGGGGGTTCTTATCCTTCTACAGAGGTGCAGTCCGTGTATTCTAAAGCCCCAGCTGACATGACATGAAATGATAACTAGATCATAGCATTACGTTAATATTGGTGGGGGGGGGGGTTCTTATCTTCTACAGAGGTGCAGTCCGTGTATTCTAAAAGCCCCAGCTGACATGACATGAAATGATAACTAGATCATAGCATTACTTCTAACAGAGTGCAGTCCGTGTATTCTAAAGCCCCAGTGACATGACATGAAATGATAACTAGATCATAGCATTACGTTAATATTGGTGGGGGGGGGGTTCTTATTCTTCTACAGAGGTGCAGTCCGTGTATTCTAAAGCCCCAGCTGACATGACATGAAATGATAACTAGATCATAGCATTACGTTAATATTGGTGGGGGTGGGGGGTTCTTATCCTTCTACAGAGGTGCAGTCCGTGTATTCTAAAGCCCCAGCTGACATGACATGAAATGATAACTAGATCATAGCATTACGTTAATATTGGTGGGGGTGGGGGGTTCTTATCCTTCTACAGAGGTGCAGTCCGTGTATTCTAAAGCCCCAGCTGACATGACATGAAATGATAACTAGATCATAGCATTACGTTAATATTGTGGGGGGTGGGGGGTTCTTATTCTTCTACAGAGTGCAGTCCGTGTATTCAAAGCCCCAGCTGACATGACATGAAATGATAACTAGATCATAGCATTAACGTTAAATATGGGTGGGGGTGGGGGGTTCTTATCCTTCTACAGAGTGCGTCCGTGTATTCTTAAAGCCCCAGCTGACATGACATGAAATGATAACTAGATCATAGCATTACGTTAATATGGTGGGGGGGGGTTTTTATCTTCTACAGAGGTGCAGTCCGTGTATCTAAAGCCCAGCTGACATGACATGAATGATAACTAGATCATAGATTACGTTAATATTGGTGGGGGGTGGGGGTTCTTATCCTTCTACAGAGGTGCAGTCCGTGTATTCTAAAGCCCCAGCTGACATGACATGAAATGATAACTAGATCATAGCATTATGTTAATATTGTGGGGTGGGGGGGTTCTTATCCTTCTACAGAGGTGCAGTCGTGTATTCTAAAGCCCCCAGCTGACATGACATGAAATGATAACTAGATCATAGCATTACGTTAATATTGGTGGGGGTGGGGGTTCTTATCCTTCTACAGAGGTGCAGTCCGTGTATTCTAAAGCCCCAGCTGACATGACATGAAAATGATAACTAGATCATAGCATTACGTTAATATTGGTGGGGGTGGGGTTCTTATCCTTCTAAAGGTGCAGTCCGTGTAAAAGCAGCTGACATGACATGTGATAACTAGATCATAGGCATTACGTTAATATTGGTGGGGTGGGTTCTTATCTTCTACAGAGGTGCAGTCCGTGTATTCTAAAGCCCCAGCTGACATGACATGAAATGATAACTAGATCATAGCATTACGTTAATATTGGTGGGGGGTGGGGGGTTCTTATCCTTCTACAGAGGTGCAGTCCGTGTATTCTAAAGCCCCAGCTGACATGACATGAAATGATAACTAAATCATAGCATTACGTTATATTGGTGGGGGTGGGGGGTTTTATCCTTCTACAGAGGTGCAGTCCGTGTATTCTAAAGCCCCAGCTGACATGACATGAAATGATAACTAGATCATAGCATTTACGTTAATATTGGTGGGGGTGGGGGGTTTCTATCCTTCTACAGAGGTGCAGTCCGTGTATTCTAAAGCCCAGCTGACATGACATGAAATGATAACTAGATCATAGCATTACGTTAATATTTGGTGGGGGGGGGGTCTTATCCTTCTACAGAGGTGCAGTCGTGTATTCTAAAGCCCCAGCTGACATGACATGAAATGATAACTAGATCATAGCATTACGTTAATATTGGTGGGGTGGGGGTTCTTATCCTCTACAGAGGTGCAGTCGTGTATTTCTAAAGCCCAGTGACATGACATGAAATGTAACTAGATCATAGCATTACGTTAATATTGGTGGGGTGGGGGTTCTTATCCTTCTCAGAGGGCAGTCCGTGTATTCTAAAGCCCCAGCTGACATGACATGAAATGATAACTAGATCATAGCATTACGTTATATGGTGGGGTGGGGGTTCTTATTCTTCTTACAGAGGTGAGTCCGTGTATTCTAAAGCCCCAGCTGACATGACATGAAATGATAACTAGATCATAGCATTACGTTAATATTTGGGGTGGGGGGTTCTTATCCTTCTACAGAGGTGCAGTCCGTGTATTCTAAAGCCCCAGCTGACATGACATGAAATGATAACTAGATCATAGCATTACGTTAATATTGGTGGGGGGTGGGGTGTTCTTATCCTTCTACAGAGGATGCAGTCCGTGTATCTAAAAGCCCCAGCTGACATGAACATGAAATGATAAACTAGAATCAAAGCATTACGTTAATATTTGGTGGGGGGTGGGGGGTTCTTATCCTTCTACAGAGTGCAGTCGTGTATTCTAAAGCCCCAGCTGACATGACATGAAATGAATAACTAGATCATAGATTACGTTAATATTGGTGGGGGTGGGGGTTCTTATTCTTCTACAGAGGTGCAGTCCGTGTATTCTAAAGCCCCAGCTGACATGACATGAAATTGATAACTAGATCATAGCATTACGTTAATATTGGTGGTCGAGGGGGGTTCTTATCCTTCTACAGAGGTGCAGTCCGTGTATTTCTAAAGCCCCAGCTGACATGACATTGAAATGATAACTAGATCATTAGCATTACGTTAATATTGGTTGGGAGGGGGGGTTCTTATCCTTCTACAGAGTGCAGTCCGTGTATTCTAAAGCCCCAGCTGACATGACATGAATGATAACTAGATCATAGCATTACGTTAATATTGGTGGGGGTGGGGGTTCTTATTCTTCTACAGAGGTGCAGTCCGTGTATTCTAAAGCCCAGCTGACATGACATGAAATGATAACTAGATCATAGCATTACGTTAATATTGGTGGGGGTGGGGGGTTCTTATCCTTTCTACAGAGGTGCAGTCCGTGTATCTTAAAGGCCCAGCTGACATGACATGAAATGATAACTAGATCATAGCATATACGTTAATATTGGTGGGGGTGGGGGGTTCTTATTCTTTCTACAGAGGTGCAGTCCGTGTATTCTAAAGCCCCAGCTGACATGACATGAAATGATAACTAGATTCATAGCATTACGTAATATTGGTGGGGGGGGGGTTCTTATCCTTCTACAGAGGTGGCAGTCCGTGTATTCTAAGCCCCAGCTGACATGACATGAAATGATAACTAGATCATAGCATTACGTTATATTGGTGGGGGGTGGGGTTCTATTCTTCTACAGAGGTGCAGTCCGTGTATTCTATAAGCCCAGCTGACATGACATGAAATGATAACTAGATCATAGCATTACGTTAATATGGTGGGGGGTGGGGGGTTCTTATCCTTCTACAGAGGTGCAGTCCGTGTATTCTAAAAGCCCCAGCTGACATGACATGAAATGATAACTAGATCATAGCATTACGTTAATATTGGTGGGGGTGGGGGGTTCTTATTCTTCTACAGAGGTGCAGTCCGTGTTATTTAAGCCCCAGCTGACATTGACATGAAATGATAACTAGATCATAGCATTACGTTAATATTGGTGGGGGGGGGGGTTCTTATCCTTCTACAGAGGTGCAGTCCGTGTATTCTAAAGCCCCAGCTGACATGACATGAAATGATAACTAGATCATAGCATTACGTTAATATTGGTTGGGGAGGGGGTTCTTATCCTTCTACAGAGGTGCAGTCCGTGTATTCTAAAGCCCCAGCTGACATGACATGAAATGTAACTAGATCATAGCATTACGTTAATATTGGTGGGGGTGGGGGTTTTCTTATTTTCTACAGAGGTGCAGTCCGTGTATTCTAAAGCCCAGCTGACATGACATGAAATGATAACTGGATCATAGCATTACGTTAATATTGGTGGGGGGTGGGGGGTTCTTATCCTTCTACAGAGGTGCAGTCCGTGTATTCTAAAAGCCCCAGCTGACATGACATGAAATTGATAACTAGATCATAGCATTACGTTAATATTGGTGGGGGTGGGGTTCTTATCCTTTCTACAGAGGTGCAGTCCGTGTATTCTAAAGCCCCAGCTGACATGACATGAAATGATAACTGATCATAGCATTACGTTAATATGGTGGGGGTGGGGGTTCTATCCTTCTACAGAGGTGGCAGTCCGTGTATTCTAAAAGCCCCACGCTGACATGACATGAATTGATAACTAGATCATAGCATTACGTTAATATTGGTGGGGGGTGGGGGTTCTTATCCTTCTACAAAAGAGGTGCAGTCCGTGTATTCTAAAGCCCCAGCTGACATGACATGAAATGATAACTAATCATAGCATTACGTTATATTGGTGGGGGGTGGGGTTCTTATCCTTCTACAGAGGTGCAGTCCGTGTATTCTAAAACCCCAGCTGACATGACATGAAATGATAAACTAGATCATAGCATTACTGTAATATTGGTGGGGGGTGGGGGTTTTCTTATCCTTCTACAGAGGTGCAGTCCGTGTATTCTAAAGCCCCCAGCTGACATGACATGAAATGATAACTAGATCATAGCATTACGTTAATATTGGTGGGGGGTGGGGGGTTCTTATCCTTCTACAGAGGTGCAGTCCGTGTATTCTAAAGCCCCAGCTGACATGACATGAAATGATAACTAGATCATAGCATTAGTTAATATTGTGGGGGGTGGGGGTTCTTATCCTTCTACAGAGGTGCAGTCCGTGTTATTCTAAAGCCCCCCAGCTGACTGACATGAAATATAATAGATCATAGCATACTTAATATTGGTGGGGGTGGGGTTCTTATCCTTCTACAGAGGTGCAGTCCGTGTATTCTAAAGCCCCAGCTGACATGACATGAAATGATAACTAGATCATAGCATTACGTTAATATTGGTGGGGGTGGGGGGTTCTTATTCCTTCTACAGAGGTGCAGTCCGTGTATTCTAAAGCCCCAGCTACATGACATGAAATGATAACTAGATCATAGCATTACGTTAATATTGGTGGGGGGTGGGGGTTCTTATCCTTCTACAGAGGTGCAGTCCGTGTAATTCTAAAGCCCCAGCTGACATGACATGAAATGATAACTAGATCATAGCATTACGTTAATATTGGTGGGGGTGGGGGGTTCTTATCCTTCTACAGAGGTGCAGTCCGTGTATTCTAAAGCCCCAGCTGACATGACATTTGAAATTGATAACTAATCATAGCATTACGTTAATATTGGTGGGGGTGGGGGTTTCTTATCCTTCTACAGAGGTGCAGTCCGTGTATTCTAAAGCCCCAGCTGACATGACATGAAATGATAACTAAGATCATAGCATTACGTTAATATTGGTGGGGGGGGGTTCTTATCCTTCTACAGAGGTGCAAGTCCGTGTATTCTAAAGCCCCAGCTGACATGACATGAAAGATAACTAGATCATGCATTACGTTAATATTGGTGGGGTGGGGGGTTCTTATCCTTCTACAGAGGTGCAGTCCGTGTATTCTAAAGCCCAGCTGACATGACATGAAATGATAACTAGATCATAGCATTACGTTAAAATTGGTGGGGGGGGGGTTTCTTATCCTTCTACAGAGGTGCAGTCCGTGTATTCTAAAGCCCCAGCTGACATGACATGAAATGATAACTAGATCATAGCATTACGTTAATATTGTGGGGGTGGGGTTCTTATCCTTCTACAGAGGTGCAGTCCGTGTATTCTAAAGCCCCAGCTGACATGACATGAAATGATAACTAGATCATAAGCATTACGTTAATATTGGTGGGGGTTGGGGTCTTATCCTTCTACAGAGGTGCAGTCCGTGTTATTCTAAAGCCCAGCTGACATGACATGAAATGATAACTAGATCATAGCATTACGTTAATATTGGTGGGGGTGGGGGTTCTTATCCTTCTACAGAGGTGCAGTCCGTGTATTCTAAAGCCCCAGCTGACATGACATGAAATGATAACTAGATCATAGCATTACGTTAATATTGGTGGGGGGTGGGGGGTTCTTATCCTTCTACAGAGGTGCAGTCCGTGTATTCTAAAGCCCCAGCTGACATGACATGAAATGATAACTAGATCATTCATTACGTAATATTGGTGGGGGTGGGGGTTCTTATCCTTCTACGAGGTGCAGTCCGTGTATTCTAAAGCCCCAGCTGACATGACATGAAATGATAACTAGATCATAGCATTACGTTAATATTGGTGGGGGGTGGGGTTCTTATCCTTCTACAGAGGTGCAGTCCGTGTATTCTAAAGCCCCAGCTGACATGACATGAAATGATAACTAGATCATATCATTACGTTATATTGGTGGGGGGTGGGGGTTCTTATCCTTCTACAGAGGTGCAGTCCGTGTATTCTAAAGCCCCAGCTGACATGACATGAAATGATAACTAGATCATATCATTACGTTAATATTGGTGGGGTGGGGGGTTCTTATCCTTCTACAGAGGTGCAGTCCGTGTATTCTAAAGCCCCAGCTGACATGACATGAAATGATAACTAGATCATAGCATTACGTTAATATTGGTGGGGGGTGGGGGGTTCTTATCCTTCTACAGAGGTGCAGTCCGTGTATTCTAAAGCCCCAGCTGACATGACATGAAATGATAACTAGATCATATTACGTTAATATTGGTGGGTGGGGGTTCTTATCCTTCTACAGAGGTGCAGTCCGTGTATTCTAAAGCCCCAGCTGACATGACATGAAATGATAACTAGATCATAGCATTACGTTAATATTGGTGGGGGGGGGGTTCTTATCCTTCTACAGAGGTGCAGTCCGTGTATTCTAAAGCCCAGCTGACATGACATGAAATGATAACTAGATCATATCATTACGTTAATATTGGTGGGGGTGGGGGGTTCTTATCTTCTACAGAGGTGCAGTCCGTGTATTCTAAAGCCCCAGCTGACATGACATGAAATGATAACTAGATCATAGCATTACGTTAATATTGGTGGGGTGGGGGGTTCTTATCCTTCTACAGAGGTGCAGTCCGTGTATTCTAAAGCCCCAGCTGACATGACATGAAATGATAACTAGATCATAGCATTACGTTAATATTGGTGGGGGTGGGGGTTCTTATCCTTCTACAGAGTGCAGTCCGTGTATTCTAAAGCCCCAGCTGACATGACATGAAATGATAACTAGATCATAGCATTACGTTAATATTGGTGGGGGGGGGGTTCTTATCCTTCTACAGAGGTGCAGTCCGTGTATTCTAAAGCCCCAGCTGACATGACATGAAATGATAACTAGATCATAGCATTACGTTAATATTGGTGGGGGGGGGGTTCTTATCCTTCTACAGAGGTGCAGTCCGTGTATTCTAAAGCCCAGCTGACATGACATGAAATGATAACTAGATCATAGCATTACGTTAATATTGGTGGGGGGGGGTTCTTATCCTTCTACAGAGGTGCAGTCCGTGTATTCTAAAGCCCCAGCTGACATGACATGAAAATGATAACTAGATCATAGCATTACGTTAATATGGTGGGGGTGGGGGGTTCTTATCCTTCTACAGAGGTGCAGTCCGTGTATTCTAAAGCCCCAGCTGACATGACATGAAATGATAACTAGATCATAGCATTACGTTAATATTGGTGGGGGTGGGGGTTCTTATCCTTCTACAGAGTGCAGTCCGTGTATTCTAAAGCCCCAGCTGACATGACATGAAATGATAACTAGATCATAGCATTACGTTAATATTGGTGGGGGGGGGTTCTTATCCTTCTACAGAGGTGCAGTCCGTGTATTCTAAAGCCCCAGCTGACATGACATGAAATGATAACTAGATCATAGCATTACGTTAATATTGGTGGGGGTGGGGGTTCTTATCCTTCTACAGAGGTGCAGTCCGTGTATTCTAAAGCCCCAGCTGACATGACATGAAATGATAACTAGATCATAGCATTACGTTAATATTGGTGGGGGTGGGGTTCTTATCCTTCTACAGAGGTGCAGTCCGTGTATTCTAAAGCCCCAGCTGACATGACATGAAATGATAACTAGATCATAGCATTACGTTAATATTGGTGGGGGGGGGGGTTCTTATCCTTCTACAGAGGTGCAGTCCGTGTATTCTAAAGCCCCAGCTGACATGACATGAAATGATAACTAGATCATATCATTACGTTAATATTGGTGGGGGTGGGGGGTTCTTATCCTTCTACAGAGGTGCAGTCCGTGTATTCTAAAGCCCCAGCTGACATGACATGAAATGATAACTAGATCATAGCATTACGTTAATATTGGTGGGGGTGGGGGTTCTTATCCTTCTACAGAGGTGCAGTCCGTGTATTCTAAAGCCCCAGCTGACATGACATGAAATGATAACTAGATCATAGCATTACGTTAATATTGGTGGGGGTGGGGGTTCTTATCCTTCTACAGAGGTGCAGTCCGTGTATTCTAAAGCCCAGCTGACATGACATGAAATGATAACTAGATCATAGCATTACGTTAATATTGGTGGGGGTGGGGGGTTCTTATCCTTCTACAGAGGTGCAGTCCGTGTATTCTAAAGCCCCAGCTGACATGACATGAAATGATAACTAGATCATAGCATTACGTTAATATTGGTGGGGGTGGGGGGTTCTTATCCTTCTACAGAGGTGCAGTCCGTGTATTCTAAAGCCCCAGCTGACATGACATGAAATGATAACTAGATCATAGCATTACGTTAATATTGGTGGGTGGGGGTTCTTATCCTTCTACAGAGGTGCAGTCCGTGTATTCTAAAGCCCCAGCTGACATGACATGAAATGATAACTAGATCATAGCATTACGTTAATATTGGTGGGGGTGGGGGGTTCTTATCCTTCTACAGAGGTGCAGTCCGTGTATTCTAAAGCCCCAGCTGACATGACATGAAATGATAACTAGATCATAGCATTACGTTAATATTGGTGGGGGGGGGTTCTTATCCTTCTACAGAGGTGCAGTCCGTGTATTCTAAAGCCCCAGCTGACATGACATGAAATGATAACTAGATCATAGCATTACGTTAATATTGGTGGGGGGTGGGGGGTTCTTATTCTTCTACAGAGGTGCAGTCCGTGTATTCTAAAGCCCCAGCTGACATGACATGAAATGATAACTAGATCATAGCATTACGTTAATATTGGTGGGGGTGGGGGGTTCTTATTCTTCTACAGAGGTGCAGTCCGTGTATTCTAAAGCCCCAGCTGACATGACATGAAATGATAACTAGATCATAGCATTACGTTAATATTGGTGGGGGGTGGGGTTCTTATCCTTCTACAGAGGTGCAGTCCGTGTATTCTAAAGCCCCAGCTGACATGACATGAAATGATAACTAGATCATAGCATTACGTTAATATTGGTGGGGGGGGGGGTTCTTATCCTTCTACAGAGGTGCAGTCCGTGTATTCTAAAGCCCCAGCTGACATGACATGAAATGATAACTAGATCATAGCATTACGTTAATATTGGTGGGGGGGTGGGGGTTCTTATCCTTCTACAGAGGTGCAGTCCGTGTATTCTAAAGCCCCGCTGACATGACATGAAATGATAACTAGATCATAGCATTACGTTAATATTGGTGGGGGGTGGGGGTTCTTATCCTTCTACAGAGGTGCAGTCCGTGTATTCTAAAGCCCCAGCTGACATGACATGAAATGATAACTAGATCATAGCATTACGTTAATATTGGTGGGGGGTGGGGCTTATCCTTCTACAGAGGTGCAGTCCGTGTATTCTAAAGCCCCAGCTGACATGACATGAAATGATAACTAGATCATAGCATTACGTTAATATTGGTGGGGGGTGGGGTTCTTATCCTTCTACAGAGGTGCAGTCGGTGTATTCTAAAGCCCCAGCTGACATGACATAAAATGATAACTAGATCATATCATTACGTTAATATTGGTGGGGGGGGGGGTTCTTATCCTTCTACAGAGGTGCAGTCCGTGTATTCTAAAGCCCCAGCTGATACGACATGAAGTCAACAGTAAAAACTCGAACCAGTGAAGAATGCAAGAGTCACAATTTGAGCTCAGACAGTAGAGCATCTGGCTCAGGTACCAAAAGTTGCCAGGTTCAATACCGGCTTTCGCCAACTCAGCATATGAGTAGCATGATCTGTGCGGTGAAGTGGGGAGCTGATGGTAGGTGTGGCACTCTATCTGAAAAAAATCTCAGAAAGTTTTTAAATAAAATAACTGATGCTTTATAAAATTCATTCATTTATTAAATCAACACTGAAAATTTCATTAAAATCGGATAATTCTCGGATTTTTGTAATTCTTTTTTAAACGGGGTGGGGGGATAAATTTCTTTGTAACAGCAGATTTTTCGACAAATTGGGTATACCTAATTTAGTGACTTTCAAATATAAAATAATCACTACTAATATGATTTTATTGTTTAACAGAACCGAATGCTACAGGAAAATACCAATCAAGTTTAGTTTCGGTAATGATTTTCTATGCAATTGTTGCACTTAAAATTAACATATTTTCACGTTGGTTTGAATTCTTCATCTTCAGGGAAATCATTATGGTTATTTCCTGTAAGTCCAACATAAACAAAGGAGAACCACTCTTGACTGATAATTCATTTATTTATTTATTGATCTACAAGGACAAAAGAAGACAAGATTAGAGTTAGGGTTTAGGGTTATGGGGCTAAACTTGCAAATCGGTCAGAAAATTAGGGTGACCCAGAAAAAACAGAACCCGCAAATTTTGTAATAAAACTGTTAATTTTAACTAGGGGGGTTTAGGGTTAGGGTTGGGGTTTAGAGTTAGTTTAATGGGAAAATAAATAAATAATTTATCAGTCAAGAGTGGTTCCCCTTTGTTTATGTTGGACTTATAGGAAATAACCATCATTATTTACATTATTTTTTAATAAATATTAGATTCTGGGATGGAATGATCTTAACCCTACAAAACGATACCAAATTTACTAAAATTAGACAATCCAAAGAGAAGTTATTGACTTTAACACATTTAATCTTTTTTACTATTTAAGTATGGTGAGAGGACCCAGGGATTCAATAAAATACCAAGGAAGTTTAACTTGCTGATATGTGATGCAATTTCTTCCTAACTCATAGTTCAATATGACAAACTGTTTGTGTCCGACATATAACAAAACACGTGATTCCCTTTGAAAAAAATAAATACTACTTTAAAAAGTACTTAGAATTAGAAGAAAATTGCAATCTTTCACTGGATAGCAGTTTATTTCTTCTGTTTGTCGCCAATTCTCCTGTTCACTGATGTACCTTCATGTGGTCCAAAGTCACCACATTTTCAATTTCCATTTCAATATTTCCAATAAGGAATATGATATCACAATAATCACCAAAGCAGACACTAAACAATGTAAGTTGTACTTTTGATAGAAAAATTGTATATAATGTCCATTGTTCTGACTTTAAATTCATTTAAGTTTCGATCTTAACAAAAAAAAAGAGGACTTTTTACGATATGTCAAATTTTACTATAGGGAAGTAAAAAAGTGTTTTAAAAGTTTTTAATTTTAAAATAATTACCAAAAATCAGGGAATTTTCCAATTTCAATGTAATTTTCACCTCTTTATTCATTAAGGAATTAATTTTATAATGAATAACTTATTTTATCTTAAAAAAAAACCCAAATAAACCTTGAAAAAAAAGTTTTTTTTCTTATCAATTTATGTGAATTTTCAACCTTTGGTCATTTGAATAAAAATAAAATTGTTATAAGTAATTGAGTTACCTCCCCTTTATGTAAATTTAAAGTTTTGTAAAACTCTCCCAAAAGAATTGCAAATGTATTCAAAGTAGAATAAAGCTTACTCAAGTCCGACTGTGTCTGTTCTCTTATTACTACAAAAATACTCCCTAATTTTTACATTTCTACAAAGATTATAAAAAGAAGAAAACATCAGAAAAAATAAAATTAAATATCAATACCACAAAAAAGTTATTTGAAAACTTAAATTATTTTTTAAAATCAAAATATAATTTTTGTTGTGTTTTCTCTTTTCGTAGTTAAAATTTTTCTCTCTTTCCACTGATGTCTAAAATTCCATATTGAATTTTTAAGTGAATGAATATAGTCCGATTGAATCAGGGAAAAATACTTTTTTCATCAAAGAGAAAAGACGGTACATCAGTCAGCAGGGGACAGGAAGTCCGAACACCGGTGGTAAAAATAGAACGACCCTAAACAAAGGAACGAAATTGATTTGCCCACTGATGTTTTGAAATGAATCGAAATTTTGTAATTCTTTTTAAAAATATTTCATTGCCGATGAAGAGAAGAAGAAAACTGAGATCCAACGAAAAAGGTTGAATTTCCTTCCCCCTGTAAGTAATTTTAAAAGTATTTTTTCTTATTTCACCCTCGTGTGGAGGGTGATGTATTGTCAAATTTATCTTTCAATGCTTGTATTGTTGGTCCGCATCTTTTTTCATTAATAATCCAATAAATACAAAAACAATACTGAAGACTTAAACACTTATATTACTCACTTGTAAGTAAATTTGTATCAACTATTTAAAAATGTAAATATATCTGGTTAAATATGATATATAATAACTATACCCAAAAATCGTCTGCTAAAGTCATCTAATGTTTTTTTAAAACGAAAAAAAATTAAATCGATTATTTAAGGTCAAACTTTTGTCTAAATCGATAAGTAGTAACATAATGACCATGAATAAAAAAGCAAAATAATATTACACATTTAATTTATCTTTAATACATTTAAAACGATTTTTTTGTCAATTTCAATCAAGATGGCAGACATTTTGGGGCTTAAAATCCGTGTTTTCAATATAAATTCGCGATTGCAAAAAAGTTTACTAAAAAAACTGGGAATAATCCGATTTTAATGAAATTTTCAGTATTGATTTATCAATTAATGAATTTTATAATGCATCAGTTATTTTATTTCAAAACTTTAATTTAGTATTTTTGCTATGAAAAATTAATATGTAAAATTCATATAAATAAAAAATATTCTGATGTTAAGTTTAAAATGTTATATTTTTAGATTCTAGAAATAAATATCTATTTAATGCAAACCTTATTTTAGTCAAACAAAGTATAAGTTTTGAAGAAAAACTCTATGGAAAATTTATCCCCCCCCCCGCTTTTTAAGCAGAAAAAATATCGATGAATAATTTTTTCTTTTATAAATAATTATTGAAATGAGTAAAAAGAAATCTCCAAAAAATTTATTTATCTTTTTTTTTTACATTTTATTTTCCGATTTTCGGTACTTATCTTCTTATAAAACATTCCACTTTTTTTTTTTTTTTTTACAACATTGGTCTTTTATCTTTTTATTTCTACTGTAATTAGTATCAAACAAGGAACAACTCGTCAAGATTTTACACCCTCAAAATAATGGAGGGTTAAAAATTAAATGACCTGAAAAAAAATGAGAAAGTTTTGAAATAAAATAAATAATACATTATAAAGATCATTCATTGATAAATCAACACTGAACATTTCATTAAAATCCGATAATTCCCTGATTTTTGGTAAATTATTTTCTGTACTAATTTTGTCAAAAATGCATTTTAGGCCAATTTTGGGTATCCCTAATATATAACCAATTCAACAAACAAGATTATTTGGTATATTGTCAACTAGGCATGTCAAAATTTGCCGCAGGGACGGAATAATTTTTTCAATTTCAAAACAATTTCCAAAAAATCAGGGAATTTCGCTATTTTAGTAAAATTTTCATCACTTTATTCACTAAGGACATTATTTAATAATGAATAGCTTATTTCCTTTTTAAAAGAACATTTAAAAAATGTTTTTTTTAATCAATTAACATAGTTGGGTCATTTAAATTAAAAAAATTCCACTCCCTTATTTTTACATTTCTAGAAAGATCAAAATCAGATGACATTAAAAGATAAAAATGTCAACACCAGAAAAACGTTTCTTTAAAATTTAATTTATTTTATTAAAACTCAAAAAATAATTTTTGTATCGCCATTAGTTTATTATATCAGGTTCCAGCCCTTAAATTGTGTTAACTTGCGAGAAGGACTGTGTGATCTTGTGTGACTAGATTGGTCAGCTATCTTATATCTGGGATTCGTTGGTGTACAGTTCGACATTAAAGTCTCTTAGTATTATCTGCGTTATTCGGACTATTGTCCCCATCTTCATTGTTTCGGCCGATATACTCTTTGGCCGAAACGTTGTACAAATAACAATGAAGATGGGGACAATAGTCCAAATAACGCAGATAATACTAATCTTCAAGCCTCATCTCAAACATTCAGAGAAATAGTATTAAAGCCTCTACATACTTCCTAGTAGCTGTGTGTTTATCTTTTCTCTTGTTGGCATGGTGGCAGCAGTTATTTACCCAGATAAGCAAGTCCCAACACAAGTGGAAGGAAGATATCACCCCAACTAACTGGACAATTACCTGGAGGTACTATATTTGCGTGGAGAGACTGCATCTGGACAAACGTTCAGTACCTATTCTATTTTAAAATCAAAGTCCCAGCATGGCTATATGTGCCCCGAAACAATGGTGTCTCAGAAAAGTGGAGACCATCTCTTCCTTTGAGTCATGGAAAAATAACTTAGTATATTCTTTGTCTTTGAACCCCAAATATGCTCCTTTCTTCGAAGCTTTCTGGATTCACAAGTGACGGTGTGGGAGTGCCAGAAGCTGATAGGCTTACCTCTACAAAAAAAAAAATAGCATCGTCGAGATGATGTTGAGACAGGTTGCAAATTATTGTCCTGGCACCTCACGGAGTACCATTGTAAAATCCTCCACCTCCTTCGCAAACGTTTGGCAAATTATAAGGCAGCCATTATGGCTTCCAGACTAGCGGTTCCCACCTCCTGGATTTTGACTCCATAAGACTGGAACCAGACAAGTGCCTGGAGGATTTGTTCCAGAGGTTGTTGACCTTTATCAACGATTCCTTATTATGCACGGACACCCACATAAGCCACCACGGTGATCTCCCTACAGAAGATGAGGAAGTCACCCCCACACTTGAGAGCTTGATAGTCCTCACGTGGCTACGTCTGCTCCACCCTGCCCTCCCTAAGCTAGTCAAACAATGCTATTGTTACATAATTATTATATTCCTAATACTTATGTACAGTAGTGTAGAAACTAAAATGGCTGTTATAAGTGCAGCTGGCGGCCTTGAAGGATTGAATGACAAGGCTTGACCTCAGTCCTGATCTTCCTTCCGGTGGATACCGTGAGAATCGGTGGAGAAGACCCTCTTCCAGTTTAGATTAGAGAGTTTTAGAATCAGTATCAGCCAGACCATGACAGTGGGAAGTCGTGTTATGCACGCTGCCGACTCAATCTGTGCAGATAGTCTGGTGGGGATTTCAGAATAAAATATGATCTAAGTAAATCGAAATCTTGTGTTATTATCTAAAAACTACCAATGACCCAGGAATTCTGATAAAGAGAAATCCCCAATGTAAGATCAGACACAAAGTCCCCAAGATGAAGTCCAGACGCTAGAAGAGACCCTAGAAGAAGAACGTAAGATACCAAAAATGAGCAGAAGAATAATAGAAGTAAAGAAAGGTATACAACACTATGAGATGGAGTTGAGATCGCGCATGTTGGCATCAATCAAACCGGAGATCTCCTAGGCCCTAGACTCGTTACTCAAAGAGCTAGGTGATGAAGCGGCTGTGAACCATACATTCACTATGCCACACCGTGACATTATAAGACACCAGCAAACCCACCCGAGGTGGTTATGCCCCTTGTATAGCCAAGCAAAAAGACCCAACACCGACCACTTCTTAAATCAGTGCACATTGTTAATGACAGTCCCACAATTTTGCTGACAACAAATTTGGCTTTCCGTGTCTTTACAAAGAAGTTGCTTCGCACCGTGCGCTCAAGGACCTACAGACAACACCGTAGTTCAAAAATAGTTCTTTATTTTTTCATACAGTGAATGCCGTGAAAACTGAATTAAACGAAAATTCGAATAAGTCACAATATCACACAAAATACAATGAAATACAAATACAATAAAATAGACAAATATTACACAGAAAATTCCAACTATAAAAACATTTAAAGCAAAAACTATGAATTACAAATTACACATATGAAGGGGGGTTTGGGGTATTTAGAACTCAAATGCCACAAAAGGCACAAACAATAATTTAACAGGGGAAAAGGATATTTCACATTTTGAGAAATTACAAATTAAACCAAAATAACAACATGTAAATAAATGCAGTTTCAGAGAAGAGAATAGAGGACTTAAATACCTTTGCTGGCACTTAGGGACTTGCACATTAAAGGTACCAATATCTTAGTGGTTCTAAGAATTGCAGTTTCAAAAATACCGCCAAAAGTTGCTCACAATCGGAGCCTCAAAAAGCTTGACTTGCTCAAATGACCATCTCAACGGAAAGAAAGATTTTTGCCAGCACTCCTTTAGACCTGACAATACCAAAAATTCCTACTCAATCCAAGACTTTATCTTTTATTTAAAGCCCTTTTCTATTTCACTGCACAAACAGCAGAGAGTTACTCATCATAAAACACAAAGGCAAAATAAGCACTCCAAACAATCTCAGAAAATGCCCTTACACATATAATAGGGGTTATTAAAAACCCAAGAACTATTTTTTATAAGGTAACCATCTTTACCAGGAGGGTGATCAGGGTCATGTGGTACTTTATTTGGGGTTGGAGGAGGAAGTGGGAAGGGGAGGCCTAAAACCGGACATGATGCCAATGACAAGGCAAAATTTGTTTACTGCTTGAATCAGCCTAAAAACAGTGACAGCTACACACATACCTACCTGTATTGGCTGTGAATTATGTAAATCCTTCATTCTTGGTTGGCAAACCCAATGGTGACCATTGCCTTGTCACTGTATTTTTCAGCGTCGGCTGCTATTCGAAGCCACAGCCATCTGCTATACCAAACGTTGACTCTACTCTGAAGAAGATAAGTCAATGGCGATGGATCATTAAAACTGACCTTACCAGCGCTTTCTATCAGATTTCCTTGCGTAGGACTCCATGAGGTATTGCAGCATTGTGACCCCTTTTAGAGGTATATGTGTATACACCATATGTGCTATGGGCAAGCTGGGCTCGGAGACTGCTCTGGAGGAGTTCATGTGCAGAGTGCTGGGCGACCTTCCGAGGGATACGTGGCGTAGCTTGCTGACGACTTTTACTGTTACGGGAACAGCTTGGAGGACTTACCTTCTATGTGGTGCAGAATCCTCACCACACTGTCTAAGGCCAGTTTAAGGCTATCAGCCAGCAAAACAATAATATGTCTTAGGCAGGCATCCATCCTGGGATGGATCTGGTCTGAGGGATCCTTGTCACCAGAACCTCACAGAATTATAACACTTAGCTCTTGCCAGGCTTCCAGGTCAGCGAAGGGCCTATGATCCTTTGTTGGAGCATATATAAACTCCTAAACCATGTTATCCCAGACTGCTCTCACTTTCTTAGTCCCCTGGATGAATCCACTGCGGGGAGGGAGTCACAGGATACAATAGAATAGTCTGACAATTTACATGAGGCCTTCATTATGTTACATAATAGTTAGTACCCTAACACTTATGTACAGTAGTGTAGAAACTAAAATGGCTGTTATAAGTTGCAGCCGGCGGACTTGAAGGATTGAGTGATAAGGCTTGACCTCATCCTGATCCTTCCGGTGGATACCGTGAGAATTGGTGGAGAAGACCCTCTACGGTTTAGATTAGAAAGAGTTTTTAGTCAGTATCTGCCAAACCACGACAGTGGTAAGTCGTGGTAAGTGCACGGCCGACTGAATCTGAGCAGTTAGTCTGGTGGGGATTTCGAAATAAAATATGATCTAAGCAAATCGAAGTCTTGGGTTATTATCTAAAAACTACCAATGACACAGGGATTCTGATAAAGAGAAATCCCCAATGGAAGACCAGACACAAAGTCCCCAATACGCTAGAAGACGAACGTAAAATACCAAAGATGAGCAGGAGAATAATAGAAGTAAAGAGAGTATACAACAATTGCCGCTCAGAGACACCTAACGTTGGCGAAAACCATTCACATGCCCCACCCCACCGACCAGCTATGGATTGTGACTGATGGTTCCGTCAAACAACACAGTATTGGCACCCTGATGTATGCAGACAGGGGAGGGAAGCTGTTACTCGGCGGACACTTCTCAGCAAGTTTACATGGTCTTCAACCCTCCTGGCTACCTTGTGAGTTTAAGGTGTTGGCTATCACTAGCACTATCAAACATTTCAGCCTGTATCTGATTCAGTCAGAGCACCATCCTGTAGTCCTCATGGACAGCAGACCCTGTGTTCAGGCCTATGAAAAACTGCCACAGCCAGTTCTCAGCCAGCCCCAGATCGACCTCATTCTTGTCAACTGTATGCTGCTTCCAGGCTGCCATACAACATCTTGCAGGCAGAGCAAACATACCCACCGATTTTGCCAGCTGTACTCCTTTGTGCGTGAACAAGAAGAGAGGCTACCATCTTTAGGACTTTGCCTGTTGAGATTATTAGAGTATCCTCAAGGCTCTCAGCCTACCAGCCATTAACTTAAAAGAAAGGACACCTGATCCTAGTAATACCAGAAGAGAAGAAACCACTATCACTTGGCTACGCATTGGCCATATTAGATTAACCCACTCCTTCATTTTAAAAGAAGAACCCCACCTAAATGTTCATGTGGAAACCGATACACAATAAAACATATTCTTATTGAATGCACACACCTCTCCCACACTCGAAGAAAGTTCTACAATGTTGACAGCATTGACAAACTATTTGTAAAAATAGATCCCAAGAGGATATTAAACTTTTTTGAAAAGAACCGGCCTCTTATCAAGGATGTAAGTTCATAGACCTACAAAAATCACCCACTCACTCTCTCGAGGTTCAAATTCTCAACAGAAAACTTGATTACAGCAAATAAACCCCTATATATTTTTGAATACCTAATTACAAATAGAAGTATTCGGCATAAAATAACCCAAGGGGTTGATATGCCGTAAAACCCAACCAGCCAAACCAAACCAGAAAACTTGATTACAGCAAATAAACCCCTATATATTTTTGAATACCTAATTACAAATAGAAGTATTCGGCATAAAATAACCCAAGGGGTTGACATGCCGTAAAACCCAACCAGCCAAACCAAACCAGAAAACTTGATTACAGCAAATAAACCCCTATATATTTTTGAATACCTAATTACAAATAGAAGTATTCGGCATAAAATAACCCAAGGGGTTGACATGCCGTAAAACCCAACCAGCCAAACCAAACCAGAAAACTTGATTACAGCAAATAAACCCCTATATATTTTTGAATACCTAATTACAAATAGAAGTATTCGGCATAAAATAACCCAAGGGGTTGACATGCCGTAAAACCCAACCAACCAACCAAACCAAACCAAACCAGAATGAGTGTTCCAATCTTACGCGTGCACATCTTTCACAGGGGACACGCCCATCTAAATGACTTACTAACATCAAGGATGTGAAGAGGTATCTATAGACTGCCACAATAGCTCGAGATGGTCTTGTGGTTGTTTGTAGAAATGATTCTCTTCTCCCTCACATGATGTGAGTGTTGCCCCATTTAATATGCCCTCCATCCAACAAACAATACTCCAACCAACAACTTCCTAAATAGATACATTATACTTACAAACAATCAGTGTGCCCCCTTGAGGACTTCCTCTCACATCGCTGTACCTCAGTCTAGCGAAAACCCTCTGGACTCAGGTTCACTACCTATGTCATTAAACAAAATTGGCAGCTAATCTTTGTCTTGATGTTGCATACTTCTTTTCTTCACTTTTATTTCTTCTGGTCATCTTTAGTATCTTCTAAGGTCTTGTCTAGCGTCTGGAATTTGTCTTTGGGGACTTTGTGTCCTGGTCTTCCAGACAGTTCCCATTCCATGTTGAGGCCTTAGAATCTCTTGTATTAGTTTATTCACTTTGTAATATTGGTTTACTTTCCATAGAAACTGGGTTTAGGGTTAGGATTAGGATGAACTCATAAGCAATGATCTCAAGTGGACTAATACATCTGGACACACCAGTGTATGCCAACCATCAAAAACTTACTGAGAGTATATATCTCTCATATAGTTATTCTTAACTTTGGTGCAATTGGTGTTCTAGCTGAGGATGTTGCTGCTGCTGTTTTAGTTTTACTACAACAGTGTAAATACTGTTTAGTCAGTTATTGCAGATGTAAGATTCAAGGTTATTATTGAAACAAACAAACCCGACACGCTGTGTTGGACATAACATTTCATATATTAGACAGCACAGAAATAAGTCTTATTACTTCTACTGGTTCTCAATGGAAACTTTGTGGAATTGATTACCAGGATTTGCCCAAGGTAGAATTTACCATTATCAGTGGATAATTCTCTGGATAATTTATACTTTACTGCAGAGGCAATAGATGATTTACGTGGGGACTGGTAAATACTTTTAGAATATGGAGTTGGAATTTATCAAGGGAAAGTGAACCCTACATTTGATGATTGAAAACTTGGGCTTCTGAATCAAGTAAGATGACTAACTTTAGCCATCAGGATAATATTCTTGCAGACTAGAGATCTCTATCCACCAGAACTCTTTTATAAATCATACAGCCTTTTAAAATTCATAGTTGAAGTAAATGCAGTTGGTTTAAAATTAAAAGGGATAATAAATGCTTTTTATTTCCTTCCAGAAAATATTTTTTTCTCAATGTTGAAGTCAAATGAATTGGAGATGAGGGAAGAGGCTATAAAAAGAAATGTCCATTAGGTAAGTAAACATTTATTCATAATTATGTCAATTTAAAAAATATTTTTAAAGTTTCATTCAAATTACATTATGAAAATATAACCAAATATTGCTAAATTTTCAAAAAATTATATTTGTTTATTTCAGAAGAGTGAACCACCAAAGAAGAATTTTTAAAAAGAGTTACACACATAAACTTTGAAGCTACACCCTCATCATATTTGATTAATCTTTCACCAAATTGGAGATTGTGAACCTGTGCTTATAGAATGTTTTTCAAATGATGAACTACTGGAGTTTGTAATGAAATATTGGAATATCCTTTTTTTACCTGCACATTCAAAATGTGTGGAAAGATCTGTAACATTAACAATTGGAGCTTCATAAACTGTTAATGAACAAGATGCAAAACACACGCACATTATTAACAAATAATTGTTATCAAAGGGAAAATATACTGAAAAATCTAATTATATTATGATGTAATATGTTATATAGTGCTGTAGGTCTTAGTAGATTGTTCATTGAACAATGCAAATTTAAAACATTTTGTTTTATAATTTGTGCCTAGCAATATAATGGTCGTATATACTTTTATTTATCTATTTTTAAAAAGTTATCACTCAACAAAAAAAACTTATTCAATGATTAGCAATCTTCTACAATTTTTACAGTTATAGTTTATTGAACACAGTGAAAAAAAAAATGGTATATTTGGCTCATGGTGATTCATAATTAGAATTTTTGGTTTGAATATATTTTCTATTCATTTTATCTAATACAAAATACCAATTTTATCTGGATACATTATTGAAATAGTAAAATTTTTAATTTATGAGCAAATACCCTTGTAAATTGTTTTTTCTGGATATTTTTGTAGATGATCTTTAAAACTAAACACTAAAAAATTGGTAAAAGCCAGGAATGTAATTTTTTGTGTCATTTCTTATCACATCAAACTCCATCTATCTATCTATCTATCTATCTATTTCAGTCTGTTTCTATCTATCTATCTATCTATCTCAGTCTTTTCAAATCTATTTATCCCAGTCTGTTTATATCTATCTATCTATCTCTTCCCATCTGTTTATATCTATCTATCTATTTCAGTCTGTTTCTATCTATCTATCTATCTATCTTAATGATGATTTTCTAAAAAGAGGGAAAAATGAATTTGTCACTGTCATGCATATATGTCCTTTCTGCCATGGCTGACATATCTGCTGGGACAACCAGTATCCACTAGTGCAGTGATGGATCTACCATCAACCTGGGCCACAACCAAACATAAGTGCCAGGTACTTGCTTCTTCCAGAGAAGATGATTGCATTGATGTATCTCTTCTTTTCAATTTTCACTTATATATGACCTAAATTATGACAATGGAAATAAACATGACTCTATATGGTCATTGTTATCATCTCCTGTCATCTTACCTCAAGCAACTTTTCACTGCTTGGTTAAAGCTGTTGCATCTGAAGCACCATATACTATCCATGGGGAGGAGGTTTAGCTCCCTCATATATTGGCCAGGCAGTCACTGCTCGCATGCTATCCTCTTATCTCTTATAAGTGCCCAGCTGCTTGCCTGAATCTGGGCATCCATCTTAGATGATGCACAAAGGGTCTGCTTTACATTGAAACTATTCATATGTAACGACCTTGACTGAAGAAATCCCAGTTTTTTATGGCTTCTCTCTTCTGTAAGTTCGCATATGTCTCACCAAATCAGGTTTTTGGAAATGGAAGAGGCAAACACCTCACAAGAATGGGAATTTTCTCTATATGTTCGCATATGCCTCACCAAACTTGATTTATCAACAAAAAAGAAGCCATATACATCAAAAGACTTTAAAAGATTGTGGCTTCTCTCATTCCCAAAGCTGATACACAAAAATGGAACTTTTCTGGTTGTGTTCACATACGCATCATAAAACTTGATTTTTCCATGAAGAAAGAGTCACACACGTCACAAGACAGTGGCTTCTTTACTGTGTGTGTTTGCATATGACTCACCAATCTGGATTTTTACAAAAAAGAAAGTGTCACACACGTCACAAGAATGTGGCCTCTCTGCTGTATGGGTTTGCATATGACTCACCAAATTGGATTTTTACAAAAAGAAAGAACCGCACACGTCACAATAACGTGGCTTCTCTGCTGTGTGTGTTCGCATATGTATCCTCAAAGCTGATTTATGTAAAAAGTAAAAGCCACACACTTTAAAAGAATGCAACTTTTCTCCTCTGTTCACATAGGATTTCTCTCCCACGTTTATATATACTCCACTAATCTGATTTCTGTGAAAAAACAAACCCCAACTTCGCACTTCTTCACAATATGCTTTTCTCCAGCATTTCTTTGCCTATGCCAATTTGACTTTTTTGAAAATTTAAGTCACCAAGAAAATACTGTATTCAAATTCAGGGAATTATTTCATTTGAATTAAAAATCTGTAATCCATAAAACCACTGAAAACTTTTAAGTTAAATGAAAGAAAAGTAATAAAGAAATGCTGTTTATATATGATATAATGGAATGACCTATCTCCCCCTTACCTTAATAGTGGTGATGGTTCTAGCCACTATTTAAGAACACACATATTACTCTGTACAGAACTCACTTGAAGTATTTAGATGATGGACTCTCCTCCTAATACTCACGTCACCTTACTATATAACAATATAGAATTATATATTTCAATATGCTCAGATGTATTCAATATTCATAAATGTAAAAAAAAAGAAGGATTTTCTTAGATTATAGGGGATTTTATATAAGAAAATCTTTACGTATTTATTCATTGTTTAGCAGATATTTGAAAATATGACTTATTGAAAACATTCTTTATGATAAAAATTGTTGCATTTTATGAAATTGTCAGAAATTTTTCCCTTGAAAAATATTTTATTACTTTAAAACATAAATACTTGTGCCTATGAGGCTCATTTATTTTGCTAGTTTATTATAATGGGGATTATGTGTCTATAACAGAAACTGCTTCTCCATTGGTGTCACAATTCTCTTCAAAACCGTACAAAGTTTCTGAAATATTTTGAGGTAGATATCAATTTGAATTTCAAGCTGTGGATAAGATAAAAATTATTCATATTATTCATGGAACCAAAAATATTTGTGAAAAGTAATTTATTTAGAAACAAAAAATTGTAATAAACTGCAATTGAAAAATATTGTATTTTTTTAAAAGAAATGTACAAAAATTTACCCACTCATTGAATATTAATAAATTCTTTCATTACTTTAATTTCTGATTTTATTGCATTTTTTATTGAGTTATTTTTCTTTTTTACATTTTTTTAAAATATTCTTTCAACATTTCCAATAAAAAATGTCACATTGTCACAATAATCACCAAAGCAGACCGCCCTGTCGGCTGGGGTGTTAGAATGCACTGACTGTACATCTGCAGAGGGATAAGACTCCCCCAATAGGGCCACTTGTTGACTGTGGGTGGCGACCTGTGATGCTTAAGGATAGAACCCAGGTGGATGAGCAGTTCATGACTTGCAATACTCCACTTTGGCCCTATCTTGGGCTAAACAGGCGGTCGGAGAGGCCCCATCTGATCAATTAGCTGGTCACGTCAAGCCCTAGCACCTATATGATTTTCCCAACCCTATTGCCCTTATGGCAAGCCCCAACCCCTTTTTATCATATGGGTGCTAGAAGGCGGTGGCTGTGGGTCTACATGTCCTGGGAATGACGTTAAACTATCTAATGGAGAGGTTCCAGTTTTGGAGGTTTGGGGAATGTGGAGCACCCCTTCATCACCATTGCTCCCAGGTCCACTCTGACTCGGAGTGGTAGTACCTGTTAGGGTCCCATCTATGGGTTAAATAGAAAAACATGAGTTGATAAACAAAAATTTTATTATGCATTTAAGAATGAATTTATTTCCCAACTTTGTCGGCATTAAATAACCCACCGAGATTGATATGCCGTAAAACAAAACAAACCAAACCGAAGTAGAAAACTGATATCACTGGCTATATTATACTCTCATTATAAGTAAGTAAAGTCCTTGGGGCGGCCTAAAGTCGGTATCAGCCAGTCAGCAAGGGAGTCTATCCCCTTTTCAATAGCGCTAGACCAAGGAGATTTTTTTAGCATCTGAGCTGGAGCGCCACACCTACCATCAGCTCCTTACTTTACCGCACAGATCCCTGTGCTACTAATACGCTGAGTTGGCGAGGACCGGTATCGAACTAGGAACCTTGTGGTTTCTAGCCGAACGCTCTACCGACTGAGCTAACCTGGCCCTTATCACTTTTGATAAACCAATAGTGTTACATGTTTTGAGGTTAAATTCATTAAAGTTTTGATCTTAAAAAAGTATATTTTAAATTCAAAACTTCTTATAACTATGGCAGAAGTATCTCCAAATGACCCATCAATGTTTCAGTTTACTAAGTTCATTTCCCTCTCTCATGAGATTTTATTGTTTAATTTGTATTATAAAATGTCCCCCAAGATTCCACCCTTTTGTAGCATGTTTGATTTTTTTGAAGTTTTAAAAACAATATTTTTCTTTGAATTGATGTAAAAAAAAACTCTTTTCTCTGATTCAATTTAATAATTTTTATTTACTTAGAAATTTAACAGTGAACTTCAAACATCTGGAAAGTGGCATGTTTTACTCAATATTTTTGTCAGGAATAAATATTTATTTAATCTATCTAAAAATGTATGATTAAAAATTCGGTATTTTACATAACATATTTTCTGAGATTTTTAAATATTTAAGAAGTATTATGATTGTTCTTTTTCATTCATGGTAGATTAGAGTTGCTGAAATAAAAATATTTTAGGCAGAAAGACGTTGGGGTGGCCTAAAGTTGGTATCAGCCAATCAGCTAGGGAGTCTATCACCTTTTCACTAGCGCTAGACCAAGGCGATTATTTTTGCATCTGAGGCATAGTGCCACATCTACCATCAGCTCCTTACTTTACCGCACAGATCCCTGTGCTACTCATACGCTGAGTTGGCGAGGGCTTGTTTCAAACTAGGAACATTGTAGTTTCTCACCAAATGCTCTACCGACTGAGCTAACCCCCAGCCCTAAAAGCATTAAATTAATCACAATCAAAAGAGAAATGCATATTTTTCCATTCAACCAGTTTTAAAACTTCTAATACAATAAATTTTATTGAAATTTAATATGGGACTTACTTCTGGCTTCACCAGTAGCAGTCCTTAAGGGACAAACATTGGGTTTCACCAACAAACACCAGCAGCATGCTCATCCACCCCCCTTTATGGTCACGTGATATTCTTTATAAAAGGGCTCACTGTGGTTGATTCTATCTCTTCACATTTCATCCTCTTAGGGGACAACTGCTGGCTCTACACCCTTTGCCCCTAGCGGACAAGGTAAGTGCTTTATGCACGCTCTTTTTCTACAAGTTTTAGGATAACGGACAGAATAGTAACCCTTGAAGGATTCTCGTCCAATTCCTCGGAACTTTGGACATTAGAGATTATTGTTATTAACCCTTGAAAGTCAATAATAACTACCTTCATTCTGCTCAGGATAGTCATAAGAGCCTTCAATATTGATACAACTTAGAACAAACTTCCCCCATTGATACTTTCAGTCCACAAAAACTGTTGCAGGATTACTCTTGCAAAACTATCTAAACCAAACTACTACTACTTAATTAACTACGGCTAAACCATTTACGGTACTGTGAACTCTATAACCAAACTTCCCTTCGGTCGTTTGTCTGACCTAAACTATGAACATTCCTAAGAACATTGTCTACTGTATACTATTTGTTAATGTGCACTTATATGTAATAAACTGTTGTATTCTACGTATAGTCGTAAATCTTGTTCCTTCCCGTTTAACCCTGTTATCTCTCTGCGACTATTTAATGTTAAATTCTTACCATTTTTCAATTTAAAAAAATATGGCATATTTTGAAAAATTCCACCATTATAAAGGATCAGTCGAAAAAATATTTAAAAAACGTCCCAAAAATCAATTAATCTAACTAGAAACTAATTATGAACAAAATTATTTCATTCAATTTTCAATAATATTGAAATAATAATCAAATGAATAAAACAAAAATACTGATGCAAAATGTCAACAAAGAAAATAATTCAGTTTTAATTTGCATCATTTTGAAATTACGGATGACCAAAAAGATCAATAATTAACCTTTTTTATTTAAAAAAAAACTTGAATTAGAAATAAGTAATTTTAAAAATATTGAAATAAGATTATAATTTTTAACAACAATTAACATCTGCAAATTTAAATTAAATATTAATCTAGTATTTTAAAACAAATATATTAAGTAAATAATTTAGATTATATACTTCAAGTATATAATTTGAATAATTGACTTAATGCAATTGTTAAGAAATTAAAAAAAAAAAATTGATATAAATCTAATAAAAAACAATCTAAGATTAAAAAATTCACTTTTTAAAAAATCTTTCAAGGAAAATAAGCAAATGATTATTTCTTTTATTTTTTGAATTATAAAAACTAATATCATTTTAATGAGCCGATATTTTATAAATATTGGCTTTTGGATTTATAAAATTTAAAAGTGGAATTTTTTACAACTAGTGATGAAATCTTTAAAAAAAAAACTATAAATAATTTTTTTAAATTCAAAAATTTATTTTGAACATTTTAACTATCTTTTTAAACATTTCTAAATTTAGGAATATATTTTGATAGAATAAATATCTAGACTGTTGAAATTGATGTTTCTTTTCTTTCTTTTTTTTAATTTTAATTTTCGACTACAGATCGAATTTTAATGTAATTATCATATCCCTACAAAACGATAACATATTCATTGAAATTGGACAATCCAAAGAGAATTTATTGGCTTTAAAGGTTTCACATCCACCCTAATCCAGATTTTCTTTGTTTTTGTTTAGGTATCATGGTAATGAGTTTACAGCTGGTAAAATTCTGTTTTTGGTAATACCGAACCCAGTGTTACAATAATATACCAGGGAAGTTTAACTCGGGAATACTTGATGTAATTCCTTCCTAGCTTATACATAACCTGGTAAAATTCTGTTTTTGGTAACACCGAACCCAGTGTTACAATAATATACCAGGAAAGTTTAACTCGGGAATACTTGATGTAATTCCTTCCTAGCTTATACATAACCTAATATGATGATCTGTTTGTGCAGACACAAAATTAAAGTCGTAGTACCTTTTAAAAAAATACTACTTCAAAAAGAACTTACAGTAAGAAGAAAATTCCGATCTTTCACTGGATTGCAGTTTCTTCTTTCTTCTCTTCATCTTCAGTTTAATATTCTTAATAAGAATTACGAAGGATCTTGATTTTAATAGCCTTCGTTTGATGCATATCACAACAATGAGTGAGTCAATTTCAATTCTTTGTTTTCACAACCTGTGTCCTAATTACCTTGTCCCCTGCTAACTGAAGAAACTACATGGGGTTGGAAGTCACTACATTAACAATAAGGAATGTCACAATAATTGGATCAAGTAACCAATAGGCACCCCAGTTGTGAGCTTGATTCAAAGGGACAGGTTTTGCTTTTCACCATCAACTTCATCAGACATATCTTCCTTCTGAGAATCAGTTTCATCTGGCGTAGAATATTATAGAAGGGGGGAAAAATAGATATTTGCTTCAACAAGTTCCTGCTGACCAAAAGAAGCGAGTTCACTGTCTTCTCGCAGGCCAAACTTTCTTTTGGTCAACACAGTCTTTGACCAGCAGCTAAAAATCCATCACCGTCGTCAAAATAATATTTTCTGATTGCCATCTCATGTAAGCTGAAAGCTTCTCTGCTTGTCACCCTACTCGCTTTGGTTATTTATCGTCATATTACTCAAACATCCGGGCACATCAGTCGAACCTCGTGTCCATCCAGTTCCTAAATCGCATTTGTTTTTGCAGGTTCAATCCCGGCAGGCAAGACAATGTCTTGCTCTTTTTCCTTTCTCGTTCACTGTCATGAGTATCATCCTCCTCATCCACATAAAGAGTATTCATAGGTGGTTCTTCATCTCCAGTCTTATATTCCAATCTCTTTTCGGCTTGGTACATATTACTACTGTCTTTCACTTTCATTAATTGTCATGGATGAACACGATAATAAGCTCCTCCATAGTATTGAAGTCAGTTAGTCTACTGTTGGTTTTAATAACAGCAGCTAACTAAGTTCAACTCAAGCAGTGTCCAAGACAGCTGGTATAAATAGGAATCAAGAAGGATCCATCCATGAATCTGGGTGATTTGGGTGATTCCATTCCTTGAGTTCTGATTGGCTGCTTGACTGCTTGATTTGAATGACATTGTGTAGTCTTATATATACTTTGTCATTTTGCAGTGGACTTTGTAGCATTCGGGTTTGTATTTCAGTTACAACCGTTTGTTGCCTTGTCTTCCCAGTTTGACGGTAATTGGAACTTTAATTATTCTTCACATAGCATACCAATACAGTTTGTCCTTCTTTCCAACCTTTAAACTCTTTTCTGCGATAATAAACTTTATCACCATTATCTTACACCACATCTGAATAAGTATGCACCTTATGTCTGAGTGCTCTCCTGATCCTTTCATTTGACTCTGCTGCGATATAATTTTGTCTGTGTAAGGCTTCCATGTTCTGATGTATAATATCACGAGATGAATTCTCCAGAGTTGGAAGTTTATCCTCTAAAATTGATGGAAGGTTAGGGGTTAACAGTTTTATAGAAAAATCCTAAATCATGCTCAAACGCTCTGGCACCAGAGAAATACTTTAATAAATCAGAGGTTTTGCTTATTAATCATGTTGATAAATATTTTTCAACACTAACAATAATTAAAAAAAAAACTGTTAACCATTCCCGTGTTAAATGTGTCTTTTGTTTAAAGTTTTATAAAATAAAATAAAAATTGCTATTGAATTAACAACAACAAGATGAAATAAGTACAAAAAAAACATGTCTTTAATATAAAAACATGTCTTTCTGTGTCTTCTCGTAGCAGTAACTTCACTCTCTCACACCTCGTTCTACGTGACTAGTTTGCTGCCGCCTTGGCAAATGAATGAGCTCCTTTTATATCGTAGGCATAATTTGCATAGGCCATGCTCATGCCACGAACGAGACATAACGAGACCACACCTTACAAATTCGCTCGTCAACGGCGACCATGCTTCTTCAGCTAAATTCAGGCAGAACCTGACAAGCTAAGCAGATGCGTTTTGCCGGAGGTAAGTAAGCTTGTTCATTACACTCCCCCCTGATCTCATGATCACACACATGGCAGTGAGGGGGCGACCGCCTTTGATGAGTACTTCTTCGGAGAGGAGGGGGCTCCTCAGGTGGCAACATTTCCGCGTCGATATCGTGCGGATCAGAGTCATTCCCGTAGTCATCAATGTTGTCGTCTGGGTCTGTCTCTGCATCTTCTAATCCAGGAAGTGAGTCTTCTGACCGCCTCACGTACAGCATTGGTGTCTCCGATTCACTGCTAGAGGACATTTCTTGATGGCTTTCTTCCGAAGCAGTAGATTCTCGCCATGGGCGAAGATCCCTCACATGGCGTGGCATGCCATTGACCTGGACGGTGTGCGAGCTGATCATTCCGTCAACTCGTCCTCTACCAAATCTGGTGGTGCATCGTACGTTTGGGGGTTTGACCCAGACGAGATCACCTATCTTATACGGTTCCTTCGTATCTCTCGGAATCTCCGACACTTTGTCTATCCCCTTTATCCGCTGCTCGTAACTGTATATACCGTTGGCTGGCGCAGTTGACATTGTTATATCGTCTCTGGGTGTGACGTTGTACCAGTACACAGCCTCCTGGATGGAGCACTGCGTCCTGGCTGCTATTCTTTTAACGGTGCGGTGACACCGTTCCGCTATCCCGTTACCCTCCGGGGTGTATGCGCCTCTGTACCGCACTCGCACTCCCCATTCCGCTGCGAAGTCCCGAAAGTCTTGACTGCAGAAAGTCGGGGCGTTGTCTGTCAGTATCTCAACAGGGGCACCGCGCTCACAAAAGACAGATTTCAGTTGTCGTATAACTGACAATGCATCCTGGCGCACTAGTGGGCGCCACACGGTGAAACGTGTTGGGCCACAATCTGTCAATGATAGGAAATGACTGCCGTCGTAGTGGGTTACATCCATGCTCAATCGCCACCAGTTCTGGTCCACCTTGAGTTTACCCTTCTTCCACCGTATTGGGGCAGGGTCCAACGTACAACACTCCTCACAGTTTCGTATGGCCGTCCTGACCATTGACTTGGTGATTGCGGGACACACTCTTCGGACGAAGTAAGTTGTGCGCCAAACGCCAGGGTGTCCGCTCTTTTTATGTATGGCGCGGATCTCCTCGTTGGTTAACTGGCCCATCAGGGTGGCGCACGTTGGTGGTTCTGCTCCTTCCTTCAGCATATTAAGCCATCTCTTTGGCACTCTAGTCAACTTGTCAGCCAAATTTCTCTCCGACGTGGTCAGTTTGACGTCGGCTACCAGACCGTACTCCTCAATTATTTTCTGGAGCGTCGACAATCGTCTGCGCACGAGCATCTCACTCGGGACTTTCGTCCTCACTCTGGTTTTACCTGTCAGGGTGTTCGTCAGCCAGTGGTATACACACAACGAATCTGTGTACAGAGCATGTTTTATCTCGTCTAAGTCCGCATCATCCTTGAGTTGTTGGTATACTGTGTAAGCACCTCCCGTCAATCTCAACGGGATAACTTCTGCTGGCACCTTTATCTTGGACAGCCTGCAAACGCGCTCCGCTTTTTCAAACCATTCAACAATAGACGGACCAGTGGGGGATCCATCAAACTCGGGTATCAATTTCACATCGAAACCGTTCATCATGGAGTAGTAGCCGAAATAGCTTGTGTCTTTTCGTAGCAGTAACTTCACTCTCTCACACCTCGTTCTACGTGACTAGTTTGCTGCCGCCTTGGCAAATGAATGAGCTCCTTTTATATCGTAGGCGTAATTTGCATAGGCCATGCTCATGCCACGAACGAGACATAACGAGACCACACCTTACAAATTCGCTCGTCAACGGTGACCATGCTTCTTCAGCTAAATTCAGGCAGAACCTGACAAGCTAAGCAGATGCGTTTTGCCGGAGGTAAGTAAGCTTGTTCATTACAACGTTTATAGCTTTATAATTAAACAAAAATTGCTACTGAAGTAACAGCATGAAATAACTAAAAAAAGTGTCTAAAAATCGTCTGTTAACAAACAACCGGAAGGTTACTTGATCTGAGGAGATATTACTACCAAGGTAAATGAACTGTCATTTAATGAGGAGTTAACAACATCTTGATTAAAACACACAAACACATTTTGAACCATATGACCTTTAGCACCCCTTTGCGATCTCGTTTCTCTTCTTCTTATCTAACGAAATTCACCTCTACCGTAACACGCGAAGATCTTACTAGAAATAAGGTCGTCGTCCTTTGCTCCCTCGCCACTGTTCTTTTATACTCGGTCCGGCCGAAACGTCACAACTCTCGTCTCGCCAGCTACGAGACTTGCCACTATAAATTGTTGCCTCAAGGACTCTCCCGAGTTTTACCGCCACAACTAGTCGGACTCGTCACATGTTTTTGTTCTTCCGCCCACACGTGCAACATGCCACCCGCTGTCTCTTCGATCGACGGACCGTTGTTGGCTCATTACAGGTTCGTGAATTTTGCCCTTCCGTCTCACTACACTCCCCCATGATCTGCAAATCACAGACGTGACAACCCGGGGCAGGTCTTTTACGCCTAGTGCTTCTTCGCGGCAGCACTTCTACCTCGTCGGATGACTCGGCTGTATCGGTGTCATCTGGTGTATTTACATCAGACCCGTAGTTACTCGTCTCCGGGGGATCATCGTGCACATCGCTGACGGTGATCAGCCTCATGCTCCGTGTAGATTCTTCGCCGCTATCCCCTGTGTCTGACGAACTAGAGCCCATAACCGGACGCAGATCCTTCACATGGCGCGGCGTCCCGTTGACCCACACTGACTGTGCATTGCGTACCTTGGTCACTTTTCCCCCCTGCGTACGCTCGTGCATTTTCCGCCTGGTATCTTAATCCACACCTTGTCTCCAACATTAAATCGACTGTGTCGGGGTTGCACAGGTGGGGGTGTGGGATCTATGCCGCGTATCCGCACAGAGTGGTTATAAATTGCGTTGGCAGGCGCGGTGTGGCGGGAAACTCCGTCCTTGGGGTCACGTTGTACCAATACACAGCTTCGAGGGCTGAGCACTGTTTTCGTGCCGCAATGGTCTTTATACTACGGTGGCTTCGCTCCACTATACCATTCCAGAGGCACGTATGCACACCGATAGTGGACACGGACGCCCCAAAACTGTAGGAATTCCTGAAAGCGGTGGCTAGTAAATGCCGTATCGTTATCCGTGAGAAGCTCCAAGGGGGGACCTCGTTCGCGAAAGACAGCCTCCAATTCGCGAGTGACACTGGTAGAATCCTGCCGACGTATAGGTCGCCAAATTGCATACCGTGATGGCCCGCAGTCAATCAAGGTAAGGTAATGAATACCATTATAGTGTGTGATATCCATACCCACTCTTTCCCAATTGTTCGTCACACTCAGATGCCCCTTGTCCCAGCGCACCGGCGGTGGGTCGATCGACTGACATGTCTTGCAGTCTTTCACTACCTTTCGCACATCCGCCTTGGTGACAGCAGGGTGAGTCTGTCGTGCGAAGTACAGCGTGCGCCTAATGCCCGGATGACCACTTTGGGCGTGAATGGCAACCAACTGTTCTGAACTCACTGCAACGCCACAGGTTTGATTCACTGGTTCAACGTTCTGTTGTATGCTATGCAGCCATTTCTGGGGCACTCTCGTTAACTGGTCGGCTTTGTTGGCATCCGATTTAACCAGCGACACGTCCACCGTTAAGCTGTATTCTCGCACAAGACTCAGAAACGTGTCTAGCCGTCGTCGAATTAGCATCTCGCTGGCGGCTTTCGTAGTAATTCGCGCCTTTCCGGTTAACATGTCAGAGAGCCACCGATGTACACACGCCGAGTCTGTGAAAAGATGCAACACCCTCGCGTTCCACTGGAGGGCTAGATTAATGCCTCGCACGACTGCATCTAATTCGGCCAAATTTATATGTTGACTGTCGTGTTCGGATCGCATCCAACTTGCGTCCTCTATGACCACTCCATTTACTTCCACGGCGACACCAATTGCCAGCGAGCTCGCGTCTACCCACACAGCATATGTGGGTCCGTTCACACACCAAGTTCCACGTGCTGGGTCGTTCTGGCATAATCTACTCATGACGTCGGTCATCATCTGTCTTAGGGGACCATCGTGACTAGTGTCGTCCCACCCCGACGTTACTGCAGTTGCTCGGCGTTTAATAAACGATGTCGCTACTCGCAACCACCCACAGACTGGATAATGACTTGTTAATTTCCCACATACCGAGAATACGCGTCGTCGGGTAAGAGTGGAAGGAACATCAGGAATTTCACTGCCTCGCTCCCATTCCAATGTACCCCCGCGTTCATGAACACGTAAGCCAAGGACTCGCACTCCATCTCTAAGCCGTTCGGGAGACTTACAAGTCAGCCCGTGATCCTCCAAGTGTTTCTTCACTCGTTCTGCCGACACCACTTTTTCATTAACGTACACGTCGCCGACATATGCTGATGTTGCTCGATTAATCATTTCATCCTGGGACAGTGTAGCAGTCATGATTGACCGCATGATCATGGGGGCCACGTTCAGGCCGAATCCCAGACGTGTCAGACAATATCGCTGTCCCTTCCAGATCACGGTCTGAAACGGCCATAACGACTTGTGCACCCTAATCTGCAGGTAGGCCCTTCTCAAGTCAATCAATGCCACTTCTGCCCCTTGCTTCCTCCACTCACGCAACTTCTGGGCGCATACATCAGCATTAGCAGTGAAGGCGTCCACATGATTATTTAGCTCCCTGTAATCGAGTACGGGACGCACCTTGTTTTTATTGGCCTGCACGACTGCCATAAGGGGAATGAGTCCTTTCGGTGGACCAAGTTCCTTTTCGGGGTACGGTACTAACCAACCGTTATTCAGCCATTCGCTTAGTTCAGCATCGTATTTCTGGCGCACGTCAGCGGGCACTCGGTATTCAGGGGTGTTGTTGTTGAGCTGTACGGGTGGGTGGCCCTTGGCCCACTTCCATGATGCAACCCAGATTTTCGTGCTCTGGTCATATTCCACATCGAAGTCTGGCTCATTGATGGTGATAACCGCGCACGAGGGTCGGTCAATTTGAGGAAAGCTCACTGCCCGTTACTAGTCACACATACCCCTCCCAACTTCTTGATAATATCAAATCCTAGCAAAAGGTCGAACCCCAGCAACTTCTCGTCCATGACTAGAACCTCAACATCGATAGGACAACCGTTGTTCACGTCAACCTGAATACGACCGACTCCGGAACATCTGAGAGATCTTTCCCCGACAGTGAAAACGTTTACTTCTTTTCTCTTCCAGGAGCGACAGAGCTGTCTACACACGAGCGATCTTGAACAACCTGTATCCAGCAACGCCAAACTCTTCAGCCCATCGATGCGTACGGTAATTGCTGGCAGTGCCTCATTCATACGGGACTCAGGGAGCAGACTGGCACTAAAGTCTATTCCCCTAACCCGTTTCCCGGACAATTGCGGGACACATGACCCACTTCATTGCACTTGTAACACCGAATTTGGTGTGGTCGCCCTCCGGTGCGTGGTTCTTTGCAATCTCTTGCTAAATGATTGGGCCCGTTGCAACGATAGCATGTTATAGTGCTGCGCGGAGTCCCGGTGGGAAGCTTCTTGGTCTCATCCGTCTTGGTTTCATCCCGTGACACTCGCACGGCAGCAATCGCCAGGTCCTCCTTCATTGTGTTGTCTTTCATGATCGCTCGAGCTCGATCCAACAGCTGGTCTGTGGTCATAGCCTCCATCCTGGATGTTGCCCGAAGAAGCTGTCTAACGTGTTGTGGTAACCCAGACACGAACGCACACGCCAGCCAACGTTCGGGCAGCAAATCCCCAACCAGCCGAACCAAGCGACGTAAATCGGCCAGAAACTCATCCACAGTTTCGTTTTGCCGTAGTCGTCGGGCCACAAATTGGTCGAATGCATCAAATGCGTCAGTACCGTAGGCCGTTATTAGGGCTCGTTTGATTTCTTCTGGGTCTGCCTTTCGCTCCTTGCTCAGTTGGCGATACATGGCGAGAGCACCACCTCGCAGGCGTAGCGGCAAGACACGCTCCACTTTGTTCATGCCACAGAGTTCGCAGACCAGTTCGACATTCTCTATCCATTCTACAATCGGCATATCGGTTGCAGCTCCGCTGAACTCCGGGATCAGTCTAATGTCGAAGGCCTTGTCCGTCATTATGACAAATAATAACACAAAAAAGCCGAAATAGCTTCTTCTTCTTATCTAACGAAATTCACCTCTACTGTAACACGCAAAGATCTTACTAGAAATAAGGTCGTCGTCCTTTGCTCCCTCGCCACTGTTCTTTTATACTCGGTCCGGCCGAAACGTCACAACTCTCGTCTTGCCAGCTACGAGACTTGCCACTATAAATTGTTGCCTCAAGGACTCTCCCGAGTTTTACCGCCACAACTAGTCGGACTCGTCACATGTTTTTGTTCTTCCGCCCACACGTGCAGCATGCCACCCGCTGTCTCTTCGATCGACGGACCGTTGTTGGCTCATTACAGGTTCGTGAATTTTGCCCTTCCGTCTCACTACAGTTTCATAAGGACATTTTTTTCATTTACACTGTCAACATCCGGTTGTTTGTTAACAGATGATTTTTAGAGGGTTTTTTTTAATTATAAAACTAACCCCTAACCCCTAACAAACAGATTTTAATGGTGTAAATGAAAAAATGTCCTTATGAAATGAGATCACACAAGGGGTGCCTAAAGATCATATGGTCCCACTTTTTAACTGTGTTCACGTAGAGACCAATGAATCTTGCTGCCTGCTCCAGGGTATGTAGCAGAGATTCAGCTTCAGCAGGTGTATTTGTAGCCCAATTGGTGAGAAGATAAATGTCTTTATTCGGAGATTCTTATCTGAATCTACTTGAAACTTTCAACTCAGTTTCTACAATATGACACGGGTGAAAATAACAAAGACGGCAAATAGACATATTTCATCTGTTTTTAATAATAGTGGAACAATATTGCAAAACTTGTTACTCATTTTCTTCTGACAAAGGCTGATAAAATTTGAAATTAGAAAAAGATTTATCAGTTTTATAATCAGCGTTATAATTCATAGAATTTAAATGGTAAAACAAGGTTTCTAGGGCAAAATAAAAAAGGGACATGATTTTGAGATTCAAAATTATGTTCATTAACCACAAATTACAAAAAAGTATTTTTGAAGAATGAACAACTTAATTAAAATGGTAAAGTAACCTTTATTTATGCCACATTTACTTCAAATGATAAAAAAAAAGATTCACTAATTCTGCACTTATTTAAAAGTTAATCAATAATGGAAATTCGGTATTAATAAAGAATAATGTATTACAGTAAAAAAAAAAACACTCTGCAAACTTCAAATTTAATTGAAATATTACTTTTCTATAAGAAAAATATGTATTTATCACAAACAATAAAAGAATGTACAACATCCAATTATAAAGTGTTTATTTAAACTGTTTATTGTAAATTTAACAGGAATTAAAACAAATTATTTTGGCCATCACAAAAAAAGATGTTTTTTTAAAAATTTTTTATCCAGGGTGAATTTGCACCACCAAATATGATTTATTTGAAAATGAAGAGCCACACACTTCACAATAATGTAGCTTAGTTCACATATGTCTTACCATATTAAAAAAAGACGTTGGGTGGGTGTGTATGTGTGGGGGGTGTGGGGTAATATGATCCCATCAAAAAAAATCTCTTGTGACAAAACTCTCAGAGATATTGAAATAAAACAAAATTAAATTAAAACATTTTTCATGCATTATACACTCTCACATCCGAGAGAGAGATTTACACTTCAGGACATGGTGGGCATATCCTGTCCATACTAGGGTATTTTTTGACAGCATCCTCTCCTAGTCTTCAGTATATCCAAATGTCTTCTGTGTGTGTGTTTGCATATACAACAGCAAATGTGAAAAAAAAAGGTAGAGCTACAGACTTCATAACAATGTGGCTTCTCTCCTGTGTGTGTATGTCTGCATATGCATCATGTAATTTTCATGAAAAGAATGAAACAACTGGTTTTCTTCACAGGAATATGGTATGTTGCTTCTCTCTGGTGTGTTCGGATATGCTTCAGCAAAATTGATATTTCTGTAAAGAAAGAGCCACACAGTTAATAAGAATGTGGCTTGTCACCTGTGTGTGTTCGTAAATGTCCCACCAAATGAGATTTTTGTGAAAAGGAAGAGTCACATACTTTACAAGAATATGGCTTCTCTCCAGTGTGTGTTCGGATATGCACCACCAAATATGATTTTCGTGAAAAGGAAGATCCACACACTTCACAAGAAAATGGCTTCTCTCCTCCATGTGTTTGCATATGCCGCATCAAATCTGATTTTCGGGAAAAGGAAAAGCCACACATTTCACAAGAATGTGGCTTCTCTCCTGTGTGTATTTTCATATGCAAGAGCAACTTTGAATTTCCTGTAAAGGAGGAACCACATACTTCACAAGAATATGGCTTCTCTCGTGTATGTGTTCGGATATGCTTCAGCAAACTTGATCTTTCTGTAAACGAAAAGCCACAAACTTCACAAGAATGTGGCTTCTCTCCTGTGTGTGTTCGCAAATGCCCCACCAAATGAGATTTTTGTGAAAAGGAAGAGCCACACAATTCACAAGAATAAGGCTTCTCTCCTGTGTGTGTTCGCATATGCACCACCAAATTATGTTTTTGTGAAAAGGAAGTGCCACACACTTCACAGGAAAATGGCTTCTCTCCTCTATGTGTTAGCATATGCCGCATCAGACCTGATTTTCGTGAAAAGGAAGAGCTACAAACTTCACAAGAATGGGGCTTCTCTCCTGTATGTGTTCGCATATGCACCAGCAAACTTGAGCTTTCTGTAAAGGAAGATCCACACACTTCACAGGAATGTGGCTTCTCTCCAGTGTGTGTTCGTATATGCTCTATCAGATGATGTTTTTGTGAAAAGGAGGAATCACACACTTTACAAAAATGTGGTTTCTCTCCTGTGTGTGTTCGGATATGCCTCACCAAATTATTTTTTTGTGAAAAGGAAGAGCCACATACTTCACAAGAAAATGGCTTGTTTCCTCTATGTGTTCCCATATGCCGCACCAAATCTGATTTTCGTGAAAACGAAAAGCCACACACTTTACAAGTATGTGGCTTTTCTCCTGTGTGTGCCTGTGTTTTTTGTGAAAAGGAAGACTCACACACTTCATTCGAATATGGTTTATCATCTTTGTTCATATTTTTACCAGAAAATGAAAAATAAGAGATTATATAAAAGTATTTCTCTCTCGTGTTTCTATTCCAATTTAATTTTCATTAAAAAAATTTTTGGACTTCGCACAAATAAGCTTTTTTACGATATGTGTCCACTTACGCTGCTTCAAATGTGACATTTTTAAAAATTCAGGTTACCAAGAAAATACTGTATTCAAATTCTGGGAATTATTTCATCTGGGTTAACAATCTGTAATCAATAAAACAAAGAAAACTATGTTAAAAGAAAGAGCAATAAAAAAAGTAAAGTTTATATAAAATAATATATTTCAATTTGAATTTCACCAGCAAGCTATTGATTGGAGAAGATGAGAAAATTATCTATCTACATATTATAGAACCAAAGATATTTGTGGAATGTTAACGTGTAAATAAAAATCTTATTATACTAAAGATTATGTGTCTGTCGAATCGAAAATACATCCCCAATGGGGACAAACTATATTTTCAATTCTTATACAGAATTTTCTGTTATTTTTTTTTTTTGGGGGGGGGGGGTATTTTGCTTTATCATTCAACTTACAAATTTTAATTAACTATTTTTTTCAGTTAATAACCAATTAAAACAAACAAAAATGTTGCATCAATTCAGTCATCCTACATTTTTATGTTATATAAATTAAATTTTGAATTTGTAGGATGAAATTTTAAATAATCTAAGGATATCCATCATCTTGTATTTTTGATATCTTGGTATTTCTAATATAATATTTTATGACATTAAAACTTAAATCTTTACACCAAAAAGGGCTCATTTTTTTGATAGTCTAATATATGCGAGATAATGTTTCTGTAACTGAAACAACATAATTAATTCTTGTTTAACATATTTCATTTTTTACCAAAAAATTAAATAAAGCCAATTGATTTCATATCATTACGAAGATATATATTTAGAGTTTTATATTTCCCCCGTGTTTATCTGCGTCTACTCCAGCAATCTGATTTCCATAAATAGAAACAACTCTGTATTTCATAAGAATATGTTTTCCTCACTTTTTAAATTTTCTTTTAATAATACTTTTAGAAACCAAAGGACCCCCCCCTTTTGGGGGCTAACACTTATTTATGTATTATATGCATTGTACTTACATCCTCTTTTTAGGATGGAGGATGTTCCTTTAATAGATGTCTTCCCTTATGTCACTTCAAATAAGACCTTTTTTTAATTCAGTTCACCAAGAAAATGCTGCATTCAAATTCAGGGATTCCTTTCATTCAGATAAAAAGACTGTAATGAATAATACAAGAGAAAACTATAAGTTAAAAGAAAGAAGAGTAATAAAGAAATTCAGTGAAGCCAAATATTTACTTATTATTTAAGGCCTACCTTCACACAGTATTTTGATCTTCTTAAAGTGAGTGAGTGAACTTTTGACAGATTGAGCAAGAACTGCTGTGAATGTTGCTGGCAAAATACTGTGAGAGGGAACTTTTGCGGTTGAAGAAATTGATTATAGCGATTGTGTTCAGTTGTCACTTGAAACAAACAATTAGAATTTTCTAAGCAAATGATAATTAAAGTATATCATTAGGTAAAAACTGATATTAAAAAAAATAATTATGAAACTGATTTTGATTTTCAGTTCAATTCATGTTTAGATTTATTTGTTGGCATAATTATTGAATTGTATAAATAGCATTATGGACTGGGTTAGCTCAGTCGGTAGAGCGTTCGGCTAGAAACCAAAAGGTTCCTCGTTCGATACCGGTCCTGTGTATGAGTAGCACAGGGATCTGTGCGGTAAAGTAAGGAGCTGTGGTTCGGCTAGAAACCACATGGTTCCTAGTTCGATACCAGTCCTCGTCAACTCAGCGTATGAGTAGCACAGGGATCTGAAAAGCAAGGAGCTGACGGTGTGGTGCTCCACCTCAGATGCTAAGATAATCTTCTTGGTCTAGCACTAGAGAAAAGGGGATAGACTCCCTCGCTGATTGGCTGATACTGACTTTAGGCAGCCCCGACAACTTTACGTTTTTACTTTTATAAATAGCATTAAATTATGAAAAACCCCAAAATAGCCTAACCCTAACTCTATTATCAGGTATTTCCGTGAAATGCAATGTAATGCTTTTTATATGTATCCTAATAATCTAGTTCACTATTCTACATTAATATCAGGTTTTCTTTTTAAAACAATGAATTAACTTTATTTTTTAAAAAAAATTCCCAAAATTATTTAATGTAAAAGAAAATTATTTTAGAATTCAGATAAAAATTCATTGTTTATGTTTATTGACTATGAAAACAAAAGACAAAATATTTAATTTATTGTCAACTTTATCAGAAAAAAATTTATATGTAATCTTACAGAATTGTATAAAAATGTTTAAAAAAAAATGAAGGAAGATTCGGGAATTAATAATAATATGCATAGATGTAATTATTAAATGGGACATAATTCAATATGCAAAATAGTGTGCAAAAAATAATATCATTAGATTATGTATAAAAAGTATTATATTTCATCACATTTCATGGGAAAACCGAAATATTTGAGGTGTTAGGTTTAGTGTTGGGGTTAGACTAATTAGGGAGTTTTTCATTATCTAATGCTATTTATATGGGTCATTCCATGTCAAAACACCAGCAAAAAGTTGAAATCTGCACCCACCGACACCAAATTACCTGAAATTTGGCACAAATGTTCCCCTTCATGAGTTAGGAAAGTGTGCCAAATTATTTTGTCTTAAACCTTACCGTTCCGATTTTAGAGGGGGGGGGGATATAATTTTCCTATTTTGCCTCAAAATTAAGGCTGTGCGGTGTTGCAAAATCTCAGTGTTTTTTTTTTAATTAAAAAAAAATACTTTCATACATTCAATATTTCTGAAATTTGGTATGTAAGGCAAACAAGGACTTTAGAATCCAAATATCCAACTATTTTAACCCTATACCTGATAGAAAATTTTATTTTGTCCACCCAAAATCAACAACTTTTCACTTACGGTCAGTCTATCAAAAATGTGTCCTCTTCAATTTTCATAATATTTTTTTCCTAACATCTACTATGCCTGCCTAAGTTCATCAAAGAATTTTGTGTGGGAGCAAAGTCTACTTTAGAAGATATGAACTCGTCAACTTCAGAGTTTTTTTCCTATGTATGTGCAGGATTTCAGTGAAAGATTATAATTAAAGACAATCATCCGATGAACTCTCAAATGTTGATATTGTGCTCACTGAGATTTTGCGACACTGCACGGCCTCAATTTTGAGGCAAAATAGGAAAATGATATCCCCCCTCTAAAATCGGAATGGTAAGGTTTAAGACAAAATAATTTGGCACACTTTCCCAACTCACAAAGGGGAACATTTGGACCAAATTTCAGGTAATTCGGTGTCGGTGGGTGTAATGCCCTGGTGAATTGACATGGAATGACACATATCTAAAATGCAATTTATAATGATATTATCTAGGTATACCCAAAAATTCGGCTGCTATGAATTTTAAAAACGAATTAAAATTAATTAAATCGATTATTTAAAGTTATATTTTTGTCTAAGTCGAAAAGTAGTAATATAATGAGCATTAATAAAAAAAAAATTTAAAAAAGTAGCAAGATATTACACATGTAATTTATTTTTAATACATTTAAAACGATTTTTTCAGTCAATTTCGATCGTGTATAACCTGAAACGCTGTTTAGAGATAGCTTGTTTACAAAATTCATGTAACATTTGCAATTGCAAAAAAAAAAAAAAAAATTACCAAAAATCAAGGAATTATCCAATTTTAATGAAATTTTCAGTATTGATTTATCAATTAATGCCCCCCTTTTAAATGGAACAAATATTTATGTATATTTTTTCTTTTATAAAATAATAGCCAATTAAATAATTATCGAAATACATAAAAAAAAATCTCCATAAATGATTTTTTTAGTTTTTATTTTCATTTTATTTTTTGATTTTCGATACTTATTTACTACCTGAGCAGATTTAAAATATTTTTTTTTCTTTTTGTATTCACACCTTCGGTCTTTTGTCTTTTTATTTATACAGAAAAAAGTATCAATCACATATATAGCACACCAATATTTTGCGCCCCAAAAGCAAGGTTTCAATGTTAAGTGACCTGAAAAAAATTAGAAAGTTTTGAAATAAAATAACTGATGCATTATAAAATTCATTCATTGATAAATAAGCATTGAAAATGTCATTAAAAAATTTCCTGATTTTTGGTAATTTTTTTTCAAACAAATTGTATCGAAAAAACAAAATTGTATCGAAAAAACACGGATCTTTCGATAAATTGAGTACCTAATTAGTAATTATTAGGTATGTGCATTTTCTCGCTGACTCTAAAAAAGGGTGATCACATGAAATTCTTCTAAAAATCATATAAAATAAACTAACTATCCGATTTTAATAAAACTTTTGGTATATGAAAAAATTAAAAAGGCTAATAGTTTTTTTTGTTAGTTTTTGTTTCACGCATTGATTCCCCGTACACAAACTTTTTTTTGTATATAAATAAATTTTACATTTTTGGAAAAATGATTTAATGACGGAACATATGTAAAAAAAAAATAAATCGCTACTAATCTGATTTTGGAAATAGGGCATCTTAAACATTTGAAACTTAGATCTCATAAATAAGAAAAAAATATCTTCTTTTTTTTTTCTAAATTATTAGATAATTTTCTAAAGAATTGTACATTAAAAGTTCCTATTGTCTACATTTTTTTTTTCAGGGATTTTAAAAAATTTATAGAATTTAAAATGAATACTTTTGTTTAGTGTCTATCAAAATTGTATTTTTTTAATCAAAGAAAATATTGTATAAAAAATATCTAGCTAAAAATAATGACAGAACATATTTCGGTTTTTATTTTAAAAATTTTGAAAATAATGTTTGAATTACAAATTGTCTTGTAGTTGTTGTTGTAGCGCTGAGTGTTGAGATACATAAGTTAAATCGTGAGGCATCAAGGAAATGCTAAATTAGTAATTTGTTTTTGCTTCAGAAAAAAATTATTATATGTACGATTGTCCATACAAAAAAATAGTGCACACGTCAAGATGCGATAACTATGTCAACAAAGATTAAGAATTTACGGGAATTTACTTTAAAATGCAAAAATTTAGGTTTTATGTGAGAGAAATTTCTTTTTTCTTTTTTATAACACATGATGGAATTGTTCTTTATATTAAATGTAAAAAAAAACATTAAAAAGTTAATTTTCCATTTTTCATTGACGTTTTAAAATATTTTTAAGAATCCCCGCGGATATTAAAAGAGTGCATTTTGCACATACCTAGTAATTATGATCTCTTTTGCTATTTGTACCAAAAAGTTAATTATTGAAAAATGCTCCAAATAATTTATTGAACATAAATAATTAAAATCCAATAAAATATTTTCCAACAAAACAAACGAAATGGACAGTGAATAAGAAGTATTATTTATACACCATTTATTTAACCAGATAAATAAAATGTGGTCTGAAAGTCTTGTCACCCCTATATATTTTTTGAGGTAAAATAATTATATAATGTAGCCATACCCAAATTTGTCGGCTGCTAGCTTTTTAAAAACAAATTAAAATTAATTAAATCTATTATTTAAGGTCAAACTTTTGTCTAAAATGATAAGTAGTAACATAATGACCATCATTAAAAAAAAGAAAAATATCATTACATATGCAGTTTATTTTTAAAAGATTTAAAACCATTTGTTTTGGTCAATTTCGACATGATCCGCCATTCTGTCTCTTTTTCAAGGGTTTTAGGCGCTTGTTTACAATTTTAATATAACATTCGCGATTGCAAATTTTTTTTAAAAATCAGGTAATTATCCGATTTTAATGAAATTTTCAGTATTGATTTATCAATTAATGAATTTTATAATGCATTAGTTATTTTATTTCAAAACTTTAATTTAGTATTTTTGCTATGAAAAATGAATATATAAAATTCATTTAAAATGTGAAAAGTCTGATGTTAAGTTTAAAATGTTATATTTTTAGATTCTAGAAATAAATATCTACTTAATGCAAAACTTATTTTTTTCGAAAAAAGTATACGCTTTGAAGAAAAACTCGATTAAAAAAAGGAGGGGGTCCTTTTTTAAGCAGAAAAAATATCAATGTATAATTTTTTCTTTTATGAGAATTAAAATTAAATAATTATCGAAATGACAAGGAGTAAAAAAGAAATCTCCAAAAATTTAATTATTTATTATTTTTTTACATTTTATTTTTCAATTTTCGGTACTTATTTTCTCATAGAAGCGCAACCGTAAAAAATTTTTTTTGTTTCTATTCATAACTTCGGTCTTTTATCTCTTTATTTATACTGTAATTAGTATCAGGTAAGGACCAACTTGAAACAATTTTACGCCCCCAACATAAGGGGGGTCAAAATTAAGTGACCTGAAAAAAATGAGAAAGTTTTGAAATAAAATAAATAATGCATTATTGATAAATAAACACTGAAAATTTCATTACAATCCGATAATTCCCTGATTTTTGGTAAATTATTTTCTGTAGGGGGTCTAAAGTCATTTTGTCAAAAACGCATTTTTGGCTCAGTTTGGCAGTAGCTATAAAACATAACCCGAAATTTTAGAAAATAATTAAATTTAAAAAAAATGTTTTTTGAGTTAAAATAATTACATGACTTTCGGACAATCTTGTACATAATTAAATAATAGACATACATTTACTTACTTACTTATAATTTTGTAATATACGTGTTTAAGGCTGCAGTATTGTTTTCGTATCAATAATATTGTTGTTTAAAAACGGGATGAGGAACGCATTATACAACGATTATTATATTTAAAAACATGGAGCGTCAAGGGAGATTACTCTTACTGGTTAAACCCAGAAAGAGGCTACATTAGGCTACAATAGGTATTTAAATATTTTAAAATCATTTTAAATTCTGATGTCAAAACTTTAAGCATTTTTAATTATATTCGAATAATAAAGACTTAAAAAGATGGTTTCGTTTAAGCAAATATTTTAATATTTACAAAACTAGCAAGGTGAAGGTCGCCATTATAGTAGTAGAAGCCATTTTGTGTTGCAGACTTTTTGCCAACAGGAAGTGTTGATGACGTCATTATAGCATCATCCTTGATTTCTTTCTTAGCAATTGTGACAAGTCGAGAAGTACCCCCCAAAAAATTGACGATGAAGAGAAGAAAAAACTGTTATCCAGTAAAAGAAAGGAATTTTCTTCCTACTGCAAGTACTAGGTACCAACAATTTTCCCTGTGAGATTTACCCCCCCCCCCCTCCCAATATTTATCGCAATGAGGCTTGCAGAAAAATTGATATTATCTTGAAATAATTTTTTCCATTAGAAAGAAGAAACATTAAACAAACTCCTGATGATTAAGAAAAAAAAATTTCAGCTTACAGAAATGAAAATTATGATTGAAAAACAATGTTTTCATTTTTGTACCGTTAAATCAATTTAACGTAGCTAAAAACAAGTTACGGTTAGAGGATTTTTTAAAAATTCATTGAAAAATCAATTAATAGTCCGATTTTCACGAAAATTTCCATAACTATTTACCTTTGGATGTAAATATGTCTGAAATAGTTTTTTCCTAAAATATATTAGGGGAAATGTTTTTTTTTTTTTTTTTTTAAAGGGTCTACACGCCCTTCTATTTTATATTATGAGATATTAAAAAAATGAACCATCAAAAATTGTTTTTACTTTTTTTCTATAATGATAAGAGTCTAAATAACTATATAAAAAATTGGGTTATTTCCTATAAGTCTAACATGATCAAAGGGGAACCACTCTTGACTGATTATTTATTTATTTATTGATCTACTAGGAAAAAAGTAGACGAGGTTAGGGTTAAGGTTTAGGGTTAGTTTAATGGGAAAATAAATAAATAATTTATCAGTCAAGACTGATAGGAAATTACCAAAATTGTATATTCAGTGCAAAAAAATGTCATAATATTATTATTTGAAAACTTTTTTTTTCTTTTTTTAATGGATATGATGTATGTACTATATTCTATTAAATTGTCAAGAAAAAAAATTTAAAGAAATTGATTTTTAAGAGATTTTAAATTATATATTAAATTTTTACTTGAAGGCACTTACAACGTATGTATCGCATAAAGTTCGATACTTTTTCTTATAGAAAATGAACTTGACAAGTGTAATCCCAGCAAAGGATGGCTCGATGTGTAGAATACCGTACAGACTGTTTCGACTTTATTAAGTCTCATCAGCGGTATATACTAACGATTTCCCTCCGACAGAAATCGAAACCGGGACTTCAGCAGACACAGTGAAACACTAGTGAAACACTTTTATCGCCTCGGCCACAGTACACAGCTGACCATCCTAGCGAAATTAAGCTTTTTTTTTTTTTTAATGTTTAAAAATCTTTTTTTGTGTGTACAAATCGAAATTTTCACTGATATTTAAATATAATATAACTGTGAAATTTTAATATTAAAGTTTTTCAAGTTTTTATTCATTTCATTTCCCTTTCGCTTTTAATTTTGAAATAAATGTATAATTATCAAAGAGAAATAATATGTAAATTTACAGTCCGGATTTCTACATAAAAATTACCCTGTTGCGTGTAAAACGGATAGGTTTATTTGTTTTTTAAGATAACAGTGTAATTTTTCCGAATCGTATAATTTGATTTTTTAATTAACTGTTTTTCTTTGTAACAACTCTGTATGATCGTTACTTTTTTTTTGCGAGATTTTTGAAAAACAAAGTTCAAAAATATTTACTTTCGTTTTATTCAATATAGCTTAAACTGATCACGTGACCCAAAAATGGATATACCTCGTAATTACTTTTTAAAGCAGTAGTAATTTTCTCTGGCTACACGCGCGTATGTGGAGAGGGAACCACAAGATTTGTTACCCAAAATGAACCTAAACTGCGTTTTTGACAAAATGACTTACAGAAAATAATTTACCAAAAATCAGGGAATTATCGGATTTTAATAAAAATTTTCAGTGTTTATTTTTATTTCAAAACTTCCTCATTTGTTTCAGGTCACTTAATTTTGACCCCCCCCCCTCTTATGTTGAGGGCGTAACATTAAGACCAAAGTTATGAATAGGAAAAAAAAATTTAGGCTGGCTTTTCTATGAGAAAATAAGTACCGAAAATCGAAAAATAAAATGTAAAAAGATAATAAATGATAATTAGATAATAGATTGAATAAATTTTAATTCGTTCTTTTAAAAAAACTGTAGCAGACTAATTTTGGGTATAGCTAATTAATATCCTGTCTCCATTCTCACCGCACAGGTGTCCGCAGCGTCTGGAAATGGGTTCACATAGGTGTTTACTTCCTGAGAGTGCATCACGGCCGATTTTGATTATCCCTATTATACAGACTAGATATACCCAAAAAAATCGTCTGCTAGGTTTTTAAAAGCAAATTAAAATTAATTAAATCGATTATTTAAGGTCAAACTTTTGTCTAAAACGATAAATAGTAACATAATGACCATCATTAAAAAAAGAAAAGTATCATTACATTAGAAATTTATTTTTTATATATTTAAAACGATTTGTTTTGGTCAATTTTGTTCGCCGACGCCATTTTTGGTTCTTTTTAAGTGGTTTTATTGGCTTGTTTACAATTTTAATGTAACATATGCAATTTATTTTTAATACATTTAAAACGATTATTTTGTAAATTCAATCTGTTCGGCCATTTTGGCTCTTTTTAAATGGCTTGTAATGGCTTGTTTACAAATTTAATGTAACATTCGCGATTGCAAAAAAATTTGGTAAATTATTTTCTGTAGGGGGGGGGGCTAAATTCATTTTGTCAAAAACGGATTTTATGCCAATTTTGGGTATACCTAATATAAATCTATTCTGGAACTTAGAAAGCCGTAGCCACAGGTTCATGTTAAGAAATCCCTGTGTCTGTATCAGACCATCAGGTTAGGGGTGGGTGTATTGTCTAACTAGGTGGGAGTTTCAACTGAATGTGGCACCCCTTTCTAGAATCCATGGTCGATGCTGCGTTAGAGCAGGACGAGAAAATAAAAAGAGCAGTGTCTGCATATATCGATGATATATTTGTTAATGATGGTGTCGTGTCAGCGGAGGTCGTGAGAAAGCATCTAGAAAGGTACCGACTGTCATGCAAGGATACAAATTCTGTGACTAGAAGTCGGTGGAGGGGGAAGGGAAGACTGCAACGATGGGGGGGGGGTAGGGCGTGTTATGAAATTGTATCCATAATTCGAAGTGGTAACTTCTTAATGCGTTGTAAATTAGTGGGGCACTTTCCTGTGTATAGGTGAATGGGAGTGGTGATACCCTTCATCATACTTTGAGTCCCCACGATGAAATCAAAAACGCTCCCATGATACGTATGGTTACGGAGAGTCCTTGCTTGGGTACTGCTTTAACAAGATCCTGTCCAAGGAGTGTGGTTTATGAACACGAATAAGCTCGATGGGTGTATGGTAAAACTCGGTTGAACACCTAAGCCTCAAGTGAGAGGCTTATAAGACGGCAGTTAGACATACTGATTTCACTAAGAGAGGAGTACAAAGATTCGGTCAATGTACCACTAGTGAGATCCGGGCTGACTCGCTGACTAGAGTTCCTCAGTAATTGCTCCAGGGCTCGACATTAACGCCGTTCCGCCGCCCCGTCGTCCCGGGGACGATAAAAATTACATCCGGGACGATCAATACGTCATCCGGGACAGTTTGCCGGGGACGGTAAAAACATTGTCCTAAAAGTTAGTACTACATTCCAATATTGACCATCCAGTGATCGAATGCTGACCTCAAAAAACGGTCTAGTTCTAAACTCAAAATTACTAATGGCAACAACACTGAAGAAATAGACACAGTCACACAGTATATATTTTTATGATTGGAAAATGTCCGTATAAAGATGGAAATAGAATAAATTTTAGTTTATAAAATTTTTATTTTATTATTCTTGATTATAAATAAATGTTTCTGTCAACTGCTTCAGCTTTTCTTAATGTTTTATTACATGTTATTATGCTACTGATGACTGACAAGTATAGATGATGCTAATGAATTAAACAAAAATATTTTGATTTCGGGACGGTTCAAACCCCATTTGGGACGGTTGATAATTTTTGTTCGGAACGGACATGAAAAAAGTGAGTGTCGGGGCCTGGATTGCACAAAAAGGAGATCGTCCATGATGTCTGTGTGTACTTCGGTCATGGAAAATCTTAACGCAGTGAACATCCCAGCACCGGCGCGATGGTACCTCTTTGTAGGTGAGACATGGAACTGGCTAGGAATCGATATCACATATTGAACGGTTGTTCCTTTTTGACATTGATCGATTGCAACCCAACATTGTTTTCCTACTGGTAACGGCTGTCTTAGCAAAATACTCTGCGTGTCACCCGAATATACAACCTCCCAGCCGAGCGCGTTACCAATAATGACTCTGCCTTTTTACAGCCAACAATTCAGACGATTCTTAGATTGTTGTATACCCTTTCTTTTCTTTCTTACTTCTATTTTTCTTTTGTTCATCTTTGGTACAGGTGGATGAGCAATTCATGACATGCAATACTCCACTTTGGCCCTATCTTGGGCTAGACGGGCAGTCGGAGAGGCCCCCTCCGATCAATCGGCTGGTCACGTCAAGCCCTAGCACCTATATGATTTCCCAACCCCATTGCCCTTATGACAAGCCCCAAGCCCTTTTTATCATATGGGTGCTAGAAGGCGGTGGCTGCGGGCCTACATGTCCTGGGAATGACGTTAAACTCTATCTGATGGTGAGGTTCCAGTTCTGGAGGTTTGGGGAATGTGGAGCACCCCTTCATCACCATTGCTCCCTGGTTCACTCTGACCCGGAGTGGTAGTACCTGTTAGGGTCCCATCTATGGGTTAAATAGAAAAGTGTATCTATAAAAAAATTGTATTATCCATTAAGAATTGATTTATTTCAAAACTCTATCGGCATTAAATGACCCACTGAGGTTGATATGCCGTAAAACAAAACAAACCAAATCATCTTTGGTATCTTACGTTCTTCTTCCAGCGTCTGGACCTAGTCTTGGGGACTTCGTGTCTGATCTTCTAGGTCAGTCTTGTTGCCAAGACATTCATCAACCACAAAACCATGTTATTTTCGTAAGCTTTTATTTACTCAACTAAACATTTCATGTAACTAAACATAGCGCCTGTATGCAGGTGAGTCTCGGCTAAGCAGACATATCTTCTCTGCCTGACGTTCAAGCTGAAACTGAAGACCCAACCAGGTCCAACGTGACTTCACGTATTTCGCGGGCTTTCTGTAATATTCCATGGAAAGTCCCGCCCGTGATATGAAAAGGGCCATCCTCTCAGAAATACAGGGGGTTGACAATAATCTATGCAACCGCATAGATTATGTAACAAGATGAGGGGGGGGGGTCGATTCCAATCGGGAAGTGCCGTCAGTGTGGAAGTTCTGCGATCTGATCACATCAAAGTCATAATTATTTTTTAAAAAAATGAAAGAAAATGAAAAGAAGTTTAATTTTATAGGTGCATATCTCACTTGACATCACAATTACGTCATAATACTTTAGCAACTTTTATCGGCGCCCTTAACGACACGTTGTTAACCAAAACATTTGCCACCAAATTTCCGATAACGTGTTGAAGGGATCCGACGGATTTTCAAATTGCTATAAACTTGTTCACCTTTAACAAAATCTTATCTGAACACAATCTTTGATTTCATTGAACGGTAAGAAATATATTCGTAAATATTTGGTTTTGATTTATCAGTGAAAAGATCTTTTCTCTTCTGTTTTTCGGTATTCACTTAGATGATTAATTGTTAAAAAAACATTGTCTTCTTCGATGTTATTGTTTTTTTGTTTTATCTTTGGGCTTTAAACCCTTTTTTATTGCATTGTTTGGCTGAGAGGAAAATATTATTACGAACAAATGATGACAACAATCATGAGAGTTGTGTTAAAAAAAATCAACTCACTCTTCTTGGATCTCGATATTGATCAGTTTTATCTACAATAAGTTTTCGGTATCTAGATAAGGAAAACTTTGGAGGAACACTTGAATTGAGTGTCGGAGATTTCTGCTGAATCAGCATCGCTTGATTTCACCAAAATATCTCATCTAATTCGGAGAATATGAATGTGATGTACGATGTAACCAAATTTAAAAAGGCCGTACAAAATAACATATCGAACTGAAAAGACCCCAAATTATCTCAAAGAATAGATTACGTACTCAACTCTTTAGTCCCCCCCCCCGAAATATTTTCTAAGGTGCCTGCTAATCAATCGGTATAAATGAAAAATAGCGCGCAAGAGATATCATTAGAATCGCATTTTAATGTATTAATAATATTAGTTTGGTTTGGTTTGGTTTGTTTTACGGCATATCAACCTCGGTGGGTCATTTAATGCCGACAAAGCTGTGAAATAAATTAATTCTTAATGCATAATACAATTGTTTATCAACTCATGTTTTTCTATTTAACCCATAGATGGGACCCTAACAGGTACTACCACTCCGGGTCAGAGTGGACCAGGGAGCAATGGTGATGAAGGGGTGCTCCACATTCCCCAAACCTCCAAAACTGGAAACTCACCATCAGATAGAGTTTAACGTCATTCCCAGGACATGTAGACCCTCAGTCACTGCCTTCTAGCACCCATGTTATAAAAAGGGTTGGGGCTTGCCATAAGGGCAATAGAATTGGGAAAATCATATAGGTGCTAGGGCTTGACGTGACCAGCCGATTGATCGGAGGGGCCTCTTCCAAAGTGGAGTATTGCAAGTCATTAACTGCTCATCCACCTGGGCTCTATCCTTAAGCATCACGGGTCGCCACCCATGGCCAACAGGTGGCCCCATTGGGGGAGTCTTACCCCCCTGCAGAGGTACAGTCGATGCATTCTAACACCCCAACCGACAGGGCGGTAATAATATTAGATTACGGAAACTCTGATCCTAACTCTAATCCTAACCACTACCCCAACCCTAACCTTAGCGTCTCAAATGTACCGGGTATTTCCGTAAAATGTAAGAAAATGTCATTCTTCTTATGTGTAATCTAATGATATCATCTCTTGTGTGCTATTTTGTATTAGTACCGAAAGAAATGACCAAAAACCGACAGACTACGATTCAAAGATTCCTATCAACAACTCTTCCTTTTGAAGAACTATTTCATTCTCCAAAAAGTTACTATTCGATTTTCTAATTTCGCCTTGATTTTGAGTTCAAAATCGAAACCCTACACAAACTGGATATCTCGATTGTTTGCATCAAACTTAGTCGCTTTGTTGATTTCAGATATACCGACCGGAAGCAGTTGGAGTTTCTAGTCTCAAAGATTCAAGGGTCTTAGTACAATATACGTCCATCGTGACCCTGTACGCAATCCTAAAACCCACTACTTCCAGAAGAGTACTCGACACCCATGAGTAAATAACTGTAGGTCTAACATGAGTTTATAGTAGATTGAAAGGCCGGGATAGCACTTGTCCTGTTTAATGGCAAATTAATCATTGGTATAAGAGTTCATATACTGCCAAACATTCTCAAGGGACAACTTGACAGGACCAACACGGAAATGGCTACATTGTAGTTTAGCCTCAAACGCGTCTGTTAGACAAATTACACGTGGAAACGGTTCCGTAGAAATCTCCAGAGTTATCTATGGTCGATATTATACCATCAACATTATCATCAAGTGTGGTCTGGGGGTAGCTGATTTTCCCTCATAACGGGATTAGATCGACGTCACGGTCATTCATTGGAAAGCATAATGATTTTCCTATTCCGGGACAACAAGTGTTTGGTAAATGAACTTTAGTGACACTGTAGTGAACCGGAAGTTCTTACTACGACGAACAAAAGTCAAGTGACAAAAATCAATAGTTTGCGCATGGGATTGCGCACCCTAGTAAAAGAAGAAAATAAAAATAAAAATTTGTACATTTTCAACCAATCAGAGACGTTCGCGCCTAAAAGGAAATCTATCAATCTTTTGGAGCCTACCCTCGGACTATAAATAAACCAAATTTTCAGATCCCAGCCAGAAAGAAATTCTTCTTCTAACCAAATCCACATCACTTTAAAGTAAGACAAAGCACATTCACTTATAAGAAGGTATGAACTAATATCTATCTGTCTATCTCTCTTTATCAACCTTTTACGAGATCATCAGTATTACTTGCTACTGACTGCCGTGTGACTTTGAACTCTTACCCTTTCTTTCTCACTTCATAACTTATAACATATTTTCTTACATGTTATAATGAACTTTAAAAAAAATACATTTTGTACAAAAGAATACTGAAAGAACTTTGCTCGGTATTATGCGTTACCTTTTGTAAATTTTTTCTTAATACAATTTGTTTGTTTTAATATTGTGTCTTGTTATTTATGCCATGTGCCTGCAGTAATTTAATGTTTTATGGTGTCTTTAAATGTTTGAATATTTTTATTGAATATTGACTTCAGAGTGGTGACCGTAACACAAAAACATCAAACAGGCCTTACATCCACCATAACACCTTCTCTGGTGTGTTACTTGGTTTAATAGCGCATTGTCATTAGACAGGCTGATAATCTCTTAAAATTGATTGGCACATGTCGTTTTCGCAGTTGAGACGTTCGTTTTCCTTGCCTTTCAAATTAGTTCTAAGATCGTTGGCCGTAAGAATGAATGATCTTTGTCAGGTTGAATAGCTGTTTCAAAGAATTTCTCTTTTATTTTTCGAGGTAACGTCTTTTCTAATCCTTCAATCAAGATTATGAATGTGAACATTTAAGAACTGATTATTCTTAGATATTCAAAAAAGAAACAAAAAAAAAAAAAGAATCTGTAAACAAAAATAGCTTAAATCTCTGAAATGACGTCAGAATAAAAATAAAGTTAAATTTGAAATTTCTCAAATCAACTTACAATGACGTCATAATACTTTGCGCCTTTAGCGACGCCATTAACGACACGTTTTTCACCAAAACATTCGACGCCATATTACTGATAAGTTCTGGAAGAAATTTGACAGATTTACAAATTGCTATAAACATGTCTAACTTTGAAGAAATCCCGTTTGAATACATTCTTTGATTTCATTGAACGGTAAGAAATGTAGAATCATTTAAATTAAATTTAAATTAACAATTTTAGTTTAACTAGTAAAACATGTGTTTTCTTTGTTTTTCCGTATTTCAGTGTTAAGTTTTTTTATAAGCTTATATTTCTATTATTAATATATATATTTGATGTGACATCAGCAGGAGCTCAGACTCCGCCCACAGGTTTGTTCCCGCCTTTTTAACCCTTGTAAGAAATTAAATCAGTTCGTAATAAATCATTGTTGAATTTACCTCGTGTGTTAACCTCTGCTGACCTATCCTTATTCTACCCTGTGTGACCAGCTCCTCACTTTATACTTTTACATATTGTAAATTCTATTGTTATTTCACGCATTATTTTCACTATGCATTCCTCTGCTACTTACCAAACCTCAACATTCAGTAGTATTAATAAAATTTTAAAATTAACTTTATCGATGTTTTTTATGAGAGTTTGGACTTTAAATCATTTTTCTATTGGTCTATTTAGTCAAAATGAAAATGACTTAAAGTCTATGAAATTTATCAGACAAAATAATATCAAACGAAGGATTTATATTCAATATCATTATTTTACTAGGTTTTGTAGAAAATAATATTACCGACACAGTAACCTCCCTTTGACCATTGCCAAACAGAGTCCATGGGTCTCTTAGCCATCACCTGATGAGAAACCTCATGCGATTGGCTAAGGGCCTTTGTCAGCGACCAATCAGAGCACACGTTACGAGGCTCAGTTTGGCCGCCAATTTCGAGTGTTGATACCTTCTATCAGCCTCTTTTTGCTGACACCACCGACGAGGAACGACGTGTTGTCTTTCGCTGACACGGACGTCGAGAACGACGGGAATTTGAAACAGCTCACGAAAGGGCCGGTGATGCGTATAGTCAAACAAACGAAGCTAGCAAGACATTCCTACCTGGACAGATAAGTCACGCAAGCATTATCTTGCAACACAAACCATACTATTACTGCATTGTTCTATTGTAACACTTTTGTAAACGCACACATTTGTATCACAAGTTACACATTGTATTGTTTTTGGGAGAATATGTGCTTAATTGAAGTCATACCTAATTTTTGAAAATTAATTAATTAATAATTAATGAATTAGGCGGGAATAATTAATGAATTAGGCGGGAATAATTCATTAATCCTTAATTAATTAATTTTCAAAAATTAGGTATGACTTCAATTAACCACATATTCTCCCAAAAATTGTCGGCTAAAAAAAGCCATATCAAAACACACACACAGAGAGAGAGAGAGAGAGAGAGAGAGAGAGAGAGAGAGAGAGAGAGAGAGAGTAGTTGGATGCATATCTTTCCCAAGGGTAGCGTTAACAGCTTTGTCCAAAATTTGAACTCAGGTTGACGAGTCCATTTCTTATGACTCTAACCATTACACTACGCACCTCCAAGCTTATATTTAGATGAATTGCATGAAAGTGTGGAAGTGAACGATGTGTAATTGGACCAGGTGTCTGCACAAACATTATGAACAATTTGTTTGAGACAATATTAACTTTCAAAGTAACGATGTAGTCTCTTCACTTCTGTGACATCTCATGAAAAATTCTGGTTTTATTAATAATTAACTTTGGAGATGGCCTTTAATCTGTTTTAGTTTTGCTCCATTAAATATTGGATGAACGAGTTGAGTCTGTATTTTCATTAAGTATTTGCTTAAAATTATCAAACAAAAGAGACATCAGTTGGGACAGACCATAGAACAGTAATAACTATTTAGTATTGTAAAGAGCTTAGATAAATTCTAATCTCTATGCATTGGAAAGGGGATTTTATTGTAGAAATGCATTGGAGAGGGGATTTTACTATAGAAATACATTGGAAAGGGAATTTTACTATAGAAATACATTGGAAAGGGAATTTTATCTTAGGAAGGTGTTAGAATGGGATTTTATAATAGGAATGCATTGGAACGGGGATTTTATAATAGGAATGCATTGGAAAGGGGTTTTTATTATAGGAATGCATTAGAAAGGGGATTTTACTATAGAAATACATTGGAAAGGGGATTTTATTATAGGAATGCATTGGAAAGGGTTTTTTATTATAGGAATGAATTAGAAAGGGGATTTTACTATAGAAATGCATTGGAAAGTGGGTTTTATTATAGGAATGCATTGGAATGGGGTTTTTGTTATAGGAATGAATTAGAAAGGGGATTTTCCTATAGAAATGCATTGGAAAGTGGGTTTTATTATAGGAATGCATTGGAAAGGTTTTTTTTATTATAGGAATGAATTAGAAGGGGATTTTACTATAGAAATACATTGGCAAGTGGGTTTTATTATAGGAATGCATTAGAAAGGGGTTTTTATTATAGGAATGAATTAGAAAGGGGATTTTCCTATAGAAATGCATTGGAAAGTGGGTTTTATTATAGGAATGCATTGGAATGGGGTTTTTGTTATAGGAATGCATTAGAAAGAGGATTTTACTATAGAAATGCATTGCAAAGGGGATTTTATAGGAATGCATTGGAAAGGGTTTTTTTATCATAGGAATGCATTAGAAAGGGGATTTTACTATAGAAATACATTGCAAAGGGGATTTTATTATAGGAATGCATTGGAAAAGGATTTTTATTATAGGAATGCATTAGAAAGGGGATTTTACTATAGAAATACATTGCAAAGGGGATTTTATAGGAATGCATTGGAAAGGGGTTTTTATTATAGAAATGCATTAGAAAAGGGATTTTACTATAGAAATACATTGCAAAGGGGATTTTATTATAGGAATGCATTGGAAAAGGATTTTTATTATAGGAATGCATTAGAAAGGGGATTTTACTATAGAAATACATTGCAAAGGGGATTTTATTATAGGAATGCATTAGAAAGGGGATTTTACTATAGAAATGCATTAGAAAGGGAATTTTACTATAGAAATACATTGCAAAGGGGATTTTATTATAAGAATGCATTGGAAAGGGGTTTTTATTATAGGAATGCATTAGAAAGGGGATTTTACTATAGAAATACATTGCAAAGGGGATTTTATAGGAATGCATTGGAAAGGGGTTTTTATTATAGGAATGCATTAGAAAGGGGATTTTTCTATAGAAATGCATTAGAAAGGGGATTTTACTATAGAAATACATTGCAAAGGGGATTTTATTATAGGAATGAATTGGAAAGGGATTTTTATTATAGGAATGCATTAGAAAGGGGATTTTACTATAGAAATGCATTAGAAAGGGGATTTTACTATAGAAATACATTGCAAAGGGGATTTTATCATAGGAATGCATTGGAAAGGGTTTTTTATTATAGGAATGCATTAGAAAGGGGATTTTACTATAGAAATACATTGCAAAGGGGATTTTATCATAGGAATGCATTTGAAAGGGGATTTTATTATAGGAATGCATTAGAAAGGCGATTTTACTATAGAAATACATTGCAAAGGGGATTTTATTATAAGAATGCATTTGAAAGGGGTTTTTATTATAGGAATGCATTAGAAAGGGGATTTTACTATAGAAATGCATTAGAAAGGGGATTTTACTATAGAAATACATTGCAAAGGGGATTTTATTATAGGAATGAATTGGAAAGGGGTTTTTATTATAGGAATGCATTAGAAAGGGGATTTTACTATAGAAATGCATTAGAAAGGGGATTTTACTATAGAAATACATTGCAAAGGGGATTTTATCATAGGAATGCATTAAAAAGGGGTTTTTATTATAGGAATGCATTAGAAAGGGGATTTTACTATAGAAATACATTGCAAAGGGGATTTTATTATAGGAATGCATTTGAAAGGGGATTTTATTATAGGAATGCATTAGAAAGGGGATTTTACTATAGAAATGCATTGGAAAGGGGTTTTTATTATAGGAATGCATTAGAAAGGGGATTTTACTATAGAAATACATTGCAAAGGGGATTTTATAGGAATGCATTGGAAAGGGGTTTTTATTATAGGAATGCATTAGAAAGGGGATTTTACTATAGAAATGCATTAGAAAGGGGATTTTACTATAGGAATGCATTGGAAAGTGAGTTTTATTATAGGAATGCATTGGAAAGGGGTTTTTGTTATAGGAATGCATTAGAAAGGGGATTTTACTATAGAAATGCATTGCAAAGGGGATTTTATTATAGGAATGCATTGGAAAGGGGTTTTTATTATAGGAATGCATTAGAAAGGGGATTTTACTATAGAAATGCATTAAAAAGGGGATTTTACTATAGAAATACATTGCAAAGGGGATTTTATTATAGGAATGCATTAGAAAGGGGTTTTTATTATAGGAATGCATTAGAAAGGGGATTTTACTATAGAAATGCATTAAAAAGGGGATTTTACTATAGAAATACATTGCAAAGGGGATTTTATTATAGGAATGAATTGGAAAGGGTTTTTTATTATAGGAATGCATTAGAAAGGGGATTTTACTATAGAAATGCATTAGAAAGGGGATTTTACTATAGAAATACATTGCAAAGGGGATTTTATTATAGGAATGCATTAGAAAGGGGTTTTTATTATAGGTATGCATTAGAAAGGGATTTTACTATAGAAATGCATTAGAAAGGGGATTTTACTATAGAAATACATTGCAAAGGGGATTTTATTATAGGAATGCATTGGAAAGGGTTTTTATATAGGAATGCATTAGAAAGGGGATTTTACTATAGAAATACATTGCAAAGGGGATTTTATTATAGGAATGCATTTGAAAGGGGATTTTATTATAGGAATGCATTGGAAAGGGGATTTTATTATAGGAATGCATTAGAAAGGGGATTTTACTATAGAAATGCATTGGAAAGGGGATTTTATTATAGGAATTCATTGGAAATAAATACCTTAGCAAGAAAAATGTATCAACAGAAACTGTTGCATTTGCAATGACTTGAAAAGTGAATTGTGACATAATTGTAAGACTATCTTTTGAATTACCTGCAACAGACACAAAAACAGTTCATGTTAAATAATACAGAAATGCAAATATATTTACCTCTGTAAAAATAAGATGTGAGACTAGGGAAACTTTTTTTTAAGCAGAATTTATATTAGTGAAATAGATAAGTAATTATATGTAATCATTTCTTCCTCTTTTAAATTATCTGACCAATGTGAAATAATCTGTTGCAGTTTCTTTATATTTTATATTTTATATTTTATTTGATATCTACAATGGCAGATCTTCAACTTTTATATTATTTTTTTCTTTGATAGTTTGGTATTGGGTCTCTTATTCATCTGTTTAGATATGAAGATGGATATATAGTTTGGTATAGACTGAGACCTTATACATAGATAAACAAACAAAATAATATAGATAGATATGAACAAATGGAGATGGGTGGATAGATATATATATACAAAGTAAAAAATGAACAAATTGAGATAGATAGATTGATACCCATCTTCATACCTAAACAAGAATTATGACAAATTACGAAAAATAAATGAGAATTATGACAAAAAAGAGAAGCCCCCCACCTCTAAAATATATTTAACGCCCTAAGTTGGTTGTTTTCTTTCTGAGACAGGAAACCAGGACGCACTTCCTCATAAATTAGATTAATATCTATTGAAGATTATTTGTACCAAAAACAGTTTAGTTTTTGCTCATCATTTGATTATCTTAAAGTTAGACCATCCTCAAAATTTGAGTTTCCAATTCCAAGAATTGGCGGGGTTACATTGATTTTTAGCTATCCAAATTTGGGTAGTTGGTCGTAAAAAATGGTGACATTTTGTAATCTATTTTTGCTTTGTAAAATGTATTCTAGAACTTCCCTACTCCTCACATTTGGTTTATAAAAATATTTTTGGCCCAGGAATCCAAAAATGCTATCAAAAACGTCTTAAAGTTAACCAGTTTTAAATTATTAATGATTTCTGATTTGCAAAATTTCAACTGATGTTGTAGCTTCAGTTCTGGACAAACACCAAACTATCTTTTTGATACAAATTTTATATTTTATTTGATATCTACAATGGCAGATCTTCAACTTTTATATATTTTTTTCTTTGATAGTTTGGTGTTGGGTCTCTTATTCATCTGTCTATTTTTTCACTGGGGATGCCAAAGGCAGAGGATTGTTATGTTGAATTAGTTTGTTTGTCTTTTTGCTGACAGAATGTTTCATCCTTTTAGCAGTTACAGTGTTAAGATAGTTCAATCCTTTTGAATATGATACATTTTTGATAATGGTAAATTGAATGTGTATCTGTTAGTTTTCTTACCCTTTATTTGCTTTTCTCTCTTTTTCTTTTTTCTTTTCCTTTTATATTATTATTTCATTATATTTTAACTCTGTCTTTATCTTTTTTTTTATATCGAGTTTTCAACATGTGAGTGGATTCCTTCTCTCATTCTTTCTCCGCCGGAAATGATTATCTAACACTCTATACGTAAATCCTTTTGCCTTTACCATTTCATTTCAGGTTATGGAAATGAAGGATAAATGAAAAAGATTGTTGCAATTTTAAAACCATTTTTCATTGATTCTTCTAACCCAATGCCTATTGCATCAAAAACAAAGATCGCTCAGTTTGAATGAGAGAGACACTGGAATTTTTGTTAAACTTCACCCAAGTCAGAACATAACATTATACGATGGATTATTTTCAGTTCCCATCCAATTAAGATCTTAACCCCCTCCTACTTTCAGTTCGCACCCGATTAAGATCTTAACCCCCTCCTACTTTCAGTTCAAAATCCTTTTGCCTTTACCATTTCATTTCAGGTTATGGAAATGAAGGATAAATGAAAAAGATTGTTGCAATTTTAAAACCATTTTTCATTGATTCTTCTAACCCAATGCCTCTTGCATCAAAAACAAAGATCGCTCAGTTTGAATGAGAGAGACACTGGAATTTTTGTTAAACTTCACCCAAGTCAGAACATAACATTATACGATGGATTATTTTCAGTTCCCATCCAATTAAGATCTTAACCCCCTCCTACTTTCAGTTCGCACCCGATTAAGATCTTAACCCCCTCCTACTTTCAGTTCCCACCCAGTTAAGATCTTAACCCCCTCCTACTTTTAGTTCTCACCCAATTGAGATCTTAACCCCTCCTACTTTCAGTTCCTACAAATGAAGTAAACATTTGACTTAAGTAAGTGTGTTGCATAGCGCCTTCTTCGCTACTCTGAATCGTATACGTTGCTGGTATACTCCGGGTGTCGTCTCTAACCCTTAGACAATATATGTAGGGGTCGCTTAACGAAGACACAAGACATCTGTATGTAGTAGGAGATTGAACTTTTATTTCTTTAGTTCCCTCATGGTATGTGTGAGTGGCGAGCGTTGACAATGGGAACTACTGCTGCTGTTGGGATGAATAGAGTTGGGGAAGCGGGAGATGGCTACGTGATGGTTCACAGCCCATCAGCTGTGACCGTGAGTGTGGTTACTCACTTGTTCTCCGTTCGCTATCTCTCTGGGGTCTGTCCACTACTTTTGTATTGACGATACGCCTACACATCTTTATCTTTTGATCTGATAACGGGCAAATCTATTTCCAAACTTATTGTACCCATCCTTCTTTTGTTCGCTTTACCCGGAAAAAAAGTCCTTTGTTATTTTTGTCGTCTTTTCTTTGCTTTGTTTAATTTAACCGGAAATTTCTATTTCCGTTTGTACAATATACAACAAGTGTATTTTTAAAAAAGCGTCATCATCCTCATCAAGGCATGCAAACAGCACAGATTTCCTTGATTCTCTTTCACTATCAATCTCTATTAGTCATTGATCTTGTAAAGTCCTCTAGACGGCATCAAGTGTCCATACATAGCTGATCAATGTAAGTTTTTACTGGTCGCCCAACATATATGAGTTCATTTAGTAGGAAGCGCGTGGTGTAATAGTTAAAGTCTGCCCCGAGTTCAAATCCTGGACGTGATAATTGCATTTCACTTAGCACTAATACCCTTGGGAAAGGTATGAATTCTACTCTCCCTCCAGCTATGGGTAAATAGTAGGGCAGACTGGGCTCTTTAACCTTGGTTAGGCAACCGGTCTAGAAGAAGGAAAACTCTGAATTCAAACCTGTTAAACTTCGCTTAAGAAATTGACCTTGTGTCACATCCTGCTCGTCTGGAGGGGTTGGTAAATATATATGAGTTCATGTGTGGGACTCCACAGTAGAATTTTGCTGATTAGTTCGTACTTACTAAACCAGCAGTGCCAGGTATGTCTTGCTCTCCTTACTTCAATGTTTTATGAGATTGGAGGTAAGTGGCCATACAGCTGCTCATTTGTCAGGTGTTTCTTCCAAGTTTTGTTTTAAAAAACAGCACGCAGAATCCTTATGTAGTCTATATGTTTAAATTCAGAGTTTTCCTTCTCCTAGACAGGTTGCCTAACCAAGGTTAAAGATCCCAGTCTGCTCTACTATTTACCCATAGCTGGAGGGAGAATAGTTGGATTCATACTTTTCCCAAGAGTACTATTCTAGTAGTGACCACCCCAAGCGGAGATTTAAGAGGTTTGAATTCCAGAGTTTTCGTTCTCCTAGACTGGTTACCTAGCCAAAGTTAAAGAGCCCAATCTGCCCTATTATTTACCCATTGTAGGAGGTAGAATAGCTGGATTCATACCTTTCCCAAGGGTATTAGCACTATGGGAAATGCAAACAGCCAAGTCCAGGATTTGACTTTTGTTCGCTGTGTTCATTTCATACGATGATAACCATTACACCACAAATACAAACAAAAAAGATCTATACAACTTATAGATGGGTCCCTATAGATGGGTCCCTATAGATGGGTCCCTATAGATGGGTCCCTAACAAATAGAGTAGGTCTCGAAGTAATGACAATGAAGGGTTGCTCCAGAACAGGAGCCTCACTGGTAGATGTAGTTTAGTGTTCTACACAGAACGTGTAGGTGGATAATTTTCTCCATGGGTTTCATTAGAGTCTAAATTGTGCAAAACTGTTAATAGGATTTTTTCAAGACTGTGTGCAGCATTTTTGTGTAGCTGCCTTAACTACTAGGAATAAAATAACCCAAGACAAGTTTACATGTCATTAAAATCAATCAATCAACCAATCAATCTAATAATAATAATAATAATGGTTTTTGTTTTACGGCATATCAACCTCAGTGGGTCATTTAATGCCGATAAAGTTTTGAAATAAATCAATTCTTAAATGGATAATACAATTTTTTTATAAATACATTTTTCTATTTAACCCATAGATGGGACCCTAACAGGTACTACCACTTCGGGTCAGAGTGGACCAGGGAGCAATGGTGATAAAGGGGTGCTCCACATTCCCCATACCTCCAAAACTGGGACCTCACCATCAGATAGAGTTTAACGTCATTCCCAGGACATGTAGACCCGCAGCCACCGCCTTCTAGCACCCATATGATAAAAAGGGGTTGGGACTTGCCATAAGGGCAATAGGGTTGGGAAAATCATATAGGTGCTAGGGCTGTAATATTGTTAATATTTCAAAAAATTCCTGTCTCGTATTATCAAAGGTCAGACTTTCAAATGGTTGGTAGCCTGTTGATAGCAGTTTATGTTTTATCTATGAATATGTTTATATCATAAATATATATGTAGATGTGATATTGCTACCATATGAACAGGTCAACTAATTTCAGAGGCCTGTAATTTAATTAAAATAAACATAAAATATATTCCTAGGCATGAACAGAAGTTAAGAACTGTTGTGGGGTTTCAAGTGGTCAAATAAGAACAAAACGACGGGTAACAAATGTAGTAAAAAGTATTAACAAAAGAGTAGACAATTACAGTACAGAGAAGTGGGAATTACGTCCGACAATAGAGTTATGAGCTGACTCGCATTGGCTTACTCTACAAGCCATAATTGTCCCTGTTACTTATAGTAACTGTTGGCGCATTCCATTAGTCTATAGGGTATATCACCTATAACAAGAACAGTCTCGGCAAAAAAGTTTATTTTCTAAATTCCCTGACTACAACAAGAGATACCTAACTACAGCATCTGAAACAGGTACTCTACATTCAAAAGTTAATTCTGACACAACAGTTTAAAGTATCTGTTCAAAAGACAAATACATGAAATGCAGAGCAAACTTAGTTGGTTTTTTTATTTATTCTTTTAGTTTATTATGGATAAGACTTGGTCAGTCAAATGGTCAGTACTATATATAGTTAAAATTTTTTTACGAGGGTGAGTCAAAAAGTAATACCATTTTGTTTAGGACAGGTATAATTACCAACACAGGAACATGTATCATACATTAAAATAAAGCTGGTCCTCTGTGGATCACATCCGTACTTCCCCACATAGTCACCGTTTCTCTCAATAGTAATGTTCCACCTTCGAATCAGAGCATGTATCCCAGCCCCATAACATTCTGTTGACTGTTCTTTGAGCCACTTCTTCACTACATATTTCACTTCTTCGTCATTGAAATAATGTTTGCCTCTCAAACCCTCTTTCATGGGGCCAAACAGATGCTGAAGGTGCTAAATCTGGTGGAGTATGGAGGATGCGGTAAAGTTGTGCACTCGAATGAGGCGATTTTCACCCTGCCTGTGTGTGGTCGAGCAATGTCATGTAGAAGGAGGACATTGTCGATTGGCAAGTTGGGTCTTACTCCTCGGTTTCTTTCCCTGGGCCTCATTAGGATCTCAATGTAGGCCTTAGTTTCCTTTTATAAAATTCATATAGAGATTGGATTGTAATCTCTATTTATTACACAATTACAACAAAGTAATAAGATTGTGTTTGTATTTAATTTCATTGGTCATTTCTAATTCGATATACTATTTAATTATATTAAAACTTAAATACATGTTCCCAGAGGGTGTATTATTTTGCTAGTGATTAAAAAATATATGTTTTCATGTTTCTTGTGTTGCTCCAATATAAACATTTATAAAATGTAGTAGTCATGATCTGTTTCCCTGACGTAAGAAGTACAAAATCGACTCTACCATATGTTACAATTCATGGTATTATGAATTGTTGACAAACTGAATAAGGGACTTTTAGATCATCCAGTGGAAAAATACCAGGACTGTTGATGACTCTGACCCCAGAGATGCTAATCTTGCGCGTCATGTGATTAAACCGGACTTTGAAGCAGAGGGAACGTTCTTATCTCTGTTGAGGTTGAATTTCACCCGCGTGGCAAATCGATTAATAATGGAGATTCGCTTTCGGTTTTTGTCTGTAACAAAAATTACGTCACTGCTTACATCACATTACCCAAAATCGTCATAACAGAATAAAATTTATTCTATGATTTTTGGCATGTTCAAATTTTGAGTATTTATTCAATAAATACACTGAAAATTTGAACATGCAACATTAGACAGTCCTTATTGTTTTTGAAAACAAGTTTTAATAAATACATGGTATTATATATCTATATATAGTTTGTTTTATAAACTCACTGACATGGAATTTTTTACTCCCACCCCTCAGGCAATATGTTTCAAAAATCTATTTTTACATCGCCCGGAGGGCGTTTTTTATTTTGTAGTAGTAAAATTAATTAATAATGCGCATTGTACGTGAAAGAAAAAGAATAACACATTACAGTAAAATAATTCTAAAACATTTGAGAATAACAATCTTGGAGTGAAAGACATGCTGCAAACTTCAAATTGAATCGAAATATTACTGTTCCCTAAGTACAATATGTATTTGTCACAAACACTAAAAGAAATGTATAATATCCAAATAGAAATTGTTCAAACTTTTTATTGTCTATGAACAATGCACCAGTAAATTTAACAAAATATAAAATTTGACTTTTGTGAAAAGGAAGAGCTGCACACTACACAAGAATGTGGCTTCTTTTCTGTGTGTGATCACATATGTGTCAGTAAGGATGACGTTCCTAAAAAGGAAGAGCCACAAACGTCCCAAGAATGTGGCTTCTCTTCTGTGTGTTTTTGCATATGCATTCTCATATCTATCTTTCGAGAAAACGAAGAGCCACACACTTCACAAGAATGTAGCTTCTCTCCTGTGTGTGTTCTAATATGTGTCTTTAAATTTGAATTTTGTGAAAAGGAAGAACCACACACTTCACAAGAATATGGCTTCTCTCCTGTGTGCGTTCGCATATGTACCATCAAATTTTCTTTTCGTGAAAAAGAAGAGCCACACACTTCACAAGAATATGGCTTCTCTCCTGCATGTGTTTGCATATTCTTCACCAACGTTGATCTTTGTGAAAAAGAAGAGCCACACACTCCATAAGAATGTGGCTCCTCTTCTTTGTGTGTTCTCATATGCTTCACCAAATTTGACTTTTGTGAAAAAGAAGAGCCACACACTTCACAAGAATGTGGCTTCTCTCCTGTGTGTGTTCTAATATGTGTCATCAAAGTTGATTTTCGTGAAAAGGAAGAACCACAGACTTCACAGGAATGTGGCTTCTCCCCAGTGTGTGTTCGCATATGATCCATCAGATGAGATTTTTCAGAAAAGGATGAGTTACACACTTCACAAGAATGTCGCTTCTCTCCTGTATGTATTCGCAAATGCCGCACCAAAACTGATTTAAGTGAAAATGAAGTATCGCAAAATTCACAAGAAAATGGCTTCTCTCCCGTGTGTCTTCGCATATGCCTCAACAATTTTGATGGAATAGTAAAGGAAGACCCGCACACTTGACACGAACATGGTTTATCTCCTTTGTGTGTTTGCATATTTGAACAAAAAATTGATGCCAGAACAGAAATAATCACAAAAATAGGATTTATCTTTTGTGTTTATACCACCAACCTGATTTCTGTGCAAAGAAACAACTCCTTACTTCTCAAAGATATGCTTTTCTCGAATATATCTTCACTTATGTTGCATCAAATGTGACTTCTTTGAAAATCCAAGTCACTAAGAAAATACTATGTTCAAATGTAATAATTTCATCCAGGTTAAAAATCTGTAATCAATAAAACAAAAGAAAATATAAGAGAAAAAACAAGAAAAATATCAGATTAAAAAGATTACTTTAATACATTTAGACGTATTGAATATTCTATTCACAAATGTAAAATAAAAAATATATTTCCTTAGATCATACAAGATTGTATATAAGAAAACCTTTATTTTAATATTTAATGATGAAGACTAGTACATTTCACTTCCTCTAATCATCCTACTTTTGTCAATATTCAATTTTGTGAAAATTAATTATAATACATCTTTTGTTTGTAGAATTATATTTTTCTCTAACAAATACAAAGAAAATGTCTTACAAATATTCAGGAGTCTAAAGTTGAGTAAAGTCTTTTTTCTTTGTCCAAAATAATACCCCTTTTCCAAACAAGAAAAAAAAAGTATAAGAATATTATTACATTAACACACCATACAAAAAGCGGAAGTAAATTTTTGAATATCAGTATAATTTTGATTAAACTGGAACAAGTGAAAACTAATATTTGTTTTATTTTTTCTTATACAAAAAACGGATTTTACTTGGTTAAAAGTTAAAAACAAGTGAGTAAAATTTCATTAATATTCAATAAATATGTATTTAAAGTAACGTTTTACTTATTTCGAAAAAGAAATGTTTATGAGTGTTTTAAAAATATTTTTTTAATTATTGAACATGATAAATCAAAATAAATTCGACACAACTTTTCGACACAATTTGAATGAATTTTAATGTTAAAAATGTATTAAAAATAAATTCCGAAAAATAAAAACGACTGAGTCAAATTTCAATAATATTTAATAAATATGTATTTAAAGTAACATTTTACTTACTTCAAAAAAGAAATGTTTATGAGTATTTTTAACATAATAAATCAAAATAAATTCGACGCAACTTTTTGACACAATTTGAATGAATTTTAATGTTAAAAATGTATTAAAAATAAATTGCATATGTAATAATATTTTTCTTTTTTTAATGATGGTCATTATGTTACTACTTATCGATTTAGACAAAAGTTTGACCTTAAATAATAGATTTAATTAATTTTAATTCGTTTTTAAAAAAGAACATTAGCAGATGATTTTTGGGTATCCCTAATATATACACCTGATATAACGTTACTTTAAATACATATTTATTAAATATTACTGATATCTTACTCACTTGTTTTTAACTTTTAACCAAGTAAAATCCATTTTTTGCATGAAAAAAATAAAACAAATATTAGTTTTAATTTGTCGTGGTTGAATCAATGTGTTTAATCATGACTTCCACTTTCTGTATTTAAATATACTTTTTTTTTGTTTGAAAAAGGGATATTATTTTGGACAAATATTTGTTCTTATATTAAATTACTTTTGATCAATTTAGTTTAATTTAATTTATTAATTAAATTACATTTAATTTATTCAATTTATTTTATCAATTAATTGAAATAAATCTAAATTTCATTTTAATTATTTTATATCTGAGCTAGTAAAAATTTATAAATACATAATTGCCTCTCTTATAAAAAACTATTTTTCCCTCTTAAATTACCTTTTTTTTTTTAGTTCCTTGACATTATTTAGTTACCTCTTTATTTATATATTATTTATATATTAACTTTTATTATTCTTTTCACTGAAATTTATTTGGTGTTTTTTCTATAATAAACTATGGTACGGACTGCCAAGTTTGTTCTGTTGTTTTGTTTCCATACAAATAATCGGATATCATTACGTAAATAACATTGAAAATCAATTTAATTGATTTAAAATATGAAAATCCTGATGTTAAGTTTAAAATGTTATATTTTTAGATTCTAGAATTGAAGAAAAACTCTTTTGAAAATTTAGCCACCACCCCTTTCTATTTACACTTTATACAAGTGAAGATATTTGAGAAATTTTAACATGTAAATAAAAATCGTATTATCCTAGAGATGATGGGTCTATCTCGCCAATGAGGATAAACTATACTTTTAATTCTTATACAGAATTTCTTTTCCTTTTTGGAAATGTATTTTTTAATACAATATTTTTAATCACCTATTTTGATTCAGAAGTTTGTAAGAATGTGTTATTGTCAAATTGAATGTCATCAATGCATTGGTTATAAGAAATTGGTTTACTAATATTCACCATCTTTATGGGTACATTTTATGCTAAATTTTGTTTGGCTAAAAAAATGTTTAGGAGCCTCTTTTTGCTTTTTCTTATTTGTTAAAGAATAATAAATGTATTTTGCTTTGATTGTTACTCAACTTACTAATTTTAATCAACTAAATTTATTCAGTTGATAAATTGATTAAAATACCCAACAGCAATAACCTTTACATCAGATCAGTTATCATGAATTTTTTTTTTTGTATGTTTTCACATCCGGATATTTCAAAGTAAAAGATAAACATGGGATTTTCTATCCAATATATTTAAAAATATTTATTCTTTGAAGTGTAGCCAAAAAGAACTTTATCTGTTGCAATTGACATATTTATTTAGTCTGGGAGAGAATTTGGCCCGCTTTGTCCTCCATACTTAAAATTGACGATTTTAAAAAATTAAAAAAAAATTCTTTGAAAATATGCAGCACATCATAGCGCGTTTTTTTTAACTTAGATTTTTTCAAAGATAAAATTCAGGGCTATCTTTTGTTAAATTTTCAAGTTAGTCCCTAATGATGCAAGACATGTAAAATTGATCTTGACATTTTTAAGGTAGTAAAAAACTCAGTTCAACTTAGATAAAGTAAGTTTTTTTTGCATCAATTTAAAGAAAAAAACATGCTACATTATTTATTTTTTGAATTTTAAGAAAATGCCCAATTGCAAAAACCTTTACATTATTTATAATTTAATATGATATTTTATTACTTTAAAACTTAAATACTTGTGCGAAGAGGGCTCAGTTTTTTGCTAGTTTATTATAATGGAGATAATGTGTATGAATGTAACCAAAAATTCTCTTTGTTATTTATGTTACATTCTAAAAGATTATTAAATAATTATCTAATCTTAATTAGCATTAATTACTATGTTTCTAAAATCTTGGCTGATCGCTTGCTAAAAAGGAAAGAATATATCAAGTTTATTTTTTCTCTTCCTCAGAGGATTATATACACTAGAAGCGATGAAGATGCCATTATCTATGTATCTACCTATCCCAATCCATGCATATCTATATATCCATCTCAGAGTATACATATCTGTCTATCTCTCCCAGTCTGTTTCTATCTATCTCAGTCTGTTCATATCTATCTATCTATCTATCTATCTATCTATCCCTGTTTGTTCATATCTATCTATCTCAATATTTATCTATCAGTCTGTTCCTATCTATCTATCTATTCTATTGAAAACTGAAAAATTCGATTTGTACACACAAAAAAAGATTTTTAAACATTAAAAAACAAAAAAACAAAATTTTTTTAAGCACACAAAAGATTTAAAATCTCTTAAAAATTAATTTATTTAAAAAAAATATTTCTTGACAATTTAATAGAATTTTAAAAAAAGCCCCCCCCCCTCCAGGTTTTCAAATAATAATATTATGACATTTTTTGCACTTTATATTTCAGAATTCATGATTTTTTTCTTAAAAAAACTACTGCCTTGAATATTATAGAAATTCTTTTGATATAGTTATTCAGACTCTTATATTTATAGAAAAAAGTAAAAATCGTTTTTTTTTTCGGTTCATTTTTTTTCATATCTCATAAAATTAAATAGGAGGGTAGACCTCGTAAACAAAATATTTCCCCTAATATATTTTAGGAAAAACACTATTTCAGATATATTTACATCCAAAGGTAAATAGTTATGGAAATTTTCGTGAAAATCGGACTATTAATTGATTTTTCATTGAATTTTTAAAAAATCCTCTTGTCGTAACTTGTTTTTGGCTACGTTAAATTTCAGTTGATTTAACAGTGCAAAAATGAAAACATTGTTTTTCATTATTTCTGTAAGCTGAAAATTTTTTAAAAACATCATCAGGAGTTTTTTTTTTTTAATGTTTCTTCTTTCGAATAGAACATTTTTTTTTCAAGATAATATTAATTTTTCTGCAAGTTTCATTGTGTTGAATATGGGGGGGGGGGGAGATTTCACAGAGATAATTGGTGGTACCTAATATACATAAAACCATTACAAGTGTGCGCATGTGTGGGTAGGAACGGATGGTGCAAATATTTTTACCATGGCTGATACCATGGGAGATCATGTGGATGAATACAAACACGGCTAAACGCAATATATATATATATATATAATATATATATATATATATATATATATTTAGGCACTGGCAATTTTGTCATCTGCTACGAATTTTAAAAGCAAATTAAAAATAATTAAATCTATTATTTAAGGTTAAACTTTGTCTAAATCGATAAGTAGTAACATAATAACCATCATTAAAAAAAGAAAAATATCATTACATATGCAGTTTATCTTTAATAGATTTAAAACCATTTGTTTTGGTTAATTTCGACGCGATCCGCCATTCTGTCTCTTTTTCAAGGGTTTTACGCGCTTAGTTACAATTTTTATGTAACATTCGCGATTGCAAAAAAATTTACCAAAAATCAGGTAATTATCCGATTTTAATGAAATTTCCAGTATTGATTAATCAATTAATGAATTTTATAATGCATCAGTTATTTTATTTCAAAACTTTAATTTAGTATTTTTGCTATGAAAAATTTTATATATAAAATTCATTTAAAATACTTAAGCCTGATGTTAAGTTTAAAATATTATATTTTTAGATTCTAGAAATAAATATCTATTTAATGCAAACCTTATTTTAGATACATAAAGTAATAAGTTTTGAAGAAAAACTCTATTGAAAATTACCCCACACCCCTTAAGCAGAAAAAATATCAATGTATAATTTTTTCTTTTATGAGATAATAGCCAATTAAATAATTATCGAAATGAGTAAAAAAGAAATCTCCAAAAAATTAATTATTTATTATTTTTTTACATTTTATTTTTCGATTTTCAATACTTATTTTCTCATAGAAAAGCCACCGTAAAAATTTTTTGTTTCTATTATAACTTCGGTCTTTTATCTCTTTATTTATACTGTAATTAGTATCGAAAATGATCAACTCGCAAAAATGTTACACCCCCAACATAAGGGGGGTCAAAATTAAATGACCTGAAAAAAATGAGAAAGTTTTGAAATAAAATAAATAATGCATTATAAAGATCATTGATGGATAAATAAACACTGAAAATTTCATTAAAATCCGATAATTCCCTGACTTTTGGTAGATTATTTTCGGGGGGGGGGGTCTAAAGTCATTTTATCAAAAGTATGTCCATTACACCCAACCGTACTTAGATGCATAACATCCAACTATATGCAGAGAGATCATCGTAAGAGGGTAATAATATGTATTTTTTCTGTCTAAATTGCGGCCTGAAAATTACCCTTTCGCATGTAATACGGATAGGTTTATTTATTTTTTAAGATAACGATGTAATTTTTCCCAATCGGATAATTTGATCTTTGAATTAACTGTTTTTCTTTGTAACAACCCTGTACGATCTTTAATTGTTTTTTACGATATTTTTGATAAACAAAGTTCGGAAATATTTATTTCCATTTATTCAAGATGGCCTAAACTGATTACGTGACCGAATTGGTGGTCCCTATAGATCATATATGGTGTGGAAAATTTGCATTCTGGTATTAATAATTACTTGTTTTTTTTTTTTTTGTTTTTTTTTAAATTTCTAATACTATTGTTTTATTATTAAAATTAATTTTATTCTAAAATACATGGTTTCCCCTTCACACACATGCTAGCAAAAAAAAAACAACAAAAAACAAATACCACTTTAAAAAAGTACTTACAGTGAGAAGAAAATTTCGTTCTTTCACTGAATCGTCGTTTCCTTCTTCTTTTCGTGGTCAATTTAATATCTTTAATAAGAATTGCAAATGATTTGGATTTTAATAGTTTTCATTTGATAAATGTCACATTGGGTGAGTCAATTTCGTTCTTTCTTTGTGTTTTTTTTAGACATTCTGTTGTCACTACCGGTGTCCTCATTATTTATTCCCCTACTGACTGATATTCATGATAAAATTGTTATTTACATCATCCTAATTTTCAGACGTTTAAATTTCACTTTTAAATCTTTAAGTGAATAATTTAAAATGAATATAGAATCAGTTGATCTATATTCTAGATAAATTGAATAAATAAGAGAAAATACCATTTTGCATCAATAAAAAAAAAAGTTTATAAAACTACGAAACACGCTACAAAAATTATTTCTTGTCGAAATTTGGGAAATCGTCAGAAGTTTTTTTTCATGGTTTAAAAATTTTAAATAAACATTTATCCAAGTTTCATAATGTTAAATATAGGGTGGGGGTAAATTTCACACGGCAAATTGGAGGACCCCATCATTCAACATCGTGTATATAAAGAAGAGAGAGAGAGAGAGAGAGGAGAAGAGAGAAGAGAGAGAGAGAGAGAGAGAGAGAGAGAGAGAGGTTTACTTTTTACTTCTGCTTTTGGTCCTTCATTTAACACTGCATGGTGGCCTTGAATATAAACGTGAAGGAATCAAACAATTTTTGCTTCCTGCGGGGAACTCAACATTATTCCCTTATAGTGTGCTGGATTAGCCCTAGTTAATGGTAAGAGATGAAGTCCAGCACATTTCACTTTGTCAAATTGGGTTACATTTTTTCATTATTCCCATTTGTGAAAATAAATAATGTAACACCTTGTGTTAAGTGAATTAATTTGCTGTTTCACAAATACAAAGAAAATGTCTTACAAATATTCTGTAGGCAAAAGTATAATATAGTTGCTGGCAAACTGAGCCTAAAATGCGTTTTTGACAAAATGACTACAGAAAATAATTTACCAAAAATCAGGGAATTATCGGATTTTAATGACATTTTCAGTGTTTATTTATCAATGAATAATCTTTATAATGCATTATTTATTTTATTTCAAAACTTTCTCATTTTGTTCAGGTCGCTTAATTTTGACCCCACTTATGTTGGGGGTGTAACATTTTTTTCAAGTTGGTCTTCAAGTTTATTGTACTAATTACAGTATAAATAAAGAGATAAAAGACCGAAGTTATGAATAGAATCAAAAAATATTTTTTTACGGTGGCTATTCTATGAGAAAATAAGTACCAAAAATCCAAAAATAAAATGTAAAAAAATAATAAATAATTAATTTTGTTGAAGATTTTTTTTTTACTCATTTCGATAATTATTTAATTGGCTATTAATAATAGCCAATTAAATAATAGCCTATTATCTTATAAAAGAAAAAAATTATACATCGATATTTTTTTTTGCTTAAAAAGAGGCGGGGGTACATTTTTAATCGAGTTTTTCTTCAAAACTTATTAATTTAATGTATCTAAAGTAAGGTTTGCATTGAATGGATATTTATTTCTAGAATCTAAATATTATTATTTTAAATGAATTTTATATATAAATTTTTCATAGCAAAAATACTAAATTAAAGTTTTGAAATAAAATAACTGATGCATTATAAAATTCATTAATTGATAAATCAATACTGAAAATTTCATTAAAATCGGATAATTACCTAATTTTTGGTAAATTCTTTTGCAATCGCGAATGTTACATTAAAACTGTAGACAAGCGCATAAAACCATTGAAAAAGAGACAGAATGGCGGATCGCGTCGAAATTGACCAAAACAAATGGCTTTAAATCTTTTAAAAATAAACTGCATATGTAATGATATTTTTCTTTTTTTAAATGATGGTCAGTATGTTACTATTTATCGATTTAGACAAAGTTTGACCTTAAATAATAGATTTAATTAATTTTAATTAATTTTAAAACTCGTAGAAGCTGATTTTTTTGCCAGTCCTAGTATAATAAAGTTTCTTAGCGCACATTATTTATTTATTTTCAGATAACTATTCGATTCTAAAATAATCATGTACATGTTTATGAGACTAGAAAATTTTGAGGTGGATATCAATTTGAATTTCACCGACAAGATCTTGATCAGAAAATATTTTAAAAATTATTTATCTAAGATTTATAGAATAAAAAAAACTTATGAAATATAATTTACTTGTAAAAAATGTAATAATTTGCAATTAAAGAAATTCTATTTTTTAAAGGAATCTACCAAAAATTACCAACTCATTGAATATTAATGAATATTTTCAGTACCTTTTTTTTATATTAACTTTTTTTTACATTTCCATTGACAAATATCACATTGACACAATAATCGACAAAAAAAAGAGACTAACAATTATTACTGGTTATATTACACTCTCATCAAAACAGAGACTAACTAATATTAATATTAATATTACAAAGCAAAGACTAATTATTATCACTGGTTATATTACACTCTCATCAAAACAGAGACTAACTAATATTAATATTTATATTACAAAGCAAAGACTAATTATTATTACTGGTTATATTACACTCTCATCAAAACAGAGACTAACTAATATTAATATTTATATTACAAAGCAAAGACTAATTATTATTACTGGTTATATTACACTCTCATCAAAACAGAGACTAACTAATATTAATATTTATATTACAAAGCAAAGACTAATTATTATTGGTTATATTACACTCTCATCAAAACAGAGACTAACTATATTAATATTTAATTACAAGCAAAGACTAATTATTATTACTGGTTATATTACACTCTCATCAAAACAGAGACTAACTAATATTAATATTTATATTACAAAGCAAAGACTAATTATTATTACTGGTTATATTACACTCTCATCAAAAAGAGACTAACTAATATTAATATCTATATTACAAAGCAAAGACTAATTATTATTACTGGTTATATTACACTCTCATCAAAACAAAGACTAACTAATATTAATATTTATATTACAAAGCAAAGACTAATTATTATTACTGGTTATATTACACTCTCATCAAAACAGAGACTAACTAATATTAATATTATATTACAAAGCAAGACTAATTATTATTACTGGTTATATTACACTCTCATCAAAACAAGACTAACTAATATTAATATTTATATTACAAAGCAAAGACTATTATTATTACTGGTTATATTACACTCTCATCATAATAATATTAATATCTATATTACAAAGCAAAGACTAATTATTATTACTGGTTATATTACACTCTCATCAAAAACAGAGACTAACTAATATTAATATTTATATTACAAAGCAAAGACTAATTATTATTACTGGTTATATTACACTCTCATCAAAACAGAGACTAACTAATATTAATATTATATTACAAAGCAAAGACTAATTATTATTACTGGTTATATTACACTCTCATCAAAACAGAGACTAACTAATATTAATATTTATATTACAAAGCAAAGACTAATTATTATTACTGGTTATATTACACTCTCATCAAAACAGAGACTAACTAATATTAAATTATATTACAAAGCAAAGACTAATTATTATTACTGGTTATATTACACTCTCATCAAAACAGAGACTAACTAATATTAATATTATATTACAAAGCAAAGACTAATTATTATTACTGGTTATATTACACTCTCATCAAAACAGAGACTAACTAATATTAATATTTATATTACAAAGCAAAGACTAATTATTATTACTGGTTATATTACACTCTCATCAAAACAGAGACTAACTAATATTAATATTTATATTACAAAGCAAAGACTAATTATTATTACTGGTTATATTACACTCTCATCAAAACAGAGACTAACTAATATTAATATATATTACAAAGCAAAGACTAATTATTATTACTGGTTATATTACACTCTCATCAAAACAGACTAACTAATATTAATATTTATATTACAAAGCAAAGACTAATTATTATTACTGGTTATATTACACTCTCATCAAAACAGAGACTAACTAATATTAATATTTATATTACAAAGCAAAGACTAATTATTATTACTGGTTATATTACACTCTCATCAAAACAGAGACTAACTAATATTAATATTACAAAGCAAAGACTATTATTACTTCTCATCAAAACAGAGACTAACTAATATTAATATTACAAAGCAAAGACTAATTATTATTACTGGTTATATTACACTCTCATCAAAACAGAGACTAACTAATATTAATATTTACAAAGCAAAGACTAATTATTATTACTGGTTATATTACACTCTCATCAAAACAGAGACTAACTAATATTAATATTTATATTACAAAGCAAAGACTAATTATTATTACTGGTTATATTACACTCTCATCAAAACAGAGACTAACTAATATTAATATTAATATTACAAAGCAAAGACTAATTATTATTACTGGTTATATTACACTCTCATCAAAACAGAGACTAACTAATATTAATATTTATATTACAAAGCAAAGACTAATTATTATTACTGGTTATATTACACTCTCATCAAAACAGAGACTAACTAATATTAATATTTATATTACAAAGCAAAGACTAATTATTATTACTGGTTATATTACACTCTCATCAAAACAGAGACTAACTAATATTAATATTTATATTACAAAGCAAAGACTAATTATTATTACTGGTTATATTACACTCTCATCAAACAGAGACTAACTAATATTAATATTATATTACAAAGCAAAGACTAATTATTATTACTGGTTATATTACACTCTCATCAAAACAGAGACTAACTAATATTAATATTTATATTACAAAGCAAAGACTAATTATTATTACTGGTTATATTACACTCTCATCAAAACAGAGACTAACTAATATTAATATTTATATTACAAAGCAAAGACTAATTATTATTACTGGTTATATTACACTCTCATCAAAACAGAGACTAACTAATATTAATATTTATATTACAAAGCAAAGACTAATTATTATTACTGGTTATATTACACTCTCATCAAACAGAGACTAACTAATATTAATATTTATATTACAAAGCAAAGACTAATTATTATTACTGGTTATATTACACTCTCATCAAAACAGAGACTAACTAATATTAATATTATATTACAAAGCAAAGACTAATTATTATTACTGGTTATATTACACTCTCATCAAAACAGAGACTAACTAATATTAATATTACAAAGCAAAGACTAATTATTATTACTGGTTATATTACACTCTCATCAAAACAGAGACTAACTAATATTAATATTTATATTACAAAGCAAAGACTAATTATTATTACTGGTTATATTACACTCTCATCAAAACAGAGACTAACTAATATTAATATTAATATTACAAAGCAAAGACTAATTATTATTACTGGTTATATTACACTCTCATCAAAACAGAGACTAACTAATATTAATATTTATATTACAAAGCAAAGACTAATTATTATTACTGGTTATATTACACTCTCATCAAACAGAGACTAACTAATATTAATATTTATATTACAAAGCAAAGACTAATTATTATTACTGGTTATATTACACTCTCATCAAAACAGAGACTAACTAATATTAATATTTATATTACAAAGCAAAGACTAATTATTATTACTGGATATTACACTCTCATCAAAACAGAGACTAACTAAATATTTATATTACAAAGCAAAGACTAATTATTATTACTGGTTATATACACTCTCATCAAAACAGAGACTAACTAATATTAATATTATATTACAAAGCAAAGACTAATTATTATTACTGGTTATATTACACTCTCATCAAAACAGAGACTAACTAATATTAATATTTATATTACAAAGCAAAGACTAATTATTATTACTGGTTATATTACACTCTCATCAAAACAGAGACTAACTAATATTAATATTTTATATTACAAAGCAAAGACTAATTATTATTACTGGTTATATTACACTCTCATCAAAACAGAGACTAACTAATATTAATATTTATATTACAAAGCAAAGACTAATTATTATTACTGGTTATATTACACTCTCATCAAAACAGAGACTAACTAATATTAATATTTTATATTACAAAGCAAAGACTAATTATTATTACTGGTTATATTACACTCTCATCAAAACAGAGACTAACTAATATTAATATTAATATTACAAAGCAAAGACTATTATTATTACTGGTTATATTACACTCTCATCAAAACAGAGACTAACTAATATTAATATTTATATTACAAAGCAAAGACTAATTATTATTACTGGTTATATTACACTCTCATCAAAACAGAGACTAACTAATATTAATATTTATATTACAAAGCAAAGACTAATTATTATTACTGGTTATATTACACTCTCATCAAAACAGAGACTAACTAATATTAATATTAATATTACAAAGCAAAGTACTTATTATCACTGGTTATATTACACTCTCATCAAACAGAGACTAACTAATATTAATATTTATATTACAAAGCAAAGACTAATATTATTACTGGTTATATACATCTCATCAAAACAGAGACTAACTAATATTAATATCTATTTATATTACAAAGCAAAGACTAATTATTATTACTGGTTATATTACACTCTCATCAAACAGAGACTAACTAATATTAATATTTATATTACAAAGCAAAGACTAATTATTATTACTGGTTATATTACACTCTCATCAAAACAGAGACTAACTAATATTAATATTTATATTACAAAGCAAAGACTAATTATTATTACTGGTTATATTACACTCTCATCAAAACAGAGACTAACTAATATTAATATTTATATTACAAAGCAAAAGACTAATTATTATTACTGGTTATATTACACTCTCATCAAACAGAGACTAACTAATATTAATATTTATATTACAAAGCAAAAAACTAATTATTATTACTGGTTATTACACTCTCATCAAACAGAGAGACTAACTAATATTAAATATTTATATTACAAACCAAAGACTAATTATTATTACTGTTATATTACACTCTCATCAAAACAGAGGACTAACTAATATTAATATTTATATTACAAAGCAAAGACTAATTATTATTACTGGTTATATTACACTCTCATCAAACAGAGACTAACTAATATTAATATTATATTACAAAGCAAAGACTAATTATTATTACTGGTTATATTACACTCTCATCAAAACAGAGACTAACTAATATTAATATTATATTACAAAGCAAAGACTAATTATTATTACTGGTTATATTACACTCTCATCAAAACAGAGACTAACTAATATTAATATTTATATTACAAAGCAAAGACTAATTATTATTACTGGTTATATTACACTCTCATCAAAACAGAGACTAACTAATATTAATATTTATATTACAAAGCAAAGACTAATTATTATTACTGGTTATATTACACTCTCATCAAAACAGAGACTAACTAATATTAATATTTATATTACAAAGCAAAGACTAATTATTATACTGGTTATATTACACTCTCATCAAAACAGAGACTAACTAATATTAATATTTATATTACAAAGCAAAGACTAATTATTATTACTGGTTATATTACACTCTCATCAAAACAGAGACTAACTAATATTAATATTTATATTACAAGCAAAGACTAATTATTATTACTGGTTATATTACACTCTCATCAAAACAGAGACTAACTAATATTAATATTTATATTACAAAGCAAAGACTAATTATTATTACTGGTTATATTACACTCTCATCAAAACAGAGACTAACTAATATTAATATTATATTACAAAGCAAAGACTAATTATTATTACTGTTATATTACACTCTCATCAAAACAGAGACTAACTAATATTAATATTATATTACAAAGCAAAGACTAATTATTATTACTGGTTATATTACACTCTCATCAAAACAGAGACTAACTAATATTAATATTATATTACAAAGCAAAGACTAATTATTATTACTGGTTATATTACACTCTCATCAAAAACAGAGACTAACTAATATTAATATTTAATATTACAAAGCAAAGACTAATTATTATTACTGGTTATATTACACTCTCATCAAACAGAGACTAACTATATTAATATTTATATTACAAAGCAAAGACTAATTATTATTACTGGTTATATTACACTCTCATCAAAACAGAGACTAACTAATATTAATATTTATATTACAAAGCAAAGACTAATTATTATTACTGGTTATATTACACTCTCATCAAAACAGAGACTAACTAAATTAATATTTATATTACAAAGCAAAGACTAATTATTATTACTGGTTATATTACACTCTCATCAAAACAGAGACTAACTAATATTAATATTAATATTACAAAGCAAAGACTAATTATTATTACTGGTTATATTACACTCTCATCAAAACAGAGACTAACTAATATTAATATTTATATTACAAAGCAAAGACTAATTATTATTACTGGTTATATTACACTCTCATCAAACAGAGACTAACTAATATTAATATTTATATTACAAAGCAAAGACTAATTATTATTACTGGTTATATTACACTCTCATCAAAACAGAGACTAACTAATATTAATATTTATATTACAAAGCAAATACTAATTATTATTACTGGTTATATTACACTCTCATCAAAACAGAGACTAACTAATATTAATATCTATATTACAAAGCAAAGACTAATTATTATCACTGGTTATATTACACTCTCATCAAAACAGAGACTAACTAATATTAATATTAATATTACAAAGCAAAGACTAATTATTATTACTGGTTATATTACACTCTCATCAAAACAGAGACTAACTAATATTAATATCTATATTACAAAGCAAAGACTAATTATTATTACTGGTTATATTACACTCTCATCAAAACAGAGACTAACTAATATTAATATTTATATTACAAAGCAAAGACTAATTATTATTACTGGTTATATTACGCTCTCATCAAAACAGAGACTAACTAATATTAATATTTATATTACAAAGCAAAGACTAATTATTATTAATGGTTATATTACACTCTCTTTCAAAACAGAGACTAACTAATATTAATATTTATATTACAAAGCAAAGACTAATTACTACTACTAGTTATATTACACTCTCACCAAAACAGAGGATTAAGTAATATTATACTCCGCCCTGTTGGTGGGGCGTTAGAATGCACCGACTGCACCTCTGCAGAGGGGTAAGACTCCCCCAATGGGGCCACCTGTTGGCCGTGGGTGGCAACCCGTGATGCTTAAGGATAGAGCCCAGGTGAATGAGCAGTTCATGACATGCAATACTCCACTTTGGCCCTATCTTGGGCTAGACGGGCGGTCGGAGAGGCCCCCTCCGATCACTCGGCTGGTCACGTCATGCCCTAGCACCTATATGATTGCCCCAACCCTATTGCCCTAATGGCAAGCCCCAACCCCTTTTTATCATATGGGTGCTAGAAGGCGGTGACTGCGGGTTTACATGTCCTAGGAATGACGTTAAACTCTATCTGATGGTGAGGTTCCAGTTTTGGAGGGTTGGGGAATGTGGAGCACCCCTTCATCACCATTGCTCCCTGGTCCACTCTGACTCAGAGTGGTAGTACCTGTTAGGGTCCCATCTATGTGTTAAATAGAAAAATGTATTTATAAAAAAATTGTATTATCCATTAAGAATTGATTTATTTAAAAACTTTATTGGCATTAAATGACCCACTGAGGTTGATATGCCGTAAAACAAAAACAAATCAACAAAATATTATACTCTCATTCTAAATTAATGTAATTACCAATTTTGATCTTGCAATATAGCTATGCCAAAAGCCCTTCCAAATGACCCATCTATGTTTCATTCTACCAAGTTTATTTCCCTCTCATATAAAATTTTGTTGGTTAATTCTTTTCAGTTCATAAAAAGAAATTTTGTCGATTATAGACTAGAATCACCTAAGAAATACTGTGTTCAAATTTAAGAAATTATTTCATCTGGGTTAAAAATCTGGGACGAAGTTACCTTTAAGCACCCCAAGGGTGACCTGAATTCAGAAGGACATGTTTCACTTTGCACCCTCAACATCTTGTTTGTTAGGGTTAGGGGTTAGAGGTTAGAGTTAGTAGTTAGTTTTATAATCTAACAACAAAAAAAAGCGTCTAAAAATCGTCTGTTAACAAACAACCGGATGTTGACGGTGCAAAGTGAAACATGTCCCTCTGAATTCAGGTTGCCCCTGGGGTGCTTAAAGGTAACTTGTCCAAAATCTGTAATCAATAAAACAAGAGAAAACAAAAAGTTAAAAGAAAAAAAAGTGATAACAAAATGCAGTAAAGCAATAAATTAGTTAAAAGAACGAAGAGTTATACAGAAATGTAATGTTATATACTGGCGTTTTCACAGTACCAAATCTATATAACGTTGTATACCCTTCTTACTTCTTACTCAGTCGTCTGTTCTTCTGGTCGGCTTTGGTTCTATCTTCTAACATCTTCGTCTGGTATATCTTCTAAGGTCTGGTGTTGACTTTCTTGGGGACGTCGGGTCTGGTTTCTATTAGGGATCACTCCTTATTAGAAGCCCTGTGTTATTGTTAGTTTTTTAGGTAATAAACACAAGACTTCGATTTACGTTGATGTTACTTTATTTGTAAATCCCCAAACCAGACAATCTGCGCAAGTTGACAGGATGCGCATAGAAATGCGACTTACACCTTTGAGTTCCTACCTGCTAACTGACTCAAACTGACTATCTCCTTAAACCGGAAGACAGGGTCTTCCATGGCTTCCGGTTCTCACGATCCATCCCCGCAAGGCAGGGTGAGAGGGAGGTCAAGCATTGTCACTCACTCTCAAGGCCATCAGCTGTACTAATCGCCATTATGATTTCTACACTACCTTATAAAAGTATTAGGGATCTATTAACTATGTAACAGTAGTTTTATTAGTTTATAAAAAAAATCATTTATTTCATAATGTCTGGTAGATGTATTCAATATTCACAAATGTTAAATAAAAACTATTTTCTGATATTAAAAAAGATTTTATATATGAAAATTTTAATTTATATATTTGTGGTGGACTGGAATTTATCGCTCAGGAGATTATATGGAAAAGTAGGAAAAGTAGGAAGCGTGTGGTGTAATGGTTAAAGTCATGGGAAATGGACTTGTCGCCCCGAGTTCAAATCCTGGATGTGGTAATTGCATTTCACTTAGCGCTAATACCCTTGGGAAAGGTATGAATCCAATTCTCCCTCCAGCAATGGGTAAATAGCAGGGCAGACTGGGCTCTTTAACAATGGCTAGGCAACCAGTCTAGGAGAAGGAAAACTCTGAATTCAAAACTCCGCTTAAGAAATTGATCTTGTGTCGCATCCTGCTCGTGCGGAGGGGTTGGTAAATATATATGGAAAAGTAGGGATGTGATCCACAGAGGACCAGCTTCATTTTGATGTATGATACATGTTCCTGTGTTGGTAATGTTGTATATGCAAAAGTCGAAATCTCCCGATTCACTAATACAAGCTACATACACTCGCCAACGGGACGGATAAAGTCGGAAGTGCCCTCCATCGTTACCTAAAACGGAATGACCATTTTAACATATATCTGCGCATGGGCTCCAAATCGGAGTCCCGCTTTGATAGTCAATTCCCAAAATTAAATAAAAACAAAAAAATTGGTAAATAAAATTCGAATATCATCCAATGAAAGCGATTCCCGGGTGAAGTGAAAACAACTCCAATTGATCCAACTTGGGACCGCCGATCTCTATAAAACGAACAGCTTTGAAAGGCACCGACAGTCAGAACTTTAGGCACCATCACGAACGCAGGCTGACGAGCGCTAGCAAAAACGAAGGACACATCAAAAGGCGGCGGATCACACCCCCAACTTATCCAAACCTGACCTCACCAGGCAGTCAAATCAACAAGTCAACACGCGAACATTTCTACATCATTCGAAGAAACCAAAAACGCTACTACCAATACACAATATTCTGCCTACGTCACCACCCCAATACCACAGTCAAGCCGGACATTTTACGGACTTAATATTCACCCATAACTATAACCAAATTTATCCTGTAATCCTCACTTCTATCCTTTCACCGTTCTCATGTTGTTTTCTTAATACAATTATAAAACTTAAAATCTGTATTTTGTTCATTTCCTCATCACCATACGCTTGTAATTAATCCTGTTTATAACAGTAATTATACCTGTCCTACACAAAATGGCATTACTTTTTGACTCACCCTAGTATTTGATTCCTTCTCTATCTTTTAATCCAAACCATAATAATTCATTAGTGAAATGAATAATAAATAATATAATAATGTTAACATCTGTGTTATTTCTTATAAAGACTTGAAATAATTCCTCTTGTTGTTAATTATTTGCAGTAAATGAAAACTTTGATGGATTTGTTTTTTTAAAAATCCTAATCGGTCGAGTCTAACCAATTAATGAAATAATAAAAGGCCGAGCTTAACTAAGTGTAATTCTTTAAAGAGATGGTTTTAACTGTGACTGTTATAACGTTTATCCAATCGATAAAGCAAATCGCTATTCTCAGGAGGAGGAGGAGGAAGTAAATGGGAAGGAGGACATGAAAAGAAGAAGGAGGAGTGGAAGAAGAAGAAGAAGAAGAAGAAGAAGAAGAAGAACTAAAAACTAAAATGACGAAAATAGCTTTTTTTCTGCGCATGTGGATTGCACAGCATGAGAAAGAAAAAAATGAAATATTAAAAATATCAAATATTTGACCAATCAGAGGCGTTTGCGCCTAAATAATAAGTTTATCAAAAAGACCCTTTTTCAAGCCTATGCAGAAACTATAAATAACAGGCTTTTCGGAGAACAAGTCAGAAAGATCAAGCCTGCCTAAATGACTCCACGTATCTCGGTTTTAAGAACATTTCGCCTATATGCTGAAGGTACTACAAACTATCTCTCTCTCTCTCTCTCTCTCTCTCTCTCTCTCTCTCTCTCTCTCTCTCTCTCTACCCTGACTGATGATTTTCAACTTTGAACAATACACTTTCCTTCTCAGTTAAGACAACTCAATAACACTACTTATCTTATTACATTTAAAAATGCACTTCTGCAGGATCTTGCCCAGTATTCTCTACTATTGTAATTTTTGTATCAATACACATTTTGTTTGTTTAATGCATAAGTTCTTTGTCTTTTTTGCTTTTACATTTATGCTCTTATATTGTGGTGAGTACATTGCCGAAATACTTATTAATAACCTCCACTCACCCACTATATATTCATTTATTAGTATATATATTGATATATAATGAGATATCTCTAAAAGCGTATGGTTTGCAAAAGAAGAAATCGACGAGAAGGTTTGGATTAATATCGTTTATTTTAAAATACACAAAAGCTGGAATCGTTGGTATTGTCGTCAGTAGTAATAGTAGTAATTCCTTTTTGCTGCTTGGTGAAATGAGGTTAGACGTAGGGATTAAAAGTCAGTTCTGGCTCTGCGTGGCGCGGGGTGCGGTGTGGGTGTTGGTATAGTATGGCGTGACACAAGTGCGGTGTGGGTAGAGTATAGCGGCTCTTTGATCCTGTCTGTCGGGTGATGTTCCTTACGTGGAGGCCCTCGGTCAACTGTTGTGGTCCTCAAATGCCAGACTTTATATAGTAGAGGGATAGGCTCCAGAAAGGCCTTTCATGATTTGAGAGGGAAGGTTTTTTATTGGTCGAAAATCCGGATTCTGTTTATAATATTTTTTTTTTATTGTTTAGGAATTCCTTTCAAGCGAAAGCTCAGCCCGAGCCCATATGCAGAACTGTGTTAATTTGGTCACATCGTTTTAGGGTCCGTTGAGTTAACTTCCGCTTAGCGTCCGTGACTTGTGTTTTGTTTTGTTTTTAATTTTGTTTTGTTGGCGAGTGGATGTATTGTGAAGTAAGGATTGTGAATCATAAGAGATATCTTATTTCTGTTATAACAATATGAAAAGATTACTTGGTGAAACATTTTTAATAAGCAGCTCCATTTCTTGACTTGTGTAAAATTTTCATGAATTTTCCCTTGAATAGAAAAGGTAAAAAATATTGCATCAAAGATGTTGCTATCAAAAATATCAATGCCATTAGAAAGAAGAAAGATTAAAGAAGATAAAAAGATATTTATCTACTGAAGAATAATCAAACTAAGTTCCAATTACCGTCGAATTGGTAAGACACGGCAACAAGCGGTTGTAACTTAATACAAACCCGTCTTGTTGCAGTTCTACTGCAGAATGACAGAGTATTTATAAAACTCCACAATATCATTGAAACCAAGCAGCCAATCAGAACTCAAGGAATGGAATCACCCAAATGCATGAATGGATCATTCTTGATTTCTATAAATACCAACTGTCTTGGACACTGCTTCAGTTGTGCTTAGCCAGTTGCTGTTATTCAAACCAACAGTAGACTAACTGACTTCAATATTTACATTTTACTGAACCAAAGATATCAGTACAAATTTTGTTTAGCAGTAAACAAAAAATTTAATATGTCCATTTTAAAGTTTAAAAAATAAATATGGAAAATTTTCAGTAATACGTCCTCCTCAGTGAACATTTTTTTTTAATTCACTCTTTTTATCATTACAGTTTTTGTATTACGTTGATGGTAATGTAAGGTTCAATGCCATACTAAGAACAGAACAACTCCGACAAGGGTGTTAAACATAACATGGACTTTAATAAAAGCACATGGAGACATTTATAACATATACAAGAAATACGTGTAAGATATAACAAGATATAATAAAAGGACACATTCATGAATGGAAATTCAATAAGGAGGTATACAAGAGATACCTAAATGTACATATAGAAGTGAACTTACTAGGTTTGTAATGGGAGCCGAAGCCTGCACACAAGAAGGGTGTAGACACAAAAGTCTAACCCATGTGTGTGAGTTCCTGGAGAAGAAAGAGTGAGAGAGTTTGTAATAGGCGCTTAAATACCACAGACCCCTGGTGGTCAAACCGGTAACCCAGAGGGAAGATAACTCTTCCAGATCCAAGGGAAGACAATCCTCAACAGTAAGATAAAAGAGGTAAGGCTCTAGATGATTACCAGGCACTCCTACTAGGGAGATGCCAAAGGAACTGACCAATTTTTTTTATTCCTGTGGGGAATTCCACATTCTCGCTTCATAGGAGGCTTGATAAACCCGAGGTAATGGTAAGAGAACAAACATCAATACATTTCACCCCCCCCCTAATTATGCTACATTATTTTCAATATTCTCATTTATGAAAGTAAATTATGTAACATCTTTTGTTTAGAAAATTCTTTTCTGTCCCACAAATACAAAAAAATATCAGACAAATATTTTGTAGTCTAAAATTGAATAATTAATTGAATCTTAAATTAGTCTAAAATAATTAGGCTTAAATTAGTCTAAAATAATTAGTCTAAAATTAAATTAAATTAGTCTAAAATAATTAGTCTAAATTAAGTCTAAAATTAAAATTAAATTAGTCTAAAATAATTAGTCTAAATTAAATTAGTCTAAAATTAATTAGTCTAAATTAAATTAGTCTAAAATAATTAGTCTAAATTAAATTAGTCTAAAATAATTAGTCTAAATTAAAAATTAGTCTAAAATTAAATTAGTCTAAAAATAATTAGTCTAAAATTAAATTAGTCTAAAATATTAGTCTAAATTAAAATTAGTCTAAAAATTAGTCTAAAATTAAATTAAATTAGTCTAAAATAATTAGTCTAAATTAAATTATCTAAAATAATTAGTCTAAATTAGTCTAAATTAAATTAGTCTAAAATTAATTAGTCTAAATAAATAAATAGTCTAAATTAAATTAGTCTAAATAATTAGTCTAAATTAAATTAGTCTAAAAATAATTAGTCTAAATTAAATTAAAAAAATTAGTCTAAATTAAATTAGTCTAAATAATTAGTCTAAATTAAATTAGTCTAAAATAATTAGTCTAAATTAAATTAGTCTAAAATAATTAGTCTAAAATTAAATTAAATTAGTCTAAAATAGTCTAGTCTAAAATAGTCTAAATTAATTAGTCTAAAATAATTAGTCTAAATTAGTCTAAAATAATTAGTCTTAAAATTAAATTAGTCTAAAATTAAATTAGTCTAAATTAAAATTAAATTAGTCTAAAAATAATTAGTCTAAATAAATTAGTCTAATTAGTCTAAAATTAAATTAGTCTAAAATAATTAGTCTAAATTAAATTAGTCTAAAATAATTAGTCTAAATTAAATTAGTCTAAATAATTAGTCTAAATTAAATTAGTCTAAAATAATTGTCTAAATTAGTCTAAAATTAAATTAGTCTAAATTAATTAGTCTAAAATTAAATTAAATTAGTCTAAAATAATTAGTCTAAATTAAATATCTAAAAAATTAGTCTAAATTAGTCTAAAATAATTAGTCTAAATTAAAATTAGTCTAAAATATTAGTCTAATTAAATTAGTCTAAATAAAGTCTAAATTAAATTAGTCTAAAATAATTAGCTAAAATTAATTAGTCTAAAATAATTAGTCTAAATTAAATTAGTCTAAAATAATTAGTCTAAATTAAATTAGTCTAAAATAATTAGTCTAAAATTAAAAATTAAATTAGTCTAAAAAATAATTAGTCTAAATTAAATTAGTCTAAATAATTAGTCTAAAAATTAGTCTAAAATTAAAAATTAAATTAAATTAGTCTAAAATTAATTAGTCTAAATTAAATTAGTCTAAAATAATTAGTCTAAATTAAATTAGTCTAAAATAATTAGTCTAAATTAAATTAAAATAGTCTAAAATAATTAGTCTAAATTAAATTAGTCTAAAATATTAAAATTAAATTAGTCTAAAATAATTAGTCTAAAATTAATTAAATTAGTCTAAAATATTAAATTAGTCTAAATAATTAGTCTAAATTAAATTAGTCTAAAATAATTTCTAAATTAAATTAGTCTAAAATAATTAGTCTAAATTAAATTAGTCTAAAATAATTAGTCTAAATTAAATTAGTCTAAAATAATTAGTCTAAATTAAATTAGTCTAAAAAATTAGTCTAAAATTAAATTAAATTAGTCTAAAATAATTAGTCTAAAATAATTAGTCTAAATTTAAATTAGTCTAATTAGTCTAAATTAGTCTAAATAATTAAAATAATTAGTCTTAAATTAAATTAGTCTAAAATTTAGGTCTAAATAATTAATTGAATCTTATCACACATTCTTTATTTTCTGGTAACATTTTATTCAATTCTAAAAGTTACTTTTCTAATTTCTACATTTTTTTCCTTTTCAACATATGAGAAATATTATATTATCACAATAATCACCAAAGCAGACACTAAATAATATTACACTTTCATTCTAAATTAATGTAACTATCACTTTTGATGCAACAATAATATAATTATAATAAAATGAATTCATTCATTTTTTGATCTTTCAAATCTTATATACTATGCCAAAAGCACTTCCAAATAAACCCATCAATGTTTCATTTTGTTAAGTTCATTTCACTTTCACATAATAATTTTGTGCCTAATTCAATGGAGATTTAAAAACCTGATATGCCTCAACCAGTCAGTAGAATCAGTAATGGGCTTATTAAAATGATGAATTAATACTACACTGGATTAGTGGGGATATCATGAGGGTAAATCTGACAATGGAGATTTAAAAACCTGATATGCCTCAACCAGTCAGTGGAATCAGTAATGGGCTTATTAAAATGATGAATTAATACTACACTGGATTAGTGGGGATATAATGAGTGGGAATCTGACAATGGAGATTTAAAAACCTGATATGCCTCAACCAGTCAGTGGAATCAGTAATGGGCTTATTAAAATGATGAATTAATACTACACTGGATTAGTGGGGATATCATGAGTGTGAATCTGACAATGGAGATTTAAAACCTGATATGCCTCAACCAGTCAGTGGAATCAGTAATGGGCTTATTAAAATGATGAATTAATACTTACACTGGATTAGTGGGGATATCATGAGTGTGAATCTGACAATGGAGATTTAAAAACCTGATATGCCTCAACCAGTCAGTGGAATCAGTAATGGGCTTATTAAAATGATGAATTAATACTACACTGGATTAGTGGGGATATCATGAGTGTGAATCTGACAATGGAGATTTAAAAACCTGATATGCCTCAACCAGTCAGTGGAATCAAAATGATGAATTAATACTACACTGGATTAGTGGGGATATCATGAGTGTGAATCTGACAATGGAGATTTAAAAACCTGATATGCCTCAACCAGTCAGTGGAATCAGTAATGGGCTTATTAAAATGATGAATTAATACTACACTGGATTAGTGGGGATATCATGAGGTGAATCTGACAATGGAGATTTAAAAACCTGATATGCCTCAACCAGTCAGTGGAATCAGTAATGGGCTTATTAAAATGATGAATTAATACTACACTGGATTAGTGGGGATATCATGAGTGTGAATCTGACAATGGAGATTTAAAAACCTGATATGCCTCAACCAGTCAGTGGAATCAGTAATGGGCTTATTAAAATGATGAATTAATACTACACTGGATTAGTGGGGATATCATGAGTGTGAATCTGACAATGGAGATTTAAAAACCTGATATGCCTCAACCAGTCAGTGGAATCAGTAATGGGCTTATTAAAATGATGAATTAATACTAACTGGATTAGTGGGGATATCATGAGTGTGAATCTGACAATGGAGATTTAAAAACCTGATATGCCTCAACCAGTCAGTGGAATCAGTAATGGGCTTATTAAAATGATGAATTAATACTACACTGGATTAGTGGGGATATCATGAGTGTGAATCTGACAATGGAGATTTAAAAACCTGATATGCCTCAACCAGTCAGTGGAATCAGTAATGGGCTTATTAAAATGATGAATTAATACTACACTGGATTAGTGGGGATATCATGAGTGTGAATCTGACAATGGAGATTTAAAAACCTGATATGCCTCAACCAGTCAGTGGAATCAGTAATGGGCTTATTAAAATGATGAATTAATACTACACTGGATTAGTGGGGATATCATGAGTGTGAATCTGACAATGGAGATTTAAAAACCTGATATGCCTCAACCAGTCAGTGGAATCAGTAATGGGCTTATTAAAATGATGAATTAATACTACACTGGATTAGTGGGGATATCATGAGTGTGAATCTGACAATGGAGATTTAAAAACCTGATATGCCTCAACCAGTCAGTGGAATCAGTAATGGGCTTATTAAAATGATGAATTAATACTACACTGGATTAGTGGGGATATCATGAGTGTGAATCTGACAATGGAGATTTAAAAACCTGATATGCCTCAACCAGTCAGTGGAATCAGTAATGGGCTTATTAAAATGATGAATTAATACTACACTGGATTAGTGGGGATATCATGAGTGTGAATCTGACAATGGAGATTTAAAAACCTGATATGCCTCAACCAGTCAGTGGAATCAGTAATGGGCTTATTAAAATGATGAATTAATACTACACTGGATTAGTGGGGATATCATGAGTGTGAATCTGACAATGGAGATTTAAAAACCTGATATGCTCAACCAGTCAGTGGAATCAGTAATGGGCTTATTAAAATGATGAATTAATACTACACTGGATTAGTGGGGATATCATGAGTGTGAATCTGACAATGGAGATTTAAAAACTGATATGCCTCAACCAGTCAGTGGAATCAGTAATGGGCTTATTAAAATGATGAATTAATACTACACTGGATTAGTGGGGATATCATGAGTGTGAATCTGACAATGGAGATTTAAAACCTGATATGCCTCAACCAGTCAGTGGAATCAGTAATGGGCTTATTAAATGATGAATTAATACTACACTGGATTAGTGGGATATCATGAGTGTGAATCTGACAATGGAGATTTAAAAACCTGATATGCCTCAACCAGTCAGTGGAATCAGTAATGGGCTTATTAAAATGATGAATTAATACTACACTGGATTAGTGGGGATATCATGAGTGTGAATCTGACAATGGAGATTTAAAAACCTGATATGCCTCAACCAGTCAGTGGAATCAGTAATGGGCTTATTAAAATGATGAATTAATACTACACTGGATTAGTGGGGATATCATGAGTGTGAATCTGACAATGGAGATTTAAAAACCTGATATGCCTCAACCAGTCAGTGGAATCAGTAATGGGCTTATTAAAATGATGAATTAATACTACACTGGATTAGTGGGGATATCATGAGTGTGAATCTGACAATGGAGATTTAAAAACCTGATATGCCTCAACCAGTCAGTGGAATCAGTAATGGGCTTATTAAAATGATGAATTAATACTACACTGGATTAGTGGGGATATCATGAGTGTGAATCTGACAATGGAGATTTAAAACCTGATATGCCTCAACCAGTCAGTGGAATCAGTAATGGGCTTATTAAAATGATGAATTAATACTACACTGGATTAGTGGGGATATCATGAGTGTGAATCTGACAATGGAGATTTAAAAACCTGATATGCCTCAACCAGTCAGTGGAATCAGTAATGGGCTTATTAAAATGATGAATTAATACTACACTGGATTAGTGGGGATATCATGAGTGTGAATCTGACAATGGAGATTTAAAAACCTGATATGCCTCAACCAGTCAGTGGAATCAGTAATGGGCTTATTAAAATGATGAATTAATACTACACTGGATTAGTGGGGATATCATGAGTGTGAATCTGACAATGGAGATTTAAAAACCTGATATGCCTCAACCAGTCAGTGGAATCAGTAATGGGCTTATTAAAATGATGAATTAATACTACACTGGATTAGTGGGGATATCATGAGTGTGAATCTGACAATGGAGATTTAAAAACCTGATATGCCTCAACCAGTCAGTGGAATCAGTAATGGGCTTATTAAAATGAATGAATTAATACTACACTGGATTAGTGGGGATATCATGAGTGTGAATCTGACAATGGAGATTTAAAAACCTGATATGCCTCAACCAGTCAGTGGAATCAGTAATGGGCTTATTAAAATGATGAATTAATACTACACTGGATTAGTGGGGATATCATGAGTGTGAATCTGACAATGGAGATTTAAAAACCTGATATGCCTCAACCAGTCAGTGGAATCAGTAATGGGCTTATTAAAATGATGAATTAATACTACACTGGATTAGTGGGATATCATGAGTGTGAATCTGACAATGGAGATTTAAAAACCTGATATGCCTCAACCAGTCAGTGGAATCAGTAATGGGCTTATTAAAATGATGAATTAAACTACACTGGATTAGTGGGGATATCATGAGTGTGAATCTGACAATGGAGATTTAAAAAACCTGATATGCCTCAACCAGTCAGTGGAATCAGTAATGGGCTTATTAAAATGATGAATTAATACTACACTGGATTAGTGGGGATATCATGAGTGTGAATCTGACAATGGAGATTTAAAAACCTGATATGCCTCAACCAGTCAGTGGAATCAGTAATGGGCTTATTAAAAATGATGAATTAATACTACACTGGATTAGTGGGGATATCATGAGTGTGAATCTGACAATGGAGATTTAAAACCTGATATGCCTCAACCAGTCAGTGGAATCAGTAATGGGCTTATTAAAATGATGAATTAATACTACACTGGATTAGTGGGGATATCATGAGTGTGAATCTGACAATGGAGATTTAAAAACCTGATATGCCTCAACCAGTCAGTGGAATCAGTAATGGGCTTATTAAAATGATGAATTAATACTACACTGGATTAGTGGGGATATCATGAGTGTGAATCTGACAATGGAGATTTAAAAACCTGATATGCCTCAACCAGTCAGTGGAATCAGTAATGGGCTTATTAAAAATGATGAATTAATACTACACTGGATTAGTGGGGATATCATGAGTGTGAATCTGACAATGGAGATTTAAAAACCTGATATGCCTCAACCAGTCAGTGGAATCAGTAATGGGCTTATTAAAATGATGAATTAATACTACACTGGATTAGTGGGGATATCATGAGTGTGAATCTGACAATGGAGATTTAAAAACCTGATATGCCTCAACCAGTCAGTGGAATCAGTAATGGGCTTATTAAAATGATGAATTAATACTACACTGGATTAGTGGGATATCATGAGTGTGAATCTGACAATGGAGATTTAAAAACCTGATATGCCTCAACCAGTCAGTGGAATCAGTAATGGGCTTATTAAAATGATGAATTAATACTACACTGGATTAGTGGATATCATGAGTGTGAATCTGACAATGGAGATTTAAAAACCTGATATGCCTCAACCAGTCAGTGGAATCAGTAATGGGCTTATTAAAATGATGAATTAATACTACACTGGATTAGTGGGGATATCATGAGTGTGAATCTGACAATGGAGATTTAAAAACCTGATATGCCTCAACCAGTCTGTGGAATCAGTAATGGGCTTATTAAAATGATGAATTAATACTACACTGGATTAGTGGGGATATCATGAGTGTGAATCTGACAATGGAGATTTAAAACCTGATATGCCTCAACCAGTCAGTGGAATCAGTAATGGGCTTATTAAAATGATGATTAATACTACACTGGATTAGTGGGGATATCATGAGTGTGAATCTGACAATGGAGATTTAAAAACCTGATATGCCTCAACAGTCAGTGGAATCAGTAATGGCTTATTAAAATGATGAATTAATTACGAACTGGATTAGTGGGGATATCATGAGTGTGAATCTGACAATGGAGATTTAAAAAATCCACTGGATTAGTGGGGATGATCATGGAGTGATATGAATCTGACAATGGAGATTAAAAAACCTGACAATGGAGATTAAAAAACC
>CM042177.1:49127014-49148719 GCA_023376005.1 Doryteuthis pealeii
AGACATGCCGCACCTCTGAAGATTTGACATGGATTGAAGGGGTGCTCGGCTGCACATGCCGCCCTGATGATTTGACATGGAATTTGAGGGGTGGGTGACCATGGCCCTGATGAGTGTTGACATGAATTGAAGGGGTGGATGACATGGCCCTGATTATTGTTCATGGAATTGAGGGGGTGGTGAATGGCCCTGCTGATTTGACATGGAATTGAAGGGGTGGGTGACATGGCCCTGATGATTTGACATGAATGAGGGGGTGGGTGACATGGCCCTGATGATTTGACGATGGAATTGAGGGGGGGTGAATGGCCCTGATGATTGACATGGAATTGAAGGGGGTGGTTGACATGGCCCATTGATGATTTTGACATGAATTGAAGGGGTGGGTGACATGCGCCCTGTGATTTGACATGGAATTGAAGGGTGGGACATGGCCCTGATGATTGACCATGGATGACAGGCGTGGTGACATGGCCCTGATGATTTACATGGAATTGAGGCGTGGGTGACATGGCCCTGATGATGTTGACATGGAATTGAGGGGGTGGGTGACATGGCCCTGCATGATTTTGACATGAATTGAAGGGTGGGCTGACATGCCCTGATGATTTGACATGGAATTGAGGGGTGGGTGACTATAGCCTTGATGATTTGACATGAATTGAGGGGGTGGGTGACATGGCCCTGATGATTTGACCATGGACATTTGAAGGGGTAGCGTGACATAGGCCCTGATGATTTGACATGACATTGAAGGGGGGGTGACATGGCCCTTGATGATTTGACATGGAATGAAGGTGCGAGTGACATGGCCCTGCATTATTTGACATGGATCTGAACGGGGGTGGGTGACATGGCCCTGATGATTTGACATGGGAATTGAAGGGTGGGCTGACATGGCCCTGATGATTTGACTATGGAATTGAAGGGGTGGGTGACATGGCCCTGATATTTGACATGGAATTTGAGGGGCGGGGTGACAGGCCCTGATGAATTTGACATGGATTGAAGGCGGTGGGGTGACATGCCCTTGATGATTTGACATGGAATTGAGGGGGTTGGTGACATGGCCTTGTGATTTGCACAGGAATTGACAGGGGTGGGTGACATGGCCCTGCATGATTTGACATGAATTGAAGGGGATGGGCTGACATGGCCTGATGATTTGACATGGAATTGAGGGGCTGACAGGGCATGTCACCCACCCCTTCAATGTCCATGTCAAATCATCAGGGCCATGTCACCCACCCCTTCAATTCCGATGTCAAATCATCAGCGCCATGCACCACCCCTTCAATCCATGTCAAATCATCAGGGCCATGTCACCCACCCCTTCAATTCCATGTCAACATCATCAAGGGCCATGTTCACCCACCCCTGTCAATTCCAGTGTCAAAATCATCAGGGCCATGTCACCCCACCCCTTTCAATTCCATGTCAATCATCAGGGCCATGTCACCCACCCCCTTCAATTCCATGTCAAATCATCAGGCCATGTCACCCACCCTTCAATTCCATGTCAAATCATCAGGGGCCATGTCACCCACCCCTTCAATTCCATGTCAAATCATCAGGGCCATGTCACCCACCCCCTTCAATTCCATGTCAAAATCAGGGCCATGTCACCCACCCCTTCAATTCCATGTCAAATCATCAGGGCCATGTCACCCACCCCTTCACATTCATGTCAAAATCATCAGGGCCATGTCACCCACCCCTTCAATTCCATGTTCAAATCATCAGGGCCATGTCACCCACCCCTCAATTCCATGTCAAAATCATCAGGGCTTGTCACCCACCCCTTCAATTCATGTCAAATCATCAGGCCATGTCACCCACCCCCTTCAATTCCATGTCAAATCATCAGGGCCATGTCACCCCACCCCTCATTCCATGTCAAATCATCAGGGGCCATGTCACCCACCCCTTCAATTCCATGTCAATCATCAGGGCCATGTCACCACCCCTTCAAATTCCATGTCAAACATCATCAGGGCCATGTTCACCCACCCCTTCAATTCCATGTCAAATCATCAGGGTCACCCACCCCTCAATTCCATGTCAATCATCAGGGCCATGTCACCCACCCCCTTCAATTCCATGTCAAATCATCAGGGCCATGTCACCCACCCCTCAATTCCATGTCAAATCATCAGGGCCATGTCACCCACCCCTCAATTCCATGTCAAATCATCAGGGCCATGTCACCCACCCCTTCAATTCCATGTCAAATCATCAGGGCCATGTCACCCACCCCTCAATTCCATGTCACAATAATCAGGGCCATGTCACCCACCCCTTCAATTCCATGTCAAATTCATCAGGGCCATGTCACCCACCCCCCAATTCCATGTCAAATCATCAGGGCCATGTCACCCACCCTCAATCCATGTCAAATCATCAGCGGCCATGTCACCCACCCCCTTCAATTCCATGTCAAATCATCAGGGCCATGTCACCCACCCCTTCAATCCATGTCAATCATCAGGCCATGTCACCCACCCCTTCAATTCCTGTCAAATAATCAGTGTCAAAATTCAGTCAAATCATCAGGGCCTGTCACCCACCCCTTTCAATTCCATGTCAAATCATCAGGGCCATGTCACCCACCCCTTCAATTCCATGTCAAATCATCAGGGCCATGTCACCCACCCTTCAATTCCATGTCAAATCATCAGGGCCATGTCACCCACCCCTTTCAATTCCATGTCAAACATCAGGCCATGTCACCCACCCCCTCAATTCCATGCAACACAGGCTATGTCACACCCCTTCAATTCCATGTCATCAGGCCATGCACCACCCCTTTCAATTCCATGTCAAATTCATCAGGGCCATGTCACCACCCCTTCAATTCCATGTCAAATCATCAGGGCCATGTCACCCCCCCTTCATTCCATGTCAATCATCAGGGCCATGTCACCCACCCTTCAATTCCATGTCAAATCATCAGGGCCATGTCACCCACCCCTTCAATTCCATGGTCAAATCATCAGGGCCATGTTCACCCACCCCTTCAATTCCATGTCAAATCATCAGGGCCATGTCACCACCCCTTTCAATTCCATGTCAAATCATCAGGGCCATGTCACCCACCCCTTCAATTCCATGTCAAATCATCAGGGCCATGTCACCCACCCCTTCAATTTCCATGTCAAATCATCAGGGCCATGTCACCCACCCCTTCAATTCCATGTCAAATCATCAGGGCCATGTCACCCACCCCTTCAATTCCATGTCAAATCATCAGGGCATGTCACCCACCACCCCTCAATTCCATGTCAAATCATCAGGGCCATGTCACCCACCCCTTCAATTCCATGTCAAATCATCAGGCCATGTCACCCACCCCTTCAATTCCATGTCAAATCATCAGGCCATGTCACCCACCCCCTCAATTCCATGTCAAATCATCAGGCCATGGCCATGTCACCCACCCCTTCAATTCCATGTCAAATCATCAGGCCATGCACCACCCCCTCAATTCCATGTCAAATCATCAGGGCCATGTCACCCACCCTTCAATTCCATGTCAAATCATCAGGGCCATGTCACCCACCCCTTCAATTCCATGTCAAATCATGTCCCCAGGGCCATGTCACCCACCCCTTTCCATGTTCAAATCATGTCACCCACCCTTCATCCATCAAATCATCAGGCCATGTCACCCACCCCTGTCAGGGCCATGTCACCTCAATTCACAAATCATTCAGGGCCATGTCACCCACCCCTCAATTCCATGTCAAATCATCAGGGCCATTGTCACCCACCCCTTTCAATTCCATGTCAAATCATCAGGGCCATGTCACCCACCCCCTTCAATTCCATGTCAAATCAGGCCATGTCACCACCCTTCAATTCCATGTCAAATCATCCATCAAATCATCAGGGCCATGTCACCCACCCCTTCAATTCATGTCAATCATCAGGGCCATGTCACCCACCCCTTCAATTTCATGTCAAATCATCAGGGCTATGTCACCAACCCTTCAATTTTTCAGAAATTTGGTACAGGTGTAAACTAGTTTGGCATTTTTACGTTCAGCCATTGAATAAGCACCATATGGAGCAAAATAACTGTCAGAGTTCGATAGAAATTATCAGGATTATTGTTGGTGGTGCCAAACTTTAATTGATGTTGTAACTTCGCTTGTGATCACAAACCAAACTCAATTTTTGGTACAAATAATGTTCAATATATGTAGAATAATAATTTAAAGGAAAAAGAAAATTATATGTAGTGCCACATTGTGATTTTTTCACTTATTGATCTTGCACTGAAAAAATCAGAAATCATTAATAATGTGAAAAGGGTTAACTTTATGCCTATTTTGATAACATTTTTGGATTCCTCATGCCTAAAAACTTCTATAAACCAATTTTTAGGAGTAGGGGAGCTATAGAACACATTTTATAGACAAAAATAGATTACAAAATGTCGCCATTTTTCTCGCCCCCCCCCCCTCAATTTTTTTTAGTTTAAAATCGACATAACTCGGCGAATTTTTCGAATTGGAAGCTCAAATTTGAGGGATTGTCTAATTTTAACCTAGTCTACACCTGTACAAAATTTCAGAAAAATTGAAGGGGGTGGGTGACAATTTTATTTTTTCTCCTGATGATTTCACATGGAATTGTCCATATATTTTAATCTACTGATTTCAGATATGAAGTTTTTTTTTCCTGAATGCTCTCAGTTTTTGTTTTTTTTTTGCTATCAAGATATTTCAAAATATCAAAATTTAATCTTCATCTCACTGTCATCATCATCTATCAGAAGAATCATATGATTGAACTCTTATTAAATTAGCTGGTGAATAAAAAAAAAGAAAATGTTACATAGTCCAACTTCATGTGAAACACAATTTGAGACATAGTCATCAATAAAAACGATAGAATTTATATGAAACTCATTGTTAGGTAAGAAATTGGTTACTATGAAGATACAATCATTATTTAATGTTCTGTCAAATTGTTTCATCAGACCCAGCTTGATGTACAGAGAAAGAAATAGGGTCTTTTCTCAACTGACAATTGGATCATTGACAATATTTCACATACCAACTTCCAGCGTCTCACTTAAGAGTCATGCTTTCTGCTTCCAATTCTTGTCACTTGCTTGGTTTTCCCCACATACAAATAAAGCAGGGATACTTTGTAATTCCACTTAGTTGAACGAAGAGAAAATTCACCATTTTGAGGTCAATACAAATTGTCCACTTGAGCTCATGGTATTTTAGTAGGTCTATTACAGTGGTTAGCTCAGTCGGTAGAGCGTTCGGCTAGAAACCAAAAGGTTCCTAGTTCGATACCGGTCCTCGCCAACTCAGCGTATGAGTAGCACAGGGATCTGTGCGGTAAAGTAAGGAGCTGATGGTAGGTGTGGTGTTTCCACCTCAGATGCTAAAACAATCTTCTTGGTCTAGCGCTATTGAAAAGGGGATAGACTCCCTCGCTGATTGGCTGATACCGACATTAGGCCGCACCGTCGACTTTTTATTACAGTTTTAATGTCATTATGCTCCTCTTGTAAACACACAGAATGACCTACTGGAACAGCTGTGAAAACATTAACATTACACTGCAGAACAGACATCAAGTTGCACTTGATATTATGAAAATATACAAACTTATTCTCCTCTTTAAAAGAATTCCACAAAGACCTCTTCCTGATTTTGCAAATATGAAACATTTGTAGTTTTTTTTTTTCAGTAGAGCCCTTTCTTGCAATCTAGAAACTGAAATTTCTGCTGCATTTTTGGAGAGACCCAAATCAGGCACAAGGTCACGCAGCTTTAGTTGGTTAAACTGCTGAGGAGTTAATGACTTTGATGAAGGATCAATGGAATCTGTCAGTATTTTTTGAGTTACATCATCAGTCTTTTTCATTTCATCAATATTCTCTTCTTTTAATGGAGAGACCCAAATCACGCACAAAGTTACACAGCTTTAGTTGGTTTAGCTGTTTTTCTTGCTAATGCCTTTTGTATTGACCAGACAAAAATGGCAGTCAGTTGTGTGGTCCTTCAATTCCCACAAGGTTATGGGAATTCTGAAAGGTAAACCCTTACATTTCCCTTTTGTCTACTTATGCAGTATTTCTTCACAGTTATGACATATAGCATGAGGGTCCCATTCCCTGATTTGGTCACCAAGAACATGTCTGAAGAATGCTCACATCACAAACAATGTCATATTGCACCTCTGATGAATAAGTGAGGAGTATCCACAAATATAGTAGAAAGCACTTGGGTTGTTCACAAATTGACGTCTCCTTGTAGCCATGTTCAAATTTGACAGGAAAAAAACAAACAAAATTAGATAACTCTATTGATACCAGAAATGCATAAGTAATTTATTTAGTCACAAATGATAAAATGTAATTGTGACGGAGAACGAAAAAGAGCAAGACTTTGTCTTGCCTGCCGGGATCGAATCCGCGTCCTCCAAAAAACAAAAACAAAATGCAATTTAGGCACTGGATGGATGCGAAGTGCAATTCAGGTGCCCGGATGTTGGCGCCTACACGTGTCCTTCCGAATGTACATGAATTGTGCGTTGCACGGACGCGAGGTTTGACTGATGTGCCTGGATGTTGGGGGACTGTGCCCATAAAAACCAAGTGAGTGGAGCGCTGGGCAGTTAGCAGAAGCGGTCGACCGATGCGTGACAAGCAGAGAAGCATTCAGCCTACGTGGGACGGCAGTCAGTAAAGATTATTTTGACGACGACGACAAATGATTTTCAGCTGCTGTTCGAAAACTGTTGACACAAATATCTATTTTCCCCCCTTCTATAGTAATACCCTTCTATAGTAATACCCCAAATTCTATAGTAATACCCTTCTATAGTAATACCCCAAATTCTATAGTAATACCCTTCTATAGTAATACCCCAAATTCTATAGTAATACCCTTCTATAGTAATACCCCAAATTCTATATAGTAATACCCTTCTATAGTAATACCCCAAATTCTATAGTAATAGTAATACCCTTCTATAGTAATACCCTTAATACCCCAAATTCTATAGTAATACCCTTCTAGTAATACCCTAAATTGCATAAAACTAGACCATAGAGAACAAAATTGTTTCCATATTTGAAATCAGCAGATCAAAAATATTTTTTTTTAAAAACAGTAAAATAAACTAAAAAAAAAAACCCAAAAAACTCATGCAACTGACTTAAAAAAAAAAAAAGGTCCTGTGTAATCGAATACAACAAAGGAAAAAAAAAAAAATCTTTTTGTTTTTTGTTTTTTTTTTACATTTAATTTTCAGATTTTTGGTACTTACCAAAATTGCTCCTTTTTTATTCACTCCTTCGGTCTTTTGTCTTTTTATTTATACGGTAATTAGTTTCGATTACATATAACTCCACCAATATTTTGCCCCCTCGCAAAAATTAGTGGGTCATGGTTAAGTGACCTGAAAAAAATCGGAAAGTTTTTAAATAAAAGTAACTGATGCATTATTAAATTCATTTATGGATAAATCAACATTGAAAATTTAATTACAATCGGATACTTCCTTGATATTATTTTTTCCAATCAGGGGTATTGATTTGATTGTGTAAAATACATCTATGACATCAAAATCGTTGTACCTAAATCTCTTGTGCGCTATTCTTTATTAGTACCGTCTGTTGTTTTTAAAGTCGATAAACAACAGACAAGCTAGTTTATTTATCGGAATCAAATTTTAATGTCTCCTTAGAGAATAGTATAAATATGAAGGGAGCATTCCTTAAAATGTATCCTTAGAGAATAGTAGAAATATGAAGGGAGCATTCCTTAAAATGTATCCTTAGAGAATAGTAGAAATATGAAGGGAGCATTCCTTAAAATGTATCCTTAGAGAATAGTAGAAATATGAAGGGAGCGTTCCTTAAAATGTATCCTTAGAGAATAGTATAAATATGAAGGGAGCATTCCTTAAAATGTATCCTTAGAGAATAGTATAAATATGAAGGGAGCATTCCTTAAAATGTATCCTTAGAGAATAGTATAAATATGAAGGGAGCATTCCTTAAAATATATCCTTAGAGAATAGTATAAATATGAAGGGAGCATTCCTTAAAATGTATCCTTAGAGAATAGTATAAATATGAAGGGAGCATTCCTTAAAAAATAAAAAATAAAAAGCTGGAAAATTCGGGACTGCTTATCTTTGTTAAAATTCAATTGGTGTGAAAATGTAAACATTGTTTTCATTCATATTTTCATTATTTCTGTAGGCAGAACAATATTCTAAAAAATTATCAGGAGTCTTTTTTAATGTTTCTACTTTTGAATGGTCCAATCATGTTAACAATAATATTAACCATTATTCAAGCTTCATTAATAGGGATGTGCAAATATCGCTGGCTCTATAAAAGGGTGATCACAGGAAATTCTTCTAAAAATCATATGAAATAAACTAACAATCCGATTTTAATAAAACTTTCAGTATATGAAGTAATGAAAGACGAACTTTTATTGTAAATAAATGTTTACTAAATTGAAAAGGCTAATAATTTTTTTCGTTAGTTTTAGTTTCGTGCATTGATCCCCCCAACAAAGATCTTTTCTTTTTTTTTTGTACATAAATAAATTTTACATTTTTCGAAAGACAATTTAATGACGGAACATATGTAAAAAAAGATAATTCGCTACTAAATCAGTTTTGGAAATAGGGCATCTTAAACATTGAAACTTAAATCTCATAAATGAGAAAAAATATGTATCTATTTTTTTTCTTTTCTAAATTGTTAGATTATTTTCAAAAGAATTTTATATTAAAAGTTCCTATTGTCTACATTTTTATTTTATTTTTCAGTGATTTTTAAAAATTTATAAAATGTAAAATAAATACTTTTGTTTAATGTACAGCAAAATCGTATTTATTTAATCAAAGAAAATATTGTATAAAAAATATCTCGCTAAAAATAATGACATAATATATGTTGATTTTGATTTTATAAATTTTTGAAAATAATGTTTGAATTAAAAATTGTCGTCATTCTTATTATGGATGGATCTAAGAGAAATAAAAACTGGGTTTTGGGAAAAACTGTTGTTGTTGTTTTCACTGTGTTCTGGGTACATAAGTTAATAGGTTCAAATCCGTGACGTGTGTATAATTATACTCTGTAAAACTCTAACAGTGTTTGAAGAAATTTATTTTATTTGGAAACAAATAATTCTCCCGTTTATATCCAGAAAGCAGATATTACCGTTCAGTTAAAATTTTATTATAAATAATTTCTAACATTCTAATTTTGATTTTCCCAACTTTCTTTTTCAATAATATTGAGTTAAATCGTGAGGCATCAAGGAAATGCTAAATTAATAATTTGTTTTTGCTTCAGAAAATAATTTTTTATACATAGTCCTCCATACTAAGAAAAGGTGCACACGTCAAGATGCGATAACTTTCAACAAAGTGTGTGAATTTACGGAAATTTATGCAAAAATTTAGGTTTTATGTAAGAGAAATTTCTTTTTTCTTTTTCATAACGCATAAACTTGGAATTGTTCTTTATATTAAACGTAAAAGAAAACATTAAAAAGTTAATTTTCCATTTTTTATTGACGTTTTAAAATATGTTTTAACAATTTTGGCGCGTATTAAAAGAGCATGTTTTGCACATCCCTATTCATTAGAGGTTCTTAATGGCTACATTAAAATCCAATTGATTCAACATAAACATTATTTTCGTTTATAATTTACTAGGGAATGGCAAAGAGCCTCAAAGTCATTTTCGACCAAATGACTTTAGCCCTCCTACAGAAAATAATTTACCAAAAATCAGGGAATTATCAGATCTTAATGAAATTTTCAGTGTTTATTTATCGAAGAACAATCTTTATAATGCATTGTTTTTTTTTTATTTCAAAACTTTCTCATTTTTTTCAGGTCACTTAATTTTGACCCCCCTTATGTTGGGGGCGTAAAATTGTTTCAAGTTGGTCCTTACCTGATACTAATTACAGTATAAATAAAGAGATAAAAGACCGAAGTTATGAATAGATGCAAAAAAAAAAGATTTTTACGGTGGCTTTTCTATGAGAAAATAGCGACTGGCAAAATGAGCCTAAAATGCGTTTTTGACCAAATGAATTTAGCCCACCCCCAGAAAATAATTTACCAAAAATCAGGGAATTATCGGATTTTAATGAAATTTTCAGTGTTTATGTGTCAATGAATGATCTTTATAATGCATTATTTATTTTATTTCAAAACTTTCTCATTTTTTTCAGGTCACTTAATTTTGACCCCCCCCCCCCTTATGCTGGGGGCGTAAAATTGTTTCGAGTTGGTCCTTACTTGATACTAATTACAGTATGAATAAAAAGATAAAAGACCGAAGGTATGAATAGAAACAAAAAAAGATGTTTTACCGTGGCTTTTCTATGAGAAATTAAGTACCGAAAATCGAAAAATAAAATGTAAAGAAATAATAAATAATTAATTTTTTTCTAGATTTCTTTTTTACTCATTTCAATAATTATTTAATTGGCTATTATTTTATAAAAGAAAAAATTATACATCGATGTTTTTTCTGAGGGGGGTACATTTTCAATAGAGTTTTTCTTCCAAACTTATTACTTTCGTCAACAAAAATAAGGTTTGCATTAAGTAGATATTAATTTCTAGAATGTAAAAATATAACATTTTAAACTTAACATCAGCATTTTCATATTTTAAATGAATTTTATATATTCATTTTTCATAGCAAAAATACTAAATTAAAGTTTTGAAATAAAATAACTGATGAATTATAAAATTCATTAATTGTTAAATCAATACTGAAAATTTCATTAAAATCGGATAATTACCTGATTTTTGGTAAATTTTTTTGCAAACGCGAATGTTACAGTAAAATTGTAAACAAGCACTTAAAAACATCGAAAACGAGGCTGACTGGCTGATATCGTCCAAATTGACCAAAACAAATACTTTTAAATCTATTAAAAATAAACTGCAAATGTAATGATATTTTTCTTTTTTTAATTATGGTTATTATGTTACTACTTATCGATTTAGACAAAGTTTGACCTTAAATAATAGATTTAATTATTTCTAATTCGCTTTTAAAACTCCTAGCAGACGAAATTAATGCCACTCCCTAATTTACATTATTTCCGTTGGCTGATTTTTTTTTAAATCATCAGGAGTTTTTGTTTGTTTTTTTAAAAATTTTATTTATTTATTTTTCAAAAATGTTTCTTCTTTTAAATGGTCCCATTACTTTGACAATAATATTCAAATGTGTTCTAGTTTCATTGGGTTAAATATAGGAGTGGGTTAATTTTACACATCGAATTTGATGTCCCTCAGAAATGTAAACAATGAATTTCTATCTGAATTCTTTAATAATTTTCTTTTAAAATAAATTATTTTGGGCATTTTACAATAAAGTTCATTCATTATTCTTAAAAGAAATGTTTATGGAGACATATTTATTGAAAAATGCCCCAAATAATTTATTTAACATAAACAATTAAAATCCAATAAAAGATTCTCCAACAAAACAACCGAATTGTACAGTGAATAAGAAGAATTATTTATGCACCATTTATTTAACCAGATAAATAAAATGTGGTCAAAAAGTCTTGTCAACCATATATATATTTTGAGGTAAAATAATTTTATAATACAACCCGAAATTTTAGAAAATAATTTAATTTTAAAAAATAAAAAAAACCTGGGGTTTTTTTTTTAGGTAAAATAATTACATGACTTTCGGACAATCTTGCACATAATTAAATAATAGACATAAATTTACTTACAGGTGGGTAACATACGTGTTTAAGGCTGCAGTATTATTATCGTATCAATAATATTGTTGTTTAAAAACGGGATGAGGAAAGCGTTTTACAACGATTATATTTAAAAACATGGAGCGTCTTCTTTCTTAACGAAACTGAAAAATACAACCAAGGGGAGATTACTCTTACTGGTTTAAACCTAGAAAGAGGCTACAATAAGTATTTAAATATGTTTAAATCGTTTTAAATTTTAAGGTAAAAACTGTGCACACCTGTCTGTGGACGACACTATCTAATGAGAATTGTATTCTTTTTTTTATTTCTATTCAAATAATAAAGACTTAAAAAGCGTAAAGATGGTTTCGTTTAAAGAAATATTTTAATGTTTACAAAACTATCAAGGTGAAGGTCGCCATTATAGTAGTAGAAGCCATTTTGTGTTGCAGACTTTCTTTCTTTTTTTTTTTGCAAACAGGAAATGTTGATGACGCCATTATAGCAGCATCATTGATTTATTCCTTCTTGGCGACTGTGACAACTACTAAAAACACAAAAGGCGAAATATATTAAATTGACGACAGAAAGAAGAAAGAAACTGATATCCAGTGAAAGAAAATAATTTTCTTCTTGTCACTGTAAGTATTTTTTGAGGTAGTAATTTTCTTTCCTTTTTCAGAGGAAGCCACGTTTTTTTGTTTTGTGTCTGAACAGTTTGTCATAGATATGCGGTTAAATATGGTGTCAATTTATTCGCTTATTTTCATTTTAAAAACGAATTAAGATTAATTAAATCGATTATTTAAGGTCAAATTTTTGTTTTATTCGAAAAATAGTAAAATGTGAGTACGAGTAAAAAAAAAAAAAAAAAAAAAAAGGCAAAATAATATTACTTACGGAATTTATTTTTAATGAATTTTAAACAATTAAATTTTGTTTAAAAATTGTTAATTGAAGAAGATTTATTCAACACCCTATTTTAAAACATTTTTAAAAGTTACTTCTTAAAAAGCAACAAGAAAAATTTAATACACTTTCTAGAGAAAAATGACTAACTTTTATCAATTTAAAAGAAAACATCTCTTTTGTTGTTTTGTTCAAAACATGTAGAAAAATAAAAAGTTTTTTTTTTAAAATAGCGTTTTTGTTTACAAAAATTAATAAATGTGGAGCCTAGGTAGAGCCAAAATTGATGTAAAATTCGTTTTTGACAAAATGAATTTAGCCCCCCCCCTACAGAAAATATGTAGAAAAAATAAATTAGTTAACACTGTGGTGACCCAGGTGGATCAGACTGACGAGTTGGGGTTGCTAAAAGAATAATCTTTTGCGACCCACTCCTGCCTGGAGTCTGGGGTAACACTGGTGTAGAAACTTCTGTAACCGTTGTCGAATCAACCGAAGCGAAAATAGTTTGTCTTGAAGAACCACACTCACCTAAGCCATTAACAATTCTCAGATGAAACAGTCAGCACTTTGCTTGTTCAGTGGCACCACGGAGATAAGTGATTGCTGAACTGGAAGCAAAGGTAGTAGTTGGTCTTGAAGAACCACTCTCACCTAAGCCATTAACAATTCTCAGATGAAACAGTCAGCACTTTGCTTGTTCAGTGGCACCACAGAGATAAGTGATTGCTGAACTGGAAGCAAAGGTAGTAGTTGGTCTTGAAGAACCACTCTCACCTAAGCCATTAACAATTCTCAGATGAAACGTCAGCACTTTGCTTGTTCAGTGGCACCACAGAGATAAGTGATGCTAAACTGGAAGCAAAGGTAGTAGTTGGTCTTGAAGAACCACTCTCACCTAAGCCATTAACAATTCTCAGATGAAACAGTCAGCACTTTGCTTGTTCAGTGGCACCACAGAGATAAGAGATTGCTAAACTGGAAGCAAAGGTAGTAGTTGGTCTTGAAGGACCACTCTCACCTAAGCCATTAACAATTCTCAGATGAAACAGTCAGCACTTTGCTTGTTCAGTGGCACCACAGAGATAAGTGATTGCTAAACTGGAAGCAAAGGTAGTAGTTGGTCTTGAAGGACCACTCTCACCTAAGCCATTAACAATTCTCAGATGAAACAGTCAGCACTTTGCTTGTTCAGTGGCACCACAGAGATAAGAGATTGCTAAACTGGAAGCAAAGGTAGTAGTTGGTCTTGAAGGACCACTCTCACCTAAGCCATTAACAATTCTCAGATGAAACAGTCAGCACTTTGCTTGTTCAGTGGCACCACAGAGATAAGTGATTGCTAACTGGAAGCAAAGGTAGTAGTTGGTCTTGAAGACCACTCTCACCTAAGCCATTAACAATTCTCAGATGAAACAGTCAGCACTTTGCTTGTTCAGTGGCACCACAGAGATAAGTGATTGCTGAACTGGAAGCAAAGGTAGTAGTTGGTCTTGAAGAACCACTCTCACCTAAGCCATTAACAATTCTCAGATGAAACAGTCAGCACTTTGCTTGTTCAGTGGCACCACAGAGATAAGTGATTGCTGAACTGGAAGCAAAGGTAGTAGTTGGTCTTGAAGACCACTCTCACCTAAGCCATTAACAATTCTCAGATGAAACAGTCAGCACTTTGCTTGTTCAGTGGCACCACGGAGATAAGTGATTGCTGAACTGGAAGCAAAGGTAGTAGTTGGTCTTGAAGAACCACTCTCACCTAAGCCATTAACAATTCTCAGATGAAACAGTCAGCACTTTGCTTGTTCAGTGGCACCACAGAGATAAGTGATTGCTAAACTGGAAGCAAAGGTAGTAGTTGGTCTTGAAGAACCACTCTCACCTAAGCCATTAACAATTCTCAGATGAAACAGTCAGCACTTTGCTTGTTCAGTGGCACCACAGAGATAAGTGATTGCTAAACTGGAAGCAAAGGTAGTAGTTGGTCTTGAAGACCACTCTCACCTAAGCCATTAACAATTCTCAGATGAAACAGTCAGCACTTTGCTTGTTCAGTGGCACCACAGAGATAAGTGATTGCTGAACTGGAAGCAAAGGTAGTAGTTGGTCTTGAAGACCACTCTCACCTAAGCCATTAACAATTCTCAGATGAAACAGTCAGCACTTTGCTTGTTCAGTGGCACCACAGAGATAAGTGATTGCTGAACTGGAAGCAAAGGTAGTAGTTGGTCTTGAAGAACCACTCTCACCTAAGCCATTAACAATTCTCAGATGAAACAGTCAGCACTTTGCTTGTTCAGTGGCACCACAGAGATAAGTGATTGCTGAACTGGAAGCAAAGGTAGTAGTTGGTCTTGAAGAACCACTCTCACCTAAGCCATTAACAATTCTCAGATGAAACAGTCAGCACTTTGCTTGTTCAGTGGCACCACAGAGATAAGTGATTGCTGAACTGGAAGCAAAGGTAGTAGTTGGTCTTGAAGAACCACTCTCACCTAAGCCATTAACAATTCTCAGATGAAACAGTCAGCACTTTGCTTGTTCAGTGGCACCACAGAGATAAGTGATTGCTGAACTGGAAGCAAAGGTAGTAGTTGGTCTTGAAGAACCACTCTCACCTAAGCCATTAACAATTCTCAGATGAAACAGTCAGCACTTTGCTTGTTCAGTGGCACCACAGAGATAAGTGATTGCTGAACTGGAAGCAAAGGTAGTAGTTGGTCTTGAAGAACCACTCTCACCTAAGCCATTAACAATTCTCAGATGAAACAGTCAGCACTTTGCTTGTTCAGTGGCACCACAGAGATAAGTGATTGCTAACTGGAAGCAAAGGTAGTAGTTGGTCTTGAAGACCACTCTCACCTAAGCCATTAACAATTCTCAGATGAAACAGTCAGCACTTTGCTTGTTCAGTGGCACCACAGAGATAAGTGATTGCTGAACTGGAAGCAAAGGTAGTAGTTGGTCTTGAAGAACCACTCTCACCTAAGCCATTAACAATTCTCAGATGAAACAGTCAGCACTTTGCTTGTTCAGTGGCACCACAGAGATAAGTGATTGCTGAACTGGAAGCAAAGGTAGTAGTTGGTCTTGAAGACCACTCTCACCTAAGCCATTAACAATTCTCAGATGAAACAGTCAGCACTTTGCTTGTTCAGTGGCACCACAGAGATAAGTGATTGCTGAACTGGAAGCAAAGGTAGTAGTTGGTCTTGAAGAACCACTCTCACCTAAGCCATTAACAATTCTCAGATGAAACAGTCAGCACTTTGCTTGTTCAGTGGCACCACAGAGATAAGTGATTGCTGAACTGGAAGCAAAGGTAGTAGTTGGTCTTGAAGAACCACTCTCACCTAAGCCATTAACAATTCTCAGATGAAACAGTCAGCACTTTGCTTGTTCAGTGGCACCACAGAGATAAGTGATTGCTGAACTGGAAGCAAAGGTAGTAGTTGGTCTTGAAGAACCACTCTCACCTAAGCCATTAACAATTCTCAGATGAAACAGTCAGCACTTTGCTTGTTCAGTGGCACCACAGAGATAAGTGATTGCTGAACTGGAAGCAAAGGTAGTAGTTGGTCTTGAAGAACCACTCTCACCTAAGCCATTAACAATTCTCAGATGAAACAGTCAGCACTTTGCTTGTTCAGTGGCACCACAGAGATAAGTGATTGCTGAACTGGAAGCAAAGGTAGTAGTTGGTCTTGAAGAACCACTCTCACCTAAGCCATTAACAATTCTCAGATGAAACAGTCAGCACTTTGCTTGTTCAGTGGCACCACAGAGATAAGTGATTGCTGAACTGGAAGCAAAGGTAGTAGTTGGTCTTGAAGAACCACTCTCACCTAAGCCATTAACAATTCTCAGATGAAACAGTCAGCACTTTGCTTGTTCAGTGGCACCACAGAGATAAGTGATTGCTGAACTGGAAGCAAAGGTAGTAGTTGGTCTTGAAGAACCACTCTCACCTAAGCCATTAACAATTCTCAGATGAAACAGTCAGCACTTTGCTTGTTCAGTGGCACCACAGAGATAAGTGATTGCTGAACTGGAAGCAAAGGTAGTAGTTGGTCTTGAAGAACCACTCTCACCTAAGCCATTAACAATTCTCAGATGAAACAGTCAGCACTTTGCTTGTTCAGTGGCACCACGGAGATAAGTGATTGCTGAACTGGAAGCAAAGGTAGTAGTTGGTCTTGAAGAACCACTCTCACCTAAGCCATTAACAATTCTCAGATGAAACAGTCAGCACTTTGCTTGTTCAGTGGCACCACAGAGATAAGTGATTGCTGAACTGGAAGCAAAGGTAGTAGTTGGTCTTGAAGAACCACTCTCACCTAAGCCATTAACAATTCTCAGATGAAACAGTCAGCACTTTGCTTGTTCAGTGGCACCACAGAGATAAGTGATTGCTGAACTGGAAGCAAAGGTAGTAGTTGGTCTTGAAGAACCACTCTCACCTAAGCCATTAACAATTCTCAGATGAAACAGTCAGCACTTTGCTTGTTCAGTGGCACCACAGAGATAAGTGATTGCTGAACTGGAAGCAAAGGTAGTAGTTGGTCTTGAAGACCACTCTCACCTAAGCCATTAACAATTCTCAGATGAAACAGTCAGCACTTTGCTTGTTCAGTGGCACCACAGAGATAAGTGATTGCTGAACTGGAAGCAAAGGTAGTAGTTGGTCTTGAAGAACCACTCTCACCTAAGCCATTAACAATTCTCAGATGAAACAGTCAGCACTTTGCTTGTTCAGTGGCACCACAGAGATAAGTGATTGCTGAACTGGAAGCAAAGGTAGTAGTTGGTCTTGAAGAACCACTCTCACCTAAGCCATTAACAATTCTCAGATGAAACAGTCAGCACTTTGCTTGTTCAGTGGCACCACAGAGATAAGTGATTGCTGAACTGGAAGCAAAGGTAGTAGTTGGTCTTGAAGAACCACTCTCACCTAAGCCATTAACAATTCTCAGATGAAACAGTCAGCACTTTGCTTGTTCAGTGGCACCACAGAGATAAGTGATTGCTGAACTGGAAGCAAAGGTAGTAGTTGGTCTTGAAGAACCACTCTCACCTAAGCCATTAACAATTCTCAGATGAAACAGTCAGCACTTTGCTTGTTCAGTGGCACCACAGAGATAAGTGATTGCTGAACTGGAAGCAAAGGTAGTAGTTGGTCTTGAAGAACCACTCTCACCTAAGCCATTAACAATTCTCAGATGAAACAGTCAGCACTTTGCTTGTTCAGTGGCACCACAGAGATAAGTGATTGCTGAACTGGAAGCAAAGGTAGTAGTTGGTCTTGAAGAACCACTCTCACCTAAGCCATTAACAATTCTCAGATGAAACAGTCAGCACTTTGCTTGTTCAGTGGCACCACAGAGATAAGTGATTGCTGAACTGGAAGCAAAGGTAGTAGTTGGTCTTGAAGAACCACTCTCACCTAAGCCATTAACAATTCTCAGATGAAACAGTCAGCACTTTGCTTGTTCAGTGGCACCACAGAGATAAGTGATTGCTGAACTGGAAGCAAAGGTAGTAGTTGGTCTTGAAGAACCACTCTCACCTAAGCCATTAACAATTCTCAGATGAAACAGTCAGCACTTTGCTTGTTCAGTGGCACCACAGAGATAAGTGATTGCTGAACTGGAAGCAAAGGTAGTAGTTGGTCTTGAAGAACCACTCTCACCTAAGCCATTAACAATTCTCAGATGAAACAGTCAGCACTTTGCTTGTTCAGTGGCACCACAGAGATAAGTGATTGCTGAACTGGAAGCAAAGGTAGTAGTTGGTCTTGAAGAACCACTCTCACCTAAGCCATTAACAATTCTCAGATGAAACAGTCAGCACTTTGCTTGTTCAGTGGCACCACAGAGATAAGTGATTGCTGAACTGGAAGCAAAGGTAGTAGTTGGTCTTGAAGAACCACTCTCACCTAAGCCATTAACAATTCTCAGATGAAACAGTCAGCACTTTGCTTGTTCAGTGGCACCACAGAGATAAGTGATTGCTGAACTGGAAGCAAAGGTAGTAGTTGGTCTTGAAGAACCACTCTCACCTAAGCCATTAACAATTCTCAGATGAAACAGTCAGCACTTTGCTTGTTCAGTGGCACCACAGAGATAAGTGATTGCTGAACTGGAAGCAAAGGTAGTAGTTGGTCTTGAAGAACCACTCTCACCTAAGCCATTAACAATTCTCAGATGAAACAGTCAGCACTTTGCTTGTTCAGTGGCACCACAGAGATAAGTGATTGCTGAACTGGAAGCAAAGGTAGTAGTTGGTCTTGAAGAACCACTCTCACCTAAGCCATTAACAATTCTCAGATGAAACAGTCAGCACTTTGCTTGTTCAGTGGCACCACAGAGATAAGTGATTGCTGAACTGGAAGCAAAGGTAGTAGTTGGTCTTGAAGAACCACTCTCGTTGATCAGCCATGGCACAAAGTAACTAGCTGAAGTAATAGTGCAGTCAGTAGAAGAAGTCAGTGATGAGGAGGAAAACCTATTTTATAGGCGTTGGTAACCTCCTTACTCCCCTAACTTCCAACAGGACTAATCCATTTCTGGTCTCCCTCGACCGGGACCAGTTGCTCCACTGGTAATACTCACCACTCCTACCCCCTTTTTTCAGCAAAATAATTTACCAAAAATCAAGGGAATTTATTGGATTTTAATAAAATTTTCAGTGTTTATTTTATGCAATAATGGATCTTTATAATGCATTATTGATTTTTATTTTCAAAAACTTTCTCATTTTTTTTTTCAGGTCGCTTAATTTTGACCCGCACCCCCTATATTTTTGCGCATAAAATTTTGGCAAGTTTTGTTCAGTGTTCAATACTAATTACAGTATATCAATAAAAGATAAAAGACCTTAATAAGTTGTGAAATAGAAAAAAAAAAAATTTCTTATGGGGGATATTCTATAAAGAAAATAAGTAACCGAAAATTGGAAAATAAAAATGTAGAATTTTAAATAATTTTGGAGATTTTCTTTTTTTAACTCATGTTTGATAATTATTTAATTGGTTATTATCTTATAAAAGAAAAAATATACATCGATATTTTTTCCTGCATAAAAGGGAGGGGTTGACATGAGAAGATCAGGGTTGAGTGGCGAGCAGTGAAGGCTTGCTGTTATCTCGGGAAGTGGGGCTAAGTCTTTGCTTCTAGCGTGTAGGAGCCAATCTAGAATTGAACCCAACGTCCTTCAGAATGCAGAAGGGTGACACATTGGTGCATGCACCGAGTCGAGATGCCACAGTCCCGTATGTGATGCGCAGACGCCCGGATTGATAGGGGGGAAACGTGTATAAGTAGAAGTGGGGGACAGGCAGAAAGGAGTGTTGCGACATCAGCTGCTAAGGATTGTATCAACGATGACGGAAGTTGGTGTTTTTGCCTGTGAAAAGAAGCAAGTCAAATGCCTTCTCGGCAGACACAAAACACCAACTTTGTCATCGTCAATACAATCCTTAGCAGCTAATGGTTGTCGTCGTCGTCATCACAAAGCCCTTCAAACGCCCGGACACTCACCTTCTTTCTCTGTCACAGGGCTCTAAATTTCAATAAGTTTTTCCCTTCAAAACTTATTACTTTGTTTCAACTTAAGAAATAAGGTTTGCATTGTAATAGAATATTTATTTCTAGAATCTAAAAATATAAAGCATTTTAACTTAAATCAGGATTTTCAATATTTTAAATCAATTAAATTGATTTTTCAATGTTATTTACATAAGCGATATCCAATTAATTTGTATGATAACCACAATAGAACAAACTTGGCAGTCCCTACCATAGTTTATTGTAGAAAACCATTAAATATAATTTCAGGGAAATAATAATATAAATAATAATATAAAGTTAATATATAAAATAATATATAAATAAAGAGGTAACTAAATAATGTCAATGAACAAAAAAAAAAAAAGGTAATTTAAGAAGTGAAAAAATAGTTTTTTAATAAGAGATGCAATTATGTATTTGTAAATTTTACTAGCTCAGATATAAAATAATTAAAATGGAATTTAGATTATTCAATTAATTGATAAAATAAATTGAATAAGTTTGAATGTAATCTAATTAATAAATTAAATTAAACTAAATTAATGCAAAGTAATTTAATATAAAAACAAATTATGGTCCAAAATTTTATCCCTTTTCCAACAAGAAAAAAAGATTAACAAATTATTACATTAACAGAAATATCACAAAAATAGATTTATCTTTTGTGTTTATACCACCAACGCTGAATTTCTGTTGCAAAGAAACAACTCCTTACATTTCTCAAAAGATAATGCTTTCTCGAATATATCTTCAACTTATGTTTGAATCAATGTGGACTTCTTTGAAAAATCCAAGTCACTGAAATACTATGTTCAAATGTAATATTTCATCCAGGTTAAAATCTGGTTAATCAATAAAACAAAAGAAAATAATAAGAGAAAAAACAAGAAAATATCAGATTAAAAAAGATTACTTTAATACATTTAGAGTATTGAATATTCTATTCACAATGTGTAAAATAAAAAATATATTTCCTTAGATCATACAAGATTGTTTATAAAGAAAACCTTTAATTTTTATATTTAAATGATGAAGACTAGTACATTTCACTTCTCTAATCGTCCTACTTTTTCAATATTCAAGTTTTGTGAAAATTTAATTATAATACATCTTTTGGTTTGTAGAATTATATTTTTCTCTAACAAAATACAAAGAAAATGTTCTTACAAAATATTTCCAGGAGTCAAGTTGAGTAAAGTCTTTTTCTTTGTTCCAAAATAATAACCCCTTTTCCAAACAAGAAAAAAAAAATTATAAGAATTATTATTACATTAACAGAACCATAAAGCTGGAAGTAAATTTTTTGAAATATCAAGTATAATTTTTTGATTAAACTGGAAACAAGTGAAAACTAATATTTGTTTTATTTTTCTTAATACAAAAAACGGATTTTACTTGGTTAAAGTTAAAACAAGTGAATAATTTTCAATTAAATATTCAATTAAATATGTATTTTAAAAGTAACTTATACTTATTTCGAAAAA
>CM042177.1:49148819-49203258 GCA_023376005.1 Doryteuthis pealeii
AGGAGATCTGAACTGGAACAGGTAGTAAGTTGGTATTAGACAGGACTCTCAACCTAAAGCCATTTAACAATTCTCAGATGAAACAGTCAGCACTTTGCTTGTTCATGGCACCACAGAGAAATAAGTGATTGCTGAACTGGAAGCAAAGGTAGTAGTTGTCTTGAAGAACCACTCTCACCTAAGCCATTAACAATTCTCAGATGAAACAGTCAGCACTTTGCTTGTTCAGTGGCACCACAGAGATAAGTGATTGCTGAACTGGAAGCAAAGGTAGTAGTTGGTCTTGAAGAACCACTCTCACCTAAGCCATTAACAATTCTCAGATGAAACAGTCAGCACTTTGCTTGTTCAGTGGCACCACAGAGATAAGTGATTGCTGAACTGGAAGCAAAGGTAGTAGTTGGTCTTGAAGAACCACTCTCACCTAAGCCATTAACAATTCTCAGATGAAACAGTCAGCACTTTGCTTGTTCAGTGGCACCACAGAGATAAGTGATTGCTGAACTGGAAGCAAAGGTAGTAGTTGGTCTTGAAGAACCACTCTCACCTAAGCCATTAAACAATTCTTAAAACAGTCAGCACTTTGCTTGTTCAGTGGCACCCAGAGATTGAAGCAGTTGTCTTGAAGAACCACTCTCACTAAGTGAAACAGTCAGCACTTGCTTGTTCAGTGGCACCACAGAGATAAGTGATTGCTGAACTGGAAGCAAAGGTAGTAGTTAAGGTCTTGAAGAACACTCTCACCTAAGCCATTAACAATTCTCAGATGAAACAGTCAGCACTTTGCTTGTTCAGTGGCACCACGGAGATAAGTGATTGCTGAACTGGAAGCAAGGTAGTAGTTGGTCTTGAAGGACCACTCTCACCTAAGCCATTAACAATTCTCAGATGAACAGTCAGCACTTTGCTTGTTCATGGCACCACAGAGATAAGTGATGCTGAACTGGAAGCAAAAGTAGTAGTTGTCTTGAAGAACCACTCTCACCTAAACCATTAACAATTCTCAGATGAAACAGTCAGCACTTTGCTTGTTCAGTGGCACCACGGAGATAAGTGATTGCTGAACTGGAAGCAAAGGTAGTAGTTGGTCTTGAAGAACCACTCTCACCTAAGCCATTAACAATTCTCAGATGAAACAGTCAGCACTTTGCTTGTTCAGTGGCACCACAGAGATAAGTGATTGCTGAACTGGAAGCAAAGGTAGTAGTTGGTCTTGAAGAACCACTCTCACCTAAGCCATTAACATTCTCAGATGAAACAGTCAGCACTTTGCTTGTTCAGTGGCACCACAGAGATAAGTGATTGCTGAACTGGAAGCAAAGGTAGTAGTTGGTCTTGAAGAACCACTCTCACCTAAGCCATTAACAATTCTCAGATGAAACAGTCAGCACTTTGCTTGTTCAGTGGCACCACGGAGATAAGTGATTGCTGAACTGGAAGCAAAGGTAGTAGTTGGTCTTGAAGAACCACTCTCGCTTGATCAGCCATGGCACAGAAGTAACTAGCTGAAGTAATAGCAGTCAGTAGAAGAAGTCAGTGGATGAGGAGGAAAACCTATTTTATAGGCGTTGGTAACCTCCTTACTCCCCTAACTTCCAACAGGACTAATCCATTTCTGGTCTCCCTCGACCGGACCAGTTGCTCCACTGGTATATCACCACTCCTACCCCCTTTTTTTCACAAATAATTTACCAAAAATCAGGGAATTATTGGATTTTAATGAAATTTTCAGTGTTTATTTATCAATGAATGATCTTTATAATGCATTATTGATTTTATTTCAAAACTTTCTCATTTTTTTCAGGTCGCTTAATTTTGACCCCCACCCCCTATTTTTTGCGCATAAAATTTTGGCAAGTTTGTTCAGTGTTCAATACTAATTACAGTATAAATAAAAAGATAAAAGACTTAAGTTGTGAATAGAAAAAAAAAAAATTTCTTATGGGGGATATTCTATAAGAAAATAAGTACCGAAAATTGGAAAATAAAATGTAGAAAATTTTAAAAATAATTTTTGGAGATTTCTTTTTTACTCATTTTGATAATTATTTAATTGGTTATTATCTTATAAAAGAAAAAATTATACATCGATATTTTTTCTGCATAAAAGGGAGGGGGTGACAGAGAAGATGAGGTGAGTGGCGAGCGTGAAGGCTTGCTGTATTCTCGAAGGAAGTGGGCTAGTCTTTGCCTAGCGTGTAGGACCAATCTAGAATTGAACCCACGTCCTTCAGAATGCAGAAGGGTGACACATTGGTGCATGCACCGGAGTCGAGATGCCACAGTCCCGTATGTGAGCGCAGACGCCCGGATGATAGGGGGGAAACGGTGTATAAGTAGAAGTGGGGTGACGGCAGAAAGGAGTGTTGCGACATCAGCTGCTAAGGATTGTATCAACGATGACGAAGTTGGTGTTTTTGCCTGTGAAAAGAAGCAAGTCAAATGCCTTCTCGCAGACCAAAACACCAACTTTGTCATCGTCAATACAATCCTTAGCAGCTAATGGTTGTCGTCGTCGTCATCACAAGCCTTCACGCCCGACACTCACCTTCTGTTCTCTGTCACAGGGCCTAAATTTTCAATAGAGTTTTTCTTCAAAACTTATTACTTTGTTCAACTAAGATAAGGTTTGCATTGAATAGATATTTATTTCTAGAATCTAAAAATATAACATTTTAAACTTAACATCAGGATTTTCATATTTTAAATCAATTAAATTGATTTTCAATGTTATTTACATAACGATATCCAATTATTTGTATGGAAACAAAACAATAGAACAAACTTGGCAGTCCCTACCATAGTTTATTGTAGAAAAACCATTAAATATATTTCAGGGAAAATAATAATATAAATAATAATATAAAAGTTAATATATAAATAATATATAAATAAAGAGGTAACTAAATAATGTCAATGAACAAAAAAAAAAGGTAATTTAAGAGGGAAAAATAGTTTTTTATAAGAGATGCAATTATGTATTTGTAAATTTTTACTAGCTCAGATATAAAATAATTAAAATGGAATTTAGATTTATTTCAATTAATTGATAAAATAAATTGAATAAGTTGAATGTAATCTAATTAATAAATTAAATTAAACTAAATTAATCAAAAGTAATTTAATATAAAAACAAATATTGGTCCAAAATTTTATCCCTTTTCCAAACAAGAAAAAAAAGATTAACAATATTATTACATTAACAGAAATAATCACAAAAATAGGATTTATCTTTTGTGTTTATACCACCAACCTGATTTCTGTGCAAAGAAACAACTCCTTACTTCTCAAAGATATGCTTTTCTCGAATATATCTTCACTTATGTTGCATCAAATGTGACTTCTTTGAAAATCCAAGTCACTAAGAAAATACTATGTTCAAATGTAATAATTTCATCCAGGTTAAAAATCTGTAATCAATAAAACAAAGAAAATATAAGAGAAAAACAAGAAAAATATCAGATTAAAAAGATTACTTTAATACATTTAGACGTATTGAATATTCTATTCAAATGTAAAATAAAAAATATATTTCCTTAGATCATACAAGATTGTATATAAGAAACCTTTATTTAATATTTAAATGATGAACAGTTCACTTCCTCTAATCGTCCTACTTTTGTCAATATTCAATTTTGTGAAAATTAATTATAATACATCTTTTGTTTGTAGAATTATATTTTTCTCTAACAAATACAAAGAAAATGTCTTACAAATATTCAGGAGTCTAAAAGTTGAGTAAAGTCTTTTTTCTTTGTCCAAAATAATACCCCTTTTCCAAACAAGAAAAAAAAAATTATAAGAATATTATTACATTAACAGACACCATACAAAAAGCGGAAGTAAATTTTTGAATATCAGTATAATTTTGATTAAACTGGAACAAGTGAAAACTAATATTTGTTTTATTTTTTCTTATACAAAAAACGGATTTTACTTGGTTAAAAGTTAAAAACAAGTGAATAAAATTTCATTAATATTCAATAAATATGTATTTAAAGTAACGTTTTACTTATTTCGAAAAAGAAATGTTTATGAGTGTTTTAAAAATATTTTTTTAATTATTGAACATGATAAATCAAAATAAATTCAACACAACTTTTTGACACAATTTGAATGAATTTTAATGTTAAAAATGTATTAAAAATAAATTCCGAAAAATAAAAACGACTGAGTCAAATTTCAATAATATTTAATAAATATGTATTTAAAGTAACATTTTACTTACTTCAAAAGAGAAATGTTTATGAGTATTTTTAACATAATAATTCAAAATAAATTTGACGCCACTGTTCGTCACATTTTGAATGAATTTTAATGTTAAAAATGTATTAAAAACAAATTACATATGTAATAATATTTTTCTTTTTTTTAATGATCGTCATTATGTTACTACTTATCGATTTAAACAAAAGTTTGACCTTAAATAATCGATTTAGTTAATTTTAATTCGTTTTTAAAAAACATTAGCAGAAGATTTTTCGGTAGTCCTACTCACTTTGATATATAGGTACCACCAAAATAGGTCATGTGATCAGTTTAGACCATATTGAAGGAAGAAACGTAAATATTTTTAAACTTAAAAAAACAAAAACATTTGCAATAACGAACATAATGAAAAACTGTTAATTCAAAGATCAAATTATCCTATTTCGTGAAAAATAAGTAAAACAGTCCATTTATTTTCAACACAGTTTGTTAATTGATATTTTTTAGCAGAATTCTGTATTTATGGTTCTTTTACTAAAAAAACTCTCACATTGAAACTTATAAAAATCTTCTGATATAATTATTCAGACTCTTACCTTTATAGAAAAAAAGTAAAATCGTTTATGCCAGTTCAATTTTTCATATTTCATAAAATAAAATAGGAGAGACTATAGACCACGTAAAAAAATAATTCCCCTGATATATTTTAGAAAAAAACTATTTCAGACAGATTTTTATCAAAAGGTTAGTAATTATGGAAATTTTTGTGAAAATCTGACCATTAATTGATTTTTCATAGAATCTTTTTAAAAAGCCTGCAGACATAACTTGTTTTTGGCTACGTTAAATTTCAATTGATTTAACAGTGCAAAAATGTATAACTTTAAGAAAATCACCATGGTTTTTTTAAATGTTTCTTCTTTTGAATGGACAAAAATTTTTTAAGATAATATTAACATATATGCAAGTTTAATTATGTTAAATATAGAGGGGGGGGGGGTAAATTTCACAGGGAAAATTGGTGGTACCTATTGATATAAAAAACATTGCACAAAATCAGAGAATTATCTGATTTTAAATAAATTTTCAGTGTTTCTTTTTGTTAATTACTGAATCGTTTCAATCAAACTCATTCAACGAAATAAATTAAAATGCTTTGAAATAAATATTACTATTAGAGTCATCCATATTAATGTTTAGAACAACAATTTATATACGTAATTAATAGATAAAATTCATTTAAAATGTGAAATGCCTAATTTCAAGTTTTAATACTACTATTTCGGCTACCATACAGGATTTGAGAAAACCTGATTATTAGATAAAATTCATTTAAAATATGAAACGCCTACTTTTGAGTTTCAAATTTCATAATTTTAGATTCTAAAAACATGATTTAATAACTAGTCTACTTTATTTTTGATATCTAATAATTTTTTGAGAAAACTCAATTGAAAAGTTAGGCCCACCCTTTTAGACAGAGCAAATAATGATATATATTTGTGGCGAGAGAAATCACGCACGTGGTAGCACGAATATGTCTGCCATGCAAAATGAGATCAGTGGGAGTGTAGCAGGTGATTAGGGAGATTGAACTCATATCCTCTTGATCGTGAGTCATGGCTTGACATCGGACTACCTTGTTGATGCGCATGTAAATTACTACACTGTTTGATTGACCTGGATGTGGGATTTTAGTATGATTATTTAAGGCCTACCTCAACACACTGGGGAGTTGCGTTCCAGTCTTGCTGATGAGAACTCTGACATATGACAAGGGAGAAGAGTCGAGTGAGCTTTGGCGAAGGACTGCTAGAAAAGATTGTTGCAGGTGACAAGGGCTTGGTCAGGAGAAGCTGGGAGAACATCTTTTTTCGATGGAGAAATCTGGCTGTACAACACGACGGATTTTCTATTCATTTGTTTTAATATTTTTTCTCACAGAAATTCTAGAAGCCAATTAGATACAATTAGAACAGAGTAAAAAAAAAAAGAAAATCTCTAAAAAGATACAAAATATATTTTTTTTTTACATTTAATTTTCCAATTTTCGGTACTTATTTGCTACCAGAGTAGCCTCCTTTTTCTTCTTCTATTCACACCTTCGGTCTTTTGTTGTTTTTTTTTCATTTATCAAAATTAGTTTTGAAAGTATATAACCTAGGGTCTGTGAAAATGTTGCCTTATTTTCATTTTAAAAATGAATTAAAATGAATTAAATTGATTATTTAAGGTCAAATTTTTGTCTAAGTTGAAAAGTAGTAACATAATGAGCATCAGTAAAAAAAATCAAAATAATATTACACATGTAATTTATTCTTAATACATTTAGAATGATTATTTTTGGTCAATTTTGCTGAAATATAGCATAAACATGACTGCTGTGTTTATATATATCTGGAGTAAAAAAAAATATTTAAGATTTTAAGTTTCTTCTCAACAACAAAAAACAATAAATACACTGAATTACAGAAGAATTGATAACTTTTAAATAAAATATTTTTTACTTTTTGGTCTAAACACGCAGAAAAAAAGAGGCTCTAAAAAAATGATTGGGAATTGTTTACAAAAAAAATCACCTAGAGAAGATATCACATGACCTCTTTGCATATGGGAGGTCAGATTTGATAAAAAACAATTTTCAAAAATCAAGGAATTATCTGATTTTAGTAAAATTTTCTGCATTGACTTCTTAATCAACAAATTTTTTTTTAATTACTAAATCATTTCATTGAAACTGATTCAATGGAAATAAATCGAAATTCTTAGAAATAAATATTATCATTGCTGCCTACAATTGCAGAAATAATTTATCATAGCTAATTGATAGATAAAGTTCATTTAAAATATGAAACATTTAATTCTAAGTTTCAAATCTCATATTTTTAGATTCTAAAAACAAATAAGAAATTTGATTATGATAAAGACATTTTAGTTGGTGGTACCCTTCCTTCTACAAAAGACGATGGCTTAGTGTCCATTTTTTTTTAGTTGAACTACGTAGACTTGGTGGGTTGTTATGGAGGTTGAGCTGTTGCCCAAGCAGGAAATCTCCCCTCTTCACACTGCCACTGTGATCCAAAGGAAAGGTAAGAAGCCAATGCAGTTTGGCAGCGGTAGTGTCACAGGAGAGGCTGGGTAACACTGGAGTTCAGCATCACTCCACCTTAGGGACCCCAGTTCCAGATTTATTTCCTCTAGACTTTCCTTGGGATGAGGTAAAGCTGCTAGGCAGTAGGGTTTTATATTGGCCTTTTCCTAGATGTGTTGCCAACCAAGGCTACGGGGCCCCTTCTAACTCCTTTGGGGGATTTATGTGAGTAGTAAGTACACCAATCCTACTACTGTCTGCGTGGATGGCCATAGGTTTACCTTGAGCTCAACCAGCCTTTGATGAATATCTTGTTTTTGGTGATACTGGTTATACACATCAGTTCTCACTGATCAAATGAGGAGGGCCAGTTGAGTCATTTGTTAGATATCTAAGTTTTAACTTAGTATAAGTCCACAAGTCCATTAAAGCATCTGAGAGGTTCTGATATTTACTGAATTTATACTCAACACAAGAATTTGAAAAAATTTTCCGGTAATTTATGAGGAAGTGTGTCTCCTGCCTCAAAAATTGCTACACGGTGACTATTAAAATAACGTCCCCAGCTATGTCGTCTCAGCAGTGTTACTTGAAAGAAAACAACCAACTTAAGGTGTTAAATATATTTTAGAGGGGGCTTCTCTTTTTTGTCGTAATTCTTATTTATTTATTATAATTTGTTAAACAAAAATTACGACAAATTTCGATAAATAAACAAGAATTACAACAAATTACGATAAATAAATAAGAATTACGATATAAATAGAGAAGACTCCCCCTCTAAAATACATTTAACGCCCTAAGTTGGTTGTTTTCTTTCAAGTAACACCGCCAAGACGACATAGCTGGGGATGTTATTTTAATAGTCACCGGGTAGCAATTTTTGAGGCAGGAGACCGGGACGCACTTCCTCATAAATTACCAATTTTCCTTTTTAGTCAGTAGGCAATGAGGGGGAAGTAGGGGTTAAGAGTTGTGACTGAGAATGTTGTGGATCAAAAGAACTGTTGGCACACTAACATTTCAACTGAATGAACTGTGACCTTTTTTTAAACTACTTGTTACATTCTTCATCCCTAAGTTTTGTCTCAGTAAAAAAAAAAAAATTGTTCTTATCAAATTGTCATGAATAGCTGTGCTTATAAATTCCACACGGGATATATTTTTATTTACAAATAGACTTAACAAATTTGCTGAGGTTCTATTTCAATTGCAACTAAATTAAAGTAATGATCTGTTGTTCACTAGAACCCTCATCATGATTATCAATGTCAGATTCACACTCATGATGTCTCCACTAATCCAATATGGTATTATCATTGGCTTAAAAATCTTCATCAGAATCCTCATCATCATTATCACTGTCAGATTCACACTCATGATGTCTTCACTGTATATTCCTTCATTTTTACTATATGTTGGAATTTCACTTTTACTTCAATGAGAAAAATACTTGAAAACAAAAAGACAGACGATATTTTAAGTCTTTCTCATTAGGAGATACGATTACTCAAAACCGGTATTTTTAATTACCATTAAATAACTTTTCACAATTATCTTCATTTCTATAAAATGTAGATAAATATTTTTCTTATTCAATCTTCCTTCTTTCTAATTACACAAAAAATTTCATAGCATTAATTTTTAAGCAATATTTTTCCTTCTCTATTCAAAGAAAATCCAGACAATTTCTCAAAATTCAACAAATTAAATTCTTTATTAAAAACGTTTCCACTAAGTCATATTTTCATATATCTCCTAATAAATGAAAAAAAAAAGTAATGGTTTTCTTAGATAAAATCCTCTATGATTAAAGAAAATTATTTCTATTTTACATTTGTGAATATAATATTAAATACATCTGAACATATTGATATACATAATTTTTAATAAATTGCATTTCTATATTATTATTCTTTCTTTTAACTTGTTTTCTTTTGTTTTATTGATTACAGATTTGTAACTTAGATGAAATAATTCCCTGAATTGGAATATATTTTGTTGGTGACCTGGATTTTCAAGGAAGTCCCATTGGAAGCAATACAAGCAAATACACATGGGAGAAAATTATATTCTTAAGAAGTACACTGTTGTTTCTTTTCACAGGAATCAAATTGGTTAAGAATATATTAATACAGGAGAGGAAACATATTTGTGAAATCCCTGATTCTTTCATTTCTGACCTTTTTTGGAAACTATGGAAATGGACGAAGGAGATAAGCCATTTTTGTGTGAGTTTTGTACATCTTTATTTACTTGTCAATCAGAATTGATGGAGCATCAGCGAACACACACAGGAGAGAAGCCATATTCTTGTGAAGTGTGTGATAATACCTTTTCAACAAAAGGAAATTTGGTGGTGCATATGCGATTACACACAGGAGAAAAGCTATATTCTTGTAATGAGTGTGGTGCATCTTTTTCTGCAAAAGCAACTTTATTGAGGCATATGCAAAGACACACAGGAGAGAAGCCATATTCTTGTAAAGTGTGTGGTGCTTCATTTTCACGCAACACAACATTGAGTAGGCATATGCTAACACACACAAGAGAAAAGTCACATTCTTGTGAAGAGTGTGGCTCTTCCTTTTCTCAAAAACATCATTTGGTAGTGCATATGCGAACACACACTGGCGAAAAGCCATATTCTTGTGAGGACTGTGGCACTTCCTTTTCACAAAAATCAACTTTAGTGATGCACGTGCGAAGACACACTGGGGAAAAGCCTTATTCTTGTGAGGATTGTGGCACTTCTTTTGCACAAAAATCAGCTTTAGTGACGCATATGCGAACACACACAGGGGACAAGCCATATTCATGTGGAGTGTGTGGCTCCTCTTTTACGCAAAAACCACATTTAGAGAGTCATATGCAAACGCACAAAGGAGAGAAGCCATTTTTGAGCGAATTGTGTAGGTCTTTATTTTCTTGTCAATCAGAATTGATAGAGAATCAGCAAACACACTCTGGAGAGAAACCATATTCTTGTGAAGTGTGTGGTACTTCCTTTTCAACAAAAGAAAATTTGGTGGTGCATATGCGATTACACACAGGAGAAAAGCTATATTCCTGTGATGAGTGTGGTGAATCTTTATTTACTTGTCAATCAGAATTGATAGACCATCAGCGAACACACAGTGGAGAGAAGCCATATTCGTGTGAAGTGTGTAGCACTTCCTTTTCAGTAAAAGGAAATTTGGTGGTGCATATGCGATTACACACAGGAGAAAAGCTATATACTTGCGATGAGTGTGGTGCATCTTTTTCTGCAAAAGCAACTTTAGTGAAGCATATGCAACGACACACAGGAGAGAAGCCATATTCTTGTCAAGTGTGTAGTGCTTCCTTTTCACGCAACACAACATTGAGAAGGCATATGCTAACACACACAAGAGAGAAGTTACATTCTTGTGAAGAGTGTGGCTCTTCCTTTTCTCAAAAACATCATTTGGTGAGGCATATGCGAACACACACTGGCGAAAAGCCATATTCTTGTGAGGACTGTGGCACTTCTTTTTCACAAAAAACAACTTTAGTGATGCACGTGCGAAGGCACACAGGGGAAAAGCCTTATTCTTGTGAGGACTGTGGCACTTCTTTTGCACAAAAATCAGCTTTAGTGACCCATATGCGAACACACACAGGAGACAAGCCCTATTCTTGTGGAGTGTGTGGCTCTTCTTTTTCACAAAAATCACATTTAGAGAGTCATATGCAAACGCACAAAGGAGAGACACATTACACTTTTAGTAAAAGTGACTAAAATATTTATTTATTTTGCTTTTGTAATATTTCTTAACTTTCCACAGAAACTGTGTTCAAAGTTTCAACTCAACCCTTCCAATACATTCAATTAAGAAACTCATAATTGAGACTTTTATTCTCTCACTGATTTATCTTTTCACTAATTGTTCTGTTGGACAATTCAGAAACTTTTTTTTAAGAAAATTGATATTCGTTTTTGTGTAAAATTGTATTATTTTTATATCTTCAATATGCAAACATTTCTCATTAGGCCACATACACTTCTGTATTATTATTATCATTTATTGTTTGAGGAGTTGGAGGACATATACAATTTTCTATTTCATTATAATAATGAGGAATGTAATGATATTGGATCGTGGCTGTATGTAATTTACATATGAAGGTGCACCAATGCCTATTCATCAAATCTAAAAATAGAATTACAATATATATAATACTTATAAGAAAATATATTAAAGGCAAAAAATTAGTTTTTAATTTATTCCATAATGAATAAATCTTTATTTAAATAGTCTGCCCCTATTTCAAATAATAGATTGCTTCAAACACTGGGTTCTCTTTCACAAAGTATAAATATGCCCGGATCACGTATTTGAACCTGTTTACCCATAACACATCAGTGAAAATGACAACTACGTTTGTTTCCCTTAGATGCATCCGTAATCATTCTGACGACAATTTTTAATTCAAACATTATTTTCAAAAATTCATAAAAATAAAAATGTTTTATATTATGTTATCATTTTTAGTGAGATATGTTTTATACAATATTTTCATTGATTAAATAAATACGATTTTGCTTGACAGTAAACAAAAGTATTTATTTTACATTTTAAAAATCTCTGAAAATCTCTGAAAAATAAAATAAAAATGTACACAATACGAACTTTGAAAATAATCTAACAATTAAAAAAAGAAAAGAAAAAAAAGATACATATTTTTTCTTATTTATGAGATTTTAAGTTTCAATGTTTAAGATGCCCTATTTCCAAAACTGTTTTATTAGCGAATTATCTTTTTTTATATATGTTATGTCATTACATTTTCTTTCCAAAAATGTAAAATTTATTTATCTACTATAAAAAAAATCAGATCTTTGTTGGGGGGATAAATATGCGAAACAAAAACTAACGAAAAAAATTATTAGCCTTTTCAATTTAGTAAAAATTTATTTACAATAAAGTTCATCTTTTATTACTTCATAAACTGAAAGTTTTATTAGAATCGGATCGTTAGTTTATTTTATATGATTTTTAGAAGAATTTCCTGTGATCACCCTTTTATATAGTAGGCGAGAATTTGCACAGCTATTATCTAAGGATGTAGCTACGTGCAAAACACGCTCTTTTAATACACATGAGGATTGTTAAAAAATATTCTAAAACGTCAATAAAAAATTGAAAATTAACTTTTTAATGTTTTCTTTTACGTTTAATATAAAGAACAATTCCAAGTTTATGTGTTATAAAAAAGAAAAAACAAATTTCTCTTGCATAAAACCTAAATTTTTGCATTTTAAAGTAAATTCACGTAAATTCACGTAAATTTCCGTAAATTCTTAAGCTCTGTTGACATAGTTATCGCATCTTGACATGTGCACTATTTTTTGGTATGAACGATCATACGTATAATAATTTCTTTTCTGAAGCAAAAACAAATTACTAATTTAGCATTTCCTTGATGTCTCCCGATTTAACTTATGTACCTTAACAACCCAGCGCTACAACAACTACAATAGTTTTCTTCAAAATAATATTTTCTTTCTTTATTCTAATATTCACTTCAATATGTATATTCTAAAAGTTTCTGTTTTGTGAGAATGGTTAGTTTTAAAGTGGGGGCTCGTTTTACAATTTAGGCATAAATTGGATCCTCCTTTTATGACCGTAATTTTGTTTTTTCGTCGACGATGATTAAAATCTGACGTTTTTATTTTAGAGTACCAAAGCCAAAAAGAAAAGAAATAACAACAAAAGGTAATCTTCAACTTTTTACTCGTAAATTCCTACCATAGAATTAGGCTTGGGCATTTTATGGTAGGAATTTATGAGTAAAAAGTTGAAGTGTAAAAACGAACCCCCACTTTAAAACTAACCATTCTCACAAAATAAAAACTTTTAGAATATACACATTGAAGTGAATATTAAAATAAAGAAAATATAATTAGTATTGTAAAATAACGGGTGCAAGAAAAATAAAACATTTATTGCAAAAACACGGACATAAAATGAAGGTTCAGTTTATTTTATGGTCGGAATATACAAGGAACTTGTTCTTTTTTACCAAATTTTAAAGTTTTACATAGTTAAACAAAATTATTTAAGGATTTAAATGAAAAACAAGTTTGTCCCCACCCCCACCCCCACCCTAAAGCAAATCAAAACTTTACGAGGATGGCCCCTGCTGCTATTTATGTTTAATAAAGTTATGTACCATTTTTACTTCAAAAATTATTTTCAATTCATAAATTTCAGAATTTCCGTAATTTATTTATTTTTTGTTTTGTTTTTTAATAAAGTTTTAACTCAAAGATGTTCTTAAAATTTATTGCGTGAGGGGAAACATGACATGATTGTTTGATTTCTAAAAAAAAAAAGGAATGTAAAGATTCGTGCATATTCAAATAACTAAAGAAAAAATGTTTGTAGAACCCTAAATTTACATGATTCAAACTTGTTTTAATTAAAACTTTCAATTTTCTAAGCTAAAAAAATATCACGTTTTAAAAGTAAAATAAGATTTTCGTCGTGGTCGTACTTTTGTTTTTATCAAGATTTGTGGGCGTTTGTATTTTTTGTTTTCATAGAAATTAGTGGGTGTGGCTAATTGGCTGGATTCGACTGTGAGGCAGGTGATCGTACCAAAAAAGTATTACCGACAAAATAGTAACATATAAAATTTGAATTTTCTAAATTTCTCTCAGATTCTCAGGTGTTCATTTGTTAAGCTTTAGTAGGGTGGCCCAAAGATCGTCTGCTCGTGAGAAATCTTTAGTTTTAAAAACGAATTAAAATTAATTAAATCTATTATTTAAGGTCAAACTTTTGTCTAAAATGATAAGTAGTAACATAATGACCATCATTTAAAAAAAGAAAAATATCATTACATATACAATTTTTTAAAAACCCCATTTAAAACGATTTTTTCTGTCAATTTCTATCACTTTCGGTCTGAGACGCTTTAAAATGGCTTTTTTACAATTCTAATGTAACATTCGCGATTGCAAAAGAAATGACCAAAAATCAGGTAATTAACCGATTTTAATGAAATTTTCAGTATTGATTTATCAAATATTGAATTTTATAATGCATCAGTTATTTTATTTCAAAACTTTAATGAAATATTTTTGTTATGAAAAACTAATATATAAAATTCATTTAAAATAAAAATATTCGGATTTTAAGTTTAAAATGTTATATTTTTAGATTCTAGAAATAAATATCTATTTAATGCAAACCTTATTTTTTTCGAAAAAAGTATACGTTTTGAAGAAAAACTCGATTGAAAATGTCCCCCCCCCCCTTTTTAAGCAGAAAACATATCGATGTAAAATTTTTCCTTTTATAAGATAATAGCCAATTAAATAATTATCGAAATGAGTGAAAAAATCTCAAAAAAATAAATTATTTATTATTTTTTTACATTTTATTTTCGGTACTTATTTTCTCATAGAAAAGCCACTGTAATTATTTTTTTTGTTCCTATGCAAATTTTTTTGCAATCGTGAATGTTATATTAAAATTGTAAACAAGCGCTTAAAACCATTTAAAAAGAGACAGAATGGCAGATTGCGTCGAAATTGACCAAAACAAATTGTTTTAAATCTATTAAAAATAAACTGCTTATGTAATGATATTTTTCTTTTTTTAATGATCATCATTATGTTACTACTTATCATTTTAGACAAAAGTTTGACCTTAAATAATAGATTTAATTAATTTTAATTTGTTTTTAAAAACCTAGCAGCCGACAAAATTGGGTATGCCTGAAACTGGTTGAGTATACACTGTATACTCAACCAGTTTCAGCAAATGTGTATTTAGTATTAAAAAATAGTACATTATTCAATGAATTATTATTATGATATTAACGAATCAAAATGAGTTTTATTTCATATAATCTTTTCATTTGTATTTTCATTTGTATTACTAAAATTAGTTTCAGACAATAATAGTCATGAAAAAAAGGAAGAAAAAATTCTTATACTTATTTTGAGGGATCGTTTCTCATGAAAAAAAGGAAGAAAAAATTGTTGTACTTATTTTGAGGGATCGTTTCTCATGAAAAAAAGGAAGAAAAAATTGTTGTACTTATTTTGAGGGATCGTTTCTCATGAAAAAAAGGAAGAAAAAATTGTTGTACTTATTTTGAGGGTTCTTTTCTCATAACAAGAAAGACTTAGAATATCAATTGTCTTTGTATTTGTTTTAAAGAATTTTCCTCAAAAAAGTAAAAATAGAAATGGCTACATATGAGGAAAATGGGGGAATATACAGGGTCTGAAGTGTATTCTCGATCCATGGAGAGATTAGAATTCTTCTTCAACTCTAATTGCATAGCAGACACACTGGAAAATTTTGGAAAGAGGAAAAGCCATGTTATTAAGTAAGATAAGCGGTAAGTCTTTTTAGAGATTTGGGATTTATTAGCCTCAAAAGACCGACAGAAAAAACTCGTGGTTAATTCCATGTCAAATCATCTCAGCTATGTCACCCACCCACCCACTTCAATGTCACCCACCTACTTCAATTTTTCTGAAATTTTGTCCAGGTGTGGACTATCTTAAAGTTAGACAATCCCCAAAACTTGAGCTTCCAAGAATTGGCGGAGTTATGTCGATTTTTAGCTCCCCAAATTTGAGGGGGAGGGGGTCGCAAGAGATATTGGGTATCCAGTGAATATAAAACTCACTAAAAATTGATCTGCAATACTAGCCTGCTGTAACGTGGCGGTATATTCACAGTACCCAAAACTGATATACGTAACGTTCTAATATCGATATACGTTGTATAGCAGGTCTTGTCAATGTGCCTCCAAATTCACGACACTAAAAAGGTATTCGGCACGTGGCGGTCATCTTGTCGATAAAAAAGTACAACGCGAGAAATATATCGTCACAAACTGCTTAGCTTTTATTTCCAGGGCTAGGCTCGTGGGTTGTGTCAGAGAGGAGGAAAGGCAGAGAGAAAGACAGAGAGGACACTGTTAAATTAATGTGATCCCACACTGGGACCAGAGGTCTGGTCCATACCCTACGTATCCGAAAGCAAAATAGAGGCCGGTATTTTTCTTTGTCGTTCCACGTCACCACGTAACTTCCGGTTCCGGTCAACACCCGAAACTTCTGGTTGACATTCAATTCTCCATTCGGGGGGTCACGCCCCGGTCAAACTCACGACAACCGTTTTGTGCTCATCACTTTTTTTAAAAACCTTTAATATCTCTTATTTCTTCTTCCTCTCTTTTCTAATAGTAGTTCTCGCAAAACTCCATCTCGCTACACTGCAAACCTATCCACGAATGTAATCAAGGAAAATTTAAAGTGATGCCGATATATCAAACTGATGACTATACTCTACTCCTAATTAAAGAAAAACATTTCATAGATAAATACAAACCCGAATTAAATCGGATTTAACCACACACACAATAACACTACTCCATAAGCAAATATGATCTACTAAATAGAATCCACAACCTATGTGTATGTGTAAAACACATATGTAGGAACACAAATAAGCACCCAAAACACACAAACTGAACCTAACCAAGCAAATACATATACACAACAATAAAAACAACTTTACTACACAAACATGTAAACCACAAAACAAAATATACAAATTATATATTAAATATAGAACAGTCCAAGATACATACATACATACATATATTACATACATAGGAACAGACTGGGGTAGATAGATAGATAGATAAAAATGAAAAGAATAAGATAGATAGATATGTACAAAATAAGATAGATAGATATATAGATAGACAAATATGAAAAAACAGAGATAGATAGATATAAACACATTGAAATAGATAGATAGATTCATAGATCCATATATAGATAGATATGAACAAACACAGAGGGATATATAGATAAATAGATTGATAAATATGAACAGACTGAGATAGATAGATAGATAGACATAAACACACTGAAATAGATAGATAGATTGCTATATCATCATATATATATGTTTACATCAAGTACCGTGTTCAAATATTACATAGATACTTTTCTAGGGGAAGCTAAGTACGAAACAATGAGACAGACATTTTAAATAAGTTTGTTTGAATAAATATTAGAAAATTGGTGTGCATTTAACGTATCGCCAAATCATTGTGACAAATCATTGTAGCTAAATTCGTTATGTCTATAAGAAGTGAATGTCTGGTTCTTCTAATGCGTTAGAAGAATCAGAGTAACTTTCCAACGTTGGTGAATATATACATAAATAAATCCAAACAAAGAAGTACAACATCACAACAATACAGACTTTATTGTCTGAGCAAGGAGTACATGACATACATGACATTTTACAAACAGGTAGGTGTAAAGTTTTTAAATGCCATCCTTGGCCAGTTGAAAAGGGCTTAAAGAAAGTCTTGTGTTATGGAATCCTTTGGTAAGCGTATAAGTCCTATCCTGCGTATTGGTAAAGGTCCAGTGATTTAATCCTATGTCTGTTGTCAAAGAATGTTACAGTAATTTATTTTTGTCTGTAAAATGAGTTCTAGTGCTTCCATACTCCTAAAAATTGGTTTATAAAAGCATTTTTGCCCGATGAATCCAAAAATGTTATTGAAAACGTCTAAAAGTCAATGAATTTGGAGTTATTGATGTTTTTTTATAGCAAGATCAATATCTCAATGTGGCACTGAATCTATGACAAAGATTTTTTTCTATTATTTCATATTTATTGAACAATATTTGTACCAAAAACAGTTTGCTCAAAACCAAAGCTACAACATTTTCTTAATGTTAAATGGACATATCAGTAAGCTAACCAGCAAAATTCTACACCATTCAGGTCTGTGTAGATTCTGGATGCCATGAGGAAGATCCGACAGGGGCGATGACCAATAAGGACAGGTGTCATAGGTATATGTGCTGTATCTTGTACCCTGGTTTATTCGTAGTGACACCACTATGTAGTGTGTCTCTGGCAGGAATAGCCTGTTGGAACCCATCCCTCTCCAGGTTAGGTTTAAATTAAGATTTTTTCCTTCTCCATAGTGCAAATGGAGTTTCAGCTTGCTTACTATAACGCCGCAGTCCAGCTAATTAGCCACAAGCCACTAATACGCTTGAGAGTCCATATCTTCTCCCCTAAGCTATGGATAAATAGTACATATTTACTCTGCATGAGTTGGATGTGACACAAGGTCAATTTCAGAATTTAACAGATTTGAATGCAGAATTTTCCTTCTCCTAGATTGATTGCTATCCAAGGTTAAAGAGCCCAGTTCAACTATTTACCCATAGCTGAAGGTAGAATAGTTGGATTCATATATTTCCAAGGAGTATTAGTGCTATGTGAGATGTAAAGAGTCTTGTCTAAGATTTTAACTCTGGTCACTATGTCCATTTCCTAGGATGATAACCATTACACTACCAATGCCTAAGGAAATCCTTACTGCCCCCTAAAATATTCTTCGGATTCTTTCAATTCAGAATTTCTGATTTTATTTTCACATAAAAGATCTGGTGAATATTCATTTTATTTCTTATTGTTCATTGAATTGTCAATGTCATCATCCAGAATTGCTGCTATAAACTCCTGATTATCTCCCTTTTTCGTACTCATCTTGATTATCTCCCTTTTTCGTACTCATCTACAGTGAATTGAGTCTCAACTATTATTTCTTAACTATAAACTTCATGTTCTGGAATCTCAGACAATTTTCAAATAGTGTTATAAATTTACCTCAAAGGCACTTTCTTCTAATAATCTTGGAAGGTAAAATTTCTTCTAATAATCTTGGAAGGTAAAATGTTTAGTTCTACAAATTTTTAATGAGTACACTATTCAGATTATTCACCTTAGAAAAACGAAACTGTTTACCTAATGTTACCAAAGTTGCACAATAGATACACATATCTTAAATTTGGTGAATGTTGAGGGGCAGCTGCGTCAACGTAATAGAATAGACTTGAAAAAAAAAAAAAAAACAGCAGAAGCAACCCCGTTACCATCATTGGTTCCCCAGTCCTACCACATAAATAGTGAGGCATCAGCAACCCTAAGACCTTGTAGAGAAGTGAGTCCTACGCAACAAATACCCCAGGAAAATACATTGAGGGAAATTGTGAGTCTGGCATCAAGTCCAACAGAATCAAGTCCAGAGACTGAGAGGACAGCAGAGGATGCACTGAGGAAAACACGATCCGGAAGGATAGTCAAGACTCGGGTGAAATTGAGGGACTAAACCAAATAAATTGAGTCCAGAGTGAAAGGGCAGAATAATCCCTATTGGGCAAGGGGGTAGTCTGGCTGATCCATGCCTAGGTCATGAGGACATAGTTGTCTACTAGTGGTTTAGAGACAGTTAAAAATATGGGGGGTAAAAAAAAGACTTGAACGGTACATCTATCTAGTACCTAGCCTTAGTTAAAAAAATCCCTTCTTCTTCAGAAGAGGGAAGATGTTGCATGAGGAACTAAATCAGGGTTGTCACCGTTTTACGGTGACGTTCGCCGGTTTCTGTTTCGCCCTGTAGTAGTAGTATATAAACACGGTGTGAACAGAACCAGGTGAATTGGTGTTGATCGAATGATCAGACAGGAACAATACAGTGAATAATACTGAATGTAAAAACACCATATAAATGTTGTTGGCTTAGAAATAAATATTGTAATCCACTTAGAGGAAATGATGAATATTTTAGATTTCTCTTCATATTCTGTGACTGGTTAGAATATTGGAATAGCATTTCTGGAAGAAATAGCAAATTAACAAACTGTTTGCCTAATTTTACCAAAGTTGCACAATATATGAACATATTTTTTGTTTGATGGATAATACTGAATATGAAAAGATCATATATAGGTTTGTTGGCTTAGATAAATAAATACTGTAATTCACTTAGAGGAAATGAAGAATATTTTAGATTTATTCTTGTATTCTGTGACTGGTTAGAATCTTGGAAGAAATGGCAAATTAACAAAGGAAACCCTTCACTGTTATGGATCATACAACAAATGCATTTCTAGAATTGACCAAGTATTTCATAGAAGAATTGAATCTACTATAAGTAGTAAAACAGAACAAATGGTTTAGACCTTAGAAAACTTTATTTCACTTGACTGACTACAGTCTGACATAGTCAGACGATTGCTTTTATACAGACAAATATTCAAGGGGAGGTAATTAAGTTGGATTTATTAGTACACTATACAAATTTTAAACTGATCATTTTGAAGCAAAGTTTGGTCAGTACCAGTGACTTAGTGGGGATCAGTATATCTTGATACGTCAAGTGTTTGAATATAAAAAAAATTAAAATGCTGTCATATTTAAAACTGAACTTACCACTTAATCTGCAAATGCATTAAAATTAATTTGAACAATTTACAAGACACAAACTGGGATGGAGTGACAGAGGAGAAAATGTTAGATGTGTATGAATTTAGAATTGTTGTTAAAGAAGAGGATGCTAATAAATGCAGAGAAGTTCTTCCTGATATACTTTATTTAGCTGGTTATTGCTGTTATGCAGTTTTTGTGAAAATTATATGCAATGGTGGCAAAAATGTCAATATCTGGAAGAGATAATATGGAAGAAATACTTGAAATAAACAGCTATATTAAGTGGAGTATATAGAGGTACTCTCATATTTTACTGATATGACTACAAATTTAGTTCCATATAATTATGTAGTTATTGATATGTTAATGTCAAGGTCCCACAATAATACTTAACAACCAATTTGGCTTTCCAAATTAATTTTCAAAAGGGTTGTGCCGCATGTGCACTCCAAAGGACGTACGAGCCACACAGTAATTTAAATATCTTCTTTATTTTTCATACGGCGCATGCCGTGAAAACTGTGAATTAAACGAAAAGAAATCGAATAAGTCACAAAATCACACAAAATACAATAAATTTACAAAAACAATAAAATAGACAAATATTACACAAAAAAGGATAAAAAATACAATTACCAAGAAAGGTTTACGTCTTGTAATTTAACCGAAAATTCAAACTATAAAAACATTCAAAGCTAAAACTATGGATTACCAATTAAACATACAAAGGGGGTTTGGGGTATTTAAACTCATTTGCCACAAAAGGCACAAACAGTATTTTAACTGGAGAAAATGATATTTCTCATTTAGAGAAATTACAAATTAAAACCAAAAATAACACATGTAAATAATTAAATGCAGTTCTAGAGAAGAGAATGGAGAATTTGCCTACCAGGTTGGCATGTAGGGACTTGGACATAAACAAGACCAAATATCTTAGTAGTTCTTATACTAAGAATGCAGTTCTAAAATATATCACCAAAAATTTGCTCTAAGTGAGCCTCAAGCTTTGTGACCTGCTCAGATGGTCACCTCAAATGGAAAGAAAGATTCTTGCCAGGACTCCCTAGACCTAACAATACCAAAAATTACTACTCGCAATCCAAGACCCTACAAACTTTTATCTTTTATTAAAACCTTTTTCTTTCACTGCACAACAGCAGTGATTTACTTATAACAACACAAAGGCAAAATAAGCACTCCAAACAATCTCAATAATGCATTTACACATTTTTGGGGTTTCAAAACCCAAGAACTATTTCTTATAAGGGAACCATTTTTACGGTGGGAATGACCAGGTCACAGTGTACCTTATTCAGGGTAAGAGGAGGAAAAGTGGAAGGGGGAAGTGTAAACCAGACTTGATGATCATGACAAGACAAAATTTACAATTACTACTAATCTGCCTTAAACAATGGCAGCCACAGATAAGCTGATTAAAAACATTTTCTTCATTGGGTAAATAAAAGGAAATTAGCCATGAAAATAACACTGAATGTTTTGGTAGATTGTGATATAAAGATAAAAAATAAATGAAACTCCTCTTACCTTGGGCTTGGAAGAAAATGGCGCCCAAAATTTAAATTTCTTTTATAAGAGTACAGACCAGAAATGAGAGGGTTGGTGGAAGTGGAGTGGAGTCATAAATAAGCTGAATTTCTTGGCAGTTGCATGAACGATGTTATTACGAGCAGACTGAATCCGAGTTTGGTTGATATTTCAATGAGCTTTTTTTTAAAAATTGACACTCACAGTATAGAAAAAAATGTTTGTCTACAAATTCTCTTTTGAATAATTTTTATTCTAGGGAAAATAATATTACTATAAACAAGAAAAAAAAAACTTCAAACATTTGTAGGGACCCATTTTGTTTGGGGTGTGAATGGTTGAGGAGTTGAAGATTGGAGTTATGGGTCCCTACAATTTATATGTATAAGGACTACGGAAAGTGTAGTTTCCATAGGTAACAAAAGAAGAAGACATTGATAAAGGAAACAAACTTTATATACATAAATACAATTAATATAGTTTCATTGTTCTTTCAGTGGTGTTGCAGTCTGATTGTGTCTGTGTATAGTTGTGTGTGACAACTGTGACATGGTGTTTATATTAGTGTGATTGCTTGTGTCAACATATTAGTAGTTTGTCTGTGATTGGAACTTGTGATTGAAAGTTGTTGTTGTTGTTGTTGAGCGAGAGAGAGAGAGAGAGAGAGAAATAGGAGACGAAAAGATAGACGGACCTGTTGAGTTGTATTTGATGTTTTCGGACGTTCCCACTGTCGAGTTAGGAGCGTCCTCTCCAACTCTGTTGAGTCAGGAAGAGCAAAAGCTCCTCACTGTCTCTGTGTCCCCTTTTTTTCAGCTAAATGGGCCTTTTTATAATTTTCTTATTGTCATTGTCTATTGTGATCATTAAGCTAAAATATTCATCAAATATCAGGTGATTTACAATGATGCAATATCGAATGATTTTGATATCTGTGGAATTCTGGTGACGTAAATTATCGGATGAATTTAAACCATTGTTTCTATTGTTCCTAAAATATTTCTAAACTAATATTCATTCGATTTTCTTTTGTTTACCTAATTCTAAACTCATGACATACCATTGTAACTAGTTATTTAAGAAAACTTAATTATTTTAATTTGGTTAATTCCACATGCCGTAAAAATATAGGGGCCAATCCCTATACATTCAGCTAAATCTTTACCTGCATTTTTCTCAAAGCATTATTTGATTTTTAAAATCTATTTATTTAATGGTATTTAATTTATTTATTATTTATATTTATCATTTGTTTATTTAATTATTGTTTTTCTTCCCTAATTCATAATTGCTGCTGTATTTGAGTAAACAACAAAACAACACCATAAGTATATAATCTATTCATCCCAGACTCCAAGGTAGACAGTGTGGAATGTGTGTCAAATTCCAAGCTGGAATTTCCAATTCTTTTCCAAAAGCTAGGCTTCATGAAAGTAAAATATCACAGCCACTATCACTCAAAGTTGAAGACAGACTAGATTTTATTGTCCTTCAGAATGTCATTTCACATATATGATAAAACAATAAAAATAAAAGGTGAAATAATTCAAACATCTTTTATGCTATACTCAAAATGGTATGAACTAAAATTCATTTTTTCCTTACAACAGATCATATACAGAGCATGAAACCTTTTTCTATCCACATTTCCTTTAATTAAAAATAAAAACAAAAAAAATTATTTTTCATTTTTTATTCAAACAAATTAATTACGGAATTATTAATTTTAAATGACATTTAAAGAGAAAACAATTGTCCCACTTGACGAGAGACATTTGGTTGGAGTGCATAGACCTGACCTTTGTGAGAAAGAGATTAATGATTAGAACATCATTATTGTTAAAGGAACCAGATTTTGTTGTGAAGAATGAAAACATATTCCATTGGTTTTGTCCATTATAAAATACAATAAACAAGTCATGTGGTATTGTTACACTATTATTTGACTAAATCTTTGATTGTTTAAATGTTGTTCAAATTATTTGTAGCAGAGAACGAAATAACCTCAACAAAAATCTCAGAGTTTGGTGCCATTTGTGCCTCTCTCACAATTAGTGCCACAATTGTGCAATTTAGTTCATACAGCAATGCCCAACAACTTTTGGGGTTGAATATTCCGACCATATGACCTTTAGGCACCCCTTTTTGATCTCAATTAAGAAAGGACATGTTTTTCATTTACACCGTCAATATCTGGTTGTTTTAACAGACGATTTTTAGATTTTTAAAAAAAATTATCAAACTAACCCCTAACCCTAACCCCTAAGAAACAACCGGATATTGACGGTGTAAATGAAAAACATGTCTTTTCTTAATCGAGATCAAAAAGGGGTGCCTAAAGAAAATATGGTACTAATATTCTTTAGAATAAACTCCTTGATTTGAATGAATGTTAATAATGACAGATGTATGCTTTTTCTTGGACACGGTAATTCTATTTTTAGATTTAATGAAACGCATCGATTAGTGGTGCCCCTTCATATGTAAATTACATGCAACCACTATCTAATATGACTACATTCATCAAATACAAAATTGTATTTGTCCTCCAAGTCTGAATTTAGGAGAAATATTTTCATATTGAAGATTTAAAAATAATTAAATTTTACACAAGATATTTCAAGTTCAAGGCTCTTAAAAGTAGTTTCTGAATAAAAGTTGCAATTATGAACTTCTTATTGGAAAATGTGGGAGCAAACTTGGGACTGAGTTTCTGCGTAAAGTTATATTATAAAATTGAAAAGGGCAAATTCTTAGATGATTTTACTTATAGCATAATGTGTGTGTGTTTACATATGTCTTGCCAATTTTGATCTTTCTGTAAAGGAAAAACCATACATTTCAAAGGAATATGGTTTCTTTCCTGTGTGTGCAAACATATGCCGCACTAAAAGTTGTTTTTGTGAAAATGAAGAACCACACACTTTACAAGAATGTGGCTTCTCTCCTCTGTGTGTTTGCAAATGCATCATCAACATTGAATTTTGTGTTAAGGAAGAACCACATACTTCACAAGAATATGGCTTCTCTCCTGTGTGTAATCTTGTGTTTCCAAATGATATTTTCATGAAAAGAAAAGTCACACACTTTACAATAATGTGGCTTTTCTCCTGTGTGTTCTCATATGACTCACCAAATGCGATTTTCGTGAAAATGATGAGCCACACACTTCACAAGAATGTGGCTTCTCTCCTGTGTGCGTTCGTATATGCCTCACTAAATGGGATTTGGTAGTAAAGGAAGAGCTACACACTTCACAAGAATGTGGTTTTTCTCCTGTGTGTGAATACATATGCACTTTCAAATTATGTTTTAGGGAAAAGGCAGATCCACATACATCACAAGTATGTGGCTTCTCTCCTGTGTGTGTCCGCATATGCATCACCAAATCAAATTTTCGTGTAAATGATGAGCCACACACTTCACAATAATGTGGCTTCTCTCCTGTGTGTATTGGCATGTGCCTTTCTAATGATGTATTTTCATAAAAGGAAGCATTACACACCCCACAAGAGAAAGGTTTCTCTCCTGTGTGTTTCCGCATGTGGATCACTAAATGGGATTTGGTAGTAAAGGAAGAGCTACACACTTCACAAGAATGTGGTTTTTCTCCTGTGTGTGAATACATATGCACTCTCAAATTGTGTTTTTGGGAAAAGGCAAATCCACACACTTCACAAGCATATGGCTTCTCACCAGTGTGTGTCCGCATATGCATCACCAAAATGTGTTTTCGCGAAAAGGAAGAGCCACATACTTCACAAGAATGTGGCTTCTCTCCTCTGTGTGTTTGCATATGCTTTTCTAATGATGAATTTTCATAAAAGCGAGAGTTACAAACTTCACAAGAGAAAGGCTCCTCTTCTGTGTGTGTTTGCATTCCTCAACAAATTTGATGGAAAAGTAAAAGGAAACCCACACACTTTACATGAACATGGTTTATCTGCTTTGAGTATTTGGATATTTTCCCAAAAACAGGACGTTGGAAATTAAAGGATCAGAGATTTCATCAGTGTCCATGTCTACTACACTAAACTCTGTACTTCTCAAGAATATGCTCCTCTGCAGTATGTGTTCACTTAAGTTGCTTCAAATGTGACTTCTTTTAAGAATTCAGGTCATCAAGAAAATGCTGTATTCAAATGCAGCAAATTATTTCATCTGGGTCAACAATCTGTAATCAATAAAACAAGAAAAACTATGAGTTAAAAGAAAGAAGAGTAATAAATAAATGCAGTTCATATAAAATTATATATTTCTATGTGTACAGATGTATTTGTGACAGGGAGCACGAGGTGAGTGGCGAGCGTGAAGGCCTGTCATGTTCTCAAAGGAAGCGGGCCAGGTTTTGCAGGACTGTAGAATTGAACCAACGTCCTTCAGAATGTGAACGGGCGACACATTGGCACCAAAGTCGAGATGCTACTGTCCCATATGTAGGCGCCGGGTGACTGGATGATAGCTGCAAGGATTCTGGCGGCCGGGATTGGCTTGAAAGTCTCATGTGTGTGGCGCAGACGCCCGGATGTTAAGGGGAAACAGTAGTATAAATAGAAGTGGGGTGACGGCAGGAAGTGAGTTGCAATTTTCAGCTGCTAAAAATGTTGATGACTATGACATTGTTGTAGACAAAATTATTGAAAAGGCATCTGACTCACTTCTTTTTGCACCCTCCCTCAACAAGGACCTGTTGAGTCGAATATTTATTCTCCCCCCTCTATTTTTTTCCTTCTAGAGTATTCATTATATTTACAAATGTAAAATAAAAATGATTTTCTTAGATTATGTTTTTATGTGAGAAAAAAAAATATATATCTATATATATAAAAGAAAGTTTGGTGTGTACGTGTCAACTTAAAATTCCTATAAGAGAAGTCACTCAGATTTGAAATCTTGCATACACATTAATATCCTTCTAACTAAGAAACACACCAACTTTGGTTACTGATTTTTACTGATTAAGGGATATAATTAATTAATTAAACCAAAATCAACTGATTTGCGAAACTGGCCGTATACCAGCTGCTGCTGATAATAAAATATTGCTCGCTGCCTGCTTTAGTTTAGTTTAATTTTAGTAAACAAAATCGCATTCTAAGCAGTTCAGCTCAGAATTTCTCGCATCAATCTTTAAAATATTTATTTGTTTTGAAAGAAAAGAAAATAATCTTTCTAAATGTGTAATTTGTATGTTATCCATTGAATTATTTTTTACAGCAAATTAAAAAAAACAAAAACAAATTAAACGAAAACATTTAACGATAACTCAACTTTTCTTTTTTTATTTTCGGCCCGTCATGGACCGGGTACTTTTGCTAGTATATATATATATATCTAATATATTTGGTAATCAATGATTAAATAAAGATTTTCTCACATAAAATGTTGTGCTGATATTTGTTTATTTTTGTTCAGTTACAGAATTATATACATGGTAAAAGCTTAGAGATAGAATAACTTTACTTCTAACCGAAATGGCACCCACATCATCCTTCACCACCTACCCCTCCTTCTTCTAGGTAGCCACAATGTGGACATTAATTTAATAACAAGTTGTAGACTAGACAAGGCATAAAAGTTTTTTGGTGTCCTGAAAAATAAGAACGTACTAAATTTTGAAATTCTATATGGAAGACCATAAGTGAAATTACAATCAGAAAAAATTTGTCTAAAGTTTTCAGAAAAACAATTCGGACATTGACACCAATAAGCACCCCAGCCCAAATCCGTTTTGAAAGGAACTGAATTTTGCTTTTCACCGGTTGTTAGTAAACAGACGGCTGATAAAAACCAGTAACATTTTTATACTAAAATAGTTTTTGATTTTAATTTAAAAATGAGTTATTTCATGTTGTTGTTGTTAGCATATGTGAAAAAATTAATTTTGCACTAAAGATAAACTAATATTGTTATTAAAAAAAAAAACAACTTAAAATGAAAGACATGTTTATTTATTTTCTATGTGCCTCTACGGATAATTAATATTAAAAGTATTTATTTAAAAAATTTTTTTGCTAGGGTTAGGGTTTGGGTTAGGGTTTATTATTATAACCTTATAATATACTTTTTATAGCTTTAACTTTAAGGTTGGTAGAAAATTTTTTAACTTGTTTTTTTATAATTAATTTTTTTCTATTTAACCCATAGATGGAACCCTAACAGGTATTACCACACCAGGTCAGAGTGAACCAGGGAGCAATGGTGATGAAGGGGTACTCCACATTCCCCAAAGCTCCAGAACTGGAACCTCACCATCAGATAGATTTTAACATCATACCCAGGGTATGAAGACCCTCAGCTACCACCTTCTAGCACATATATGATAAAAGGGTTGGGGAATTGGGACAATCGTATAGGTGCTAGGGCTTGACATGACCAGCTGATTGGTCGAAAGGAGAAAAGAAAGAATCCAAGATTTCCCAAAATATGATTTCTCACCCATATTTATCTGTATATACTCCACCAATCTGACTTCTGTGAACAAAAATAACTTCGTATTTCACTTCAAATTCAGTTCACCAATAGAATATTGTATTCATATTCAGGGAAATCTTTCATTCAGGTTAAAAGTCTGTAATGTAAAACAAGAGAAAATTATAAGTTAAAAGAAGGAAGAGTAATAGAGAAATAAATAAAGTCATATACTGGTTTTAAAAAAATTATGATATTCAGATTTTTTAATATTCAGAAATGTGAAATATAAAATATTTTGGTAGATTATACCATAGAACAGAGCAACATGTTTGTATTAGATAACAATAAATGAAACCATATAAAATATTTTGGTAGATTATACCATAGAACAGAGCAACATGTTTGTATTAGATAACAATAAATGAAACCATATAACTATGTGCAACCAATTGCTAAATCCAATAGGCCTAAACAACACATTGCAAAGGTGATGAAATACTATATTGCATTAGTAGTGTCATCATGAGTGTGAATCTGACAGTGACAATAATAATGATGAGGGTTCTGATGAAGATTTTTAAGGAATATATTCAGCCATATTCTGTATTGCATATGGTATTATTATAATTTTTGATTAATATATATTTAATTTAAAAGAAAAAAATTCATTCATTGTTAAAAGATATTTTTTCGTTTATTTAAAAAAATGTTTTCAAATTTTATTTAAAAGAAAAGGATTTAATTCAATGTTAAAAAAGTTAAATGAGAAATATTTATTGAAAAATTCTCAAATTAATTTATTGTAAAATAAAAAGAAGTTTTAAAAAATTTTTTTACTATTCTTTTCATAGAAAATGTTTATAAAATAAAAGATAAACATAGAAGATAAAGTCGAGCAAGAAAATATTGAATCTTGTCATAAAATAAAAAAATTTAAAAAATATATTCTCCATACAATTTTAAACTTTTTGAGATTTAAACGAAATTATATAAGCATTCAAATGAAAACAAGTTTATTTTCCTGGCTCCTACTGATAATTTGAAAGGAGCATTCTTAAAATAAAATAACAAATAAATAAAAAGTAAGTAGCACCAATTTACCCTGTGAAATTTACCCCACCCTCCTATATTTAACACAATGAAACTTGTATAAAGATTAATATTATCTTGAATTTTTTTTCCATTCAAAAGAAGAAACATTAAACAAACTCCAGATGATTTTTTTTTAAAATTTTTCAACTTACAGAAATAATGAAAATTATGATTGAAAAACAAGGTAATTTAACATAGCTAAAAACAAATTACGATAAGAGTTTTTTTTTTTTAAATTCTATGAAAAATCTATTAATGGTCTGATTTTCACGAAAATTTCCTTAACTATTTACCTATGGATGTAAATATGTCTGAAATAGTTTTTTCCTAAAATATATTATGGGAAAAATATTTTTTACGAGGTCTACCCCCCTATTTTATTTTATGAGATAAAAAAAATGAACCGTCAAAAAACGTTTTTACTTTTTTCTATAAAGATAAGAGTCTGAATAACTATATAAAAAAATTGTATAATACTCAAGGCAGTAGTTTTGTAGAAAAAAAAAATCCTGAAATTAAAAGTGCAAAATAATGTCATAATATTATTATTTAAAAACTTTTTTTTTCTTTTTTAATTGATATGTACTATCCAATTAAATTGTCAGGAGAAAAAAAATTTTAAAGAAATTAATTTTTAAGAGATTTTAAATCTTTTGCGTGCTTAAATAATTTCTTTTTTTTTAATGTTTAAAAATCTTTTTTTGTGTGTACAAATCGAATGTTTCACTAATATTTAAATATAATTAGCCATTAGCATTTTTGTCGGCTGCTAGAAATTTTAAAAGTGAATTAAAAGTAATTAAATCTATTACTTACGGTCAAACTTTGTCTAAATCAATAAGTAGTAACATAATGACCATCATTAAAAAAGAAAAATATTATTACAATATGCAATTTATTTATAATACATTTTATACATTAAAAATCGTCCGAATTTCAACAAAAAGTTACGTTGAGTTTATATTATTACTTCCGGTTGAAAATAAAATTTGGATAATTATTTCCCTTTATATTATGGAATTCTATGGAATTCCGTAATGAGCATAATATTTTTAACTTTTTTGTCTTGTTTGAAGTAAAATTCGTTTTGTGACTAAATGAATTTAGCACCCCCCCCCCACAGAAAATAATTTACCAAAAATCAGGGAATTATCGGATTTTAATGAAATTTTCAGTGTTGATTAATCAATGAATTAAATTTTTCAAAACTCTCATTTTGTTTCAGGGCACTTAATTTTGACCCCCCCTACTTACTCTGTGGGCGTAAAATCTCTGTGGGTTGGTCAGCGTTCGGTTTTTAATTACAGTATAAATAAAAAAAACTTTTTTTATTTGTATAAAAATAAAAGTCCGAATAATTGAATTAAAAATAGTAATAATCAAATGAACTTACCTTAACTTATTAGATATTGAATCTTTCGGTTAAATTACTGACACAAAAAATAACTCTTCCTAATAGAGGAAGATATATTTCATATTTTATGTATTTGGTCTTAATTGTCTTCCATACAATTAATCTTCTAACATTATGGTTTTATATTGAAAATCAATTTAATTGTTTTAAAATATGTGAATCTTGATATTAGGTTTAAAATGTTATATTTTTAGTTTCTAGAAATAAATATCTATTTAATGCAAACCTTACTTTATATTCATGAAGTAATAAGTTTTGAAGAAAAATTCTATTTTCGCAGAAAAAATATCGATGTATAATTTTTTTTTAATAAGATAATAGTCAATTAAATAATTATGGAAATGAGTAAAAAAGAAATCTCCTAAAAAACTATTTTATATTTTTTTTTTTTACATTTTATTTTTCGATAATCAATACTTATTTTCTCATAGAAGAGCAACCGTAAAAATTTTTTTTTTGTTTCTATTCATAACTTCGGTCTTTTATCTCTTTATTTATACTGTAATTAGTATCAAGTTAGGACCAACTTGAAGCAATTTTACGCCCCCAACATAAGGGGGGGGGGTCAAAATTAAGCGACCTGAAAAAAATGAGAAAGTTTTGAAATAAAATAAACAATGCATTATAAAGATCATTCATAGATACATAAACACTGAAAATTTCATTAAAATCCGATAATTCCCTGATTTTTGGTAAATTATTTTCTGTAGGGGGGCTAAAGTCATTTTGTCAAAAACGAATTTTAGCCTCTGTTTGCTAATGCCTAAATATTTGTCCGATCCACAATATATTAATATTTTTACGAGAATGTAAGAGTTGTTTTTTTTGTTTTTTTTATTGTTGAATAGTAATGTTTGATTCTTATAATATACGGAAGAGCAAAACTGACAACATTTGTAATACTTATTGTCTTTTCCTGTTACACTATAAGTTCAACTAAAAAAATATTCCAGAGTTATTCTGAAAATACCACAAAAAAAAAAAAAAAATTTCAAAAATCGTTGAAAACCAATAATCGGTTATTGAATATGCACAAGAAAACAATTATGTCGAATACAGCCACCCATATATTTAAATGTATAATTGTCAAAGTATACCCCCCTCTATCTATCATATTGCCTATAGATACGTACATTCCTTAAATTTCTTTTTAGACTAAAGCTTCCAGGATTTTATTATTGCTAGTGGAACATTTTACAATCAAAATGGATATTATCAACTATTATCATCCTGAACCTTCCTTGCCAGCTCAGCATGTTCGCGGGGGGGGGGGGTTGCACAAACACTTGGCAAACCCTTGTGCATCCTAAACAAACTTTGCCGCTTTCCCCTGCGAAATATGTACTCCAACAAAAATAAATACCCGTACTGGTAGGGCATCACCTAGAATAAAAAGGTCCAAACTTACAAAGATCTCAAACTTGCATCATGGAATATCCGGACCATGCTCGAGAGACTTTCATCACATAGACCAGAAAGAAGGAGCGCCATCATGTCCAAAGAACTCCAAAAATACAATATTGACATTGCTGCTCTGAGCGAACATTAAGAGAAAACTGGAGGGATTGAATAATAACCTAATGTAGTGTTTCTCATAGAAAACAACAACGCAGGTGTTAGTTTAAAGCCTTTATTCCCTTTTTCCAAGGTACACATTGCCTAAGTTCCCAGGCCGGAAGTGTCCGGTGAACCGGGAGGTGTTGTACCCTGTGATGATACATACATTACATCTCCCCCCTTCAAGATTCTCTTAGGGGTAGAATGGTCTGGGTAGACTGCCCTTATGACCATTTTATATGCCCGAGGATTATTCTGCCTCTATTTGGCCCATGTGTAAAAGAAAAAGCTTTTTCTTTTCTTTTAAAGTGTTCCATTTAACACTTACTTTGTGAAATGGATCTCATGCTCGTCACCATGTAGTGTTTCTCATAGAAAACAACAACGCAGGTGTTAGTTAAATCCTTTATTCCCTTTTTCCAAGGTACACATTGCCTAGGTCCCTAGGCCGGAAGTGTCCGGTGAACCGGGAGGTGTTGTACCCTGTCATGATACATACATTACACCTAATATAATAATGAGCTGTTTGGAAAGAAACAGGAAGGACAAAGATTCAAAGTTCCGTCTTATTCTGGTAGAAAGCAGGATCCATCGTTTGGCTAGATATTATAAGACCAAGCGAGTTCTTCCACCCAACTGGAAGTATGAAACAGCTTTGGTGGCAGAAAGAGACTTGGAACTTATGTAACCAGAACATAATATGCCGTTCCCTTAAGAAATACAAATTCAAAAATTACTTACAGTTTGAAGAAAATTCCGTTCTTTCAGTGAATATCAATTTCCTATCTTCTTTTCGTCGTCAATTTAATATCTTTAATAAAAATTACAAAGGATTTGGGTTTTAATAGTCTTTGTTTGATGTATATCTCAATAACAATGAGTGAGTCAATTTCGTTCCTTTGTTCGTCCTGTCTTCACCACCGGTGTCCTGACTGGCCTTGTCCCCTGCTGACTGATGTACCTACAATAATTACCAATGAAAACATTAAGTAAATAATATCACTGGCTATATTCCACTCTCGTTCTAAATTGATGTAACTCTTACTTTCGATACACGAATTGTATAAAAATTTCCTGAAGTTGAACTTTTGATTTTTAGAAAAGTATATTTTATAAATCGAAATTTCTTAACAATACCAAAAGCGGTAAACCTTGCAAATCATACTCAAAATTAAAACGGATCGGGAAAGTTCAATTACAGGGTGACCCAGAAAAAACAGAACCCAAATTATTAGTGCAAAAAAATATCATTATTTGAAAATCATTTTTTTTTTCTTTTTTAATTGATATGTACTATATTCTATTAGATTGTCAAGAAAAAAAAATTTTTTTAAGAGATTTTCAATCTTTTGTGTGCTTAAATAATTTTTTTTTTATGTTTAAAAATATTTTTTTGTGTATACAAATCGAATTTTTCACGGATATTTCAGGTGAACTAAATATTGGTCAAATCCACGATATATTAATATTTTTAAAAGAATTTGTAATTTTTATTGTTGAATAATAATGTGTGATTCTTAGAATATACGGAAGAGCAAAACTGACATATTTGTTTTGTTTTTATACAAAGAGACGAGATGTTTCTCAGTATATTAACTATTGTTTGTTGGTTTTTTAAGCGTAATTATTTTTCAACTTTTTCTACCTATTAGAATAAAAAGTAAGTATATATTTATTATTTTATCAGTTTTTCTCTTAGAAAAAATATTCAAATTTTCATTCATTTCATTTTATTTTCGATTTTAAAATTTATTACCAAAACAAACCGCATATATTTTTTTAAAGTCAATTTCACTGTGAAATTTTAATATTAAAGTTTTTCAAGTTTTTATTTTAATTGTAAATTTTGATTAAACGTACAAATTGGTTGGAAAATTAAAACATATTACAGGGAAACCCAGAAAAAAAACAGACCCCCAAATTATTTACTTATTTTCCCTTATAACTTGTTTTTGGCTACGTTAAATTTAAATTGAGTTAACGGTGTGAAAAAAGAAAATATTGTTTTTCGTTCATAATTTTCATTATTTTCCGAAGCTGAAAATTAAAAAAAAAAAAAATCATCAGGATTTTTACAGATGTTTCTTCTTTCGAATGCACAAAAAAATTTCAAGATAAAAAAAGAATATTTTAAAAATCGTTGAAAACCAATAATCGGTTATTGAATATGCACAAGAAAAAAATTATGTCTCGTAGAGTCCGCTGTACAATTCAAATGTACAATTGTCAAAGGGAAATAATATGTAATTATTCTGCCCAGATATCGACTTTCGAATTACCCTTTCGCATGTAATACGGATAGGTTTATTCATTTTTTAAGATAACGATGTAATTTTTCCCAAGCGGATAATTTGATCTTTGATTTAACTGTTTTTCTTTGTAATAACCTTATAGGATCGTTACCTTTTTTTTTTGCGAGATTTAAAAAAAAAACAAAGTTCAAAAATATTTACTTTCTGTTGAGTATTTTAAGCTCCTATTCCTCTTCATAAATATGTTTAATGTAACATCAGCAGGAGCTCGAAGCTCCACCTACTTCCACCCAGCAACCTTTTCCCGCTTTTTGTAACCGTTATGTTCAGTTCGTATTAAATCTTTGTCGAATCAGCCTCGCGCGCCCAACTCTTCACTTTCTCTTTTACCTATTCTTTTTTTCTCACGCATCGTTTCCACTGTAAGGAAGGTGCAAAGTTATTAGATACTTTGCATACAAATAACTCCGACGAAGGTTAAAGGACAAAACATTTAATATATATACAGCACATGGATATGAAGATACAACGTACATAGTAAAAGAGTTACATATATAAAGATAAAGACACATTCATGAATGGTACAATATAACATATAAAAGTACAGACATGAGACTATAGATAGTCCATGCTGTAAAGAACTTACAGTAATGTAAGGGGGCGGAGCCCCAACGAGAGGGGTTAGATAAAATCTACCCCATGTGGCTCGTAGTTGCTAAAACAGGAAAAGGGGCCGAAAGGGTTTGAACCCGGCGCTTAAATACTATAGCACCCTAGCGGGCACCAGCAAACTAAAAGGGGCAAACAACTCCACCAGGCAAATACAAACTAACGCTACACCACTATGCAATACGAATACTCAACCTCAACACTTTCGTTTATGAAATATAACTAAAAAATACCATGTGACCGGAAAATGGACATGCCTAAATTTTACATATCAATTTATCATAGCAGAAACACCTAATTATATCAGAAAGTTTTAAAATAAAATAACTGATGCATTATAAAATTCATTCATTGATAAATCAACACAGAAAATCTCATTAAAATAGGATAATTACCTGATTTTTTTGTAATTTATTTTCAATCGAGACGCTTAAATTTATTTTGTAAACACGGATTTCATGACAACTTAGGCAGCCATGTTAAGTTATATTTGAACAAAATTGACCGAAAAAATCGTTTTAAATGTATAAGAAATAAATTACATGTATAATATTATTTTGCTTTTTCTATTGAGGTTCATTGTGCTACTACATTTTGTTATAAACCGTATTAGCATGCAAGCGTATGGTGATGAGGAAATGAACAAAACACAGATTTTAAGTTTTAAAATTGTATTAAGAAAAACAACATGAGAAGGGTGAAAGGATAGAAATGAGAATTACAGGATAAATTTGGTGATAGTTGTGGGTGAATATTAAGCCCGTAGAATGTCCAGCGTGACTGTGGTAATGGGGTGGTGATGTAGGCCGAATATTGTGTTTTAGTAGTAGAATTTTTTGTATCGTCGAGTGATATAGAAATGTTCGCTTGTTAACTTGACTGCCTTGTGAGGTCAGGTTTGGGTAAGTTGGGGGGCTGATCCGCCGCTTTTGATGTATCCTTCGCTTGCTCGCGCTCGTCGGGTCTGCGTTCGTGATCGTGTCTGAACCTCTGACTGTCGGTGCCTTTCAAAGCTGTTCGTTTTATAGAGAGTGCTAGCCGAAGTTGGATCAAATGAAGTTGTTTGTTTTTTCACCCGGGAATCGCTTTCATTGGATGATAATGCGAATTTTATTTATCAATTTTTTATTTTCTTATTTAATGTCAGGAATTGACTATCAAAGCGGAACTCCCGATCGGAGCCCATGCGCAGATATGTGTTAAAATGGTCATTCCGTTTTAGGTAACGATAGAGGACACTTCCGATTTTGTTTGTTTTGTTGGCGAGTGTATGTCTATTTTAATAGTGAATCGGGAGATTTCTACATTTGCTATACAACAATTTCAATTTAGACAAAAATTTGACCTTAAGATAATCGATTTAATTAATTTTAATTCGTTTTCAAAATGAAAAGCAGATGAAAAATTGGGGGATATTAATAAATAGTTAACATAATTTCCTTTCACATTCAAGTAGGAAAGATAGGGAAGTAGGGAGTGGCAAATTCCATAAAGGGGTGGGGTGGGGGATGTAACAGTTTTGACACTTAAACTCGAAATATTCTAGTAGGGTTTGTTTACGGATCCTAAGATAAATAAATATTGTTATTTATGTGAATAAAGATATCTACGAAAACGTATATTTGTGTGGGTACATTAGGGACCACCAATTGATCAGTTATGAATAAAATCTTTAAAAACTTTAATATTACAATTTACTATAAATAAAAACTTGAAAAAATTTAATCTTAAAATTTCGCAGTGAAATTGACGTTAAAAGAATGTCTTCGGTTTTAGTATTAATTTATAAAATGAAAATTTGAATATCTTTTCTAAGAGAAAAACTGATAAAATAATCAATATATTATTTTTATTCTAATTGGTCGTAAAAGTTAAATAAAATATTTTTTTATGCTAAGAAAAACAAACTTTGGTTACTGAGAAACTGTCGCGATTTTTTTCTCGTTCAGAAAAATGCGAACGAAAAAACAAAATGGCGTCGTCATATGAAAAGAGGTAGGGAAAAATGAAAAGAAAGATGGTCTTGCTTGACAAAGAAATAGAATCTTTATTTATACAAATTTCTCCACTAAAGGAGGCAAAAGGAAATACAAACAATTCAAACAAACTTGCATAAATTTCCCCATGCACGACTAAATAACAATTTAGGGGTCAGGTAACACAAATATGAAAAAATACTACATACAAAAGTGTATAAAAAAACAGAAAGAAAAAACTTACTGTAGAAACAATAAAATGACCCTTTAAAAATGTATTTCTCTCGCACAGGAGAGACAAAAAATTCCACAGAACTCACAGTTCTCTCAAAAAATTTGACGTGCCTTTTCGTTAAGGACTGAGGCTCCTGGCTTGGAAATAACTGCGGCTTTACTTGGACTTTCTCGTAAAGTCCAAGGCTCTTGGAAGAAATGATAGGGCTGGTCTTCTGCGCTAGTATCACTCTCTTTTCACTCGTTGTCGTCCGTTTTTAAGCATCTAAGGGCTGGACACTCCAACAACAATATTTCTTCCGTGGTTTGAAGAATATACGAGAATGTTAGCGACCTTTTTCGCCAAAGGATATGAAGAACCGTTTCAGCCGTTCTGGGAATTCTGCTGGGTTGCAACAGCAATTAGCCACCTTTTCTCAATCAAGGTTCTTTTTTAAACCGGCCAATGTCCGTTCTTAAGCATCTAATGTGTTCGTCACTGAGTGCCCAGGACAGGACAATCTGCTAGCTGCGTCCGCTCGCTTCGCTTCCCACTTCCAAAGAGGCAGAAAATCCAGACAGGCGCCAATTCCAGGAGCCCCCTCCTTCGCAGCAAAAAACAAAACGAAACAGAGAGACAGACCAAAAGGGAAAAAAAGCATGCATAATACCAAGAATGTTTTTTTATTTATTTATAAAGATAAAAATTTCCAATAAAGCGTCTCGTCTCTTTGAATAAAAACAAAACAAATATGTCAGTTTTGCTCTTCCGTATATTCTAAGAATCACACATTACTATTCAACAATAAAAATTACAAATTCTTTTAAAAATATCAATTGAGCACGGATCGGACCAACTTTTAGTTCACCTGAATTCTAAAATTCATATTTTTAAATATCCGTGAAAAATTCGATTTTTTGACGCAGAAAAAAAGAAATATTTAATTTATTTCACGCAGAAAATAAAAATATCTAAGCACACAAATGATTGAAAATATCTTAAAAATTAATTTCTTGAAAAAAAAAAGTTTTTTCTTGACAATTTAATAGAATAGAGTACATACCAATTACATAAGCAAAAAAAGTTTTCAAATATTAATATTATGACATTTTTTTTTCCACTTTTTATTTCCGATTTCATTAATTTTTTCTAGAAAAACTACACCTCGTACATTCATACAATTTCATTGATATAGTTATTCAGACTCTTACCTTTATAGAAAAAAAAGTACAAAATTTTTCTGACGCGTCATTTTTTTTATCTCATAAAATAAAATTGGGGAGGTGATAGACCGTAAAAAATATTTCCCCTAATATATTTTAAGAAAAAAACTATTTCAGATGTATTTACATCCAATGGTAAACATCTATGGAAATTTTCGTGAAAATCAGATAATTAATTGATTTTTCATAGAATTTTTAAAAAAAACTCTTATCGTAACTTGTTTTTAGCTACGTTAAATTTCATTTAAACTTTTTTTTTACATTTCATTTTCCGATTTTTGGTACTAATTATTTCATAGGAAATCCCCCTTAAAAATTGTTGTTGTTTTTTTGCATTCACAACTTCGGTTTTTTATCTTTTTATTTCTACTGTAATTAGTACCAAACGCTGACCAACTCGCCGAGATTTTATGCCCCCAAAATAGGTGGGGGTCAAAATTAAGTGACCTGAAAAAAATCAGAAGGTTTGGAATAAAATAAATAATGCATTATAAAGATCATTCTTTGATAAATAAACACTGAAAATTTCATTAAAATCCGATAAATCCCAGATTTTTGGTAAATTATTTTCGAGGGGGAGGGGCAATTCATTTTGTCAAAAACGGATTTTACGTCAATTTTGGGTATACCTATATTTAATCTATCTAAAAATGTAAGATTAAAAATGCGCAATTTTGCGCAACATATTTTCTCAAAGATTCTTATGTATTTAAAAACAAAATAATTACTAACGATAGTTCTTTTTGTTACGGAAGACTAAAGCGCGTAATTTATTCCAAAATGTTATTTCAAAATATCCAGATTCTTAGTCTACAGCTTGAACCAACTGTTCAATGCGCGTATCCTTGTGTTGTCATTTTTTCTTGGGTGTTTTGGCTAAACCATGTAACTTTTTGTAATAAATTTTCACACATCTAGGCTTCCATAACTTAACAAAATCGTCAATTAAAATTTATTGATAAATTTTGGAAAAGGGTGATAACTCCAAAGTTGATTTAGCCCTTTTACTACCCCACCCCTCATACATGTATTGATGGTCAATGTAGAATCGATAGTCCCAACAAAAATTGGTTTGTCTGATTAAGTCAGCTGTATTGTTTTTGTATTTATTGGACATATTTTTTGAAACAATATGAAAGTAAAAATAAAGAAATTTAAAAGAAGCCCATTTACCTATAGAATAACTGAAATGGACAGTAATTATGGAGAATTATATATATATATATATATATATCAAGAAAATTGAAAAAACACAGGTTTAAATGGGTTAAGTGGTGAGTTTATTGGCCGACGCTGCAGTGTTTCGATCTATTAAATAGATCATCTTCAGGGCATAAGATAAGAAATTATATATCACAGAAAGATGAGAAAAAGTGAGTGGTAATCCTTCTTATTCAGTCTGTTTAAAAAATTTTCTGAAGTTTGAAAAAAAGGAGACGGTTTTGAAATATGACATCAAATATTCTATTTTAAGGTGTGAGTATGTAACGCTGTTAGTGTGTGTATTGAAGGAAAACATTGTGCATTTTTTAGGTATGTGGTTGTGTGTGTGTGTGTGTATAAATTTTTTTTTCTGTAGCGATAAACGACAGGAAGTGAAAGCTCAAGGTTGTGTGTGTGTGTGTGTGTGTGTGTGCGTGTGTGTGTGTGTGTGTTGGTAAGAGGTAGGGGAGAGGTGTTGTGTATATTGGTAAGAGGGGTATAGGAGAGATGTCATGAAAAGGAATTTTCATGTTTTATATTAAGAGAGGAGATGGAAGTTTGGGTGTGTGGGGGGGATTGGGGATTTAAAAATGAAAAGATATTATTTTATTTTATTTATTTATTTATTTTTTTTTTGTTAGAAAGAGTATTGTATTGTTGTTTTATAGTTAGTACTGATTATTTGATGATTAATATATATTAATATTACAATTACGTATAAGTGAATGAATTATTGTTATTATTATTGTTATTATAGTTTGTATTTTTTATTAAATCTAAATACATTATTATAATTATATATATATAATATACATATATACATACAATATATATACATATACACACACACATATACATATATATACATACATATACATATATATATACACATATACATATATACATACATATACACACACATACACACATATACATATATATATATTTATTTTATTTTATTTATTTTTATTTCTATTTTTTAATTTTATTTAAAAAAAAAAAAATAAAAAAAATCCCCAATCCCCCCCCCCCAAAAAAAATCCCCAATCCCCCCACACACCCAAACTTCCATCTCCTCTCTTAATATAAAACATGAAAATTCCTTTTCATGACATCTCTCCTATACCCCTCTTACCAATATACACAACACCTCTCCCCTACCTCTTACCAACACACACACACACACACACACACACACACACAACCTTGAGCTTTCACTTCCTGTCGTTTATCGCTACAGAAAAAAAAAATTTATACACACACACACACAACCACATACCTAAAAAATGCACAATGTTTTCCTTCAATACACACACTAACAGCGTTACATACTCACACCTTAAAATAGAATATTTGATGTCATATTTCAAAACCGTCTCCTTTTTTTCAAACTTCAGAAAATTTTTTAAACAGACTGAATAAGAAGGATTACCACTCACTTTTTCTCATCTTTCTGTGATATATAATTTCTTATCTTATGCCCTGAAGATGATCTATTTAATAGATCGAAACACTGCAGCGTCGGCCAATAAACTCACCACTTAACCCATTTAAACCTGTGTTTTTTCAATTTTCTTGATATATTACATACCGTCGGATTTATTTCCTCTCTTCACATATATATATATATATATATATATATATAGGTACCATCAATAATGATGAAATATTTGTTAGCACTATGTGTTTTTAGAGGTAAAATAATTACATAATACAACCTGAAATTTTAGAAAATAATATAATTTTTGTGTTCAATTTTTGTCCGGGAGGTAATATTTTTTAAAAGTTTTAGATTTTAAATCAATTACCAAAAAATCAGGAAAATTATCCAATTTTAATGAAATTTTCACCACTTTATATATTAATGCTTTGATGTTTTAATGAATAGCTCATTTTATTTTTGATAAAAGATGAAAAAAAAGTTTTTTATCAATTAAGATTGTATTCTTTTTTCAACATTTGAATAAAAAAAATCCAGTCATTAATTTTTACAATACTAGAAAGATCAAAACCAGAAGACCACAATAAAAAAAATAAAAAATAAAAAATAAATAAATTTAACACCCCCAAAAAGTTATTTGAAAATTTATTTTTAAAAGTTATTTTCTTAAAATTAAAAAAATAATTATTGTAGCATATTTGGTAATTTGAAAAAAACCAAGTCCAGTACCTTTTTTTTACATTAAAAAAAAAAAGATCCAAACGAGAAGACCACATTAAATCATCGGGGAAAAAAAATCAAGAAACCTTTAAAGCTTAAAGAATAATTATTGTAACGTGTTTTCCCTTTTTGTAGTTTTAAAAACAATTTATTTTTTAATTGATGCAAAAATGTCTTTCTTTACTTAAAAAAATTAGTAGTGAATTTTAAACATAATAACAAAAATATTGTGTACAACATGCTTCCCTCCATACATTTAAAATGCACTATCAAATTAAGTGATTGCAAATAGTTTAATTGAATCAGAGAAAAAAAATTGTTGGCATCAATTCAAAGATAAATATTGTTTTTAAAACTACAAAAATAGAAAATAGGTTTTTGGTTATCTACCCATGTTTATGACCCCCACATCCAAAAAGGAGATTATCTCCCTTTTTGACTTCAACAACACTTAATATGCAGACACGCTTTCAAGATCTCTCAAAGAAGAGGCCATAAAGTAGGGTCAATACTTCTGATATTTGTTTCTTTTCTCAAATCAGCACTATGTTGACTTGAGCCGAAACACTAAAAACATTCTTATTAAAACTTATTTCTGCCCCTACAACAAACAAAAAGGGTTCAGGATCGACAAGAAAAACATTCATTTCCATTGAACCTCATCAAAAAGAAAGAAAAAGTCTGGAGTAAAATCCAGGATTTTTGTTGCTTCTTTTAGAAACCCCAATAAGTTAAACCTTATATACATTTCTTTTAGAAATCTCAATAAGTTAAATCCCATATATAGGACCTTTTAATATTTTATACTGCCCTGTGTGGAATGCAGGATTTTATTTATATGATTTTGATTGTATCAATAAATCGTCCTCAGCATCTGTCTGCAGTGTCTTCCGATTGGGTAAAAATGCTATTGATATTATCTAAACTAATTTCTTCCATTTCAACTAACAGAAAAGATTCTGGATCTACAAGAAAGACCTTAAGAACTTTCATTTACCCCTGATTGGGTAAAAATGCTATTGATATTATCTAAACTAATTTCTTCCATTTCAACTAACAGAAAAGATTCTGGATCTACAAGAAAGACCTTAAGAACTTTCATTTCCCCCTGATTGGGTAAAAATGCTATTGATATTATCTAAACTAATTTCTTCCATTTCAACTAACAGAAAAGATTCTGGATCTACAAGAAAGACCTTAAGAACTTTCATTTACCCCTGATTGGGTAAAAATGCTATTGATATTATCTAAACTAATTTCTTCCATTTCAACTAACAGAAAAGATTCTGGATCTACAAGAAAGACCTTAAGAACTTTCATTTACCCCTGATTGGGTAAAAAGGCTATTGATATTATCTAAACTAATTTCTTCCATTTCAACTAACAGAAAAGATTCTGGATCTACAAGAAAGACCTTAAGAACTTTCATTTACCCCTGATTGGGTAAAAAGGCTATTGATATTATCTAAACTAATTTCTTCCATTTCAACTAACAGAAAAGATTCTGGATCTACAAGAAAGACCTTAAGAACTTTCATTTACCCCTGATTGGGTAAAAAGGCTATTGATATTATCTAAACTAATTTCTTCCATTTCAACTAACAGAAAAGATTCTGGATCTACAAGAAAGACTTAAGAACTTTCATTTACCCTGATTGGGTAAAAAGGCTATTGATATTATCTAAACTAATTTCTTCCATTTCAACTAACAGAAAAGATTCTGGATCTACAAGAAAGACCTTAAGAACTTTCATTTACCCCTGATTGGGTAAAAAGGCTATTGATATTATCTAAACTAATTTCTTCCATTTCAACTAACAGAAAAGATTCTGGATCTACAAGAAAGACCTTAAGAACTTTCATTTACCCCTGATTGGGTAAAAAATGCTATTGATATTATCTAAACTAATTTCTTCCATTTCAACTAACAGAAAAGATTCTGGATCTACAAGAAAGACCTTAAGAACTTTCATTTACCCCTGATTGGGTAAAAAGGCTATTGATATTATCTAAACTAATTTCTTCCATTTCAACTAACAGAAAAGATTCTGGATCTACAAGAAAGACCTTAAGAACTTTCATTTACCCTGATTGGGTAAAAAGGCTATTGATATTATCTAAACTAATTTCTTCCATTTCAACTAACAGAAAAGATTCTGGATCTACAAGAAAGACCTTAAGAACTTTCATTTACCCCTGATTGGGTAAAAAGGCTATTGATATTATCTAAACTAATTTCTTCCATTTCAACTAACAGAAAAGATTCTGGATCTACAAGAAAGACCTTAAGAACTTTCATTTACCCCTGATTGGGTAAAAAGGCTATTGATATTATCTAAACTAATTTCTTCCATTTCAACTAACAGAAAAGATTCTGGATCTACAAGAAAGACCTTAAGAACTTTCATTTACCCCTGATTGGGTAAAAAGGCTATTGATATTATCTAAACTAATTTCTTCCATTTCAACTAACAGAAAAGATTCTGGATCTACAAGAAAGACCTTAAGAACTTTCATTTACCCTGATTGGGTAAAAAGGCTATTGATATTATCTAAACTAATTTCTTCCATTTCAACTAACAGAAAAGATTCTGGATCTACAAGAAAGACCTTAAGAACTTTCATTTACCCCTGATTGGGTAAAAAGGCTATTGATATTATCTAAACTAATTTCTTCCATTTCAACTAACAGAAAAGATTCTGGATCTACAAGAAAGACCTTAAGAACTTTCATTTACCCCTGATTGGGTAAAAAGGCTATTGATATTATCTAAACTAATTTCTTCCATTTCAACTAACAGAAAAGATTCTGGATCTACAAGAAAGACCTTAAGAACTTTCATTTACCCCTGATTGGGTAAAAATGCTATTGATATTATCTAAACTAATTTCTTCCATTTCAACTAACAGAAAAGATTCTGGATCTACAAGAAAGACCTTAAGAACTTTCATTTACCCCTGATTGGGTAAAAAGGCTATTGATATTATCTAAACTAATTTCTTCCATTTCAACTAACAGAAAAGATTCTGGATCTACAAGAAAGACCTTAAGAACTTTCATTTACCCCTGATTGGGTAAAAATGCTATTGATATTATCTAAACTAATTTCTTCCATTTCAACTAACAGAAAAGATTCTGGATCTACAAGAAAGACCTTAAGAACTTTCATTTACCCCTGATTGGGTAAAAAGGCTATTGATATTATCTAAACTAATTTCTTCCATTTCAACTAACAGAAAAGATTCTGGATCTACAAGAAAGACCTTAAGAACTTTCATTTACCCCTGATTGGGTAAAAAGCTATTGATATTATCTAAACTAATTTCTTCCATTTCAACTAACAGAAAAGATTCTGGATCTACAAGAAAGACCTTAAGAACTTTCATTTACCCCTGATTGGGTAAAAAGGCTATTGATATTATCTAAACTAATTTCTTCCATTTCAACTAACAGAAAAGATTCTGGATCTACAAGAAAGACCTTAAGAACTTTCATTTACCCCTGATTGGGTAAAAAGGCTATTGATATTATCTAAACTAATTTCTTCCATTTCAACTAACAGAAAAGATTCTGGATCTACAAGAAAGACCTTAAGAACTTTCATTTACCCCTGATTGGGTAAAAAGGCTATTGATATTATCTAAACTAATTTCTTCCATTTCAACTAACAGAAAAGATTCTGGATCTACAAGAAAGACCTTAAGAACTTTCATTTACCCCTGATTGGGTAAAAATGCTATTGATATTATCTAAACTAATTTCTTCCATTTCAACTAACAGAAAAGATTCTGGATCTACAAGAAAGACCTTAAGAACTTTCATTTACCCCTGATTGGGTAAAAAGGCTATTGATATTATCTAAACTAATTTCTTCCATTTCAACTAACAGAAAAGATTCTGGATCTACAAGAAAGACCTTAAGAACTTTCATTTACCCCTGATTGGGTAAAAAGGCTATTGATATTATCTAAACTAATTTCTTCCATTTCAACTAACAGAAAAGATTCTGGATCTACAAGAAAGACCTTAAGAACTTTCATTTACCCTGATTGGGTAAAAAGGCTATTGATATTATCTAAACTAATTTCTTCCATTTCAACTAACAGAAAAGATTCTGGATCTACAAGAAAGACCTTAAGAACTTTCATTTCCCCTGATTGGGTAAAAATGCTATTGATATTATCTAAACTAATTTCTTCCATTTCAACTAACAGAAAAGATTCTGGATCTACAAGAAAGACCTTAAGAACTTTCATTTACCCCTGATTGGGTAAAAAGGCTATTGATATTATCTAAACTAATTTCTTCCATTTCAACTAACAGAAAAGATTCTGGATCTACAAGAAAGACCTTAAGAACTTTCATTTACCCCTGATTGGGTAAAAAGGCTATTGATATTATCTAAACTAATTTCTTCATTTCAACTAACAGAAAAGATTCTGGATCTACAAGAAAGACCTTAAGAACTTTCATTTACCCCTGATTGGGTAAAAAGGCTATTGATATTATCTAAACTAATTTCTTCCATTTCAACTAACAGAAAAGATTCTGGATCTACAAGAAAGACCTTAAGAACTTTCATTTACCCCTGATTGGGTAAAAAGGCTATTGATATTATCTAAACTAATTTCTTCCATTTCAACTAACAGAAAAGATTCTGGATCTACAAGAAAGACCTTAAGAACTTTCATTTCCCCTGATTGGGTAAAAAGGCTATTGATATTATCTAAACTAATTTCTTCCATTTCAACTAACAGAAAAGATTCTGGATCTACAAGAAAGACCTTAAGAACTTTCATTTACCCCTGATTGGGTAAAAATGCTATTGATATTATCTAAACTAATTTCTTCCATTTCAACTAACAGAAAAGATTCTGGATCTACAAGAAAGACCTTAAGAACTTTCATTTACCCCTGATTGGGTAAAAAGGCTATTGATATTATCTAAACTAATTTCTTCCATTTCAACTAACAGAAAAGATTCTGGATCTACAAGAAAGACCTTAAGAACTTTCATTTACCCCTGATTGGGTAAAAAGGCTATTGATATTATCTAAACTAATTTCTTCCATTTCAACTAACAGAAAAGATTCTGGATCTACAAGAAAGACCTTAAGAACTTTCATTTACCCCTGATTGGGTAAAAAGGCTATTGATATTATCTAAACTAATTTCTTCCATTTCAACTAACAGAAAAGATTCTGGATCTACAAGAAAGACCTTAAGAACTTTCATTTACCCCTGATTGGGTAAAAAGGCTATTGATATTATCTAAACTAATTTCTTCCATTTCAACTAACAGAAAAGATTCTGGATCTACAAGAAAGACCTTAAGAACTTTCATTTACCCCTGATTGGGTAAAAATGCTATTGATATTATCTAAACTAATTTCTTCCATTTCAACTAACAGAAAAGATTCTGGATCTACAAGAAAGACCTTAAGAACTTTCATTTACCCCTGATTGGGTAAAAATGCTATTGATATTATCTAAACTAATTTCTTCCATTTCAACTAACAGAAAAGATTCTGGATCTACAAGAAAGACCTTAAGAACTTTCATTTACCCCTGATTGGGTAAAAAGGCTATTGATATTATCTAAACTAATTTCTTCCATTTCAACTAACAGAAAAGATTCTGGATCTACAAGAAAGACCTTAAGAACTTTCATTTACCCCTGATTGGGTAAAAAGGCTATTGATATTATCTAAACTAATTTCTTCCATTTCAACTAACAGAAAAGATTCTGGATCTACAAGAAAGACCTTAAGAACTTTCATTTACCCCTGATTGGGTAAAAAGGCTATTGATATTATCTAAACTAATTTCTTCCATTTCAACTAACAGAAAAGATTCTGGATCTACAAGAAAGACCTTAAGAACTTTCATTTACCCCTGATTGGGTAAAAATGCTATTGATATTATCTAAACTAATTTCTTCCATTTCAACTAACAGAAAAGATTCTGGATCTACAAGAAAGACCTTAAGAACTTTCATTTACCCCTGATTGGGTAAAAAGGCTATTGATATTATCTAAACTAATTTCTTCCATTTCAACTAACAGAAAAGATTCTGGATCTACAAGAAAGACCTTAAGAACTTTCATTTACCCCTGATTGGGTAAAAATGCTATTGATATTATCTAAACTAATTTCTTCCATTTCAACTAACAGAAAAGATTCTGGATCTACAAGAAAGACCTTAAGAACTTTCATTTCCCTGATTGGGTAAAAAGGCTATTGATATTATCTAAACTAATTTCTTCCATTTCAACTAACAGAAAAGATTCTGGATCTACAAGAAAGACCTTAAGAACTTTCATTTACCCCTGATTGGGTAAAAAGGCTATTGATATTATCTAAACTAATTTCTTCCATTTCAACTAACAGAAAAGATTCTGGATCTACAAGAAAGACCTTAAGAACTTTCATTTACCCCTGATTGGGTAAAAAGGCTATTGATATTATCTAAACTAATTTCTTCCATTTCAACTAACAGAAAAGATTCTGGATCTACAAGAAAGACCTTAAGAACTTTCATTTACCCCTGATTGGGTAAAAAGGCTATTGATATTATCTAAACTAATTTCTTCCATTTCAACTAACAGAAAAGATTCTGGATCTACAAGAAAGACCTTAAGAACTTTCATTTACCCCTGATTGGGTAAAAAGGCTATTGATATTATCTAAACTAATTTCTTCCATTTCAACTAACAGAAAAGATTCTGGATCTACAAGAAAGACCTTAAGAACTTTCATTTCCCCTGATTGGGTAAAAAGGCTATTGATATTATCTAAACTAATTTCTTCCATTTCAACTAACAGAAAAGATTCTGGATCTACAAGAAAGACCTTAAGAACTTTCATTTCCCCTGATTGGGTAAAAAGGCTATTGATATTATCTAAACTAATTTCTTCCATTTCAACTAACAGAAAAGATTCTGGATCTACAAGAAAGACCTTAAGAACTTTCATTTACCCCTGATTGGGTAAAAAGGCTATTGATATTATCTAAACTAATTTCTTCCATTTCAACTAACAGAAAAGATTCTGGATCTACAAGAAAGACCTTAAGAACTTTCATTTACCCCTGATTGGGTAAAAAGGCTATTGATATTATCTAAACTAATTTCTTCCATTTCAACTAACAGAAAAGATTCTGGATCTACAAGAAAGACCTTAAGAACTTTCATTTACCCCTGATTGGGTAAAAAGGCTATTGATATTATCTAAACTAATTTCTTCCATTTCAACTAACAGAAAAGATTCTGGATCTACAAGAAAGACCTTAAGAACTTTCATTTACCCCTGATTGGGTAAAAAGGCTATTGATATTATCTAAACTAATTTCTTCCATTTCAACTAACAGAAAAGATTCTGGATCTACAAGAAAGACCTTAAGAACTTTCATTTACCCCTGATTGGGTAAAAAGGCTATTGATATTATCTAAACTAATTTCTTCCATTTCAACTAACAGAAAAGATTCTGGATCTACAAGAAAGACCTTAAGAACTTTCATTTACCCCTGATTGGGTAAAAAGGCTATTGATATTATCTAAACTAATTTCTTCCATTTCAACTAACAGAAAAGATTCTGGATCTACAAGAAAGACCTTAAGAACTTTCATTTCCCCTGATTGGGTAAAAAGGCTATTGATATTATCTAAACTAATTTCTTCCATTTCAACTAACAGAAAAGATTCTGGATCTACAAGAAAGACCTTAAGAACTTTCATTTACCCCTGATTGGGTAAAAATGCTATTGATATTATCTAAACTAATTTCTTCCATTTCAACTAACAGAAAAGATTCTGGATCTACAAGAAAGACCTTAAGAACTTTCATTTACCCCTGATTGGGTAAAAAGGCTATTGATATTATCTAAACTAATTTCTTCCATTTCAACTAACAGAAAAGATTCTGGATCTACAAGAAAGACCTTAAGAACTTTCATTTACCCCTGATTGGGTAAAAAGGCTATTGATATTATCTAAACTAATTTCTTCCATTTCAACTAACAGAAAAGATTCTGGATCTACAAGAAAGACCTTAAGAACTTTCATTTACCCCTGATTGGGTAAAAATGCTATTGATATTATCTAAACTAATTTCTTCCATTTCAACTAACAGAAAAGATTCTGGATCTACAAGAAAGACCTTAAGAACTTTCATTTACCCCTGATTGGGTAAAAAGGCTATTGATATTATCTAAACTAATTTCTTCCATTTCAACTAACAGAAAAGATTCTGGATCTACAAGAAAGACCTTAAGAACTTTCATTTACCCCTGATTGGGTAAAAAGGCTATTGATATTATCTAAACTAATTTCTTCCATTTCAACTAACAGAAAAGATTCTGGATCTACAAGAAAGACCTTAAGAACTTTCATTTACCCCTGATTGGGTAAAAAGGCTATTGATATTATCTAAACTAATTTCTTCCATTTCAACTAACAGAAAAGATTCTGGATCTACAAGAAAGACCTTAAGAACTTTCATTTACCCCTGATTGGGTAAAAAGGCTATTGATATTATCTAAACTAATTTCTTCCATTTCAACTAACAAAAGATTCTGGATCTACAAGAAAGACCTTAAGAACTTTCATTTCCCCCTGATTGGGTAAAAAGGCTATTGATATTATCTAAACTAATTTCTTCCATTTCAACTAACAGAAAAGATTCTGGATCTACAAGAAAGACCTTAAGAACTTTCATTTCCCCTGATTGGGTAAAAAGGCTATTGATATTATCTAAACTAATTTCTTCCATTTCAACTAACAGAAAAGATTCTGGATCTACAAGAAAGACCTTAAGAACTTTCATTTCCCCTGATTGGGTAAAAAGGCTATTGATATTATCTAAACTAATTTCTTCCATTTCAACTAACAGAAAAGATTCTGGATCTACAAGAAAGACCTTAAGAACTTTCATTTACCCCTGATTGGGTAAAAAGGCTATTGATATTATCTAAAACTAATTTCTTCCATTTCAACTAACAGAAAAGATTCTGGATCTACAAGAAAGACCTTAAGAACTTTCATTTACCCCTGATTGGGTAAAAATGCTATTGATATTATCTAAACTAATTTCTTCCATTTCAACTAACAGAAAAGATTCTGGATCTACAAGAAAGACCTTAAGAACTTTCATTTACCCCTGATTGGGTAAAAAGGCTATTGATATTATCTAAACTAATTTCTTCCATTTCAACTAACAGAAAAGATTCTGGATCTACAAGAAAGACCTTAAGAACTTTCATTTACCCCTGATTGGGTAAAAAGGCTATTGATATTATCTAAACTAATTTCTTCCATTTCAACTAACAGAAAAGATTCTGGATCTACAAGAAAGACCTTAAGAACTTTCATTTACCCCTGATTGGGTAAAAATGCTATTGATATTATCTAAACTAATTTCTTCCATTTCAACTAACAGAAAAGATTCTGGATCTACAAGAAAGACCTTAAGAACTTTCATTTCCCCCTGATTGGGTAAAAAGGCTATTGATATTATCTAAACTAATTTCTTCCATTTCAACTAACAGAAAGATTCTGGATCTACAAGAAAGACCTTAAGAACTTTCATTTACCCCTGATTGGGTAAAAAGGCTATTGATATTATCTAAACTAATTTCTTCCATTTCAACTAACAGAAAAGATTCTGGATCTACAAGAAAGACCTTAAGAACTTTCATTTCCCCCTGATTGGGTAAAAAGGCTATTGATATTATCTAAACTAATTTCTTCCATTTCAACTAACAGAAAAGATTCTGGATCTACAAGAAAGACCTTAAGAACTTTCATTTCCCCCTGATTGGGTAAAAAGGCTATTGATATTATCTAAACTAATTTCTTCCATTTCAACTAACAGAAAAGATTCTGGATCTACAAGAAAGACCTTAAGAACTTTCATTTCCCCTGATTGGGTAAAAAGGCTATTGATATTATCTAAACTAATTTCTTCCATTTCAACTAACAGAAAAGATTCTGGATCTACAAGAAAGACCTTAAGAACTTTCATTTACCCCTGATTGGGTAAAAAGGCTATTGATATTATCTAAACTAATTTCTTCCTTTCAACTAACAGAAAAGATTCTGGATCTACAAGAAAGACCTTAAGAACTTTCATTTCCCCTGATTGGGTAAAATGCTATTGATATTATCTAAACTAATTTCTTCCATTTCAACTAACAGAAAAGATTCTGGATCTACAAGAAAGACCTTAAAACTTTCATTTCCCCTGATTGGGTAAAAAGGCTATTGATATTATCTAAACTAATTTCTTCCATTTCAACTAACAGAAAAGATTCTGGATCTACAAGAAAGACCTTAAGAACTTTCATTTCCCCCTGATTGGGTAAAAAGGCTATTGATATTATCTAAACTAATTCTTCCCATTTCAACTAACAGAAAAGATTCTGGATCTACAAGAAAGACCTTAAGAACTTTCATTTACCCCTGATTGGGTAAAAAGGCTATGATATTATCTAAACTAATTTCTTCCATTTCAACTAACAGAAAAGATTCTGGATCTACAAGAAAGACCTTAAGAACTTTCATTTCCCCTGATTGGGTAAAAAGGCTATTGATATTATCTAAACTAATTTCTTCCCATTTCAACTAACAGAAAAGATTCTGGATCTACAAGAAAGACCTTAAGAACTTTCATTTACCCCTGATTGGGTAAAAAGGCTATTGATATTATCTAAACTAATTTCTTCCATTTCAACTAACAGAAAAGATTCTGGATCTACAAGAAAGACCTTAAGAACTTTCATTTCCCCCTGATTGGGTAAAAAGGCTATTGATATTATCTAAACTAATTCTTCCATTTCAACTAACAGAAAAGATTCTGGATCTACAAGAAAGACCTTAAGAACTTTCATTTCCCCCTGATTGGGTAAAAAGGCTATTGATATTATCTAAACTAATTTCTTCCATTTCAACTAACAGAAAGATTCTGGATCTACAAGAAAGACCTTAAGAACTTTCATTTCCCCCTGATTGGGTAAAAGGCTATTGATATTATCTAAACTAATTTCTTCCATTTCAACTAACAGAAAAGATTCTGGATCTACAAGAAAGACCTTAAGAACTTTCATTTCCCCTGATTGGGTAAAAAGGCTATTGATATTATCTAAACTAATTCCATTTCAACTAACAGAAAAGATTCTGGATCTACAAGAAAGACCTTAAGAACTTTCATTTCCCCCTGATTGGGTAAAAAGGCTATTGATATTATCTAAACTAATTTCTTCCTTTTCAACTAACAGAAAAGATTCTGGATCTACAAGAAAGACCTTAAGAACTTTCATTTCCCAACTGATTGTAAAAAAGGCTCCATTTCAACTAACAGAAAAGATTTATTAAGACAGATGATTTTATCTAAACTAATTTCTTCCATTTCAACTAACAGAAAAGATTCTGGATCTACAAGAAAGACCTTAAGAACTTTCATTTCCCCCTGATTGGGTAAAAAGGCTATTGATATTATCTAAACTAATTTCTTTCCATTTCAACTAACAGAAAAGATTCTGGATCTACAAGAAGACCTTAAGAACTTTCATTTCCCCCTGATTGGGTAAAAAGGCTATTGATATTATCTAAACTAATTTCTTCCATTTCAACTAACAGAAAAGATTCTGGATCTACAAGAAAGACCTTAAGAACTTTCATTTCCCCTGATTGGGTGTAAAAAGGCTATTGATATTATCTAAACTAATTTCTTCCATTTCAACTAACAGAAAAGATTCTGGATCTACAAGAAAGACCTTAAGAACTTTCATTTTACCCCTGATTGGGTAAAAAGGCTATGATATTATCTAAACTAATTTCTTCCATTTCAACTAACAGAAAGATTCTGGATCTACAAGAAAGACCTAAGAACTTTCATTTCCCCCTGATTGGGTAAAAGGCTATTGATATTATCTAACTAAATTTCCATTTCAACTAACAGAAAGATTCTGGATCTCATAGATGTAAGACCTTAAGAAACTTTCATTTCCCCTGATTGGGTAAAAAGGCTATTTTGATATTATCTAAACTAATTTCTTCCATTTCCAAACTAACAGAAAAGATTCTGGATCTACAAGAAAGATCCATAACTTT